>OY776096.1:5000-630000 GCA_963675205.1 Catocala nupta
CCTAACCTAACCTAACCTAACCTAACCTAACCTAACCTAACCTAACCTAACCTAACCTAACCTAACCTAACCTAACCTAACCTAACCTAACCTAACCTAACCTAACCTAACCTAACCTAACCTAACCTAACCTAACCTAACCTAACCTAACCTAACCTAACCTAACCTAACCTAACCTAACCTAACCTAACCTAACCTAACCTAACCTAACCTAACCCCTCGTGCATCCCGCCGCCGGAAACACCACGATTTTCACTAGCTCCGCGCTAAAAATATTAAAATAGTGGGTAAAAGTGCGTTTTTAAGGCCGTGCCATATACCGTTAGAAGCGGAAAAACGAAGCGCATCTAAATCTGCAAGCAGTTTCACCCGCACGCGACCGGAAAAAAAAGTTATCGCAGAAAAATAGTGATTTATAGGTTATAACATCCTTTTAAAGTGTTATATCTTAAGAACAAGTTTAGTGACAAAGTTGGTGAGACTGCCAGGGGAAGGACCTCTGGGAGCCCTATTCACGGTCACTTTGATCGGAATTTTCCGGCGAGGGAAAACGAACTTATTGAGGGAAAACCTGCAACCACGTGGCCACGTGGTCATCGAAGGAAGGGAGCCCGGAAGCTTACGCCGTGCCTCCAGGTACTGTGCATCACCCACATCAATTTCCCGGTCACAGAAAATTTTTACTACGAACAGTTTTCCAGTGAAAAATTAATTTATATCAAAACTTTAAGACTATCTGACGCCGGAGCGCGATCTATTACATACTGTTTTTTTCGGTGGTTTCGGATGCGCGCTAAAGTGGTAAACACCATATTTTGCACTCATATTTTTCTCTAAGAATTTTGTACCCCCTGGGGAGAAAAAAACAACTTTTTAGTTTTTATTTATTATTATTAAGACTATCATGTTCATGTGCATCCCAATAGCGGGTCTAGTATAGAGACCAATTTCCAAATTTAATTACATTTTTTTCGAAATTTTTATTGCTTTATTTTTATTTTTATTAAAATATTTTCGAATTTCTCATTTAATATTAAAAATTTGTAAATTATATTATTACCACAGGAAAGGAAATTGGTTTCTGAACAAAACGAGCCCAAACTCGGCCTATTTCGAGTAATTAGGTCCCAAATAACACCCGGTCAAAGGTTTTGGCTGCCATATTGGTCGCCATCTTGGAATATTGAAACACCCATAACTCGTTCAATTTGACCCGTAGAAAATTGCGGTTTTCGGGTTCGGGACTCGCTTAGGCTGGGCTATTGGGCTAAATACATATCGCCTCTACATAGAGACTCCAAAAACGTATTGAATTTGACCTCTGCGCGGGGAAGAGGAACTCAGCCCGAACTGAACGAGCCGTCGCACGTCAATCTGCGTCGAGTGGTTACCGAGATATAAGGCAAATAAGTCTCTGCCAAAATTCCGTCCGCCATCTTGGAAAATTAGAATCCACGATATCTCGGTAACCGTTCGTCGTAGCGGGACGCGGTTTTCTGCAAACCCATCGGCTTGTCCAGGGCTAATCCGCGTGACTATTTTGGGGTCTCTACGTAGAGTCCAAGACTGACTCTACTTAGTAGAGCAAAAATAAATCCTAAATATAAGCTTTTTCAAAGGTAATTCCACTGAATACACACGACAAACAGGATCCTATCGATACCTGTAAGTGGAAAATCGGACAAACAAAGCCTTCATTATACCGCTTTGTTTATTTATACCCTACTTGTAATACCTATGTCCTATATATAAACCGTCTGACTATAGCATAATAACTATATATAATATCAACACTACACTCACATATCGCATTCAGATACACATATCAATACACCACTAATTCATATATATATTATTGACAAACCTCTTCTGCTGATCTGGAATAGCAATTGACTGTTGTTTTGACAACCTGACATTTTGCATTCCAATCAGCGAGGAGTTATTTGCTATACACACACACACTCACATACACATACACATACACACACACACACACGCACACATACACACACATATAAATATATATATTATAATATTGCATTTATCTAGTTCTAAAGACGTCTGCTTTACACAGAACTGACGGTATTATTGACCGGCTTTTGCCGTTATAGTATAATTTTAGTTTCAAGTAGAATAGCTATTGCTACCTACTTTAGTTATATACACGGACCTTTTACACCCGGTATATATTAAGTCATTTATTTATAGCAAATTATTATAAGATATATTATTGTAATTTAAAATTTTAATTCTTAGGACTCTATACATCCTTTTTATCACAACACGTATTATTTTAGTACAAAGGACAATTTTCCCCGATCCACTTATAATAAGTAACACTACTCACCGCACTCATACACACTTACACTACCAACATGTTCCGCACACCCGCAACCTCTGGCGCTGCCAAAAAGATCACCACCCCCAGCCCAACCACCAAAACCGCAGCAGCGCAGGACGCTGCTAAAACCTTTATCAGGAGACCTGAAACAAAAAGAAGATCGCTTGAAAACATGGATTCTTATAAAAAGCAGCAAAAGAACTACGCTGCACTACCAAGCGATCAGCTCCTCCAGGAACTGATGAAGACCTTCGAGGATATACCCTCGAAAGTTCAAGAGTACCCTCAGATGAGGAGAGATATCAAACAGTTCCTGGAGGTGCAATCGGATAAGGGCATACGGGCGATTTTTGAACTTAGTGGGAGGATACAAAGTCTCGAAGCAGAGGCTCCAAAAACGAGGACTCCCACTAAAGCTTCTTCGTCCGATGACTCCATGCTCAGGAAACTGGGAGAGATGGAAGCGGCGCTGACGGAAAGACTAAGTGAGATGGAGCTAAGTTTGAAAGCGGATATTGCGGGACTCAATAACAACAATGACGACCGAGGCTCCGACATACTCGACAAGATCGCCGACACGGTCAATGAGGCCAAGGCGGCCGTGGACCGAGTGACCGAGCAGGTCGAAAGTCGGACGCACGCTCTCCTCAAAGATCTGGTCGGTGGTATTGCCGGGGATGTCGTCGCAGCCAAACAGGAATTCGTGGAGGTCGCAAAAGGACTGGCTTCCGAGTTAAGCTTAGCCCCAGCTCAAGTCCCAAAATCGTACGCCAGCGTCGCAGCAGCCAAACCCATCTATCGTCCGGCACTTCACTCGATGGCGGTCACCCTCGAAGGTGGTCTGGAGACTGCGGACGAGGTGCTCGCCAGAGTGAAAAAAGCGGTCGATGCCAGAGCTACAGGCCTCAAAATAAATAAGGTTCGCAAAGCGAAGAACCAGATGGTTATATTGGGCTGCGACACTGAGGACGAGATGAGGAAAGTCCAAGAAATAATAGAGAGTCGTGGGAACGGACTAAATGTAGCGCCCATGAGGAATAAAAATCCCCTCGTTATCCTGAAAGATGTTTTTGTGGATGGCGAAGACGAAGACCTAATCAGGGCGCTCCACGCCCAAAATAAAGACACTTTCGTGGGCCTGCCTGAGGAAGATATGGAAATGGTAATTAAATATAAGAAACGGACAAGAAACCCGAAAACATCGCATATCATCCTTCAGGTGGGACCCAGCGTTTGGCAGAGGATGACGGAGGCTGGGGCCCTCTACCTGGACCTTCAAAGGGTCAGAGTCGAGGACCAGTCCCCGCTCATCCAATGCACTAGGTGCCTAGCATTTGGACATGGTCGGAAATTTTGCACCGAGAGTGTGGACAGGTGTAGTCACTGTGGAGGACCTCACCTGCGCGAAAAATGCACAGTTTTTACCGCGGGTGATGAACCGCGGTGCTGCAACTGTTCACACTCTGGGTTGCGGAAGACCGACCATAATGCGTTCAGCGTCGATTGCCCGGTGCGAAGGAAGTGGGATTATTTGGCACGCGCAAACACGGCCTACGTCTAATCTTCACGCTAGAACTCACATAGCAGGTACACACAGCCACAAAGCACACAGAAACACTAACATGACACACACGAACACAGAATACACGACAACACGAACACAAATGATATATAGAATGTATATTGTATATACAGGATAATATCAGTACAGGAACACTCACATGAACACAAACAGTAACACAAAAACAAGACAAGCATGAAGTTAAAAGAACATAGAAATAGTCAATAAATATATATTAGTTAGTATATATGTTATTGCCTAGAAAAGAAATGTATAAGAAATAAAAAGAAAAATATAAATTAAATACTATGACAAACACAAATCCTGTTAACAGAATAGAGTTAAGATTAGATTAGAGAAGAAAGAAATAGGAAATGTATGAATAATAGAAATAAATTGATAAAAATAAGTATACAATGATTTAAGACATAGATGTAAAATAGCACTAAGAAGAAATGTAATAGTATAAGAGTAATAGCAGTACAATAGTAATAGAAATAGTAATAGTATAAGAAAAATACTGATAAGTTAAATGGTATATAGAACCTATGTAAATAATTAAAAGTGTTAACATTGTATAAAACAAAAAAGAAATTAAAATAAAAGTGTAGGTAGGCTGAAAGCGCGAGGAATATATGGAGAACTAGTATGTATGCAATATAGATAGACAAGGTCCCGGTGATCCTATGATCGGGGAAAAGCAGAACACCCTGTGATGACGGGTGCTTATAAAAAAAAAAAAAAAAACCTAACCTAACCTAACCTAACCTAACCTAACCTAACCTAACCTAACCTTTTTTTTTTTTTTTTTTTTTTTTTTACGTGGGGGAATGCTATGACGCATATCCCTCCGCGGGGGCGGGCGGAGGGATTATGTCGGACTCGCCGGGGTAAAAGAAAAGATGTTAAAAGACAATGTACCTCCCGGAATACCGACTAAACCTACCACGGTGTTCCTCGACAAAACCACTATCGACGGGGCCGCGCGAATCGCTTTCGCATGCGGTCGCGACCCCGCCGAGGTTACGGCCCGCCGTATGAAACGGCAGGCCACTACGCAACAAGACCTACCCAAGATAGGCGCTACACAAAATAAAAGCCCTACTGTCTCCCCCTAAAGGGGAGACGGACACGACACAGAGGCGCGCGTGGGAACACGCACGCCGCCTCTCGGACCTGGTGCTGAACGGATGGCGGGCAGGCCCACAAAGCCCGCCACCCCCAGGTCAAACCTCAGGGCTGGAGGTCATCGCGCGCCCTCCGGCGCCCGGCTCTGCGGTTGGGGAGAGGGTTTAAACGCTCCCTCTCCCGCTCCGCCGCCTCCTTGATGGAAATGACTTCCTCACAGAAGGAGGCGACGGCGTTCCACGACCTCTCACTCCGGACCATAGACTGAACTACGGCCGGGAGCGAGAGGGCAACCGATCCGACTGCCGCGATCAACTCACGGCGCTGCGATGCCCAGGCGGGGCAAACCGCCAAAGTGTGCAGCGCCGTGTCCTCAACAAAGTCGCGGCAGTCGCCGCAGTGGTGACAACCGGGCGTCTCTTGCCGGCGTATACGACACAGGAACTGGCCAAAACAACCGTGGCCAGTTAGAACCTGTGTCAGCCGGAAGGTGAGGGCGCCATGCCGCCTCTCCAGCCACTCCTCAAACACGGGTCTTACCGCCACAATCGTGGCGTGCCCGGCACTGGGATGCACAAGTCGTTCCTTCCAATTCGCCACTAGGACCCGGCGGAGCTCGGACCTTGCCGCCTCGACAGCGGCAAAAACAGGTCCTTCGCCCCGAGCTAGCGCCTCCTGGCGCCAACGATAGAGCGACGCCAGGAGCGCCGCTTCCAGGTCCCATGGCATCGATCCGGCGAGGAGGCTCGCAGCCTCGAACGAGATCGTGCGGTACCCTCTAATCAACCTGACGGCCATGGCGCGCTGTGGAGCACGAAGCGCCGAGATGTTACGGGCCGCCAGGTTGTCGCCCCAAACTGGGGCCCCATATAGGGCCATGGACCGCACGACCCCCTCGTAGAGCCTCCGGCAGGAGGTGTTTGGCCCCCCAAGGTTGGGCAGCAGGCGCGCGAGCGCTCCTGCAGCGCCCCGAAGAATGGGGGCCAAACGACGGAAATGGGCTGTAAAGTCCCATCGGCTGTCGAGCAGGAGACCCAAATACTTAAGGGTTGGCTCGACGCCGATGCGGACCCCTCCTACCATGATATGGGCCCCTGGAGGTGGCCGGTTCCGAGGGCCGTGAAAACATACTGCCTCGGATTTCGACAGGGCCACCTCGAGGCCCAACCGCCGGATACGACCAACGACTTGTGCGACCCCAGCGGTCGCCAGTATGGCCGCCGCCCGGTGCGACTTACCCCTCGCCGTGACAAGCGTGTCGTCGGCGTAACAAATGACGCCGACGCCACGGAGGAGCGCACCTCGCAGCACCCAGTCGTAACCGATGTTCCACAGGAGCGGACCCAGAACCGATCCCTGCGGAACACCGCACGACATCTCTCGCCGACTCCAACCGTCGTGACCCGGGTAGACGACTACCCTCTCTGAAAGATATGCCCCGACTATGCGGCGGAGGTAGGTCGGCACTCGATGGAAAATGAGTGCCTCCCTAATGCAACTCCAGGGCAAGGTATTAAAGGCATTCGCGATGTCCAAAGACACCGCGAAGACGACCTCGCCCCGGGACACCGCATCCTCCGCCAGGCTCCTCATTTGCAGGACTGCATCGATTGTGGAGCGCCCGCGGCGGAAACCATACTGGTTGTCCGCCAGATCCGGACCCACTGAAGAAAGACGCTGGACGAGGCGCTCCGCGATAATAAACTCAAATAGTTTAGCCACCTCGTCCAGCAACACAATGGGCCGGTAGGCGGACGGACTGTCCGCCGGGCGCCCCTCCTTCCTGATCAGGACCAGTTTCCCCACCTTCCACTGGCGCGGAAACTGGCCCTGCTGCAAACACTCACAGAGGAGCCCCCTGAGTCGGGGCGCGAGCTCCTCGAGGACCAGGGCCAAGGCAAGACCTGGAATGCCGTCGGGCCCTGGGGCGGTGTTTTTCGAGCGAAGTCTCGACACCGCCGCTCGCAATTCTACCTGGGTCACTTCGGGAACCACGTCGTCGTCAAAGTCCGCGCTGGACGCCATGGAAGGCGGAACCATCGACGGAGGAGTGTGCTCCGCTCGTGAGGGAAACAGAGCGGCCACCACCTCCTCCACCAACTGTGGCCGGAGACTCTGGGACAAAGGGGGCGCCCAGGGGCGAAGCTTGCCCCTTACCATAAGGTATGGACGCCCCCAGGGATTACGGTCCAGAGTCCCCAGCAGCTCTTGGCGGGCCTCTACCTTGGCCCGCTTGATGGCTACCTTCAAGGTACTTTTGGCCGCTCTGTAGGCCCCGTACAGTTCCGCCTCCCTGGCGTCAAAATCGGGAGGGCGGCGACGCCTCCTACGAAGCCGGATGTACTGGCGTCTTGCCGTGACGCAGGAATGTCGCAGGCCGGCTATATTTTCCGACCACCAGTACACCCGGCGCCTCGCTGGGATATTTCGAGGCACTCTAGGCATCGCCGCATCGCAAACTTGCGTTATGGCCTCCCGGAACCACTCGGCCTCCATCTCGACATTGTCAGGCCTGGCCGGTGCTGGCACCCAGGCCTGAACGATGGAGGCTTCCAGGAGGACCTCCCGATTCAGCTTCTTTAAAGCCCAACGCGGACCGCCCCCAATCGGGGCCCTTGGGGCTGGGGGGTCGGAGGTCTGGGCGGAGACGTCGAACCGAATATAAAGATGGTCCGACAACGTCTCCACCCCCTCGACGACGCGCCAGCCTTGGACACGGCGTGCTAGTGCGGGGCTGGCAAAAGAGACATCAATGACTGATCCGCCCCGCTGACGCACGCACGTGTGCACTGACCCACGATTGAGGACTAGCAGGCCGTTTTCTATGGCCCACTCCTCGAGCAATTCACCCCTCGCGTCCGTGGTCGCGGAACCCCAAGCCAAGGATTTGGCATTGAGGTCCCCGACGAAGAGCACGGGCCGAGGGTGGCTTCGAGCGACGACGACGTTCAATTCGAGGAGATACTCCTCGAAGTCGGCGAGAGGTCGGTTGGGTGAGAAGTAACCGCCCACCACAACCGCTTCTCCTACGAGTGCTGCGACGCAGCCCCGTCCCCGGATGATGTTCTCGAAGGACGGGGCGCCGGCGGCGGCCGGCGAAATTAACGCCACCGAGCCATCGAGGTCCCCTACCCAGTCAGCCCTGGGGGGGACGAAATAGGGCTCGGCTACGATGGCGACATGAATTGACCACTGCGCCATGCTCTGGAGGAGAAGGTCCTGAGCCCTGGCGCAGCGGTTTATATTGGCCTGGAGGAGACGGAGGCGTGGAGGCATTACGTCTCCATATTAACCTCCGCCCCTCTGACCGCGGGAGCGGCGACCTTAGATGCTGCCGACGATGAGGCAAGGGACCTTGGGGCCAGTTTTTTCTGGGTGGCGGCGCACTCCTTGCTACCCGCCCGGTGCTTCGCCGATTTGCCCGCCGCCGCACACAAAATACAGTGCGGCGTGGCCTCACACGTAGCGGCCATGTGACCAGGCTGACCGCAACGAAAGCAGCGGCCAGTGCAGTCAGCCTGTGAGGGGCACATGACGCCCACATGGCCGCTGGATAGGCAGCGGTAGCACCGGGCAAGCCTGGGCTCCAGCACTTTTACATGCGCCGACACCCACCCCACCAGAATACGTCGGCCATCGGCCAGTTTTTTGGCGGCGGCCACGGGACAGCTGATAATAGCCGTCCCCATTCCGGCGCGGCCCTGCTTAACTTCGCTACACTTTACTTGTTCAGCAGGGCACCCTCCGGTCTTGGCGACGGCGGCGACGACCTCTTCTTTATCAACTGAGTCATCCAGGCCCGTGATGCGCAAATCGACGCACTTTTGGGGCCTGGAGACGCGGACTTCCTCCGATTCCAGAACCTGGCGGAGACTTTCCGCCAGGCGGTCCGCCTGGTCGCCGCTTGCGACTCCCGGCACTTCGATTAGGCGGGCACCGGTCTGGGTAGTCCGGCACCGCAAACCTGATGTTATTCCCAGTTTGCCGGGGTCGATCGCCGTCCGCGCCTTCTTGAGGAGCTCGGCGTATGTGGCACCTCGCTCGATGGCAGCCGGCTGCAACGTGATAACAACTGCAGTGGAGCGAGGGGCCTGGAGCTTCCTCGCAGCTTTCCTGGCCGCCTGCCTTGCCTTCTTGGCCGCCTTCTTCCTTTGTTTGGCTGCCGCTTTCTTTTGGCCGACGACCTCCCAGTCGTCGGCCTTGCGCGCGGCAGCAGCGGGTTGTGTCCCGGGAGCAGTAGGGCGTTCGGCAGCTGCAAGTGCGCGCTTGGCCTTAGATCTTTTCCTGCCCTTTTGCTTGCTAGGAGCCGTTGTGTCGGTCGCTGGAGCAATTGCCGGGAGCCGCGGGGAACTTGCTTTCGCCGCGTACGTTGGCGGCGCAGGCTTCGGGGGAGTGGGACGGGGAGGTTCTCTGACCCTGTCTGCGGCCAGAGGAGGGCGCAGCAACCGGCCCTCCATGACTGAGAGCTTGGCGCGAAACTCGCCAAGCTCCCGTCGAACGAGGGCCACAAGGTCAGTTTCCTTGTTTGCACCCTGGTCGTGCCGCTTCTCAAACTCTTCCTGGCGTGTCCTGAGCTCGGACAACTCTCTCGCCAAGCGAGCATTTTCGACCTGCAGCTTCTGCACCTCCTCGTTCGCTGTGCGGCTGAAGACGGCCTCTGCGATATCCCTAATGGCCTCGATGGAGTCTTTAAGGGTCTTTTGGCACGTGCCCTTTAGACCCTTCGACTTCCTCGAGACCAGTCGTATGGCCTCCAGTGCGTCGCTGAGCCGGGTTTTTAGGTGTGCCACCGGCAGGTCTTCTGCATCCGGCTCCACCACTGGCTGCTTTCTTGCAGCAGCGACTCGCCGGGACGCCGCAGCAATGAGGGTGTCCTCCTCGGACGTGCGCTCCTCATCTTCAGCCTTCCGCAGTGCAGCGGCAAGCTCGGCCTTGGCCTGTCCCAGACCCACGTAACGACCGTGGGTGGGTGGACGACCACGTCCACGTCGGGCTGTCGGCACTTTCGCAGCCGACGCCGCGTCCTCACTGGAGCCGTCCGACTCCGTTTCTTGCGCTGAGCGCAACCGCTTGCGCGGAGCTTTCTCCGGTGTTGCCACCGGAGTAATCTCCGCAACATCACTCTCGTGCTCCGATAGCACGAACTCCTCTTCCTCTTCGGAACGCGCAATACTGGGCGTGCGCGACCTCTCTCTTAACGCTTTCTTTTTTAAAATAGATTTTAAAGATTCCATATTTGAACCCACGAGTATGGGAGAAATAAAAGTCGACCCGGGCAGAGATCCCGATACCCGGGCAAGCCTAATACTTCAGGGGGACGGCAGGTACCCTGAAGGGGCCGCACTAGTGACTGAACTACCCATCAGCCATGCATCTCCTCGCCGTGCGGCAGCAACTTGAGATTCGGGGTGGTTTTTATAGAGGGCCACTCCCTCGCAGTCCGGGCGGTGAAGCCAAGACCCTCGCTCCCGTCAGCAGCCGCGAGACGTGATCCACGACACTGCACAATACGGGGTTACGATATGCGCCAGACGGTGACAACGGGGACAAAAGACAGAAAAAAGGGGGGGGACAACAAGAACAAAAACGGGGCAAAACAAACAAAAGGGGGACAAGAAACAAATTTGGACGCAGAACCAAACCAAAAAAGGGGGAGAACAAAACCAAACCAGGGGACAAAACAAAAGGGGGGATAAAGAGGGGGAAAGAATCGTCAGAACGACGAGAAGAGACCCCGTTGTCTGTTCAGCGGCAGGGTGAGTGCACGCCGAACCCGTCAAAGGGGCTCTCCCATGTCCACTCTAAAACAGAGCGGTACTGGGAGAGCCGGGCCCAGAATAGGGCCTCCGGCTTGGGGATGGGACTCGCGTCCATCCCCCCGCCTCCGGTGCCAAACGCAACTAATGGCACCGGTTGTCAGAATATTAGCCACCAGCAACAATGAAAAGCATTGTTGCTGGTGCCCAGGGTGCACCACGGGGAGGTTTTCTGACACGCACCCCAACCTAACCTAACCTAACCTAACCTAACCTAACCTAACCTAACCTAACCTAACCTAACCTAACCTAACCTAACCTAACCTAACCTAACCTAACCTTTTTTTTTTTTTTTTTTTTTTTTTTTTTTTTTTTTTTACGTGGGGGAATGCTATGACGCATATCCCTCCGCGGGGGCGGGCGGAGGGATTATGTCGGACTCGCCGGGGTAAAAGAAGATGGAAAGGAAATAATGTACCTCCCGGAATACCGACTAAACCTACCACGGTGTTCCTCGACAAAACCACTATCGGCGGGGCCGCGCGAATCGCTTTCGCATGCGGTCGCGACCCCGCCGAGGTTACGGCCCGCCGTATGAAACGGCAGGCCACTACGCAACAAGACCTACCCAAGATAGGCGCTACACAAAATAAAAGCCCTACTGTCTCTCCCTAAAGGGGAGACGGACACGACACAGAGGCGCGCGTGGGAACACGCACGCCGCCTCTCGGACCTGGTGCTGAACGGATGGCGGGCAGGCCCACAAAGCCCGCCACCCCCAGGTCAAACCTCAGGGTGGCTGGAGGTCATCGCGCGCCCTCCGGCGCCCGGCTCTGCGGTTGGGGAGAGGGTTCAAACGCTCCCTCTCCCGCTCCGCCGCCTCCTTGGTGGAGATTACTTCCTCGCAGAAGGAGGCGACGGCGTTCCACGACCTCTCACTCCGGACCATAGACTGAACTACGGCCGGGAGCGAGAGGGCAACCAATCCGACTGCCGCGATCAACTCACGGCGCTGCGATGCCCAGGCGGGGCAAACCGCCAAAGTGTGCAGCGCCGTGTCCTCAACAACGTCGCGGCAGTCGCCGCAGTGGTGACAACCGGGCGTCTCTTGCCGGCGTATACGACACAGGAACTGGCCAAAACAACCATGGCCAGTCAAAACCTGTGTCAGCCGGAAGGTGAGGGCGCCATGCCGCCTCTCCAGCCACTCTTCAAATACGGGACTTACCGCCACGATCGTGGCGTGCCCGGCACTGGGGTGCACAAGTCGTTCCTTCCAATTCGCCACTAGGACCTGGCGGAGCTCGGACCTCGCCGCCTCGATTGCGGGAAAAACAGGTCCTTCGCCCCGAGCTAGCGCCTCCTGGCGCCAACGATAGAGCGACGCCAGGAGCGCCGCTTCCAGGTCCCATGGCATCGATCCGGCGAGGAGGCTCGCAGCCTCGAACGAGATCGTGCGGTATCCTCTAATCAACCTGACGGCCATGGCGCGCTGTGGTGCACGTAGCGCCGAAATGTTTCGGGCCGCCAGGTTGTCTCCCCAAACTGGGGCCCCGTATAGGGCCATGGACCGCACGACCCCTTCGTAGAGCCTCCGGCAGGAGGTGTTTGGCCCCCCGAGGTTGGGCAGCAGGCGTGCGAGCGCACCTGCAGCGCCCCGAAGAATGGGGGCCAAACGACGGAAATGGGCTGTAAAGTCCCATCGGCTGTCGAGCAGGAGACCCAAATACTTAAGGGTTGGCTCGACGCCGATGCGGACCCCTCCTACCATGATATGGGACCCTGGAGGTGGCCGGTTCCGAGGGCCGTGAAAACATACGGCCTCGGATTTCGACAGGGCCACCTCGAGGCCCAACCGCCGGATACGACCAACGACTTGTGCGACCCCAGCGGTCGCCAGTATGGCCGCCGCCCGGTGCGACTTACCCCTCGCCGTGACAAGCGTGTCGTCGGCGTAACAAATGACGCCGACGCCACGGAGGAGCGCACCTCGCAGCACCCAGTCGTAGCCGATGTTCCACAGGAGCGGACCCAGAACCGATCCCTGTGGAACACCGCACGACATCTCTCGCCGACTCCAACCGTCGTGACCCGGGTAGACGACTACCCTCTCTGATAAGTATGCCCCGACTATGCGGCGGAGGTAGGTCGGCACTCGATGGAAAACGAGTGCCTCCCTAATGCAACTCCAGGGCAAGGTATTAAAGGCATTCGCGATGTCCAAAGACACCGCGAAGACGACCTCGCCCCGAGATACCGCATCCTCCGCCAGGCTCCTCACCCGCTGGACAGCGTCAATAGTGGAGCGCCCGCGGCGGAAACCAAATTGGTTCTCCGCCAGATCCGGGCCCACTGAGGAAAGACGCTGGACGAGGCGCTCCGCGATGATAAACTCGAAGAGTTTAGCCACCTCGTCCAGCAACACAATGGGCCGGTAGGCGGACGGAGAGTCCGCCGGGCGCCCCTCCTTCCTTATCAGGACCAGTCTCCCCACCTTCCACGGGCGCGGAAACTGGCCCTGCACCAGACACTCGCTGAGGAGCCCCCTCAGTCGGGGCGCGAGCTCCTCGAGGACCAGGGCCAAGGCAAGACCTGGAATGCCGTCGGGCCCTGGGGCGGTGTTTTTCGAGCGAAGTCTCGACACCGCCGCTCGCAACTCTACCTGGGTCACTTCGGGAACCACGTCGTCGTCAAAGTCCGCGCTGGACGCCATGGAAGGCGGAACCATCGACGGAGGAGTGTGCTCCGCCCGTGAAGGGAACAGAGCGGCCACCACCTCCTCCACCAGCTGTGGCCGGAGACTCTGGGACAAGGGGGGCGCCCAGGGGCGAAGCTTGCCCCTCACCATGAGGTATGGACGCCCCCAGGGATCACGGTCCAGAGTCCCCAGCAGCTCTTGGCGGGCCTCATCCTTGGCCCGCTTGATGGCGATCTTCAACGTTCGTTTGGCCGCTCTGTAGGCCTCGTACAGTTCCGCCTCCCTGGCGTCAAAATCGGGAGGGCGGCGACGCCGCCTACGAAGCCGGATGTACTGGCGTCGGGCCACCACGCAAGAATGGCGTAGTTCGCCAATGTGGTCAGACCACCAGTACACCCGGCGCCTAGCTGGGAGATTTAATGGCACTCTAGGCATCGCCGCATCACAAACTTGAGTTACGGCCTCCCGGAACCACTCGGCCTCCATCTCGATATTGTCAGGCCTGGCCGGTGCTGGCACCCAGGCCTGAACGATGGAGGCTTCCAGGAGGACCTCCCGATTCAGCTTCTTTAAAGCCCAACGCGGACCGCCCCCGATCGGGGCCCTTGAGGCTGGGGGGTCGGAGGTCTGGGCGGAGACGTCGAACCGTATATACCGGTGGTCCGACAACGTCTCCACCCCCTCGACGACGCGCCAGCCTTGGACACGGCGTGCTAGTGCGGGGCTGGCAAAAGAGACATCAATTACTGAGCCGCCCCGCTGACGCACGCACGTGTGCACTGACCCACGATTGAGGACTAGCAGGCCGTTTTCTACGGCCCACTCCTCGAGCAATTCACCCCTCGCGTCCGTGGTCGCGGAACCCCAAGCCGAGGATTTGGCATTGAGGTCCCCGACGAAGAGCACGGGCCGAGGGTGGCTTCGAGCGACGACGACGTTCAGTTCGAGGAGATACTCCTCGAAGTCGGCGAGAGGTCGGTTGGGTGAGAAGTAACCGCCCACCACAACCGCTTCTCCTACGAGTGCTGCGACGCAGCCCCGTCCCCGAACGATATTCTCGAAGGACGGGGCGCCGGCGGCGGCCGGCGAAATTAACGCAACCGAGCCATCGAGGTCCCCTACCCAGTCAGCCCTGGGAGGGACGAAATAGGGCTCGGCTACGATGGCGACATGAATTGACCACTGCGCCATGCTCTGGAGGAGAAGGTCCTGAGCCCTGGCGCAGTGGTTTAAGTTAGTCTGAAGGAGACGGAGGCATGGAGGCATTATAATCTCCATATTAACCTCCGCCCCTCCAGCCGCGGGAACGGCGACCTTCGACGTCGTCGACGAAGAGGCAGGCGGCCTTGGCGGCAGCTTCTTTTGGGTGGCGGCGCACCCCTTGGCACCCGCCCGGTGCTCCGCTGGTTTTCCTACCGCCGCACACAGAACACAGTGCGGCGTGGACCCACACGTTGCAGCCACGTGACCGGGCTGACCGCAACGGAAACAGCGGCCGCTGCAGTCAACCCGTGAGGGGCACGTGACACCCACGTGGCCGCTGGATAGGCAGCGGTAGCACCGGGCGATCCTGGACTCCAGCGCTTTAATTTGCGCCGACACCCACCCCACCAAAAGACGCCGGCCATCGGCCAGTTTCTTGGCGGCGGCGACGGGACAGCTAATAATGGCCGTCCCCATTCCGGAGCGACCCTGCCTAATTTCGCCGCACTTTATTTGTTCAGCAGGGCACCCTCCGGTCTTGGCGACGGCCGCGACGACCTCTTCTTTATTTACGGAGTCATCCAGGCCCGTTATGCGCAAATCGATGCACTTTTGGGGCCTGGAGACGCGGACATCCTCCGAATCCAGAACCTGGCGGAGACTTTCCGCCAGGCGGTCCGCCTGGTCGCCGCTTGCGACTCCCGGCACTTCGATAAGGCGGGCACCGGTCTGGGTTGTCCGGCACCTCAAGCCCGCCGTTATTCCCAGCTTGCCGGGGTCGATCGCCGTCCGCGCCTTCTTTAGGAGCTCCGCATAGGTGGTCCCTCGCTCGATGGCCGCCGGCTGCAGTGTTATGACCACCGCAGTAGAGCGAGGGGCCTGGAGCTTCCTCGCCTCCTTTTTGGCCGCCTGCCTGGCCTTCTTGGCCGCCTTCTTTTTCAGCTTGGCTGCCGCTTTCTTTTGGCCGACGACCTCCCAGTCGTCGGCTTTGCGCGCGGCAGCAGCGGGTTGTGCCCTGGGAGCAGCAGGGCGTTCGACAGCTGCAGGTGCACGCTTCTTCTGCGACCTTTTCCTGCCCTTTTGTGTTGCAGGAGCCGTTGAGTCAGCCGCTGGAACTGTTGTTGGGGGCCGCAAGGTTTTCGCTTTGGCCGCGTATGTTGGCGGCGCAGGCATCGGGGGAGAAGGAGGGGGAGGCACCCTGACCCTGTCTGCGGCGAGAGGAGGGCGCAACAGTCGACCCTCCATAACGGAGAGCTTGGCGCGGAATTCGCCAAGCTCTTGCCGGACCAGAGCCACAAGCTCCGACTCCGTCTTGTTCGCGCCCTGGTCGTGCCTCCTCTCAAAGTCCTCCTGCCTTCTCTTGAGCTCCGATAGCTCTTGCGCCATGCGAGCATTTTCCGTCTGCAGCTTTTGTACCTCCTCACTGGCTGTGCGGCTGAAGGCGGCCTCCGCGATTTCCCGAATGGCCTCGATGGAGTCTTTAAGGGTCTTCTGGCACGTGCCCTTTAGACCCCTGGACTTCCTCGAGACCAGACGAATCGCCTCCAATGCGTCGCTGAGCCGAGTCTTGAGGAGCGACACCGGCAGGTCCTCGGCATCCAGCTCCACCACCGGCTGCTTACGTCCCTCAGCGACTCGCCGGGCCGCCGCAGCAATGAGGGTGTCCTCCTCGGACGTGCGCTCCTCATCTTCAGCCTTCCGTAAGGCGGCAGCAAGTTCTGCCTTTGCCTTGCCCAGACCCACGTATTTGCCGTGGGTGGGCGGACGACCGCGTCCGCGTCGAGCTGTCGGCACTTTCGCGGCCGATACCGCGTTCTCACTGGAGCCGTCCGACTCCGTTTCTTGCGCTGAGCGCAACCGCTTGCGCGGAGCTTTCTCCGGTGTTGCCACCGGAGTAATCTCCTCAACCTCACTCTCGTGCTCCGACCGCACGAACTCCTCTTCCTCTTCGGAACGCGCAGTACTGGGCGTGCGCGACCTACTGACTCTAACCGACTTTTTTAAAATAGATTTAATTGATGATTCCATAATAAATCCCACGAGAACGGGAGAAATAAAAGTCGACCCGGGCAGAGATCCCGATACCCGGGCAAGCCTAATACTTCAGGGGGACGGCAGGTACCCTGAAGGGGCCGCACTAGTGACTGAACTACCCATCAGCCATGCATCTCCTCGCCGTGCGGCAGCAACTTGAGATTCGGGGTGGTTTTTATAGAGGGCCACTCCCTCGCAGTCCGGGCGGTGAAGCCAAGACCCTCGCTCCCGTCAGCAGCCGCGAGACGTGATCCACGACACTGCACAATACGGGGTTACGATATGCGCCAGACGGTGACAACGGGGACAAAAGAGAGAAAAAAGGGGGGGACAACAAGAACAAAAACGGGGCAAAATAAACAAAAGGGGACAAAACAACAAACAAACAAATTTGGACGCAGAACCAAACCAAAAAAGGGGGGGAACAAAACCAAAACAGGGGACAGAACAAAAGGGGGACAAAGAGGGGGAAAGAATCGTCAGAACGACGAGAAGAGACCCCGTTGTCTGTTCAGCGGCAGGGTGAGTGCACGCCGAACCCGTCAAAGTGGCTCTCCCATGTCCACTCTAAAACAGAGCGGTACTGGGAGAGCCGGGCCCAGAATAGGGCCTCCGGCTTGGGGATGGGACTCGCGTCCATCCCCCCGCCTCCGGTGCCAAACGCAACTAATGGCACCGGTTGTCAGAATATTAGCCACCAGCAACAATGAAAAGCATTGTTGCTGGTGCCCAGGGTGCACCACGGGGAGGTTTTCTGACACGCACCCCAACCTAACCTAACCTTTTTTTTTTTTTTTTTTTTTTTTTTTACGTGGGGGAATGCTATGACGCATATCCCTCCGCGGGGGCGGGCGGAGGGATTATGTCGGACTCGCCGGGGTAAAAGAAAGATGTTAAAAGACAATGTACCTCCCGGAATACCGACTAAACCTACCACGGTGTTCCTCGACAAAACCACTATCGACGGGGCCGCGCGAATCGCTTTCGCATGCGGTCGCGACCCCGCCGAGGTTACGGCCCGCCGTATGAAACGGCAGGCCACTACGCAACAAGACCTACCCAAGATAGGCGCTACACAAAATAAAAGCCCTACTGTCTCCCCCTAAAGGGGAGACGGACACGACACAGAGGCGCGCGTGGGAACACGCACGCCGCCTCTCGGACCTGGTGCTGAACGGATGGCGGGCAGGCCCACAAAGCCCGCCACCCCCAGGTCAAACCTCAGGGTGGCTGGAGGTCATCGCGCGCCCTCCGGCGCCCGGCTCTGCGGTTGGGGAGAGGGTTCAAACGCTCCCTCTCCCGCTCCGCCGCCTCCTTGGTGGAGATTACTTCCTCGCAGAAGGAGGCGACGGCGTTCCACGACCTCTCACTCCGGACCATAGACTGAACTACGGCCGGGAGCGAGAGGGCAACCAATCCGACTGCCGCGATCAGCTCACGGCGCTGCGATGCCCAGGCGGGGCAAACCGCCAAAGTGTGCAGCGCCGTGTCCTCAACAACGTCGCGGCAGTCGCCGCAGTGGTGACAACCGGGCGTCTCTTGCCGGCGTATACGACACAGGAACTGGCCAAAACAACCATGGCCAGTCAAAACCTGTGTCAGCCGGAAGGTGAGGGCGCCATGCCGCCTCTCCAGCCACTCTTCAAATACGGGACTTACCGCCACAATCGTGGCGTGCCCGGCACTGGGGTGCACAAGTCGTTCCTTCCAATTCGCCACTAGGACCTGGCGGAGCTCGGACCTCGCCGCCTCGACTGCGGGAAAAACAGGTCCTTCGCCCCGAGCTAGCGCCTCCTGGCGCCAACGATAGAGCGACGCCAGGAGCGCCGCTTCCAGGTCCCATGGCATCGATCCGGCGAGGAGGCTCGCAGCCTCGAACGAGATCGTGCGGTATCCTCTAATCAACCTGACGGCCATGGCGCGCTGTGGTGCACGTAGCGCCGAAATGTTTCGGGCCGCCAGGTTGTCTCCCCAAACTGGGGCCCCGTAAAGGGCCATGGACCGCACGACCCCTTCGTAGAGCCTCCGGCAGGAGGTGTTTGGCCCCCCGAGGTTGGGCAGCAGGCGTGCGAGCGCACCTGCAGCGCCCCGAAGAATGGGGGCCAAACGACGGAAATGGGCTGTAAAGTCCCATCGGCTGTCGAGCAGGAGACCCAAATACTTAAGGGTTGGCTCGACGCCGATGCGGACCCCTCCTACCATGATATGGGCCCCTGGAGGTGGCCGGTTCCGAGGGCCGTGAAAACATACGGCCTCGGATTTCGACAGGGCCACCTCGAGGCCCAACCGCCGGATACGACCAACGACTTGTGCGACCCCAGCGGTCGCCAGTATGGCCGCCGCCCGGTGCGACTTACCCCTCGCCGTGACAAGTGTGTCGTCGGCGTAACAAATGACGCCGACGCCACGGAGGAGCGCACCTCGCAGCACCCAGTCGTAACCGATGTTCCACAGGAGCGGACCCAGAACCGATCCCTGCGGAACACCGCACGACATCTCTCGCCGACTCCAACCGTCGTGACCCGGGTAGACGACTACCCTCTCTGATAAGTATGCCCCGACTATGCGGCGGAGGTAGGTCGGCACTCGATGGAAAACGAGTGCCTCCCTAATGCAACTCCAGGGCAAGGTATTAAAGGCATTCGCGATGTCCAAAGACACCGCGAAGACGACCTCACCCCGGGACACCGCATCCTCCGCCAGGCTCCTCACCCGCTGTACAGCGTCAATAGTGGAGCGCCCGCGGCGGAAACCAAATTGGTTCTCCGCCAGATCCGGGCCCACTGAGGAAAGACGCTGGACGAGGCGCTCCGCGATGATAAACTCGAAGAGTTTAGCCACCTCGTCCAGCAACACAATGGGCCGGTAGGCGGACGGAGAGTCCGCCGGGCGCCCCTCCTTCCTGATCAGGACCAGTCTCCCCACCTTCCACGGGCGCGGAAACTGGCCCTGCACCAGACACTCGCTGAGGAGCCCCCTCAGTCGGGGCGCGAGCTCCTCGAGGACCAGGGCCAAGGCAAGACCTGGAATGCCGTCGGGCCCTGGGGCGGTGTTTTTCGAGCGAAGTCTCGACACCGCCGCTCGCAACTCTACCTGGGTCACTTCGGGAACCACGTCGTCGTCAAAGTCCGCGCTGGACGCCATGGAAGGCGGAACCATCGACGGAGGAGTGTGCTCCGCCCGTGAAGGGAACAGAGCGGCCACCACCTCCTCCACCAGCTGTGGCCGGAGACTCTGGGACAAGGGGGGCGCCCAGGGGCGAAGCTTGCCCCTCACCATAAGGTATGGACGCCCCCAGGGATCACGGTCCAGAGTCCCCAGCAGCTCTTGGCGGGCCTCATCCTTGGCCCGCTTGATGGCGATCTTCAACGTTCGTTTGGCCGCTCTGTAGGCCTCGTACAGTTCCGCCTCCCTGGCGTCAAAATCGGGAGGGCGGCGACGCCTCCTACGAAGCCGGATGTACTGGCGTCTTGCCGTGACGCAGGAATGTCGCAGGCCGGCTATATTTTCCGACCACCAGTACACCCGGCGCCTCGCTGGAATATTTTGAGGCACTCTAGGCATCGCCGCATCGCAAACTTGCGTTATGGCCTCCCGGAACCACTCGGCCTCCATCTCGACATTGTCAGGCCTGGCCGGTGCTGGCACCCAGGCCTGAACGATGGAGGCTTCCAGGAGGACCTCCCGATTCAGCTTCTTTAAAGCCCAACGCGGACCGCCCCCAATCGGGGCCCTTGGGGCTGGGGGGTCGGAGGTCTGGGCGGAGACGTCGAACCGAATATAAAGATGGTCCGACAACGTCTCCACCCCCTCGACGACGCGCCAGCCTTGGACACGGCGTGCTAGTGCGGGGCTGGCAAAGGAAACATCAATGACTGATCCGCCCCGCTGACGCACGCACGTGTGCACTGACCCACGATTGAGGACTAGCAGGCCGTTTTCTACGGCCCACTCCTCGAGCAATTCACCCCTCGCGTCCGTGGTCGCGGAACCCCAAGCCAAGGATTTGGCATTGAGGTCCCCGACGAAGAGCACGGGCCGAGGGTGGCTTCGAGCGACGACGACGTTCAGTTCGAGGAGATACTCCTCGAAGTCGGCGAGAGGTCGGTTGGGTGAGAAGTAACCGCCCACCACAACCGCTTCTCCTACGAGTGCTGCGACGCAGCCCCGTCCCCGGACGATATTCTCGAAGGACGGGGCGCCGGCGGCGGCCGGCGAAATTAACGCAACCGAGCCATCGAGGTCCCCTACCCAGTCAGCCCCGGGAGGGACGAAGTAGGGCTCGGCTACGATGGCGACATGAATTGACCACTGCGCCATGCTCTGGAGGAGAAGGTCCTGAGCCCTGGCGCAGTGGTTTAAGTTAGTCTGAAGGAGACGGAGGCATGGAGGCATTATGTCTCCATATTAACCTCCGCCCCTCCAGCCGCGGGAACGGCGACCTTAGATGCTGCCGACGATGAAGCAAGGGACCTTGGGGCCAGTTTTTTCTGGGTGGCGGCGCACTCCTTGCTACCCGCCCGGTGCTTCGCCGATTTGCCCGCCGCCGCACACAAAATACAGTGCGGCGTGGCCTCACACGTAGCGGCCATGTGACCAGGCTGACCGCAACGAAAGCAGCGGCCAGTGCAGTCAGCCTGTGAGGGGCACATGACGCCCACATGGCCGCTGGACAGGCAGCGGTAGCACCGGGCAAGCCTGGGCTCCAGCACTTTTACATGCGCCGACACCCACCCCACCAGAATACGTCGGCCATCGGCCAGTTTTTTGGCGGCGGCCACGGGACAGCTGATAATAGCCGTCCCCATTCCGGCGCGGCCCTGCTTAACTTCGCCGCACTTTACTTGTTCAGCAGGGCACCCTCCGGTCTTGGCGACGGCGGCGACGACCTCTTCCTTATCAACTGAGTCATCCAGGCCCGTGATGCGCAAATCGACGCACTTTTGGGGCCTGGAGACGCGGACTTCCTCCGATTCCAGAACCTGGCGGAGACTTTCCGCCAGGCGGTCCGCCTGGTCGCCGCTTGCGACTCCCGGCACTTCGATTAGGCGGGCACCGGTCTGGGTAGTCCGGCACCGCAAACCTGATGTTATTCCCAGTTTGCCGGGGTCGATCGCCGTCCGCGCCTTCTTGAGGAGCTCGGCGTATGTGGCACCTCGCTCGATCGCAGCCGGCTGCAACGTGATAACAACTGCAGTGGAGCGAGGGGCCTGGAGCTTCCTCGCGGCTTTCCTGGCCGCCTGCCTTGCCTTCTTGGCCGCCTTCTTCCTTTGTTTGGCTGCCGCTTTCTTTTGGCCGACGACCTCCCAGTCGTCGGCCTTGCGCGCGGCAGCAGCGGGTTGTGTCCCGGGAGCAGGAGGGCGTTCGGCAGCTGCAAGTGCGCGCTTGGTCTTCGATCTTTTCCTGCCCTTTTGCTTGCTAGGAGCCGTTGTGTCGGTCGCTGGAGCAATTGCCGGGAGCCGCGGGGAACTTGCTTTCGCCGCATACGTTGGCGGCGCAGGCTTCGGGGGAGTGGGACGGGGAGGTTCTATGACCCTGTCTGCGGCCAGAGGAGGGCGCAGCAACCGGCCCTCCATGACTGAGAGCTTGGCGCGAAACTCGCCAAGCTCCCGTCGAACGAGGGCCACAAGGTCAGTTTCCTTGTTTGCACCCTGGTCGTGCCGCTTCTCAAACTCTTCCTGGCGTGTCCTGAGCACGGACAACTCTCTCGCCAAGCGAGCATTTTCGACCTGCAGCTTCTGCACCTCCTCGTTTGCTGTGCGGCTGAAGACGGCCTCTGCGATGTCCCTAATGGCCTCGATGGAGTCTTTAAGGGTCCTTTGGCATGTGCCCTTTAGACCCTTCGACTTCCTCGAGACCAGCCGTATGGCCTCCAGTGCGTCGCTGAGCCGGGTTTTTAGGTGTGCCACCGGCAGGTCTTCTGCATCCGGCTCCACCACTGGCTGCTTTCTTGCAGCAGCGACTCGCCGGGCCGCCGCAGCAATGAGGGTGTCCTCCTCGGACGTGCGCTCCTCATCTTCAGCCTTCCGCAGTGCAGCGGCAAGCTCGGCCTTGGCCTGTCCCAGACCCACGTAACGACCGTGGGTGGGTGGACGACCACGTCCACGTCGTGCTGTCGGCACTTTCGCAGCCGACGCCGCGTCCTCACTGGAGCCGTCCGACTCCGTTTCTTGCGCTGAGCGCAACCGCTTGCGCGGAGCTTTCTCCGGTGTTGCCACCGGAGTAATCTCCGCAACATCACTCTCGTGCTCCGATCGCACGAACTCCTCTTCCTCCTCGGAACGCGCAATACTGGGCGTGCGCGACCTCTCTCTTAATGATTTCTTTTTTAAAATAGATTTTAAAGATTCCATATTTGAACCCACGAGTATGGGAGAAATAAAAGTCGACCCGGGCAGAGATCCCGATACCCGGGCAAGCCTAATACTTCAGGGGGACGGCAGGTACCCTGAAGGGGCCGCACTAGTGACTGAACTACCCATCAGCCATGCATCTCCTCGCCGTGCGGCAGCAACTTGAGATTCGGGGTGGTTTTTATAGAGGGCCACTCCCTCGCAGTCCGGGCGGTGAAGCCAAGACCCTCGCTCCCGTCAGCAGCCGCGAGACGTGATCCACGACACTGCACAATACGGGGTTACGATATGCGCCAGACGGTGACAACGGGGACAAAAGACAGAAAAAAGGGGGGGACAACAAGAACAAAAACGGGGCAAAACAAACAAAAGGGGGACAAGAAACAAATTTGGACGCAGAACCAAACCAAAGCACAAAACAAAACCAAAAACACAAAACAAAAGGGGGACAAAGAGGGGGAAAGAATCGTCAGAACGACGAGAAGAGACCCCGTTGTCTGTTCAGCGGCAGGGTGAGTGCACGCCGAACCCGTCAAAGGGGCTCTCCCATGTCCACTCTAAAACAGAGCGGTACTGGGAGAGCCGGGCCCAGAATAGGGCCTCCGGCTTGGGGATGGGACTCACGTCCATCCCCCCGCCTCCGGTGCCAAACGCAACTAATGGCACCGGTTGTCAGAATATTAGCCACCAGCAACAATGAAAAGCATTGTTGCTGGTGCCCAGGGTGCACCACGGGGAGGTTTTCTGACACGCACCCCAACCTAACCTAACCTAACCTAACCTAACCTAACCTAACCTAACCTAACCTAACCTAACCTAACCTAACCTTTTTTTTTTTTTTTTTTTTTTTTTTTTTTTTTTTTTTACGTGGGGGAATGCTATGACGCATATCCCTCCGCGGGGGCGGGCGGAGGGATTATGTCGGACTCGCCGGGGTAAAAGAAGATGGAAAAGAAATAATGTACCTCCCGGAATACCGACTAAACCTACCACGGTGTTCCTCGACAAAACCACTATCGGCGGGGCCGCGCGAATCGCTTTCGCATGCGGTCGCGACCCCGCCGAGGTTTCGGCCCGCCGTTTGAAACGGCAGGCCACTACACAAAAGACCTACCCAAGATAGGCGCTACACAAAATAAAAGCCCTACTGTCTCCCCCTAAAGGGGGAGACGGACACGACACAAAGGCGCGCGTGGGAACACGCACGCCGCCTCTCGGACCTGGTGCTGAACGGATGGCGGGCAGGCCCACAAAGCCCGCCACCCCCAGGTCAAACCTCAGGGTGGCTGGAGGTCATCGCGCGCCCTCCGGCGCCCGGCTCTGCGGTTGGGGAGAGGGTTCAAACGCTCCCTCTCCCGCTCCGCCGCCTCCTTGGTGGAGATTACTTCCTCGCAGAAGGAGGCGACGGCGTTCCACGACCTCTCACTCCGGACCATAGACTGAACTACGGCCGGGAGCGAGAGGGCAACCGATCCGACTGCCGCGATCAACTCACGGCGCTGCGATGCCCAGGCGGGGCAAACCGCCAAAGTGTGCAGCGCCGTGTCCTCAACAACGTCGCGGCAGTCGCCGCAGTGGTGACAACCGGGCGTCTCTTGCCGGCGTATACGACACAGGAACTGGCCAAAACAACCATGGCCAGTCAAAACCTGTGTCAGCCGGAAGGTGAGGGCGCCATGCCGCCTCTCCAGCCACTCTTCAAATACGGGACTTACCGCCACGATCGTGGCGTGCCCGGCACTGGGGTGCACAAGTCGTTCCTTCCAATTCGCCACTAGGACCTGGCGGAGCTCGGACCTCGCCGCCTCGATTGCGGGAAAAACAGGTCCTTCGCCCCGAGCTAGCGCCTCCTGGCGCCAACGATAGAGCGACGCCAGGAGCGCCGCTTCCAGGTCCCATGGCATCGATCCGGCGAGGAGGCTCGCAGCCTCGAACGAGATCGTGCGGTATCCTCTAATCAACCTGACGGCCATGGCGCGCTGTGGTGCACGTAGCGCCGAAATGTTTCGGGCCGCCAGGTTGTCTCCCCAAACTGGGGCCCCGTATAGGGCCATGGACCGCACGACCCCTTCGTAGAGCCTCCGGCAGGAGGTGTTTGGCCCCCCGAGGTTGGGCAGCAGGCGCGCGAGCGCACCTGCAGCGCCCCGAAGAATGGGGGCCAAACGACGGAAATGGGCTGTAAAGTCCCATCGGCTGTCGAGCAGGAGACCCAAATACTTAAGGGTTGGCTCGACGCCGATGCGGACCCCTCCTACCATGATATGGGCCCCTAGAGGTGGCCGGTTCCGAGGGCCGTGAAAACATACTGCCTCGGATTTCGACAGGGCCACCTCGAGGCCCAACCGCCGGATACGACCAACGACTTGTGCGACCCCAGCGGTCGCCAGTATGGCCGCCGCCCGGTGCGACTTACCCCTCGCTGTGACAAGCGTGTCGTCGGCGTAACAAATGACGCCGACGCCACGGAGGAGCGCACCTCGCAGCACCCAGTCGTAGCCGATGTTCCACAGGAGCGGACCCAGAACCGATCCCTGTGGAACACCGCACGACATCTCTCGCCGACACCAACCGTCGTGACCCGGGTAGACGACTACCCTCTCTGATAAGTATGCCCCGACTATGCGGCGGAGGTAGGTCGGCACTCGATGGAAAACGAGTGCCTCCCTAATGCAACTCCAGGGCAAGGTATTAAAGGCATTCGCGATGTCCAAAGACACCGCGAAGACGACCTCGCCCCGAGACACCGCATCCTCCGCCAGGCTCCTCACCCGCTGGACAGCGTCAATAGTGGAGCGCCCGCGGCGGAAACCGAATTGGTTCTCCGCCAGATCCGGGCCC
This sequence comes from Catocala nupta, assembly GCA_963675205.1. Lineage (NCBI taxonomy): Eukaryota > Metazoa > Arthropoda > Insecta > Lepidoptera > Erebidae > Catocala > Catocala nupta. The sequence continues at coordinate 30,913 of OY776096.1, forward strand.
ACTGAGGAAAGACGCTGGACGAGGCGCTCCGCGATAATAAACTCGAAGAGTTTAGCCACCTCGTCCAGCAACACAATGGGCCGGTAGGCGGACGGAGAGTCCGCCGGGCGCCCCTCCTTCCTGATCAGGACCAGTCTCCCCACCTTCCACTGGCGCGGAAACTGGCCCTGCACCAGACACTCGCTGAGGAGCCCCTTCAGTCGGGGCGCGAGCTCCTCGAGGACCAGGGCCAAGGCAAGACCTGGAATGCCGTCGGGCCCTGGGGCGGTGTTTTTCGAGCGAAGTCTCGACACCGCCGCTCGCAACTCTACCTGGGTCACTTCGGGAACCACGTCGTCGTCTAAGTCCGCGCTGGACGCCATGGAAGGCGGAACCATCGACGGAGGAGTGTGCTCCGCCCGTGAGGGAAACAGAGCGGCCACCACCTCCTCCACCAACTGTGGCCGGAGACTCTGGGACAAGGGGGGCGCCCAGGGGCGAAGCTTGCCCCTCACCATGAGGTATGGACGCCCCCAGGGATCACGGTCCAGAGTCCCCAGCAGCTCATGGCGGGCCTCATCCTTGGCCCGCTTGATGGAAATTTTCAACGTACTTTTGGCCGCTCTGTAGGCCTCGTACAGTTCCGCCTCCCTGGCGTCAAAATCGGGAGGGCGGCGACGCCGCCTACGAAGCCGGATGTACTGGCGTCGGGCCACCACGCAAGAATGGCGTAGTTCGCCAATGTGGTCAGACCACCAGTACACCCGGCGCCTAGCTGGGAGATTTAATGGCACTCTAGGCATCGCCGCATCACAAACTTGAGTTACGGCCTCCCGGAACCACTCGGCCTCCATCTCGATATTGTCAGGCCTGGCCGGTGCTGGCACCCAGGCCTGAACGATGGAGGCTTCCAGGAGGACCTCCCGATTCAGCTTCTTTAAAGCCCAACGCGGACCGCCCCCAATCGGGGCCCTTGAGGCCGGGGGGTCGGAGGTCTGGGCGGAGACGTCGAACCGTATATACCGGTGGTCCGACAACGTCTCCACCCCCCCGACGACGCGCCAGCCTTGGACACGGCGTGCTAGTGCGGGGCTGGCAAAAGAGACATCAATTACTGAGCCGCCCCGCTGACGCACGCACGTGTGCACTGACCCACGATTGAGGACTAGCAGGCCGTTTTCAACGGCCCACTCCTCGAGCAATTCACCCCTCGCGTCCGTGGTCGCGGAACCCCAAGCCGAGGATTTGGCATTGAGGTCCCCGACGAAGAGCACGGGCCGAGGGTGGCTTCGAGCGACGACGACGTTCAGTTCGAGGAGATACTCCTCGAAGTCGGCGAGAGGTCGGTTGGGTGAGAAGTAACCGCCCACCACAACCGCTTCTCCTACGAGTGCTGCGACGCAGCCCCGTCCCCGGACGATATTCTCGAAGGACGGGGCGCCGGCGGCGGCCGGCGAAATTAACGCAACCGAGCCATCGAGGTCCCCTACCCAGTCAGCCCTGGGAGGGACGAAATAGGGCTCGGCTACGATGGCGACATGAATTGACCACTGCGCCATGCTCTGGAGGAGAAGGTCCTGAGCCCTGGCGCAGTGGTTTAAGTTAGTCTGAAGGAGACGGAGGCATGGAGGCATTATGTCTCCATATTAACCTCCGCCCCTCCAGCCGCGGGAACGGCGACCTTCGACGTCGTCGACGAAGAGGCAGGCGGCCTTGGCGGCAGCTTCTTTTGGGTGGCGGCGCACCCCTTGGCACCCGCCCGGTGCTCCGCTGGTTTTCCTACCGCCGCACACAGAACACAGTGCGGCGTGGACCCACACGTTGCAGCCACGTGACCGGGCTGACCGCAACGGAAACAGCGGCCGCTGCAGTCAACCCGTGAGGGGCACGTGACACCCACGTGGCCGCTGGATAGGCAGCGGTAGCACCGGGCGATCCTGGACTCCAGCGCTTTAATTTGCGCCGACACCCACCCCACCAAAAGACGCCGGCCATCGGCCAGTTTCTTGGCGGCGGCGACGGGACAGCTAATAATTGCCGTCCCCATTCCGGAGCGACCCTGCCTAATTTCGCCGCACTTTATTTGTTCAGCAGGGCACCCTCCGGTCTTGGCGACGGCCGCGACGACCTCTTCTTTATTTACGGAGTCATCCAGGCCCGTTATGCGCAAATCGATGCACTTTTGGGGCCTGGAGACGCGGACATCCTCCGAATCCAGAACCTGGCGGAGACTTTCCGCCAGGCGGTCCGCCTGGTCGCCGCTTGCGACTCCCGGCACTTCGATAAGGCGGGCACCGGTCTGGGTTGTCCGGCACCTCAAGCCCGCCGTTATTCCCAGCTTGCCGGGGTCGATCGCCGTCCGCGCCTTCTTTAGGAGCTCCGCATAGGTGGTCCCTCGCTCGATGGCCGCCGGCTGCAGTGTTATGACCACCGCAGTAGAGCGAGGGGCCTGGAGCTTCCTCGCCTCCTTTTTGGCCGCCTGCCTGGCCTTCTTGGCCGCCTTCTTTTTCTGCTTGGCTGCCGCTTTCTTTTGGCCGACGACCTCCCAGTCGTCGGCTTTGCGCGCGGCAGCAGCGGGTTGTGCCCTGGGAGCAGCAGGGCGTTCGACAGCTGCAGGTGCACGCTTCTTCTGCGACCTTTTCCTGCCCTTTTGTGATACAGGAGCCGTTGAGTCAGCCGCTGGAACTGTTGTTGGGGGCCGCAAGGTTTTCGCTTTGGCCGCGTATGTTGGCGGCGCAGGCATCGGGGGAGAAGGAGGGGGAGGCACCCTGACCCTGTCTGCGGCGAGAGGAGGGCGCAACAGTCGACCCTCCATAACGGAGAGCTTGGCGCGGAATTCGCCAAGCTCTTGCCGGACCAGAGCCACAAGCTCCGACTCCGTCTTGTTCGCGCCCTGGTCGTGCCTCCTCTCAAAGTCCTCCTGCCTTCTCTTGAGCTCCGATAGCTCTTGCGCCATGCGAGCATTTTCCGTCTGCAGCTTTTGTACCTCCTCACTGGCTGTGCGGCTGAAGGCGGCCTCCGCGATTTCCCGAATGGCCTCGATGGAGTCTTTAAGGGTCTTCTGGCACGTGCCCTTTAGACCCCTGGACTTCCTCGAGACCAGACGAATCGCCTCCAATGCGTCGCTGAGCCGAGTCTTGAGGAGCGACACCGGCAGGTCCTCGGCATCCAGCTCCACCACCGGCTGCTTACGTCCCTCAGCGACTCGCCGGGCCGCCGCAGCAATGAGGGTGTCCTCCTCGGACGTGCGCTCCTCATCTTCAGCCTTCCGTAAGGCGGCAGCAAGTTCTGCCTTTGCCTTGCCCAGACCCACGTATTTGCCGTGGGTGGGCGGACGACCGCGTCCGCGTCGAGCTGTCGGCACTTTCGCGGCCGATACCGCGTCCTCACTGGAGCCGTCCGACTCCGTTTCTTGCGCTGAGCGCAACCGCTTGCGCGGAGCTTTCTCCGGTGTTGCCACCGGAGTAATCTCCTCAACCTCACTCTCGTGCTCCGACCGCACGAACTCCTCTTCCTCTTCGGAACGCGCAGTACTGGGCGTGCGCGACCTACTGACTCTAACCGACTTTTTTAAAATAGATTTAATTGATGATTCCATAATAAATCCCACGAGAACGGGAGAAATAAAGGTCGACCCGGGCAGAGATCCCGATACCCGGGCAAGCCTAATACTTCAGGGGGACGGCAGGTACCCTGAAGGGGCCGCACTAGTGACTGAACTACCCATCAGCCATGCATCTCCTCGCCGTGCGGCAGCAACTTGAGATTCGGGGTGGTTTTTATAGAGGGCCACTCCCTCGCAGTCCGGGCGGTGAAGCCAAGACCCTCGCTCCCGTCAGCAGCCGCGAGACGTGATCCACGACACTGCACAATACGGGGTTACGATATGCGCCAGACGGTGACAACGGGGACAAAAGACAGAAAAAAGGGGGGGACAACAAGAACAAAAACGGGGCAAAACAAACAAAAGGGGACAAAACAACAAACAAACAAATTTGGACGCAGAACCAAACCAAAAAAAGGGGGGGAACAAAACCAAAACAGGGGACAGAACAAAAGGGGGACAAAGAGGGGGAAAGAATCGTCAGAACGACGAAAAGAGACCCCGTTGTCTGTTCAGCGGCAGGGTGAGTGCACGCCGAACCCGTCAAAGTGGCTCTCCCATGTCCACTCTAAAACAGAGCGGTACTGGGAGAGCCGGGCCCAGAATAGGGCCTCCGGCTTGGGGATGGGACTCGCGTCCATCCCCCCGCCTCCGGTGCCAAACGCAACTAATGGCACCGGTTGTCAGAATATTAGCCACCAGCAACAATGAAAAGCATTGTTGCTGGTGCCCAGGGTGCACCACGGGGAGGTTTTCTGACACGCACCCCAACCTAACCTTTTTTTTTTTTTTTTTTTTTTTTTTAACGTGGGGGAATGCTATGACGCATATCCCTCCGCGGGGGCGGGCGGAGGGATTATGTCGGACTCGCCGGGGTAAAAGAAAGATGTTAAAAGACAATGTACCTCCCGGAATACCGACTAAACCTACCACGGTGTTCCTCGACAAAACCACTATCGACGGGGCCGCGCGAATCGCTTTCGCATGCGGTCGCGACCCCGCCGAGGTTACGGCCCGCCGTATGAAACGGCAGGCCACTACGCAACAAGACCTACCCAAGATAGGCGCTACACAAAATAAAAGCCCTACTGTCTCCCCCTAAAGGGGAGACGGACACGACACAGAGGCGCGCGTGGGAACACGCACGCCGCCTCTCGGACCTGGTGCTGAACGGATGGCGGGCAGGCCCACAAAGCCCGCCACCCCCAGGTCAAACCTCAGGGTGGCTGGAGGTCATCGCGCGCCCTCCGGCGCCCGGCTCTGCGGTTGGGGAGAGGGTTCAAACGCTCCCTCTCCCGCTCCGCCGCCTCCTTGGTGGAGATTACTTCCTCGCAGAAGGAGGCGACGGCGTTCCACGACCTCTCACTCCGGACCATAGACTGAACTACGGCCGGGAGCGAGAGGGCAACCGATCCGACTGCCGCGATCAACTCACGGCGCTGCGATGCCCAGGCGGGGCAAACCGCCAAAGTGTGCAGCGCCGTGTCCTCAACAACGTCGCGGCAGTCGCCGCAGTGGTGACAACCGGGCGTCTCTTGCCGGCGTATACGACACAGGAACTGGCCAAAACAACCATGGCCAGTCAAAACCTGTGTCAGCCGGAAGGTGAGGGCGCCATGCCGCCTCTCCAGCCACTCTTCAAATACGGGACTTACCGCCACGATCGTGGCGTGCCCGGCACTGGGGTGCACAAGTCGTTCCTTCCAATTCGCCACTAGGACCTGGCGGAGCTCGGACCTCGCCGCCTCGATTGCGGGAAAAACAGGTCCTTCGCCCCGAGCTAGCGCCTCCTGGCGCCAACGATAGAGCGACGCCAGGAGCGCCGCTTCCAGGTCCCATGGCATCGATCCGGCGAGGAGGCTCGCAGCCTCGAACGAGATCGTGCGGTATCCTCTAATCAACCTGACGGCCATGGCGCGCTGTGGTGCACGTAGCGCCGAAATGTTTCGGGCCGCCAGGTTGTCTCCCCAAACTGGGGCCCCGTATAGGGCCATGGACCGCACGACCCCTTCGTAGAGCCTCCGGCAGGAGGTGTTTGGCCCCCCGAGGTTGGGCAGCAGGCGTGCGAGCGCACCTGCAGCGCCCCGAAGAATGGGGGCCAAACGACGGAAATGGGCTGTAAAGTCCCATCGGCTGTCGAGCAGGAGACCCAAATACTTAAGGGTTGGCTCGACGCCGATGCGGACCCCTCCTACCATGATATGGGCCCCTGGAGGTGGCCGGTTCCGAGGGCCGTGAAAACATACGGCCTCGGATTTCGACAGGGCCACCTCGAGGCCCAACCGCCGGATACGACCAACGACTTGTGCGACCCCAGCGGTCGCCAGTATGGCCGCCGCCCGGTGCGACTTACCCCTCGCCGTGACAAGCGTGTCGTCGGCGTAACAAATGACGCCGACGCCACGGAGGAGCGCACCTCGCAGCACCCAGTCGTAGCCGATGTTCCACAGGAGCGGACCCAGAACCGATCCCTGTGGAACACCGCACGACATCTCTCGCCGACTCCAACCGTCGTGACCCGGGTAGACGACTACCCTCTCTGATAAGTATGCCCCGACTATGCGGCGGAGGTAGGTCGGCACTCGATGGAAAACGAGTGCCTCCCTAATGCAACTCCAGGGCAAGGTATTAAAGGCATTCGCGATGTCCAAAGACACCGCGAAGACGACCTCGCCCCGAGACACCGCATCCTCCACCAGGCTCCTCACCCGCTGGACAGCGTCAATAGTGGAGCGCCCGCGGCGGAAACCAAATTGGTTCTCCGCCAGATCCGGGCCCACTGAGGAAAGACGCTGGACGAGGCGCTCCGCGATAATAAACTCGAAGAGTTTAGCCACCTCGTCCAGCAACACAATGGGCCGGTAGGCGGACGGAGAGTCCGCCGGGCGCCCCTCCTTCCTGATCAGGACCAGTCTCCCCACCTTCCACTGGCGCGGAAACCGGCCCTGCACCAGACACTCGCTGAGGAGCCCCTTCAGTCGGGGCGCGAGCTCCTCGAGGACCAGGGCCAAGGCAAGACCTGGAATGCCGTCGGGCCCTGGGGCGGTGTTTTTCGAGCGAAGTCTCGACACCGCCGCTCGCAACTCTACCTGGGTCACTTCGGGAACCACGTCGTCGTCTAAGTCCGCGCTGGACGCCATGGAAGGCGGAACCATCGACGGAGGAGTGTGCTCCGCCCGTGAGGGAAACAGAGCGGCCACCACCTCCTCCACCAACTGTGGCCGGAGACTCTGGGACAAGGGGGGCGCCCAGGGGCGAAGCTTGCCCCTCACCATGAGGTATGGACGCCCCCAGGGATCACGGTCCAGAGTCCCCAGCAGCTCTTGGCGGGCCTCATCCTTGGCCCGCTTGATGGAAATTTTCAACGTACTTTTGGCCGCTCTGTAGGCCTCGTACAGTTCCGCCTCCCTGGCGTCAAAATCGGGAGGGCGGCGACGCCGCCTACGAAGCCGGATGTACTGGCGTCGGGCCACCACGCAAGAATGGCGTAGTTCGCCAATGTGGTCAGACCACCAGTACACCCGGCGCCTAGCTGGGAGATTTAATGGCACTCTAGGCATCGCCGCATCACAAACTTGAGTTACGGCCTCCCGGAACCACTCAGCCTCCATCTCGATATTGTCAGGCCTGGCCGGTGCTGGCACCCAGGCCTGAACGATGGAGGCTTCCAGGAGGACCTCCCGATTCAGCTTCTTTAAAGCCCAACGCGGACCGCCCCCAATCGGGGCCCTTGAGGCCGGGGGGTCGGAGGTCTGGGCGGAGACGTCGAACCGTATATACCGGTGGTCCGACAACGTCTCCACCCCCTCGACGACGCGCCAGCCTTGGACACGGCGTGCTAGTGCGGGGCTGGCAAAAGAGACATCAATTACTGAGCCGCCCCGCTGACGCACGCACGTGTGCACTGACCCACGATTGAGGACTAGCAGGCCGTTTTCAACGGCCCACTCCTCGAGCAATTCACCCCTCGCGTCCGTGGTCGCGGAACCCCAAGCCGAGGATTTGGCATTGAGGTCCCCGACGAAGAGCACGGGCCGAGGGTGGCTTCGAGCGACGACGACGTTCAGTTCGAGGAGATACTCCTCGAAGTCGGCGAGAGGTCGGTTGGGTGAGAAGTAACCGCCCACCACAACCGCTTCTCCTACGAGTGCTGCGACGCAGCCCCGTCCCCGGACGATATTCTCGAAGGACGGGGCGCCGGCGGCGGCCGGCGAAATTAACGCAACCGAGCCATCGAGGTCCCCTACCCAGTCAGCCCTGGGAGGGACGAAATAGGGCTCGGCTACGATGGCGACATGAATTGACCACTGCGCCATGCTCTGGAGGAGAAGGTCCTGAGCCCTGGCGCAGTGGTTTAAGTTAGTCTGAAGGAGACGGAGGCATGGAGGCATTATGTCTCCATATTAACCTCCGCCCCTCCAGCCGCGGGAACGGCGACCTTCGACGTCGTCGACGAAGAGGCAGGCGGCCTTGGCGGCAGCTTCTTTTGGGTGGCGGCGCACCCCTTGGCACCCGCCCGGTGCTCCGCTGGTTTTCCTACCGCCGCACACAGAACACAGTGCGGCGTGGACCCACACGTTGCAGCCACGTGACCGGGCTGACCGCAACGGAAACAGCGGCCGCTGCAGTCAACCCGTGAGGGGCACGTGACACCCACGTGGCCGCTGGATAGGCAGCGGTAGCACCGGGCGATCCTGGACTCCAGCGCTTTAATTTGCGCCGACACCCACCCCACCAAAAGACGCCGGCCATCGGCCAGTTTCTTGGCGGCGGCGACGGGACAGCTAATAATTGCCGTCCCCATTCCGGAGCGACCCTGCCTAATTTCGCCGCACTTTATTTGTTCAGCAGGGCACCCTCCGGTCTTGGCGACGGCCGCGACGACCTCTTCTTTATTTACGGAGTCATCCAGGCCCGTTATGCGCAAATCGATGCACTTTTGGGGCCTGGAGACGCGGACATCCTCCGAATCCAGAACCTGGCGGAGACTTTCCGCCAGGCGGTCCGCCTGGTCGCCGCTTGCGACTCCCGGCACTTCGATAAGGCGGGCACCGGTCTGGGTTGTCCGGCACCTCAAGCCCGCCGTTATTCCCAGCTTGCCGGGGTCGATCGCCGTCCGCGCCTTCTTTAGGAGCTCCGCATAGGTGGTCCCTCGCTCGATGGCCGCCGGCTGCAGTGTTATGACCACCGCAGTAGAGCGAGGGGCCTGGAGCTTCCTCGCCTCCTTTTTGGCCGCCTGCCTGGCCTTCTTGGCCGCCTTCTTTTTCTGCTTGGCTGCCGCTTTCTTTTGGCCGACGACCTCCCAGTCGTCGGCTTTGCGCGCGGCAGCAGCGGGTTGTGCCCTGGGAGCAGCAGGGCGTTCGACAGCTGCAGGTGCACGCTTCTTCTGCGACCTTTTCCTGCCCTTTTGTGATACAGGAGCCGTTGAGTCAGCCGCTGGAACTGTTGTTGGGGGCCGCAAGGTTTTCGCTTTGGCCGCGTATGTTGGCGGCGCAGGCATCGGGGGAGAAGGAGGGGGAGGCACCCTGACCCTGTCTGCGGCGAGAGGAGGGCGCAACAGTCGACCCTCCATAACGGAGAGCTTGGCGCGGAATTCGCCAAGCTCTTGCCGGACCAGAGCCACAAGCTCCGACTCCGTCTTGTTCGCGCCCTGGTCGTGCCTCCTCTCAAAGTCCTCCTGCCTTCTCTTGAGCTCCGATAGCTCTTGCGCCATGCGAGCATTTTCCGTCTGCAGCTTTTGTACCTCCTCACTGGCTGTGCGGCTGAAGGCGGCCTCCGCGATTTCCCGAATGGCCTCGATGGAGTCTTTAAGGGTCTTCTGGCACGTGCCCTTTAGACCCCTGGACTTCCTCGAGACCAGACGAATCGCCTCCAATGCGTCGCTGAGCCGAGTCTTGAGGAGCGACACCGGCAGGTCCTCGGCATCCAGCTCCACCACCGGCTGCTTACGTCCCTCAGCGACTCGCCGGGCCGCCGCAGCAATGAGGGTGTCCTCCTCGGACGTGCGCTCCTCATCTTCAGCCTTCCGTAAGGCGGCAGCAAGTTCTGCCTTTGCCTTGCCCAGACCCACGTATTTGCCGTGGGTGGGCGGACGACCGCGTCCGCGTCGAGCTGTCGGCACTTTCGCGGCCGATACCGCGTCCTCACTGGAGCCGTCCGACTCCGTTTCTTGCGCTGAGCGCAACCGCTTGCGCGGAGCTTTCTCCGGTGTTGCCACCGGAGTAATCTCCTCAACCTCACTCTCGTGCTCCGATCGCACGAACTCCTCTTCCTCTTCGGAACGCGCAGTACTGGGCGTGCGCGACCTACTGACTCTAACCGACTTTTTTAAAATAGATTTAATTGATGATTCCATAATAAATCCCACGAGAACGGGAGAAATAAAGGTCGACCCGGGCAGAGATCCCGATACCCGGGCAAGCCTAATACTTCAGGGGGACGGCAGGTACCCTGAAGGGGCCGCACTAGTGACTGAACTACCCATCAGCCATGCATCTCCTCGCCGTGCGGCAGCAACTTGAGATTCGGGGTGGTTTTTATAGAGGGCCACTCCCTCGCAGTCCGGGCGGTGAAGCCAAGACCCTCGCTCCCGTCAGCAGCCGCGAGACGTGATCCACGACACTGCACAATACGGGGTTACGATATGCGCCAGACGGTGACAACGGGGACAAAAGACAGAAAAAAGGGGGGGACAACAAGAACAAAAACGGGGCAAAACAAACAAAAGGGGACAAAACAACAAACAAACAAATTTGGACGCAGAACCAAACCAAAAAAGGGGGGGAACAAAACCAAAACAGGGGACAAAACAAAAGGGGGACAAAGAGGGGGAAAGAATCGTCAGAACGACGAGAAGAGACCCCGTTGTCTGTTCAGCGGCAGGGTGAGTGCACGCCGAACCCGTCAAAGTGGCTCTCCCATGTCCACTCTAAAACAGAGCGGTACTGGGAGAGCCGGGCCCAGAATAGGGCCTCCGGCTTGGGGATGGGACTCGCGTCCATCCCCCCGCCTCCGGTGCCAAACGCAACTAATGGCACCGGTTGTCAGAATATTAGCCACCAGCAACAATGAAAAGCATTGTTGCTGGTGCCCAGGGTGCACCACGGGGAGGTTTTCTGACACGCACCCCACCCCAACCTAACCTTTTTTTTTTTTTTTTTTTTTTTTTTGAGGGGGGAAATGCTCCTGATGCATACCGTCCCACTCGGGGGGCAGTGGGACGGTTATGTCGGGCTCACCGGTCAAGATGACACGACCGGCATACCGACTAAAACCCCCCTGTGCACCGTCACCTCACCTTGACGGGTGGGCCGTTGGAACCTGATACGACATCAACGACCCACCCAGTGACTGCCCACGCCCTGCGGGCACCAACAATGGCGGCGGCGTCTGGGTGCACCAGAGACGCCGCCACTACGCAGAAGGGTGAGGGTGGGAGAGTAAATACCCCGATCTCCCACCCTCAGCCCTACTCAGGGTGGCATCAGGCGCGCATCGGCGCGCCGACGCCGCCCAGCTCGCCGGCGACGGATCGGGTCAGCGAGGAGACTTTCCTCCCTGGCCCGCTCCGCCGCCTCCTTCTGCGAGATGACGTTCTCGCAGAAGGAGGCGACTGCGTTCCAATTCCTGTCGCTATCGGCCATGGAGCGGATTATGGCCGATAGCGAGAGATCCGCACCGATGGTCTCGACGAGGGCACGACGCTGCTGCGCCCACGCCGGGCAGAACTCCAGCGTATGCTGCGCCGTGTCCTCGCCACAATCACAGTGGTGACAGGCGGGACTCGATTCCCTCCTCGCGACTTTGTGCAGGTAGTATCCGAAGCACCCGTGCCCGGATAATACCTGCACCAGCCGGAAGGAAAGGGTCCCGTGCTGTCGCCATACCCACAACGAGAGGACCGGCCGGAGCGCCTCCACCGTGCGAAAACCCGCACGTGGAGCCTCCAGCCGGACTGACCATCGGGCCACGATGGCTCGGCGAGCGGCCTCGCGCCACTCGCGCACCTGCTCGGGCAGAGGGCGACCGCCTCCGCCTGCCCGAAATTCGGCCGCTCGACGATAAACGTCGGCGAGCACCTCCGCCTCCAAATCCCACGGGGGAGTACCGGCCAGCGCGCATGCCGCGTCTGCGGACACGGTGCGGTAACCGCGTATTGCCCTGACCGCCAAAGTGCGCTGCGGTCGGCTTAACCGCGCGCGGTTCTGGGCGGTCAGGGACCCCGCCCACACCGGTGCGCCGTAGAGCGCCATCGACCGGACTACCCCCGTGTAGAGCCTCCGGCACGCCAAACTGGGTCCGCCCAGGTTGGGCAATAATCGCCCCAGGGCGGACGCCGCGCCGTCCAGCTTGGGCTCGAGCTGACGGAAGTGCTCGTCGAAGAGCCATCGTCCATCCAACACCAGGCCCAGATATCTCATCTGGGCCTGAACCGGTACGAGGACCGAGCCGACGGTGATCGAGGCGCCGGCAGGCGGCCCGCGACGGGGCCCATGGAACAACAGGGCCTCCGTCTTGGTGAGGGCCACCTTAAGCCCCAGCGCCTCAATTCGCCCGACCACCTGGGAGACCCCCGTGGTGGCCAGGCGAGCCGCCTCCTCAAAGTTGCGACCCCGGGCTGCTACCAGCGTGTCGTCAGCGTAACAGAATACGCTCAGCCCGGGGGGCAAGACTCCGCGCAGGGCCCAGTCATAGCCGATGTTCCACAGGAGAGGGCCAAGGACGGACCCCTGTGGAACACCGCGCGATATCGCCCTGCGCACGACGTCGCCTGCTCGGTCCTCGCACAGCACGGACCTCCGCTCCAAATAGTCTGCCATCAGCAGCCTCAGGTATGCGGGCACCCCATGGAACCGGAGTGCCTCCCCGATGCTGCCGAATGGCAGAGTATTAAATGCGTTGGCGATGTCTAAGGACACCGCCAACATCACGCCGCCTCCCCTGACGGCTTCCTCGGTCGCGGCCCTCAGGGCCAAAATGGCGTCGATCGTCGAACGCCCGGCGCGGAAACCAAACTGGGCGTCCGACAGATCGGGCCCCACCTCCTCGAGGTGCCGGACGATGCGGGCAGCGAGAATCCTCTCCAGCAACTTCCCCGCCTCGTCCAGCAGTACGATAGGCCTGTAGGCCGCGACCGAGTCCAGGGCTCTCCCCGGCTTGGGCAGGAGCACCAGCCTCCCCACCTTCCAGCACTCAGGGAACCTCCTCGACGACAGACACGCGTCGAACAGTTCCCTGAGGCGGTCGCCCATGTGGTCAAGGGCAAGGGCCAACACTCGGGCCGGAATTCCGTCCGGCCCGGGGGCGGTCCGCTTCGAGCGGATGCGCAGAACGGCCGCCCCCATCTCCGCCTCCGTGACAGGCGGAACCACCACGTCCTCCTCGTCGGCCTCCCGGACTTCGGCCTCTGCGGCCATCGCCGGGGGCGTGTGTTCCGCCTGTGGCGGGAATAGGCCCTCGACCACTTCGGTGAGGAAGCTAGGCTGAAGAGACTCGGTAAGGGGGGGGCCCGTCGCGCGGAGCTTGCTCAGCGCCGCGCGGTATGGGCGACCCCAGGGGTCACGATCGAGTCCCTCCAGCATCTCCTGCCGCGACTGCTCTTTGGCGCGACAGATGGCCAGCTTCAGAGCGTCACGCGCTGCTTGGTACGCTTCGTACAGCTGGCCCTCCCCGTTATCGTCGCGGCGTCGCCGCCGGCTGCGGGTGTAGGACCTCCGGGCACGAATGCAGGCCTCGCGGAGGTCCACCAACTCCCGGGACCACCAGTAGACCTCCTTCCTAGGAGGCCGACGTCGGACGCGCGGCATGGCCGCATCGCAAACCTGCGTAAGCGCAACGCGAATGCGGCCCGCCGCAGCATCGACCCCCTCGTCGGGAGGCACCGGAGACAGCCACGACTGCACTATGGCTGCCTCCTCCAACAGGTCCCGGTTCAAACGACCCACAGCCCACCGCGGAAATCGGGGAGCTCTGTCCGCCATGTGACCCCTAACTGGGTCCTGGGGATTCCGGGAGATCTCTGCTCGGATATAGCGATGATCCGAGAGAGTCTCGACCTCCTCCAGGACTCGCCAGTTCCTTACGTTGTGTGCGACAGCAGGGCTAGCGAACGAGAGGTCCACTATCGACCCGCCCTGCTGCCGAACACAAGTGTCGGTGGTGCCTCTGTTGAGCAGACAGAGGCCCACCGAACTCGCCCACTCTTCCACCGCTCTACCGCGGGCGTCCGTTCTGGGAGACCCCCACGCCTCGGACTTTGCGTTGAAGTCTCCCATCACCAGGACGCGGCCTGATGCCAAACGCCGTATCGAGGTCTCCAAGGATGTGAGGAAGACCTCGAAATCAGCCAGACTCCGGTTGGGGGAGAAGTAGACCCCGAAAACGAGTAATCCCCCCCATTCGGCCGCCACGTATCCCGAGCCCTTGTCTTTGAGCGACAAGGGCGGGGAACGCGGAGCCGTGGAGCTGACGACTGCCACGGAGCCGTCCCAGTCACCCACCCAATTTGGGCGGGGAGGAACATAATAGGGCTCCGCGGCTACGGCCACACCGATCGACCACTGCGCCATGGATTGCAGGAAGAGATCCTGCGCACCGGCGCAGTGGTTGAGGTTCACCTGGAGGAGGAGGGTGCAGTCGTGGTCCATTACTGGGCCGACGTACCTGCAACCACATCCTCCTCCATCCGCGACGGTGGAAGAGCGGCGACGACGACGGGGGTAGCTTGGGTCGATTGGCTACCCGCGACGTTTTTAGGCTTAGAAGCCCGGGGAGGGTTGCATCCCCTTCGCCCCATAATGTGATTGGCGGGCAATTTACCCGCCGCACACGCGGGGCAATGGGGGGCGGCGGAACAGTCCGTCGCCTTGTGCCCCGGCTGGCCGCAGCGGAAGCACAGTCCGCTGCAGTCGAAGCCACTTCTACAAGTGGCGCGCACGTGCCCCTCGGCCATGCATTTATGGCACCTCGCGGGCCTAGCCGCCAACGAGGAGACCTTGGCAGAACTCCAGCCCACGAGGAGCCTTCCTGCAGCCACCAAAATGTTGGCTGCTGCGACGGGGCACTGCGCTACCACGGCTCCGACACCGCCGGGACCGGGGCGGATGGCGCCAACCTTGACGTCGTCCAGGCGGCATCCAGTTTTGACTTGGATAGCCTCCCGGACGTCGTCAGGCGTGACCGAATCGTCCAGGCCAGCGACTCGGAATTCCGCGCACTTCACGGGCCTGGCGATCTTGACGCCTTCTTCCGCCCCGAACAACCCTCGCAGCCTTTCTGCGACTGTGTCCGCCGTCTTTGCGCCCTCCGCACCGGGGAACTCGAGAATTCGAGCCCCCGTTTGGGCGAGGCGGGTCCTGGCACCGGTGGGGCCCAAGTCCGCCACACCGACGCTCTCCCGCGCCTTCTTAAAGACGGCGGCGTATGAAAGGCCGCGCTCCACCGCCTCCGGCGACACCGTTATGACAACGGCGGCCGATCTTGGCGGTCGGAGCTTCCCGGGCCTCTTCCTCTTGGCCTTCTTGCTCTTCCTCTTCTCCTCCTCCTTCATCCGCTCGGCAGCCGCAGCGCTCCTGCGCTCGCGCCTCTTCTGACGCCGAAGCTCCTTCTTCTCCCCAGCCGTCTGCCAGCCCTTATTAGCAGGCGCAGACGGACCAGGGACAGAAACCTGTCGAGGCGCACCCGTGGTTGACGCGGGTGCGCGTTCCTTCGGCGCTGGGGCGCGAGTTGGGCCCGCAGGAGTCGGCCTCAAGGGCGGGAAGTCCCTCTGGGACTGGGAAGGGGCTTTGGAAGTCCCCTTCTTCCCGGCCGCAGGTCTCGACCCTGCGGGGACGCCGACCGATGCTGACGCCGCCGTCGCGTAGGACCGCTGGCCCGACGTGGGCACTGGGTCCCTAGCAGCGAACGCACGGTTGTCCGCTGCGAGTGGTGGACGGCAACGCGGTTCTGGAGGCAGTCTTGCCTCCAGGCTCCCCAGCCGCGCGTTGATCATGGTCCCAACGGACGACATGACCTGGCGCAGCTGCGCATCGGTCAGCAGGGAGCGCTGCTCCTCTGCTTGCCGAGGAATGGCATTCGGCTGCCGCATGGATTCCTGCATTTGGCTGAGCTCGGCGCGGAGCTCAGCCACCTCCCCTGCCAGACGGTCGTTTGCCGCCCGCAACCGCCTCGTCTCGTCGGAGGTGGTGCGCTCCGCGAGCGTATGCACCACCTCCTGGAGGTGAGAGGCCGCCTTCTTGAGGGCATTTGTGAAGGTGCCCTTCAAGTTTTGACTCTTTGTGGCCACCGTAA
Source organism: Catocala nupta (assembly GCA_963675205.1). Lineage (NCBI taxonomy): Eukaryota > Metazoa > Arthropoda > Insecta > Lepidoptera > Erebidae > Catocala > Catocala nupta. The sequence goes on from OY776096.1 coordinate 46,784, forward strand.
TTATGGCGGCCACAGAGTCTGCGGCGGACTGGACGAGGTCTACATCCGAGCTCGGGTGCCGGGTCTCGTCCAGGAGCTGCGCAACAAACTGTTCAGCTGCGCGCTCCCCCTCTTGTCGGTTGCGGGCGACCAATGCCCGCCTATTAAACGGGGTCGGGGTCACGGATCGTGACGGCGAATCCAGCCGGTTCGCAGGCACCTTAGTGGCTGGTGCGCTGCGCTCCGCTTCTTGCGACCTGCCCCTGCTACGCTTTCGGGTCCTAGAGACCCGGCCGCTGAGGTCGCGGGAGTCTAGGTCCTCAGACCCGGACTCAACGCCGAGGCTCATTGAGCTCCTCCGGCTTCTATTAGGCGTCGACACTCTTGACGTGGGCGTGCATGCCCCCATCTCTCCGCCATCGCTGGCTAGTCGTGAAGGGCGCTTAAAGCGCCCCTTGGAGTCCCGCAATGGGCCCCCGTGCTCCTCCTTCTTCCTCTCCTTATCTACTTCGGGTTTTTGTTTATTTGAACTATCCATAAAATTCCCACGAGTTGAGACGAATTATACTCGACCCCCGGGTGACGCTCATTCCGGGGGAAGGCCTACATACTACTGGGGGACGGCAGGTACCCAGAGGTTTTTACAACTTCGCTGTTGGGTGGTCTGAGTTTTCCTTCTCGCGGGCCGGCCAACTAAGGCAAGCCCCTCGGTCCCGTTGAGCCGCTAGACGTGATCAACGACACTCAACGGGTAACGATATGAAGACGGAGGCAGGGTTAGGTTTCCCCTCCCCTATGTGCCCCCGCCTAATGCGGCCAATAGCCAGAGCTATTGGCAGCCCTCAACCCTGCGCGGCAGGGTAGCCTCCAGTAGTCGTTCCCTTGCCAGCCCTGATAACAGAGAAGTGCAAGGGAACGTGAAACTGGAGGGGGCCCACTCCTCCCCGGGTCCCCCAATGTGGGAGAGCTGAGTTGGAGTGGACGGTCGTTCCCGCAACCTCGGAGTCCCCTGCTACAGGGGAGCTGAGGAGCGGAAACGAAGCGAGTGATTTTTTGAGGAGTTTTCTTCTCCGCGACCCCCACCTCGAAAGGTGGCGGCCCTCGTTCCGGACGCCTACGGGTCCGGGTTACGAGTTGGCGGTCTCGCGAGAGACCCCCTCTTGTTGGGCCTTACGGCTCCCACTGGTGATTTTTTAAAGAGGTTTTCTTCCTCTATCCCCCCCCGTCTCAAATCCACGTGTCCTCTGCTATTCAGAGGAACACGTGGATTTGAGACCCCCGAACGCGGCCCTCGCGGGCCGATAACCCCGAGACAAACTGCCTCGGGTCCCTACGCGCGTGCCAGAGTATTAGCCACGAGTAATAATGCCCCCGAAAAGACATTATTACCCGAGTTGCCCGGGGTGTACCGGCCCAACGACTGCCGTTCCAATCCACGAGAAATGTAGAAAGGACCAGCAGCCGTCAGGCACACTAGGAGGTTCTCTGGCCACACACCCCACCCCAACCTAACCTAACCTAACCTAACCTTTTTTTTTTTTTTTTTTTTTTTTTTTTTTTTTTTTTTTTTTTTTTGATTCCCAGGAAAAAATGCTTGATGCACTACCCGCCGGCTAGGGGACGGCACCGGCGGGGCGTGTGGGACTCACCAGCCTAGTGCTGGGATACCCACTAAAAAAACCTGGGGTGTTCCCTCTCTCACCCAGTGGGGGGGGCCTGTTGGGAGTCTAAAAAGATTCATCCATAGCAGGCCCCCCCGTGTGGGTGAGAGAGGGAACACCCCATTGCCGCGGCGCATATCCCCCACCTTGACCTGCACCTGAGGGCAGGCTCCGGCTTGTGCCACCGCAGCGGCGACATCCTCAGAGGAGGCCGAGTCGTCCAGCCCGGTTATCCGCATTTCTGCGGACTTCACCGGGCGGGAGATCTTGACCTCCTCAGGCGAGAACAGGGAGCGGAGTTTATCCGCTACCCTGTCCGCCTTGTCGCCGGAGGTGGCACCTGGGACCTCCAGAATTCTGGCCCCAGTGGCGGCAACCTTAAAGTGGACGCCTCCGGCGAGGCCCATCTCGGCGAGATTATCTCTCATAGCCTGAGTGGCCTGCCGGAGGACGCCCGCATAGCTGCCGCCCTGCCGGAGCCCCTCCTCTGTCAGCTCCACCACAATGGCGGTGGAGCGCGGGGGGCGCAAGTCAGCCGGTTGGAGGCCCCTCTTTTGGCTGGTAGCCGGGATAGCCCGAGAGGCCTTCTTTTTCCTCTTCCTCTTCCTCTTGGTGACCTCCGTCCACGGCTGTTCAGCCGAGGTAGAGGCCACCGAGGTGGGTTGGGCATGGGGGCCGGGACGCGGTGGCGCCGCAGTGGCAGTCGCCCTCCCCTTGCCCCTCCCTTTCCTCTTGGAAGAGGAAGAGGAAGCCAACGGATTAGGGGCAGATGTTTGCCGCGCAACCGGTGGGCCGGAGGGCGCCGGGCCAGCCGGCGTGCCTCCGACCATCCGGGGGCGGCCCCCGAGCGGAGGGCCCGGAGTGGGGACGGGCGTGAGGCCATAGTTGGCCAGGCACGCATCAACAACGTTGCGCGCCTGAGCCACCGTGGCCCGCATCAGCTCGTCCGCCCAGGCGGGACGCCGGTCCTCCGCGGGAGTGAGGGGCCGCGCTGTGCGCCGCGGGAGGGGTGGGAACTCCTCCCGTGGTCTCCCAGCAGGCGCCCCGGCGGCGGCCGAGGGCGTCTTGGCGGCGTTGGCCCGAGCGGCAGTGGCAGCGGCCGCCTTCATGGCCGTCACCTCCGCCCGGAGCTCCGCCAGCTGCCTGTGCAGCCCCTCATTCTCCGACCTCCAGCGCCTCTGAAGGTCGGAGGAAGTCCGCCCCCACAAATGGAAGAAGGCTTCCCGCATTTCTTCTGTAGCCTGTTTAAGGTCCCGGATGAATCCCCCCTTTAGATTACCGGACCGGGCCGCCACCCTCAGGACGGTCTCGGCGCCAGCCTCAAACCGTTGCCTGAGGTCGGCAACCGAGTCCTTTCCCAAGGGGGACGCATCCGCGACCTCAGCCGTCTTGGGGGCATCCCGACGGGCAGGTAAAGGCTGCCCGGGGAGCCTTCTCGTGGAGGGAGGCGGCATCGGGGAACCAGCCCCTCCTTGACAGGGCATCCCCGCCACCACCTCCACCTCCGTGTCCGAACATGAGTGTGACGGCACGGGATGCGTGGTCTTCCGGCGCTTCGCGGAAGTGCCGGGCGTCGCTCTAGACTTGAGGGTGACGGAGGCATGACTATCCACCCCCTCCTCCCTCTCCCGTCGAGCCGCCGACGAGCACCGGCTCTGAGGCCGACTGGCCTCCGAACCGGAGCCCGCCTCGGACCCAGACTCGACGCTGACGGAGCTCCTCCGGCTTCCGTCAGGCGTTGATGCGCCAGCTCCAGCATCGCTGGTGCGTGGTCGTAAAGGGCGCTTAAAGCGCCCTTTGGAGTCGCGCAAAGGCACTCCGCGCTCCTCCATCCTCTTCTCCTTCTCTTCGGGTTTTTTTGAGTTACAATTTTCCATATAATTCCCACGAGTTGAGCCGATATAAACTCGACCCCCGGGTGACGCTCATTCCGGGGGAAGGCCTACATACTACTGGGGGACGGCAGGTACCCAGAGGTTTTTACAACTTCGCTGTTGGGTGGTGTGAGTTTTCCTTCTCGCGGGCCGGCCAACTAAGGCAAGCCCCTCGGTCCCGTTGAGCCGCTAGACATGATCAACGACACTCAACGGGTAACGAGTAGGTTGGAGCAGGATTGGGTTTCCCCTCCCCTGTGTGCTCCCGCACGGGCCTTACAGGCCCCACTGGTGATTTTTTAAAGAGGTTGTCTTCCTCTATCCCCCCGTGTTGGGCCGGATGGGGGTCCATGTTGGACCGATCCACCCGCCCCAACACCCCAAAATCGCCTAACTGGGCAGGACTCCTACACCTAGACCTAAACTACCCAGGTAGGTAGGTTACCTAACAAAACCTAACCCTAACCTAAACCTACCACCCTAACGGGCCCCTACAACCTAACAAAACCCTAACTAAACCTAACCTAACAACCCTAAATATATATATATATATATATATATATATATACATATATATATATATATACCTAACCCTACCTACCTAGGCCTGCCCAGGCCTTACGGGCCCCTACTTGTTATTTTTTACCGAGGTTTTCTTCCTCTACCCTCCCTGTCTCAAATCCACGTTTCCTCTGCTAATCAGAGGAACACGTGGAGAGACCCCCAAACGCGGCCCTTGCGGGCCGATAACCCCGAGACAAACTGCCTCGGGTTCCCTACGCGTGTGCCAGAGTATTAGCCACGAGTAATAATGCCCCCGAAAGGACATTATTACCCGTGTTGCCCGGGGTGTACCGGCCCAACGACTGCCGTTCCAATCCACTAAAATGTAGAAAGGACCAGCAGCCGTCGGGCACACGGGGAGGTTCTCTGGCCACACACCCCAACCTAACCTAACCTAACCTAACCTTTTTTTTTTTTTTTTTTTTTTTTTTTTTTTGAGGGGGGAAATGGTCCTGATGCATACCGTCCCACTCGGGGGGCAGTGGGACGGTTATGTCGGGCTCACCGGTCAAGATGACACGACCGGCATACCGACTAAAACCCCCCTGTGCACCGTCACCTCACCTTGACGGGTGGGCCGTTGGAACCTGATACGACATCAACGACCCACCCAGTGACTGCCCACGCCCTGCGGGCACCGACAATGGCGGCGGCGTCTGGGTGCACCAGAGACGCCGCCACTACGCAGAAGGGTGAGGGTGGGAGAGTAAATACCCCGATCTCCCACCCTCAGCCCTACTCAGGGTGGCATCAGGCGCGCATCGGCGCGCCGATGCCGCCCAGTTCGCCGGCGACGGATCGGGTCAGCGAGGAGACTTTCCTCCCTGGCCCGCTCCGCCGCCTCCTTCTGCGAGATGACGTTCTCGCAGAAGGAGGCGACTGCGTTCCAATTCCTGTCGCTATCGGCCATGGAGCGGATTATGGCCGATAGCGAGAGATCCGCACCGATGGTCTCGACGAGGGCACGACGCTGCTGCGCCCACGCCGGGCAGAACTCCAGCGTATGCTGCGCCGTGTCCCCGTCACAATCACAGTGGTGACAGGCGGGACTCGATTCCCTCCTCGCGACCTTGTGCAGGTAGTATCCGAAGCACCCGTGCCCGGATAATACCTGCACCAGCCGGAAGGAAAGGGTCCCGTGCTGTCGCCACACCCACAACGAAAGGACCGGCTGGAGCGCCTCCACCGTGCGAAAACCCGCACGTGGAGCCTCCAGCCGGACTGACCATCGGGCCACGATGGCTCGTCGAGCGGCCTCGCGCCACTCGCGCACCTGCTCGAGCAGAGGGCGACCGCCTCCGCCTGCCCGAAATTCGGCCGCTCGACGATAAACGTCGGCGAGCACTTCCGCCTCCAAATCCCACGGGGGAGTACCGGCCAGGGCGCATGCCGCGTCTGCGGACACGGTGCGGTAACCGCGTATTGCCCTGACCGCCAAAGTGCGCTGCGGTCGGCTTAACCGCGCGCGGTTCTGGGCGGTCAGGGACCCCGCCCACACCGGTGCGCCGTAGAGCGCCATCGACCGGACTACCCCCGTGTAGAGCCTCCGGCACGCCAAACTGGGTCCGCCCAGGTTGGGCAATAATCGCCCCAGGGCGGACGCCGCGCCGTCCAGCTTGGGCTCGAGCTGACGGAAATGCTCGTCGAAGAGCCATCGTCCATCCAACACCAGGCCCAGATATCTCATCTGGGCCTGAACCGGTACGAGGACCGAGCCGACGGTGATCGAGGCGCCGGCAGGCGGCCCGCGACGGGGCCCATGGAACAACAGGGCCTCCGTCTTGGTGAGGGCCACCTTAAGCCCCAGCGCCTCGATTCGCCCGACCACCTGAGAGACCCCCGTGGTGGCCAGGCGAGCCGCCTCCTCAAAGTTGCGACCCCGGGCTGCTACCAGCGTGTCGTCAGCGTAACAGAATACGCTCAGCCCGGGGGGCAAGACTCCGCGCAGGGCCCAGTCATAGCCGATGTTCCACAGGAGAGGGCCAAGGACGGACCCCTGTGGAACACCGCGCGATATCGCCCTGCGCACGACGTCGCCTGCTCGGTCCTCGCACAGCACGGACCTCCGCTCCAAATAGTCTGCCATCAGCAGCCTCAGGTATGCGGGCACCCCATGGAACCGGAGTGCCTCCCCGATGCTGCCGAATGGCAGAGTATTAAATGCGTTGGCGATGTCTAAGGACACCGCCAACATCACGCCGCCTCCTCTGACGGCTTCCTCGGTCGCAGCCCTCAGGGCCAAAATGGCGTCGATCGTCGAACGCCCGGCGCGGAAACCAAACTGGGCGTCCGACAGATCGGGCCCCACCTCCTCGAGGTGCCGGACGATGCGGGCAGCGAGAATCCTCTCCAGCAACTTCCCCGCCTCGTCCAGCAGTACGATAGGCCTGTAGGCCGCGACCGAGTCCAGGGCTCTCCCCGGTTTGGGCAGGAGCACTAGCCTCCCCACCTTCCAGCACTCAGGGAACCTCCTCGACGACATACACGCGTCAAACAGTTCCCTGAGGCGGTCGCCCATGTGGTCAAGGGCAAGGGCCAACACTCGGGCCGGAATTCCGTCCGGCCCGGGGGCGGTACGCTTCGAGCGGATGCGCTGAACGGCCGCCCCCATCTCCGCCTCCGTGACAGGCGGAACCACCACGTCCTCCTCGTCGGCCTCCCGGACTTCGGCCTCTGCGGCCATCGCCGGGGGCGTGTGTTCCGCCTGTGGCGGGAATAGGCCCTCGACCACTTCGGTGAGGAAGCTAGGCTGAAGGGACTCGGTAAGGGGGGGGCCCGTCGCGCGGAGCTTGCTCAGCGCCGCGCGGTATGGGCGACCCCAGGGGTCACGATCGAGTCCCTCCAGCATCTCCTGCCGCGACTGCTCTTTGGCGCGACAGATGGCCAGCTTCAGAGCGTCACGCGCTGCTTGGTACGCTTCGTACAGCTGGCCCTCCCCGTTATCGTTGCGGCGTCGCCGCCGGCTGCGGGTGTAGGACCTCCGGGCACGAATGCAGGCCTCGCGGAGGTCCACCAACTCCCGGGACCACCAGTAGACCTCCTTCCTAGGAGGCCGACGTCGGACGCGCGGCATGGCCGCATCGCAAACCTGCGTAAGCGCAACACTAATGCGGCCCGCCGCAGCATCGACCCCCTCGTCGGGAGGCACTGGAGACAGCCACGACTGCACTATGGCTGCCTCCTCCAACAGGTCCCGGTTCAAACGACCCACAGCCCACCGCGGAAATCGGGGAGCTCTGTCCGCCATGTGACCCCTAACTGGGTCCTGGGGATTCCGGGAGATCTCTGCTCGGATATAGCGATGATCCGAGAGAGTCTCGACCTCGTCCAGGACTCGCCAGTTCCTTACGTTGTGTGCGACAGCAGGGCTAGCGAACGAGAGGTCCACTATCGACCCGCCCTGCTGCCGAACACAAGTGTCGGTGGTGCCTCTGTTGAGCAGACAGAGGCCCACCGAACTCGCCCACTCTTCCACCGCTCTACCGCGGGCGTCCGTTCTGGGAGACCCCCACGCTTCGGACTTTGCGTTGAAGTCTCCCATCACCAGGACGCGGCCTGATGCCAAACGCCGTATCGAGGTCTCCAGAGATGTGAGGAAGACCTCGAAATCAGCCAGACTCCGGTTGGGGGAGAAGTAAACCCCGAAAACGAGTAATCCCCCCCATTCGGCCGCCACGTATCCCGAGCCCTTGTCTTTGAGCGACAAGGGCGGGGAACGCGGAGCCGTGGAGCTGACGACTGCCACGGAGCCGTCCCAGTCACCCACCCAATTTGGGCGGGGAGGAACATAATAGGGCTCCGCGGCTACGGCCACACCGATCGACCACTGCGCCATGGATTGCAGGAAGAGATCCTGCGCACCGGCGCAGTGGTTGAGGTTCGCCTGGAGGAGGAGGGTGCAGTCGTGGTCCATTATTGGGCCGACGTACCTGCAACCACATCCTCCTCCATCCGCGACGGTGGAAGAGCGGCGACGACGACGGGGGTAGCTTGGGTCGATTGGCTACCCGCGACGTTTTTAGGCTTGGAAGCCCGGGGAGGGTTGCATCCCCTTCGCCCCATTATGTGATTGGCGGGCAATTTACCCGCCGCACACGCGGGGCAATGGGGGGCGGCGGAACAGTCCGTCGCCTTGTGCCCCGGCTGGCCGCAGCGGAAGCACAGTCCGCTGCAGTCGAAGCCACTTCTACAAGTGGCGCGCACGTGCCCCTCGGCCATGCATTTATGGCACCTCGCGGGCCTAGCCGCCAACGAGGAGACCTTGGCAGAACTCCAGCCCACGAGGAGCCTTCCTGCAGCCACCAAAATGTTGGCTGCTGCGACGGGGCACTGCGCTACCACGGCTCCGACACCGCCGGGACCGGGGCGGATGGCGCCAACCTTGACGTCGTCCAGGCGGCATCCAGTTTTGACTTGGATAGCCTCCCGGACGTCGTCAGGCGTGACCGAATCGTCCAGGCCAGCGACTCGGAATTCCGCGCACTTCACGGGCCTGGCGATCTTGACGCCTTCTTCCGCCCCGAACAACCCTCGCAGCCTTTCTGCGACTGTGTCCGCCGTCTTTGCGCCCTCCGCACCGGGGAACTCGAGAATTCGAGCCCCCGTTTGGGCGAGGCGGGTCCTGGCACCGGTGGGGCCCAAGTCCGCCACACCGACGCTCTCCCGCGCCTTCTTGAAGACGGCGGCGTATGAAAGGCCGCGCTCCACCGCCTCCGGCGACACCGTTATGACAACGGCGGCCGATCTTGGCGGTCGGAGCTTCCCGGGCCTCTTCTTCTTTGCCTTCTTGCTCTTCTTCTTCTCCTCCTCTTTCATCCGCTCGGCAGCCACAGCGCTCCTGCGCTCGCGCCTCTTCCGACGCCGGATCTCCCTCTTCTCCCCAGCCGTCTGCCAGCCCTCATTAGACGACGCAGACGGACCAGGGACAGAAACCAGTCGAGGCGCACCCGTGGTTGACGCGGGTGCGCGTTCCTTCGGCGCCGGAGCGCGAGTTGGGCCCGCAGGTTTCGGCCTCAAGGGCGGGAAGTCCCTCTGGGACTGGGAAGGGGCTTTGGAAGTCCCCTTCTTCCCGGCCGCAGGTCTCGACCCAGCGGGGACGCCGACCGACGCTGACGCCGCCGTCGCATAGGACCGCTGGCCCGACGTGGGCACTGGGTCCCTAGCAGCGGACGCGAGGTTGTCCGCTGCGAGCGGTGGACGGCGACGCGGTTCCGGAGGCAGTCTTGCCTCCAGGCTCCCCAGCCGCGCGTTGATCATTGTCCCAACGGACGACATGACCTGGCGCAGCTGCGCGTCGGTCAGCAGGGAGCGCTGCTCCTCTGCTTGCCGAGGTACGGCATTAGGCTGCTGCATCGACTTGCGAAATTGGCTGAGCTCAGCGCGGAGCTCAGCCACCTCCCCTGCCAGGCGGTCGTTTGCCGCCCGCAACCGCCTCGTCTCGTCGGAGGTGGTGCGCTCCGCGAGCGTATGCACCACCTCCTGGAGGTGAGAGGCCGCCTTCTTGAGGGCATTGGTGAAAGTGCCCTTCAAATTTTGACTCTTTGTGGCCACCGTAATTATGGCGGCCACAGAGTCTGCGGCGGACTGGACGAGGTCTACATCCGAGCTCGGGTGCCGGGACTCGTCCAGGAGCTGCGCAACAAATTGTTCTGCTGCGCGCTCCCCCTCTTGTCGGTTGCGGGCGACCAATGCCCGCCTATTGAACGGAGTCGGGGTCACGGATCGCGACGGCGAAATCCCCCGGTTCGCAGGCACCTTAGTGGCTGGTGCGCTGCTCTCCACTACTTCTTGCGACCTGCTGCGCTTCCGGGTCATAGAAGCCCGGCCGCTGAGGTCGTGGGAGTCCAGGTCCTCGGACCCAGACTCGACGCCGAGGCTGACAGAGCTCCTCCGGCTTCTGTCAGGCGTCGACGCCAACGACGTGGGCGTATATGCCCCCATTCCTCTGCCATCGCTGGCGAGTGGTCTTGAAGGACGCTTAAAGCGCCCTTTGGAGTCCCGCAATGGGACTCCGTGCTCCTCTGTCTTCTTCTCCTTAACTTCTTCGGGTGTTTGTAATTTTAAATGTTCCATTTGGTTCCCACGATATGAGACGATTTAAACGCGACCCCCGGGTGACGCTCATTCCGGGGGAAGACCTATATACTGCTGGGGGACGGCAGGTGCCCAGAGGTTTTTACAACTTCGCTGTTGGGTGGTCTGAGTTTTCCTTCTCGCGGGCCGGCCAACCAAGGCAAGCCCCTCGGTCCCGTTGAGCCGCTAGACGTGATCAACGACACTCAACGGGTAACGATATGAAGACGGAGGCAGGGTTAGGTTTCCCCTCCCCTATGTGCCCCCGCCTAATGCGGCCAATAGCCAGAGCTATTGGCAGCCTTCAACCCTGCGCGGCAGGGTAGCCTCCAGTAGTCGTTCCCTTGCCAGCCCTGATAACAGAGGAGTGCAAGGGAACGTGAAACTGGAGGGGGCCCACTCCTCCCCGGGTCACCCAATGTGGGTGAGCTGAGTTGGAGTGGACGGTCGGTCCCGCAACCTCGGAGTCCCCTGCTACAGGGGAGCTGAGGAGCGGAAACGAAGCTAGTGATTTTTTAAGGAGTTTTCTTCTCCGCGACCCCCACCTCGAAAGGTGGCGGCCCTCGTTCCGGACGCCTACGGGTCCGGGTTACGAGTTGGCGGTCTCGCGAGAGACCCCCTCTTGTTGGGCCTTACGGCTCCCACTGGTAATTTTTTAAAGAGGTTTTCTTCCTCTATCCCCCCCGTCTCAAATCCACGTGTCCTCCGCTATTCAGAGGAACACGTGGATTTGAGACCCCCGAACGCGGCCCTCGCGGGCCGATAACCCCGAGACAAACTGCCTCGGGTCCCTACGCGCGTGCCAGAGTATTAGCCACGAGTAATAATGCCCCCGAAAAGACATTATTACCCGTGTTGCCCGGGGTGTACCGGCCCAACGACTGCCGTTCCAATCCACTAGAAATGTAGAAAGGACCAGCAGCCGTCAGGCACACTAGGAGGTTCTCTGGCCACACACCCCAACCTAACCTTTTTTTTTTTTTTTTTTTTTGAGGGGGGAAATGCTCCTGATGCATACCGTCCCACTCGGGGGGCAGTGGGACGGTTATGTCGGGCTCACCGGTCAAGATGACACGACCGGCATACCGACTAAAACCCCCCTGTGCACCGTCACCTCACCGTGACGGGTGGGCCGTTGGAACCTGATACGACATCAACGACCCACCCAGCGACAGCCCACGCCCTGCGGGCACCAACAATGGCGGCGGCGTCTGGGTGCACCAGAGACGCCGCCACTACGCAGAAGGGTGAGGGTGGGAGAGTAAATACCCCGATACCCCAACCTAACCTAACCTAACCTATCCTAACCTAACTAACCAAAAACCTAACTAAACCTAACCTAACAACCCTAAATATATATATATATATACATATATATACACATATATACACATATATATATATATATATACATAACCTAACCCTACCACCCTACCTACCTACCTAGGCCTGCCCTGGCCTTACGGGCCCCTACTTGTTATTTTTTACCGAGGTTTTCTTCCTCTACCCTCCCTGTCTCAAATCCACGTTTCCTCTGCTAATCAGAGGAACACGTGGAGAGACCCCCAAACGCGGCCCTTGCGGGCCGATAACCCCGAGACAGACTGCCTCGGGTTCCCTACGCGTGTGCCAGAGTATTAGCCACGAGTAATAATGCCCCCGAAAGGACATTATTACCCGAGTTGCCCGGGGTGTACCGGCCCAACGACTGCCGTTCCAATCTACGAGAAATGTAGAAAGGACCAGCAGCCGTCAGGCAACCCCACCCCAACCTAACCTTTTTTTTTTTTTTTTTTTTTGATACCCAGGAAAAAATGCTTGATGCACTACCCGCCGGCTAGGGGACGGCACCGGCGGGGCGTGTGGGACTCACCAGCCTAGTGCTGGGATACCCACTAAAAAAACCTGGGGTGTTCCCTCTCCCACCCAATGGGGGGGGCCTGTTGGGAGTCTAAAAAGATTCATCCATAGCAGGCCCCCCCGTGTGGGTGCCGGCCGGGTCAATGGGACCCGACCTCCTCTCGTCCCCGGGGGAGAGCATTTCACAGCTCTCCCCTTTCGACGCTAGAAGGCGCGCGGGAACACCGCGCGCGCCCTCTATGGGTTCTTACTCACGGGTGGCAGGGTCCCCTGAGGCCTTGCCACCCAGAACCCTTAGGTGGGGGGCAGGAGAGCGACATAAGCGCGTCTCCTGCGCCCCCTCCTCCGGCGGCGGATGTCCGGGGCGTAAGGATCTTCCTCACGCCCCCGCTCCGCCGCCTCCTTCTGCGAGATGACAGCCTCGCAGAAGGACCTCATTGCGCCCCAGCACCTGTCGTCGCCGACCATCATGGATACGACGGTCGGCAACGAGAGGTCGGGGCCAATCACGGCGACCAGGGCACAGCGCTCCTCGGCCCACGCTGGACACTCCTCCAGCGTGTGCTGCGCCGTGTCCCGGTCGCACTCCTCGCAGTGGTGACACCTGGTTGTCGGCTCCCTACCGGCTATCTTGCACAGGTACTCTCCGAAACAGCCGTGTCCGGAGAGCACCTGAGTAAGCCGGTAGGTGAGCGGTCCGCGCCGTCTGTCCATCCATTGCCTTAGCACCGGACGGACAGCCTCGACGGTCCTCACCCCGTAGCGGGGCTGGGCCAGCCTTTCCTCCCACTTGGCCTCGAGGACCAGTCGAGCCTGGGACCTTCGCGTCTCCACCGCCCCGTGAGTGGGTTCCTCACCATGGAGCCGGAGGTCCACGCGCCAGTGATACACCGACGCTTGGACCTCCGCCTCCAAATCCCAGGGCGGCGATGCCGCCAGGATGCACGCCGCCTCAAAGGAGACGGTGCGGTACGCCCGCGACACCCTGATCGCCATCGCCCTCTGAGGTTTCCTCAAGAGGGCGATGTTTCGGCGATCGAGGGCGCCGGCCCAAATGGGCGACCCGTAAAGGGCCATCGACCGCACCACCCCCAAATAGAGGCGGCGGCAGACGACACTCGGCCCCCCGATATTCGGCAGCAGAGAGCTAAGCGCTCCCGCCGCCGACATCAGCCGGGGGGACCCCAACCTAACCTTTTTTTTTTTTTTTTTTTTTTTTTTTTTTTTTTTTTTTTTGATTCCCAGGAAAAAATGCTTGATGCACTACCCGCCGGCTAGGGGACGGCACCGGCGGGGCGTGTGGGACTCACCAGCCTAGTGCTGGGATACCCACTAAAAAAACCTGGGGTGTTCCCTCTCCCACCCAATGGGGGGGGCCAGTTGGGAGTCTAAAAAGATTCATCCATAGCAGGCCCCCCCGTGTGGGTGCCGGCCGGGTCAATCGGACCCGACCTCCTCTCGTCCCCGGGGGAGAGCATTTTACTGCTCTCCCCTTTCGACGTAAGAAGGCGCGCGGGAACACCGCGCGCGCCCTCTGTGGGTTCTTACTCACGGGTGGCAGGGTCCCCTGAGGCCTTGCCACCCAGAACCCTTAGGTGGGGGGCAGGAGAGCGACATAAGCGCGTCTCCTGCGCCCCCTCCTCCGGCGGCGGATGTCCGGGGCGTAAGGATCTTCCTCACGCCCCCGCTCCGCCGCCTCCTTCTGCGAGATGACAGCCTCGCAGAAGGACCTCATTGCACCCCAGCACCTGTCGTCGCCGACCATCATGGATACGACGGTCGGCAACGAGAGGTCGGGGCCAATCACGGCGACCAGGGCACAGCGCTCCTCGGCCCACGCCGGACACTCCTCCAGCGTGTGCTGCGCCGTGTCCCGGTCGCACTCCTCGCAGTGGTGACACCTGGTTGTCGGCTCCCTACCGGCTATCTTGCACAGGTACTCTCCGAAACAGCCGTGTCCGGAGAGCACCTGAGTAAGCCGGTAGGTGAGCGGTCCGCGCCGTCTGTCCATCCATTGCCTTAGCACCGGACGGACAGCCTCGACGGTCCTCACCCCGTAGCGGGGCTGGGCCAGCCTTTCCTCCCACTTGGCCTCGAGGACCAGTCGAGCCTGGGACCTTCGCGTCTCCACCGCCCCGTGAGTGGGTTCCTCACCATGGAGCCGGAGGTCCACGCGCCAGTGATACACCGACGCTTGGACCTCCGCCTCCAAATCCCAGGGCGGCGATGCCGCCAGGACGCACGCCGCCTCAAAGGAGACGGTGCGGTACGCCCGCGACACCCTGATCGCCATCGCCCTCTGAGGTTTCCTCAAGAGGGCGATGTTTCGGCGATCGAGGGCGCCGGCCCAAATGGGCGACCCGTAAAGGGCCATCGACCGCACCACCCCCAAATAGAGGCGGCGGCAGACGACACTCGGCCCCCCGATATTCGGCAGCAGAGAGCTAAGCGCTCCCGCCGCCGACATCAGCCGGGGGGCCAGGCGGCTAAAATGGACGCGAAAGTTCCAGCGGCCGTCGAGGTGGAGCCCCAAGTATTTCATACTCGGCTCCACCCTGATGCGGACCCCTCCAACTATGATGTGGGCATCTGGTGGCGGCGCCCGCCGAGGCCCATGAAATAACAGGGCCTCGGACTTTTCCAGCGCCACCTCCAGTCCCAACATCCTAATTCTACCGACAACCAGGGCCACCCCTGCCGTGGCAAGACGGGCAGCTGCCCCGTAATCCTCTCCCCGGGCCGTGACCAGCGTGTCGTCGGCGTAACAAGTTACGCCGACGCCCGGGGGTAGGGCGCCCCGCAGCACCCAGTCGTAGCCGATGTTCCACAGGATCGGTCCAAGAACGGAACCCTGCGGAACACCGCACGACACCTCCCTCCGGAACGTCTCTCCGTTCCGCCCCACACAGAACACACTCCTCTGGTGCAGGTAGTCCCCGACTATTCGGCGCAGATAGGGAGGCACCCCATGAAATCGGAGCGCCTCCCTAATAGTCGCCCACGGCAGGGTGTTGAACGCGTTGGCGATGTCCAAGGACACCGCCAACACCACCCCGCGCGAGGCGACCGCCTCATCCGAGAGGGCCTTGACGCGACTGATCGCGTCAATCGTCGATCGGCCCTCTCGGAATCCGAACTGATGTTCGGACAAGTCGGGGCCCACCCGCACCAGGTGCCTGGAGAGGCGGGCAACCACTACTCGCTCAAAGAGCTTGCCCACCTCATCCAACAGCACTATGGGGCGGTACGCGGAGGGAGAGTCCGCGGGGCGGCCCTCCTTTCTCAGGAGGACCAGCTTACCCGTCTTCCACATGGCAGGGAACCGTCCCGACTCCAAACAGGCGCTAAACAGCCTGAGGAGCCGGTCCCCTAGGGCGTCGTAGGCCAAAACCCAGGCGCGGCCAGGAATTCCGTCCGGCCCCGGGGCGGTGTTTTTGCCCCGGAGCCGAACCATTGCCGCGCCAAGCTCCGCCATTGTTACCTCTGGCGCCCCGGCATCGGCACCGCCCTCCTCAATATCGGGCGGCGCCATTTCGGGAGGCGTGTGCTCCGCTCTCGAAGGAAAGAGAGCGGAGACCACCTCCTCTAATTGCCGGGGCTGGAGACTCTCGGTGACCGGTGGGGCCCAGGGGCGCAACTTGCCCCTGACCGCCTTGTACGGGCGGCCCCACGGATCTGCCTCGAGAGTCCCCAGGAACTCTTCCCATCTTTGGGTTTTGGCCTCACTGATGGCGGACTGCAGGGCGTGCTTCCGCTGTACGTATTCGCCCCGCAGCCGTGCCTCCACGGTCGGGTCACGGTACCGCCTGCGTCGGCGGTACCTAGTGTACTGGCGACGCGCCGCAATGCACGCGGCGCGTTTTTGGCCTATGTCACCCCAACCTAACCTAACCTAACCTTTTTTTTTTTTTTTTTTTTTTTTTTTTTTTTTTTAACGGGGGGAAATCCTCATGGACTTCCTCCGCCTGGGGAAAGGCGGAGGGGCATGCCGGACTCGTACCGGCTAAAACCACCCCGGTGTCTCCTCGCACGTACGCGCGGAGCCGCGGGAGTCCAGATTCTTCCGCAGCCCCGCACTAGTGCTGGCCCGGTCTGTCCGGGCCCCGTCTCCTGCACGGGGTAGTGAGGTGTTGAACTACCCCGTGCATCGCCTCAGAGGCGCGTGCCGACACCCGCGCGCGCCTCCGCCTCGGGTCCATTCAATAGGGGGCGGGGACTTCCCCAAGTCCCTCGCCCCTGGACCCATTCATGGGGGCTGGAAAAGGGCGTTGTCCGCCCTTCCCCTGCGCCCGGTGCGCCTTCTGCGGCCCGGGAAGGGAGTCGAGATCTCCCTCTCCCGTTCCGCAGTTTCCTTCCGCGACATCACGTCCTCGCAGAAGGACACCACTGCGTCCCACGACTCTGCGCTACCGACCATACTCCGCACTACGGCCGGCAGCGACAGATCGCCTCCTACTTCATCTGTGAGGACACGGCGCTGCTCCTCCCAAGCTACGCACTCGGCGAGCGTGTGTTGCGCCGTGTCCTCCCCGCAATGGACGCAGTGGTGGCACCGAGCGTCCGGCTCCCTGTCTATGCGGCACAGGTACTTGCCGAAGCAGCCGTGCCCCGACAGCACCTGCGTCACCCTGAACGACAGGGAGCCGTGCCTTCTCCCGAGCCAGTCGTCGAGTACTGGCCGGATCGCCTCGACGGTAGCGAGGCCGGCGGCAGGGCGCAGAAGCCTTTGCCGCCATTCCGCCACCAAGACCTGACGGAGCTCCTCTCGGCGCAGCGCGATCTGCCGCTGCACCGGCCTCGAGCCCCGTGCCCGCTCTTCCTCGCGCCATCGATACAATGACGCGAGTACTTTCGCCTCTAGGTCCCAGGGCGGGGATCCGGCCAGGACGCAAGCCGCCTCGTAGGAAATCGTGCGGTACCCGCGGACGACTCTGACGGCCATCGCCCTCTGCGGTTTACGCAGGATGGCGAGAGTGCTGGCCGTCATGTCCAAAGCCCACACAGGGGCCCCATACAGGGCCATGGACCGCACGATTCCCACGTACAACCGCCTACAGGCGGCGCTCGGGCCCCCCAAGTTGGGAAGCAACGTTGAAAGCGCGCCCGCTGCACCCATCAGCTTGGGCGCCAGCCGCCGGAAGTGGGGCCCGAATTCCCATCGGCTGTCGAGCACCAATCCTAGATACTTCATGGTGGACTCGACAGCTATCCGGGCCCCGCTGACCACGATGTGTGATCCCGGCGCCGGCGCACGTCGGGGGCCATGAAACACCATGGCCTCCGACTTGTTGAGGGCCACCTCCAGGCCCAGGCGCCGGATGCGGTTCACCACCTGTGACACCGCAGCCGTGGCTATCAACGTCGCTTCCCTGTGCGAGCTCCCCCGGGCAGTGACGAGCGTGTCGTCCGCATAACACGTCAGGTCGGCGCCCGACGGGAGCTCGCCTCTCAGCACCCAGTCGTAGCCGATGTTCCACAGGAGCGGACCCAGAACCGATCCCTGTGGAACACCGCACGACATGAGGTGCCGACCGGCACCGTCACGTCCCCGATAGGTGACGCATCTATCCTCCAGATAAGCCCCTACCGTACGGCGGAGGTAGGGAGGCACGCGATGGTATTTCAGGGCCTCCCGAATACAACTCCAGGGTAGGGTGTTGAAGGCGTTGGAGATGTCTAAAGACACCGCCAGCACCACCCCACCCCGGGACACCGTCTCCTCCGCCAGGGCCCTCACGCGCATGATGGCGTCTATGGTGGAGCGCCCCCGACGAAAACCAAATTGGCTGTCGTCCAGGTCCGGCCCCTCTCTGCACAAGTGGCTGACGAGGCGATCCGCGACAATGCGCTCAAAAAGTTTGCCCGCCTCGTCAAGCAGCACTATGGGCCGATACGCGGACGGCGAGTCCGCGGGGCGCCCCTCCTTCCTGAGCAGGACCAGCCTCCCCTCCTTCCACACACTGGGAAACTGACCCTGCTCGAGACATGCCGTGAAGAGCCCCCTCAGCTGGGGCTCTAGCTCCTTCAGAGCCAGGACGAGAGCTCGACCAGGAACTCCGTCGGGTCCGGGCGCTTTGTTAGCCCGGAGTCGCGACACGGCCGCTCTCGTCTCTGCTTGCGTCACCTCGGGGACATCGGTGCTCTCCTCTTCTGGAGAGTCTGTGGCTGAGGGCGAAGCCATCGCCGGGGGAACGTGTCCCGCTCGCTCAGGGAAGAGGGCCGACACCACCGCCTCTAGCAACTCGGGTTGCATGTTTTGCGCCAGTGGAGGCGCCCAGGGACGCAATTTGCCGCGTACCCAACGGTAGGGGCGCCCCCACGGATCCCGGTCTAGGGACCCCAGCAGCTCCTCCCTGGCACGCGACTTAGAGTCGCCGATGGCCAGCCACAGAGTCTCCTTGGACGCGCGGTACACCTCAAACAGCGCGTCCTCCTCGACGGAATCCCGTCGACGTCGTCTCCGGTATCGCGTGTACTGGCGGCGAGCCGCCACACACTCAACGCGCAGCCGCGCGATCTCGGCGGTCCACCAGTACACTTGGCGCCTTGCGGACTGTTGGCGGACACGGGGCATGGACGCGTCGCAGATCTGCGTCATCGCCCCGCGAAACCGCAGCGCCATCGCTTCGACGTCGACGGGGCCGTCCGTCGTCGACTCCCAAATCCAGGACTGGACTAAGGCAGCTTCTTTGAGTAATTCCTTGTCGATGCGCTTAAGCGCCCAACGCGGGCCGTCGTTGATCGGGGTGGTTGGATGGCGGCCGCTCGCGGTCTGGGCGGAGACGTCGAACCGGATATACCGGTGGTCCGACAGCGTCTCCACCCCCACGGCGACACGCCAGTCGCGGACTCGGATGGCGACAGAGGGGCTGGCGAACGAGACGTCCACTATCGACCCGCCCCGCTGCCGCACGCACGTAAATGCCGAACCCCGATTCAGGACGACCAGACCGGTCGTCACCGCCCACTCTTCCAGCACCTCGCCCCGAGAGTCAGTGACCGGAGATCCCCACGCCGATGACTTGGCGTTGAGATCCCCGAGCACCAGAACGGGACGAGGGTGATAGCGGCCTACGACGGCGCCCAACTCGACAAGGAAACCCTCAAAGTCGGCGAGACTCTTGTTGGGGGAGAAATACGCCCCCACAATGACGATGCCGCCCGAGACCGCAGCAACCCAGCCGCGGCCCAGAGACGGGTCGATCAGAGTCTCGCCAATAATGGCCACCAAACCGTCAGCGCACCCCAGCCAGTTGTCACGGGCGGGGATGAAGTACGGTTCGGCGACCACAGCCACGTGGATCGACCACTCTGCCATGCTCTGGAGTAAAAGATCCTGAGCTCTGGCAGAGTGATTGATGTTGCCCTGGAGGAAATGGAATTGTGCCATTATTGACACTCCATTCCCTCGGCAACGGTCCTGGGCCGGGAGTCGGCCGCGGAGCTACTAGCCTGCGGGGGCGGCGAGGTTTCCCCGGCAGGCTTAGAGCTCCTCTTCTTCTGTTTCTTGGCCTTGCTGGCAGGCGCGCCACAGGCCCCTCCGCCCACTTTGTGTCCCGCTGGCTTCCCTGCAGCCGAACACAAGCTGCAGTTGAGCGCCGCGGAACACTGGGCCGCCTTGTGGCCGGGCCGACCGCAGCGATAGCAAAGGTCGCTACGGTCAACCTCAGCGGTGCACTTTGCCCGGACGTGCCCCTTCTCCAGGCACCGGAAGCACCGCAAAGCCCGGGGCTGCAGGAGTTTCACCCTCGCTGCAACCCAGCCTACCAGCAATCTGCCGCTTGAGGCGATCTTCTTCGCCGACGCTACAGGGCACCGAACCCAGACCACGCCGAGTCCGGTAGCGTCGGCGCGTACATCGCCGGCCCGCACCTTGTCCGGCGGACACTCTCCGCTTCGGGCAACGGCCGCCATCACCTCCTCGGAGGTCACGGAGTCGTCCAGGCCAGCAATCCGAACCTCTGCGGTTTTCATTGGCCTGGAGACCCGTACGTCCTCAGGGTTGAGGACCTCCCTCATCTTGGCGGCCAGAGCGTCCGCCTTTTCGGCACTGCCGCTCGCAGCACCAGCCACCTCGAACAGCCGCGCACCCGTGGCAGCCTGCCTGAGGGTGACGGACTGAAGACCAAGATCTGATAGTTTGATCTTGGCCTTGGCCTCGGCAATGACCGACTGGTACGTGACCCCGCGCTCCGCAGCTCCGGGCTGCAGCGTAAGCGTCACAGCCTCGGAACGCGGAGCACGTACTGCCGGTCCTTTGCGACCGCCTTTGGCAGTCCGTCGCGCAGGCTGTGCAACCGCCTTTGCGGTTCGGCCGGGGGCGCGCGTCACTGCTGAGGCCGCCTTGGCGGCTTTGCGGGCCTTCTTGCGGCCCACGACTGTCGCCCAGGTCTCACCCTTAGACCCGGCGGTCGTGGGCTGATCACTGGATGGGACTCTCTCCACGGGCTTATGAACGCCATCCGCGGGCTTCTCCTTCCGAGGCGCAGGTCTCGGCGGCTCCTGAGCCTTCCGCCGTGCATCGGCCGCTAGGGGCGGACGGAGGATTTCCGCAGGGAGGCGCTGAGAAATCGCCTCAATGCGGGCATTGACCATGCTCCCGCACTGGAGCATGCAGAGCCGAACGATGCGCTCGACCTCGTCGTCGGTACGAGCGCCTGCCGGTCCCAGTGCGGGAGCCGGGGCCACTACCGGTGCGGCATCAGTTGACGTGTGTCGCTGCTGCTGCTCGCTCAGCGCAGCGACTTGTCGCCGGAGGTCTTCCAAGTCATTGCGGAGACGGCCGTTTTCCTCCTGCAACTGCGCGACCTCGTCTGACGCTGTCCTGTTGAGGAGGATGCCGACCGCCTCCTTAATGTCCGCGGCAGCTTCCTTGAGACCGCGGGTGAACGTGCCCTTCAGGCTGCCGGATTTGGTGGCAACCTTCAGGACTAAGTCCACACCGTCCACAACCTCAAATTATTCAAAGTTTTTGTCTGAACCATCATTAAATAACGCCAAGAGTTTTGCCCCGTCGTTTGGTACCACTCTCGACCACCCCCTATTGTGGGAAGTGCAAAACTTTTGATTGTCACACCTAAACTAACCTAATCTTTCGGTACCTAAATATTCATATTTCTCAGCGGGTTTTTGTCATATCTTGTATTCTACCTTGTCTTGATCAACGCAATAGAAATTTTCAGTGCTGCCAAAATTTAAGTTTTTTATACTACAAAAATAACATTAAAAATTCGTCAAAGAAATACAAATTTTTTAATAAA
The DNA here is from genome assembly GCA_963675205.1 of Catocala nupta. Lineage (NCBI taxonomy): Eukaryota > Metazoa > Arthropoda > Insecta > Lepidoptera > Erebidae > Catocala > Catocala nupta. Next base: position 68,054 of record OY776096.1, read on the forward strand.
TTGTCAAAATTTGTCTCAAATTATTCAAAGTTTTTGTCTGAACCATCATTAAATAACGCTAAGAGTTTTGCCCCGTCGTTTGGTACCACTCTCGACCACCCCCTATTGTGGGAAGTGCAAAACTTTTGATTGTCACCCCTAATCTAACGTAATCTTTCGGTACCTAAATATTCATATTTTTCAGCGGATTTTTGTCATATCTTGTATTCCACCTTGTCTTGATCAACGCTATAGAAATTTTCAGTGCTCCCAAAATTTAAGTTTTTTATACTACAAAAATAACATTAAATATTCGTCAAAGAAATGCAAATTTTTTAATAAATTGTCAAAATTTGTCTCAAATTATTCAAAGTTTTTGTCTGAACCATCATTAAATAACGCCAAGAGTTTTGCCCCGTCGTTTGGTACCACTCTCGACCACCCCCTATTGTGGGAAGTGCAAAACTTTTGATTGTCACACCTAACCTAACCTAATCTTTCGGTACCTAAATATTCATATTTCTCAGCGGGTTTTTGTCATATCTTGTATTCTACCTTGTCTTGATCACCGCAATAGAAATTTTCAGTGCTGCCAAAATTTAAGTTTTTTATACTACAAAAATAACATTAAAAATTCGTCAAAGAAATAAAAATTTTTCAATAAATTGTCAAAATTTGTCTCAAATTATTCAAAGTTTTTGTCTGAACCATCATTAAATAACGCTAAGAGTTTTGCCCCGTCGTTTGGTACCACTCTCGACCACCCCCTATTGTGGGAAGTGCAAAACTTTTGATTGTCACCCCTAATCTAACGTAATCTTTCGGTACCTAAATATTCATATTTTTCAGCGGATTTTTGTCATATCTTGTATTCCACCTTGTCTTGATCAACGCTATAGAAATTTTCAGTGCTCCCAAAATTTAAGTTTTTTATACTACAAAAATAACATTAAAAATTCGTCAAAGAAATGCAAATTTTTAAATAAATTGTCAAAATTTGTCTCAAATTATTCAAAGTTTTTGTCTGAACCATCATTAAATAACGCCAAGAGTTTTGCCCCGTCGTTTGGTACCACTCTCGACCACCCCCTATTGTGGGAAGTGCAAAACTTTTGATTGTCACACCTACACTAACCTAATCTTTCGGTACCTAAATATTCATATTTCTCAGCGGGTTTTTGTCATATCTTGTATTCTACCTTGTCTTGATCAACGCAATAGAAATTTTCAGTGCTGCCAAAATTTAAGTTTTTTATACTACAAAAATAACATTAAAAATTCGACAAAGAAATACAAATTTTTTAATAAATTGTCAAAATTTGTCTCAAATTATTCAAAGTTTTTGTCTGAACCATCATTAAATAACGCCAAGAGTTTTGCCCCGTCGTTTGGTACCACTCTCGACCACCCCCTATTGTGGGAAGTGCAAAACTTTTGATTGTCACCCCTAATCTAACGTAATCTTTCGGTACCTAAATATTCATATTTTTCAGCGGATTTTTGTCATATCTTGTATTCCACCTTGTCTTGATCAACGCTATAGAAATTTTCAGTGCTCCCAAAATTTAAGTTTTTTATACTACAAAAATAACATTATAAATTCGTCAAAGAAATGCAAATTTTTTAATAAATTGTCAAAATTTGTCTCAAATTATTCAAAGTTTTTGTCTGAACCATCATTAAATAACGCCTGGAGTTTTGCCCCGTCGTTTGGTACCACTCTCGACCACCCCCTATTGTGGGAAGTGCAAAACTTTTGATTGTCACACCTAACCTAACCTAATCTTTCGGTACCTAAATATTCATATTTCTCAGCGGGTTTTTGTCATATCTTGTATTCTACCTTGTCTTGATCACCGCAATAGAAATTTTCAGTGCTGCCAAAATTTAAGTTTTTTATACTACAAAAATAACATTAAAAATTCGTCAAAGAAATACAAATTTTTCAATAAATTGTCAAAATTTGTCTCAAATTATTCAAAGTTTTTGTCTGAACCATCATTAAATAACGCTAAGAGTTTTGCCCCGTCGTTTGGTACCACTCTCGACCACCCCCTATTGTGGGAAGTGCAAAACTTTTGATTGTCACCCCTAATCTAACGTAATCTTTCGGTACCTAAATATTCATATTTTTCAGCGGATTTTTGTCATATCTTGTATTCCACCTTGTCTTGATCAACGCTATAGAAATTTTCAGTGCTCCCAAAATTTAAGTTTTTTATACTACAAAAATAACATTAAAAATTCGTCAAAGAAATGCAAATTTTTTAATAAATTGTCAAAATTTGTCTCAAATTATTCAAAGTTTTTGTCTGAACCATCATTAAATAACGCCAAGAGTTTTGCCCCGTCGTTTGGTAACACTCTTGACCACCCCCTATTGTGGGAAGTGCAAAACTTTTGATTTTTACACCTAACTTAACCTAATCTTTCGGTACCTAAATATTCATATTTTTCAGCGGATTTTTGTCATATCTTGTATTCCATCTTGTCTTGATCAACGCTATAGAAATTTTCAGTGCTCCCAAAATTTAAGTTTTTTATACTACAAAAATAACATTAAAAATTCGTCAAAGAAATGCAAATTTTTTAATAAATTGTCAAAATTTGTCTCAAATTATTCAAAGTTTTTGTCTGAACCATCATTAAATAACGCCAAGAGTTTTGCCCCGTCGTTTGGTACCACTCTCGACCACCCCCTATTGTGGGAAGTGCAAAACTTTTGATTGTCACACCTAAACTAACCTAATCTTTCGGTACCTAAATATTCATATTTCTCAGCGGGTTTTTGTCATATCTTGTATTCTACCTTGTCTTGATCAACGCAATAGAAATTTTCAGTGCTGCCAAAATTTAAGTTTTTTATACTACAAAAATAACATTAAAAATTCGTCAAAGAAATGCAAATTTTTTAATAAATTGTCAAAATTTGTCTCAAATTATTCAAAGTTTTTGTCTGAACCATCATTAAATAACGCCAAGAGTTTTGCCCCGTCGTTTGGTACCACTCTCGACCACCCCCTATTGTGGGAAGTGCAAAACTTTTGATTTTTACACCTAACTTAACCTAATCTTTCGGTACCTAAATATTCATATTTTTCAGCGGATTTTTGTCATATCTTGTATTCCACCTTGTCTTGATCAACGCTATAGAAATTTTCAGTGCTCCCAAAATTTAAGTTTTTTATACTACAAAAATAATATTAAAAATTCGTCAAAGAAATGCAAATTTTTTAATAAATTGTCAAAATTTGTCTCAAATTATTCAAAGTTTTTGTCTGAACCATCATTAAATAACGCCAAGAGTTTTGCCCCGTCGTTTGGTACCACTCTCGACCACCCCCTATTGTGGGAAGTGCAAAACTTTTGATTGTCACACCTACACTAACCTAATCTTTCGGTACCTAAATATTCATATTTCTCAGCGGGTTTTTGTCATATCTTGTATTCTACCTTGTCTTGATCAATGCAATAGAAATTTTCAGTGCTGCCAAAATTTAAGTTTTTTATACTACAAAAATAACATTAAAAATTCGACAAAGAAATACAAATTTTTTAATAAATTGTCAAAATTTGTCTCAAATTATTCAAAGTTTTTGTCTGAACCATCATTAAATAACGCTAAGAGTTTTTCCCGTCGTTTGGTACCGCTCTCGACCACCCCCTATTGTGGGAAGTGCAAAACTTTTGATTGTCACCCCTAATCTAACGTAATCTTTCGGTACCTAAATATTCATATTTTTCAGCGGATTTTTGTCATATCTTGTATTCCACCTTGTCTTGATCAACGCTATAGAAATTTTCAGTGCTCCCAAAATTTAAGTTTTTTATACTACAAAAATAACATTAAAAATTCGTCAAAGAAATGCAAATTTTTTAATAAATTGTCAAAATTTGTCTCAAATTATTCAAAGTTTTTGTCTGAACCATCATTAAATAACGCCAAGAGTTTTGCCCCGTCGTTTGGTACCACTCTCGACCACCCCCTATTGTGGGAAGTGCAAAACTTTTGATTTTTACACCTAACTTAACCTAATCTTTCGGTACCTAAATATTCATATTTTTCAGCGGATTTTTGTCATATCTTGTATTCCACCTTGTCTTGATCAACGCTATAGAAATTTTCAGTGCTCCCAAAATTTAAGTTTTTTATACTACAAAAATAACATTAAAAATTCGTCAAAGAAATGCAAATTTTTTAATAAATTGTCAAAATTTGTCTCAAATTATTCAAAGTTTTTGTCTGAACCATCATTAAATAACGCCAAGAGTTTTGCCCCGTCGTTTGGTACCACTCTCGACCACCCCCTATTGTGGGAAGTGCAAAACTTTTGATTGTCACACCTACACTAACCTAATCTTTCGGTACCTAAATATTCATATTTCTCAGCGGGTTTTTGTCATATCTTGTATTCTACCTTGTCTTGATCAACGCAATAGAAATTTTCAGTGCTGCCAAAATTTAAGTTTTTTATACTACAAAAATAACATTAAAAATTCGTCAAAGAAATACAAATTTTTTAATAAATTGTCAAAATTTGTCTCAAATTATTCAAAGTTTTTGTCTGAACCATCATTAAATAACGCTAAGAGTTTTGCCCCGTCGTTTGGTACCACTCTCGACCACCCCCTATTGTGGGAAGTGCAAAACTTTTGATTGTCGCCCCTAATCTAACGTAATCTTTCGGTACCTAAATATTCATATTTTTCAGCGGATTTTTGTCATATCTTGTATTCCACCTTGTCTTGATCAACGCTATAGAAATTTTCAGTGCTCCCAAAATTTAAGTTTTTTATACTACAAAAATAACATTAAAAATTCGTCAAAGAAATGCAAATTTTTTAATAAATTGTCAAAATTTGTCTCAAATTATTCAAAGTTTTTGTCTGAACCATCATTAAATAACGCCAAGAGTTTTGCCCCGTCGTTTGGTACCACTCTCGACCACCCCCTATTGTGGGAAGTGCAAAACTTTTGATTGTCACACCTAAACTAACCTAATCTTTCGGTACCTAAATATTCATATTTCTCAGCGGGTTTTTGTCATATCTTGTATTCTACCTTGTCTTGATCAACGCAATAGAAATTTTCAGTGCTGCCAAAATTTAAGTTTTTTATACTACAAAAATAACATTAAAAATTCGTCAAAGAAATACAAATTTTTTAATAAATTGTCAAAATTTGTCTCAAATTATTCAAAGTTTTTGTCTGAACCATCATTAAATAACGCTAAGAGTTTTGCCCCGTCGTTTGGTACCACTCTCGACCACCCCCTATTGTGGGAAGTGCAAAACTTTTGATTGTCACCCCTAATCTAACGTAATCTTTCGGTACCTAAATATTCATATTTTTCAGCGGATTTTTGTCATATCTTGTATTCCACCTTGTCTTGATCAACGCTATAGAAATTTTCAGTGCTCCCAAAATTTAAGTTTTTTATACTACAAAAATAACATTAAAAATTCGTCAAAGAAATGCAAATTTTTTAATAAATTGTCAAAATTTGTCTCAAATTATTCAAAGTTTTTGTCTGAACCATCATTAAATAACGCCAAGAGTTTTGCCCCGTCGTTTGGTACCACTCTCGACCACCCCCTATTGTGGGAAGTGCAAAACTTTTGATTGTCACACCTACACTAACCTAATCTTTCGGTACCTAAATATTCATATTTCTCAGCGGGTTTTTGTCATATCTTGTATTCTACCTTGTCTTGATCAACGCAATAGAAATTTTCAGTGCTGCCAAAATTTAAGTTTTTTATACTACAAAAATAACATTAAAAATTCGTCAAAGAAATACAAATTTTTTAATAAATTGTCAAAATTTGTCTCAAATTATTCAAAGTTTTTGTCTGAACCATCATTAAATAACGCCAAGAGTTTTGCCCCGTCGTTTGGTACCACTCTCGACCACCCCCTATTGTGGGAAGTGCAAAACTTTTGATTGTCACCCCTAATCTAACGTAATCTTTCGGTACCTAAATATTCATATTTTTCAGCGGATTTTTGTCATATCTTGTATTCCACCTTGTCTTGATCAACGCTATAGAAATTTTCAGTGCTCCCAAAATTTAAGTTTTTTATACTACAAAAATAACATTATAAATTCGTCAAAGAAATGCAAATTTTTTAATAAATTGTCAAAATTTGTCTCAAATTATTCAAAGTTTTTGTCTGAACCATCATTAAATAATGCCTGGAGTTTTGCCCCGTCGTTTGGTACCACTCTCGACCACCCCCTATTGTGGGAAGTGCAAAACTTTTGATTGTCACACCTAACCTAACCTAATCTTTCGGTACCTAAATATTCATATTTCTCAGCGGGTTTTTGTCATATCTTGTATTCTACCTTGTCTTGATCACCGCAATAGAAATTTTCAGTGCTGCCAAAATTTAAGTTTTTTATACTACAAAAATAACATTAAAAATTCGTCAAAGAAATGCAAATTTTTTAATAAATTGTCAAAATTTGTCTCAAATTATTCAAAGTTTTTGTCTGAACCATCATTAAATAACGCCAAGAGTTTTGCCCCGTCGTTTGGTACCACTCTCGACCACCCCCTATTGTGGGAAGTGCAAAACTTTTGATTTTTACACCTAACTTAACCTAATCTTTCGGTACCTAAATATTCATATTTTTCAGCGGATTTTTGTCATATCTTGTATTCCACCTTGTCTTGATCAACGCTATAGAAATTTTCAGTGCTCCCAAAATTTAAGTTTTTTATACTACAAAAATAACATTAAAAATTCGTCAAAGAAATGCAAATTTTTTAATAAATTGTCAAAATTTGTCTCAAATTATTCAAAGTTTTTGTCTGAACCATCATTAAATAACGCCAAGAGTTTTGCCCCGTCGTTTGGTACCACTTTCGACCACCCCCTATTGTGGGAAGTGCAAAACTTTTGATTGTCACACCTAAACTAACCTAATCTTTCGGTACCTAAATATTCATATTTCTCAGCGGGTTTTTGTCATATCTTGTATTCTACCTTGTCTTGATCAACGCAATAGAAATTTTCAGTGCTGCCAAAATTTAAGTTTTTTATACTACAAAAATAACATTAAAAATTCGTCAAAGAAATACAAATTTTTTAATAAATTGTCAAAATTTGTCTCAAATTATTCAAAGTTTTTGTCTGAACCATCATTAAATAACGCTAAGAGTTTTGCCCCGTCGTTTGGTACCACTCTCGACCACCCACTATTGTGGGAAGTGTAAAACTTTTGATTGTCATCCCTAATCTAACGTAATCTTTCGGTACCTAAATATTCATATTTTTCAGCGGATTTTTGTCATATCTTGTATTCCACCTTGTCTTGATCAACGCTATAGAAATTTTCAGTGCTCCCAAAATTTAAGTTTTTTATACTACAAAAATAACATTAAAAATTCGTCAAAGAAATGCAAATTTTTTAATAAATTGTCAAAATTTGTCTCAAATTATTCAAAGTTTTTGTCTGAACCATCATTAAATAACGCCAAGAGTTTTGCCCCGTCGTTTGGTACCACTCTCGACCACCCCCTATTGTGGGAAGTGCAAAACTTTTGATTGTCACACCTAACCTAACCTAATCTTTCGGTACCTAAATATTCATATTTCTCAGCGGGTTTTTGTCATATCTTGTATTCTACCTTGTCTTGATCACCGCAATAGAAATTTTCAGTGCTGCCAAAATTTAAGTTTTTTATACTACAAAAATAACATTAAAAATTCGTCAAAGAAATACAAATTTTTCAATAAATTGTCAAAATTTGTCTCAAATTATTCAAAGCTTTTGTCTGAACCATCATTAAATAACGCTAAGAGTTTTGCCCCGTCGTTTGGTACCACTCTCGACCACCCCCTATTGTGGGAAGTGCAAAACTTTTGATTGTCACCCCTAATCTAACGTAATCTTTCGGTACCTAAATATTCATATTTTTCAGCGGATTTTTGTCATATCCTTTATTCCACCTTGTCTTGATCAACGCTATAGAAATTTTCAGTGCTCCCAAAATTTAAGTTTTTTATACTACAAAAATAACATTAAAAATTCGTCAAAGAAATGCAAATTTTTAAATAAATTGTCAAAATTTGTCTCAAATTATTCAAAGTTTTTGTCTGAACCATCATTAAATAACGCCAAGAGTTTTGCCCCGTCGTTTGGTACCACTCTCGACCACCCCCTATTGTGGGAAGTGCAAAACTTTTGATTGTCACACCTACACTAACCTAATCTTTCGGTACCTAAATATTCATATTTCTCAGCGGGTTTTTGTCATATCTTGTATTCTACCTTGTCTTGATCAACGCAATAGAAATTTTCAGTGCTGCCAAAATTTAAGTTTTTTATACTACAAAAATAACATTAAAAATTCGACAAAGAAATACAAATTTTTTAATAAATTGTCAAAATTTGTCTCAAATTATTCAAAGTTTTTGTCTGAACCATCATTAAATAACGCCAAGAGTTTTGCCCCGTCGTTTGGTACCACTCTCGACCACCCCCTATTGTGGGAAGTGCAAAACTTTTGATTGTCACCCCTAATCTAACGTAATCTTTCGGTACCTAAATATTCATATTTTTCAGCGGATTTTTGTCATATCTTGTATTCCACCTTGTCTTGATCAACGCTATAGAAATTTTCAGTGCTCCCAAAATTTAAGTTTTTTATACTACAAAAATAACATTATAAATTCGTCAAAGAAATGCAAATTTTTTAATAAATTGTCAAAATTTGTCTCAAATTATTCAAAGTTTTTGTCTGAACCATCATTAAATAACGCCTGGAGTTTTGCCCCGTCGTTTGGTACCACTCTCGACCACCCCCTATTGTGGGAAGTGCAAAACTTTTGATTGTCACACCTAACCTAACCTAATCTTTCGGTACCTAAATATTCATATTTCTCAGCGGGTTTTTGTCATATCTTGTATTCTACCTTGTCTTGATCACCGCAATAGAAATTTTCAGTGCTGCCAAAATTTAAGTTTTTTATACTACAAAAATAACATTAAAAATTCGTCAAAGAAATACAAATTTTTCAATAAATTGTCAAAATTTGTCTCAAATTATTCAAAGTTTTTGTCTGAACCATCATTAAATAACGCTAAGAGTTTTGCCCCGTCGTTTGGTACCACTCTCGACCACCCCCTATTGTGGGAAGTGCAAAACTTTTGATTGTCACCCCTAATCTAACGTAATCTTTCGGTACCTAAATATTCATATTTTTCAGCGGATTTTTGTCATATCTTGTATTCCACCTTGTCTTGATCAACGCTATAGAAATTTTCAGTGCTCCCAAAATTTAAGTTTTTTATACTACAAAAATAACATTAAAAATTCGTCAAAGAAATGCAAATTTTTTAATAAATTGTCAAAATTTGTCTCAAATTATTCAAAGTTTTTGTCTGAACCATCATTAAATAACGCCAAGAGTTTTGCCCCGTCGTTTGGTACCACTCTTGACCACCCCCTATTGTGGGAAGTGCAAAACTTTTGATTTTTACACCTAACTTAACCTAATCTTTCGGTACCTAAATATTCATATTTTTCAGCGGATTTTTGTCATATCTTGTATTCCATCTTGTCTTGATCAACGCTATAGAAATTTTCAGTGCTCCCAAAATTTAAGTTTTTTATACTACAAAAATAACATTAAAAATTCGTCAAAGAAATGCAAATTTTTTAATAAATTGTCAAAATTTGTCTCAAATTATTCAAAGTTTTTGTCTGAACCATCATTAAATAACGCCAAGAGTTTTGCCCCGTCGTTTGGTACCACTCTCGACCACCCCCTATTGTGGGAAGTGCAAAACTTTTGATTGTCACACCTAAACTAACCTAATCTTTCGGTACCTAAATATTCATATTTCTCAGCGGGTTTTTGTCATATCTTGTATTCTACCTTGTCTTGATCAACGCAATAGAAATTTTCAGTGCTGCCAAAATTTAAGTTTTTTATACTACAAAAATAACATTAAAAATTCGTCAAAGAAATGCAAATTTTTTAATAAATTGTCAAAATTTGTCTCAAATTATTCAAAGTTTTTGTCTGAACCATCATTAAATAACGCCAAGAGTTTTGCCCCGTCGTTTGGTACCACTCTCGACCACCCCCTATTGTGGGAAGTGCAAAACTTTTGATTTTTACACCTAACTTAACCTAATCTTTCGGTACCTAAATATTCATATTTTTCAGCGGATTTTTGTCATATCTTGTATTCCACCTTGTCTTGATCAACGCTATAGAAATTTTCAGTGCTCCCAAAATTTAAGTTTTTTATACTACAAAAATAACATTAAAAATTCGTCAAAGAAATGCAAATTTTTTAATAAATTGTCAAAATTTGTCTCAAATTATTCAAAGTTTTTGTCTGAACCATCATTAAATAACGCCAAGAGTTTTGCCCCGTCGTTTGGTACCACTCTCGACCACCCCCTATTGTGGGAAGTGCAAAACTTTTGATTGTCACACCTAAACTAACCTAATCTTTCGGTACCTAAATATTCATATTTCTCAGCGGGTTTTTGTCATATCTTGTATTCTACCTTGTCTTGATCAACGCAATAGAAATTTTCAGTGCTGCCAAAATTTAAGTTTTTTATACTACAAAAATAACATTAAAAATTCGTCAAAGAAATACAAATTTTTTAATAAATTGTCAAAATTTGTCTCAAATTATTCAAAGTTTTTGTCTGAACCATCATTAAATAACGCTAAGAGTTTTGCCCCGTCGTTTGGTACCACTCTCGACCACCCCCTATTGTGGGAAGTGCAAAACTTTTGATTGTCACCCCTAATCTAACGTAATCTTTCGGTACCTAAATATTCATATTTTTCAGCGGATTTTTGTCATATCTTGTATTCCACCTTGTCTTGATCAACGCTATAGAAATTTTCAGTGCTCCCAAAATTTAAGTTTTTTATACTACAAAAATAACATTAAAAATTCGTCAAAGAAATGCAAATTTTTTAATAAATTGTCAAAATTTGTCTCAAATTATTCAAAGTTTTTGTCTGAACCATCATTAAATATCGCCAAGAGTTTTGCCCCGTCGTTTGGTACCACTCTCGACCACCCCCTATTGTGGGAAGTGCAAAACTTTTGATTGTCACACCTACACTAACCTAATCTTTCGGTACCTAAATATTCAAATTTCTCAGCGGGTTTTTGTCATATCTTGTATTCTACCTTGTCTTGATCAACGCAATAGAAATTTTCAGTGCTGCCAAAATTTAAGTTTTTTATACTACAAAAATAACATTAAAAATTCGTCAAAGAAATACAAATTTTTTAATAAATTGTCAAAATTTGTCTCAAATTATTCAAAGTTTTTGTCTGAACCATCATTAAATAACGCCAAGAGTTTTGCCCCGTCGTTTGGTACCACTCTCGACCACCCCCTATTGTGGGAAGTGCAAAACTTTTGATTGTCACCCCTAATCTAACGTAATCTTTCGGTACCTAAATATTCATATTTTTCAGCGGATTTTTGTCATATATTGTATTCCACCTTGTCTTGATCAACGCTATAGAAATTTTCAGTGCTCCCAAAATTTAAGTTTTTTATACTACAAAAATAACATTAAAAATTCGTCAAAGAAATGCAAATTTTTTAATAAATTGTCAAAATTTGTCTCAAATTATTCAAAGTTTTTGTCTGAACCATCATTAAATAACGCCCAGAGTTTTGCCCCGTCGTTTGGTACCACTTTCGACCACCCCCTATTGTGGGAAGTGCAAAACTTTTGATTGTCACACCTAACCTAACGTAATCTTTCGGTACCTAAATATTCATATTTTTCATTGGGTTTTTGTCATATCTTGTATTCTACCTTGTCTTGATCAACGCAATAGAAATTTTCAATGCTGCCAAAATTTAAGAGCTTTTTATACTACAAAAAGAACATTAAAAATTCGTCAAAGAAATGCAAATTTTTTAATAAATTGTCAAAATTTGTCTCAAATTATTCAAAGTTATTCTCTGAACCATCATTAAATAACGCCTGGAGTTTTGCCTCGTCGTTTGGTACGACTCTCGACCACCCCCTATTGTGGGAAGTGCAAAACTTTTGATTGTCACACCTAAACTAACCTAATCTTTCGGTACCTAAATATTCATATTTCTCAGCGGGTTTTTGTCATATCTTGTATTCTACCTTGTCTTGATCAACGCAATAGAAATTTTCAGTGCTCCCAAAATTTAAGTTTTTTATACTACAAAAATAACATTAAAAATTCGTCAAAGAAATGCAAATTTTTAAATAAATTGTCAAAATTTGTCTCAAAGTATTCAAAGTTATTCTCTGAACCATCATTAAATAACGCCCGGAGTTTTCCCCGTCGTTTGGTACCACTCTCGACCACCCGCTATTGTGGGAAGTGCAAAACTTTTGATTTTTACACCTAACCTAACCTAATCTTTTGGTACCTAAATATTCATATTTTTCAGCGGATTTTTGTCATATCTTGTATTCCACCTTGTCTTGATCAACGCTATAGAAATTTTCAATGCTGCCAAAATTTAAGAGCTTTTTATACTACAAAAAGAACATTAAAAATTCGTCAAAGAAATGCAAATTTTTTAATAAATTGTCAAAATTTGTCTCAAATTATTCAAAGTTATTCTCTGAACCATCATTAAATAACGCCTGGAGTTTTGCCTCGTCGTTTGGTACGACTCTCGACCACCCCCTATTGTGGGAAGTGCAAAACTTTTGATTGTCACACCTAAACTAACCTAATCTTTCGGTAACTAAATATTCATATTTCTCAGCGGGTTTTTGTCATATCTTGTATTCTACCTTGTCTTGATCAACGCAATAGAAATTTTCAGTGCTGCCAAAATTTAAGTTTTTTATACTACAAAAATAACATTAAAAATTCGTCAAAGAAATACAAATTTTTCAATAAATTGTCAAAATTTGTCTCAAATTATTCAAAGTTTTTGTCTGAACCATCATTAAATAACGCTAAGAGTTTTGCCCCGTCGTTTGGTACCACTCTCGACCACCCCCTATTGTGGGAAGTGCAAAACTTTTGATTGTCACCCCTAATCTAACGTAATCTTTCGGTACCTAAATATTCATATTTTTCAGCGGATTTTTGTCATATCTTGTATTCCACCTTGTCTTGATCAACGCTATAGAAATTTTCAGTGCTCCCAAAATTTAAGTTTTTTATACTACAAAAATAACATTAAAAATTCGTCAAAGAAATGCAAATTTTTAAATAAATTGTCAAAATTTGTCTCAAATTATTCAAAGTTTTTGTCTGAACCATCATTAAATATCGCCAAGAGTTTTGCCCCGTCGTTTGGTACCACTCTCGACCACCCCCTATTGTGGGAAGTGCAAAACTTTTGATTGTCACACCTACACTAACCTAATCTTTCGGTACCTAAATATTCAAATTTCTCAGCGGGTTTTTGTCATATCTTGTATTCTACCTTGTCTTGATCAACGCAATAGAAATTTTCAGTGCTGCCAAAATTTAAGTTTTTTATACTACAAAAATAACATTAAAAATTCGTCAAAGAAATACAAATTTTTTAATAAATTGTCAAAATTTGTCTCAAATTATTCAAAGTTTTTGTCTGAACCATCATTAAATAACGCCAAGAGTTTTGCCCCGTCGTTTGGTACCACTCTCGACCACCCCCTATTGTGGGAAGTGCAAAACTTTTGATTGTCACCCCTAATCTAACGTAATCTTTCGGTACCTAAATATTCATATTTTTCAGCGGATTTTTGTCATATATTGTATTCCACCTTGTCTTGATCAACGCTATAGAAATTTTCAGTGCTCCCAAAATTTAAGTTTTTTATACTACAAAAATAACATTAAAAATTCGTCAAAGAAATGCAAATTTTTTAATAAATTGTCAAAATTTGTCTCAAATTATTCAAAGTTTTTGTCTGAACCATCATTAAATAACGCCCAGAGTTTTGCCCCGTCGTTTGGTACCACTTTCGACCACCCCCTATTGTGGGAAGTGCAAAACTTTTGATTGTCACACCTAACCTAACGTAATCTTTCGGTACCTAAATATTCATATTTTTCATTGGGTTTTTGTCATATCTTGTATTCTACCTTGTCTTGATCAACGCAATAGAAATTTTCAATGCTGCCAAAATTTAAGAGCTTTTTATACTACAAAAAGAACATTAAAAATTCGTCAAAGAAATGCAAATTTTTTAATAAATTGTCAAAATTTGTCTCAAATTATTCAAAGTTATTCTCTGAACCATCATTAAATAACGCCTGGAGTTTTGCCTCGTCGTTTGGTACGACTCTCGACCACCCCCTATTGTGGGAAGTGCAAAACTTTTGATTGTCACACCTAAACTAACCTAATCTTTCGGTACCTAAATATTCATATTTCTCAGCGGGTTTTTGTCATATCTTGTATTCTACCTTGTCTTGATCAACGCAATAGAAATTTTCAGTGCTCCCAAAATTTAAGTTTTTTATACTACAAAAATAACATTAAAAATTCGTCAAAGAAATGCAAATTTTTAAATAAATTGTCAAAATTTGTCTCAAAGTATTCAAAGTTATTCTCTGAACCATCATTAAATAACGCCCGGAGTTTTCCCCGTCGTTTGGTACCACTCTCGACCACCCGCTATTGTGGGAAGTGCAAAACTTTTGATTTTTACACCTAACCTAACCTAATCTTTTGGTACCTAAATATTCATATTTTTCAGCGGATTTTTGTCATATCTTGTATTCCACCTTGTCTTGATCAACGCTATAGAAATTTTCAATGCTGCCAAAATTTAAGAGCTTTTTATACTACAAAAAGAACATTAAAAATTCGTCAAAGAAATGCAAATTTTTTAATAAATTGTCAAAATTTGTCTCAAATTATTCAAAGTTATTCTCTGAACCATCATTAAATAACGCCTGGAGTTTTGCCTCGTCGTTTGGTACGACTCTCGACCACCCCCTATTGTGGGAAGTGCAAAACTTTTGATTGTCACACCTAAACTAACCTAATCTTTCGGTAACTAAATATTCATATTTCTCAGCGGGTTTTTGTCATATCTTGTATTCTACCTTGTCTTGATCAACGCAATAGAAATTTTCAGTGCTGCCAAAATTTAAGTTTTTTATACTACAAAAATAACATTAAAAATTCGTCAAAGAAATACAAATTTTTCAATAAATTGTCAAAATTTGTCTCAAATTATTCAAAGTTTTTGTCTGAACCATCATTAAATAACGCTAAGAGTTTTGCCCCGTCGTTTGGTACCACTCTCGACCACCCCCTATTGTGGGAAGTGCAAAACTTTTGATTGTCACCCCTAATCTAACGTAATCTTTCGGTACCTAAATATTCATATTTTTCAGCGGATTTTTGTCATATCTTGTATTCCACCTTGTCTTGATCAACGCTATAGAAATTTTCAGTGCTCCCAAAATTTAAGTTTTTTATACTACAAAAATAACATTAAAAATTCGTCAAAGAAATGCAAATTTTTAAATAAATTGTCAAAATTTGTCTCAAATTATTCAAAGTTTTTGTCTGAACCATCATTAAATAACGCCAAGAGTTTTGCCCCGTCGTTTGGTACCACTCTCGACCACCCCCTATTGTGGGAAGTGCAAAACTTTTGATTTTTACACCTAACTTAACCTAATCTTTCGGTACCTAAATATTCATATTTTTCAGCGGATTTTTGTCATATCTTGTATTCCACCTTGTCTTGATCAACGCTATAGAAATTTTCAGTGCTCCCAAAATTTAAGTTTTTTATACTACAAAAATAACATTAAAAATTCGTCAAAGAAATGCAAATTTTTAAATAAATTGTCAAAATTTGTCTCAAATTATTCAAAGTTTTTGTCTGAACCATCATTAAATAACGCCAAGAGTTTTGCCCCGTCCTTTGGTACCACTCTCGACCACCCCCTATTGTGGGAAGTGCAAAACTTTTGATTGTCACCCCTAATCTAACGTAATCTTTCGGTACCTAAATATTCATATTTTTCAGCGGATTTTTGTCATATATTGTATTCCACCTTGTCTTGATCAACGCTATAGAAATTTTCAGTGCTCCCAAAATTTAAGTTTTTTATACTACAAAAATAACATTAAAAATTCGTCAAAGAAATGCAAATTTTTTAATAAATTGTCAAAATTTGTCTCAAATTATTCAAAGTTTTTGTCTGAACCATCATTAAATAACGCCCAGAGTTTTGCCCCGTCGTTTGGTACCACTTTCGACCACCCCCTATTGTGGGAAGTGCAAAACTTTTGATTGTCACACCTAACCTAACGTAATCTTTCGGTACCTAAATATTCATATTTTTCATTGGGTTTTTGTCATATCTTGTATTCTACCTTGTCTTGATCAACGCAATAGAAATTTTCAATGCTGCCAAAATTTAAGAGCTTTTTATACTACAAAAAGAACATTAAAAATTCGTCAAAGAAATGCAAATTTTTTAATAAATTGTCAAAATTTGTCTCAAATTATTCAAAGTTATTCTCTGAACCATCATTAAATAACGCCTGGAGTTTTGCCTCGTCGTTTGGTACGACTCTCGACCACCCCCTATTGTGGGAAGTGCAAAACTTTTGATTGTCACACCTAAACTAACCTAATCTTTCGGTACCTAAATATTCATATTTCTCAGCGGGTTTTTGTCATATCTTGTATTCTACCTTGTCTTGATCAACGCAATAGAAATTTTCAGTGCTCCCAAAATTTAAGTTTTTTATACTACAAAAATAACATTAAAAATTCGTCAAAGAAATGCAAATTTTTAAATAAATTGTCAAAATTTGTCTCAAAGTATTCAAAGTTATTCTCTGAACCATCATTAAATAACGCCCGGAGTTTTCCCCGTCGTTTGGTACCACTCTCGACCACCCGCTATTGTGGGAAGTGCAAAACTTTTGATTTTTACACCTAACCTAACCTAATCTTTTGGTACCTAAATATTCATATTTTTCAGCGGATTTTTGTCATATCTTGTATTCCACCTTGTCTTGATCAACGCTATAGAAATTTTCAATGCTGCCAAAATTTAAGAGCTTTTTATACTACAAAAAGAACATTAAAAATTCGTCAAAGAAATGCAAATTTTTTAATAAATTGTCAAAATTTGTCTCAAATTATTCAAAGTTATTCTCTGAACCATCATTAAATAACGCCTGGAGTTTTGCCTCGTCGTTTGGTACGACTCTCGACCACCCCCTATTGTGGGAAGTGCAAAACTTTTGATTGTCACACCTAAACTAACCTAATCTTTCGGTACCTAAATATTCATATTTCTCAGCGGGTTTTTGTCATATCTTGTATTCTACCTTGTCTTGATCAACGCAATAGAAATTTTCAGTGCTGCCAAAATTTAAGTTTTTTATACTACAAAAATAACATTAAAAATTCGTCAAAGAAATACAAATTTTTCAATAAATTGTCAAAATTTGTCTCAAATTATTCAAAGTTTTTGTCTGAACCATCATTAAATAACGCTAAGAGTTTTGCCCCGTCGTTTGGTACCACTCTCGACCACCCCCTATTGTGGGAAGTGCAAAACTTTTGATTGTCACCCCTAATCTAACGTAATCTTTCGGTACCTAAATATTCATATTTTTCAGCGGATTTTTGTCATATCTTGTATTCCACCTTGTCTTGATCAACGCTATAGAAATTTTCAGTGCTCCCAAAATTTAAGTTTTTTATACTACAAAAATAACATTAAAAATTCGTCAAAGAAATGCAAATTTTTAAATAAATTGTCAAAATTTGTCTCAAATTATTCAAAGTTTTTGTCTGAACCATCATTAAATAACGCCAAGAGTTTTGCCCCGTCGTTTGGTACCACTCTCGACCACCCCCTATTGTGGGAAGTGCAAAACTTTTGATTTTTACACCTAACTTAACCTAATCTTTCGGTACCTAAATATTCATATTTTTCAGCGGATTTTTGTCATATCTTGTATTCCACCTTGTCTTGATCAACGCTATAGAAATTTTCAGTGCTCCCAAAATTTAAGTTTTTTATACTACAAAAATAACATTAAAAATTCGTCAAAGAAATGCAAATTTTTAAATAAATTGTCAAAATTTGTCTCAAATTATTCAAAGTTTTTGTCTGAACCATCATTAAATAACGCCAAGAGTTTTGCCCCGTCCTTTGGTACCACTCTCGACCACCCCCTATTGTGGGAAGTGCAAAACTTTTGATTGTCACCCCTAATCTAACGTAATCTTTCGGTACCTAAATATTCATATTTTTCAGCGGATTTTTGTCATATATTGTATTCCACCTTGTCTTGATCAACGCTATAGAAATTTTCAGTGCTCCCAAAATTTAAGTTTTTTATACTACAAAAATAACATTAAAAATTCGTCAAAGAAATGCAAATTTTTTAATAAATTGTCAAAATTTGTCTCAAATTATTCAAAGTTTTTGTCTGAACCATCATTAAATAACGCCCAGAGTTTTGCCCCGTCGTTTGGTACCACTTTCGACCACCCCCTATTGTGGGAAGTGCAAAACTTTTGATTGTCACACCTAACCTAACGTAATCTTTCGGTACCTAAATATTCATATTTTTCATTGGGTTTTTGTCATATCTTGTATTCTACCTTGTCTTGATCAACGCAATAGAAATTTTCAATGCTGCCAAAATTTAAGAGCTTTTTATACTACAAAAAGAACATTAAAAATTCGTCAAAGAAATGCAAATTTTTTAATAAATTGTCAAAATTTGTCTCAAATTATTCAAAGTTATTCTCTGAACCATCATTAAATAACGCCTGGAGTTTTGCCTCGTCGTTTGGTACGACTCTCGACCACCCCCTATTGTGGGAAGTGCAAAACTTTTGATTGTCACCCCTAATCTAACGTAATCTTTCGGTACCTAAATATTCATATTTTTCAGCGGATTTTTGTCATATCTTGTATTCCACCTTGTCTTGATCAACGCTATAGAAATTTTCAGTGCTCCCAAAATTTAAGTTTTTTATACTACAAAAATAACATTAAAAATTCGTCAAAGAAATGCAAATTTTTAAATAAATTGTCAAAATTTGTCTCAAATTATTCAAAGTTTTTGTCTGAACCATCATTAAATAACGCTAAGAGTTTTGCCCCGTCGTTTGGTACCACTCTCGACCACCCCCTATTGTGGGAAGTGCAAAACTTTTGATTGTCACCCCTAATCTAACGTAATCTTTCGGTACCTAAATATTCATATTTTTCAGCGGATTTTTGTCATATCTTGTTTTCCACCTTGTCTTGATCAACGCTATAGAAATTTTCAGTGCTCCCAAAATTTAAGTATTTTATACTACAAAAATAACATTAAAAATTCGTCAAAGAAATGCAAATTTTTTAATAAATTGTCAAAATTTGTCTCAAATTATTCAAAGTTTTTGTCTGAACCATCATTAAATAACGCCAAGAGTTTTGCCCCGTCGTTTGGTACCACTCTCGACCACCCCCTATTGTGGGAAGTGCAAAACTTTTGATTGTCACACCTAAACTAACCTAATCTTTCGGTACCTAAATATTCATATTTCTCAGCGGGTTTTTGTCATATCTTGTATTCTACCTTGTCTTGATCAACGCAATAGAAATTTTCAGTGCTGCCAAAATTTAAGTTTTTTATACTACATAAATAACATTAAAAATTCGTCAAAGAAATGCAAATTTTTAAATAAATTGTCAAAATTTGTTTCAAATTATTCAAAGTTTTTGTCTGAACCATCATTAAATAACGCCAAGAGTTTTGCCCCGTCGTTTGGTACCACTCTCGACCACCCCCTATTGTGGGAAGTGCAAAACTTTTGATTTTTACACCTAACTTAACCTAATCTTTCGGTACCTAAATATTCATATTTTTCAGCGGATTTTTGTCATATCTTGTATTCCACCTTGTCTTGATCAACGCTATAGAAATTTTCAGTGCTCCCAAAATTTAAGTTTTTTATACTACAAAAATAACATTAAAAATTCGTCAAAGAAATGCAAATTTTTTAATAAATTGTCAAAATTTGTCTCAAATTATTTAAAGTTTTTGTCTGAACCATCATTAAATAACGCCCAGAGTTTTTCCCCGTCGTTTGGTACCACTTTCGACCACCCCCTATTGTGGGAAGTGCAAAACTTTTGATTGTCATACCTAACCTAACGTAATCTTTCGGTACCTAAATATTCATATTTTTCATTGGGTTTTTGTCATATCTTGTATTCTACCTTGTCTTGATCAACGCAATAGAAATTTTCAGTGCTGCCAAAATTTAAGTTTTTTATACTACATAAATAACATTAAAAATTCGTCAAAGAAATGCAAATTTTTAAATAAATTGTCAAAATTTGTTTCAAATTATTCAAAGTTTTTGTCTGAACCATCATTAAATAACGCCAAGAGTTTTGCCCCGTCGTTTGGTACCACTCTCGACCACCCCCTATTGTGGGAAGTGCAAAACTTTTGATTGTCACCCCTAATCTAACGTAATCTTTCGGTACCTAAATATTCATATTTTTCAGCGGATTTTTGTCATATCTTGTATTCCACCTTGTCTTGATCAACGCTATAGAAATTTTCAGTGCTCCCAAAATTTAAGTTTTTTATACTACAAAAATAACATTAAAAATTCGTCAAAGAAATGCAAATTTTTTAATAAATTGTCAAAATTTGTCTCAAATTATTTAAAGTTTTTGTCTGAACCATCATTAAATAACGCCCAGAGTTTTTCCCCGTCGTTTGGTACCACTTTCGACCACCCCCTATTGTGGGAAGTGCAAAACTTTTGATTGTCATACCTAACCTAACGTAATCTTTCGGTACCTAAATATTCATATTTTTCATTGGGTTTTTGTCATATCTTGTATTCTACATTGTCTTGATCAACGCATTAGAAATTTTCAGTGCTGCCAAAATTTAAGATTTTTATACTACAAAACGAACATTAAAAATTCGTCAAAGAAATGCAAATTTTTAAATAAATTGTCAAAATTTGTCTCAAAGTATTCAAAGTTATTCTCTGAACCATCATTAAATAACGCCCGGAGTTTTCCCCGTCGTTTGGTACCACTCTCGACCACCCGCTATTGTGGGAAGTGCAAAACTTTTGATTTTTACACCTAACCTAACCTAATCTTTTGGTACCTAAATATTCATATTTTTCAGCGGATTTTTGTCATATCTTGTATTCCACCTTGTCTTGATCAACGCTATAGAAATTTTCAATGCTGCCAAAATTTAAGAGCTTTTTATACTACAAAAAGAACATTAAAAATTCGTCAAAGAAATGCAAATTTTTTAATAAATTGACAAAATTTGTCTCAAATTATTCAAAGTTTTTGTCTGAACCATCATTAAATAACGCCAAGAGTTTTGCCCCGTCGTTTGGTACCACTTTCGACCACCCCCTATTGTGGGAAGTGCAAAACTTTTGATTGTCACACCTAACCTAACCTTATCTTTCGGTACCTAAATATTCATATTTCTCAGCGGGTTTTTGTCATATCTTGTATTCTACCTTGTCTTGATCAACGCAATAGAAATTTTCAGTGCTGCCAAAATTTAAGTTTTTTATACTACAAAAATAACATTAAAAATTCGTCAAAGAAATACAAATTTTTTAATAAATTGTCAAAATTTGTCTCAAATTATTCAAAGTTTTTGTCTGAACCATCATTAAATAACGCCAAGAGTTTTGCCCCGTCGTTTGGTACCACTCTCGACCACCCCCTATTGTGGGAAGTGCAAAACTTTTGATTGTCACCCCTAATCTAACGTAATCTTTCGGTACCTAAATATTCATATTTCTCAGCGGGTTTTTGTCATATCTCGTATTCTACCTTGTCTTGATCAACGCAATAGAAATTTTCAGTGCTGCCAAAATTTAAGTTTTTTATACTACAAATATAACATTAAAAATTCGTCAAAGAAATGCAAATTTTTAAATAAATTGTCAAAATTTGTCTCAAATTATTCAAAGTTTTTGTCTGAACCATCATTAAATAACGCCAAGAGTTTTGCCCCGTCGTTTGGTACCACTTTCGACCACCCCCTATTGTGGGAAGTGCAAAACTTTTGATTGTCACACCTAACCTAACCTTATCTTTCGGTACCTAAATATTCATATTTCTCAGCGGGTTTTTGTCATATCTTGTATTCTACCTTGTCTTGATCAACGCTATAGAAATTTTCAATGCTGCCAAAATTTAAGAGCTTTTTATACTACAAAAAGAACATTAAAAATTCGTCAAAGAAATGCAAATTTTTTAATAAATTGACAAAATTTGTCTCAAATTATTCAAAGTTTTTGTCTGAACCATCATTAAATAACGCCAAGAGTTTTGCCCCGTCGTTTGGTACCACTTTCGACCACCCCCTATTGTGGGAAGTGCAAAACTTTTGATTGTCACACCTAACCTAACCTTATCTTTCGGTACCTAAATATTCATATTTCTCAGCGGGTTTTTGTCATATCTTGTATTCTACCTTGTCTTGATCAACGCAATTGAAATTTTCAGTGCTGCCAAAATTTAAGTTTTTTATACTACAAAAATAACATTAAAAATTCGTCAAAGAAATACAAATTTTTTAATAAATTGTCAAAATTTGTCTCAAATTATTCAAAGTTTTTGTCTGAACCATCATTAAATAACGCCAAGAGTTTTGCCCCGTCGTTTGGTACCACTCTCGACCACCCCCTATTGTGGGAAGTGCAAAACTTTTGATTGTCACCCCTAATCTAACGTAATCTTTCGGTACCTAAATATTCATATTTTTCAGCGGATTTTTGTCATATCTTGTATTCCACCTTGTCTTGATCAACGCTATACAAATTTTCAATGCTGCCAAAATTTAAGAGCTTTTTATACTACAAAAAGAACATTAAAAATTCGTCAAAGAAATGCAAATTTTTTAATAAATTGTCAAAATTTGTCTCAAATTATTCAAAGTTATTCTCTGAACCATCATTAAATAACGCCTGGAGTTTTGCCCCGTCGTTTGGTACGACTCTCGACCACCCACTATTGTGGGAAGTGCAAAACTTTTGATTTTACACCTTTTTTTTTTTTTTTTTTTTTGATTCCCAGGAAAAATGCTTCATGCACTACCCGCCGGCTAGGGGACGGCACCGGCGGGGCGTGTGGGACTCACCAGCCTAGTGCTGGGATACCCACTAAAAAAACCTGGGGTGTTCCCTCTCCCACCCAATGGGGGGGGCCAGATGGGAGTCTAAAAGATTCATCCATAGCAGTCCCCCCCGTGTGGGTGCCGGCCGGGTCAATCAGACCCGACCTCCTCTCGTCCCCGGGGGAGAGCATTTCACTGCTCTCCCCTTTCGACGTTAGAAGGCGCGCGGGAACACCGCGCGCGCCCTCTGTGGGTTCTTACTCACGGGTGGCAGGGTCCCCTGAGGCCTTGCCACCCAGAACCCTTAGGTGGGGGGCAGGAGAGCGACATAAGCGCGTCTCCTGCGCCCCCTCCTCCGGCGGCGGATGTCCGGGGCGTAAGGATCTTCCTCACGCCCCCGCTCCGCCGCCTCCTTCGACGAGATGACAGCCTCGCAGAAGGACCTCATTGCACCCCAGCACCTGTCGTCGCCGACCATCATGGATACGACGGTCGGCAACGAGAGGTCGGGGCCAATCACGGCGACCAGGGCACAGCGCTCCTCGGCCCACGCCGGACACTCCTCCAGCGTGTGCTGCGCCGTGTCCCGGTCGCACTCCTCGCAGTGGTGACACCTGGTTGTCGGCTCCATACCGGCTATCTTGCACAGGTACTCTCCGAAACAGCCGTGTCCGGAGAGCACCTGAGCAAGCCGGTAGGTAAGCGGTCCGCGCCGTCTGTCCGTCCATTGCCTTAGCACCGTACGGACAGCCTCGACTGTCCTCACCCCGTAGCGGGGCTGGGCCAGCCTTTCCCCCCACTTGGCCTCGAGGACCAGTCGAGCCTGGGACCTTCGCGTCTCCACCGCCCCGTGAGTTGGTACCTCACCATGGAGCCGGAGGTCCGCGCGCCAGTGATACACCGACGCTTGGACCTCCGCCTCCAAATCCCAGGGCGGCGATGCCGCCAGGACGCACGCCGCCTCAAAGGAGACGGTGCGGTACGCCCGCGACACCCTGATCGCCATCGCCCTCTGAGGTTTCCTCAGGAGGGCGATGTTTCGGCGATCGAGGGCGCCGGCCCAAATGGGCGACCCGTAGAGGGCCATTGACCGCACCACCCCCAAATAGAGGCGGCGGCAGACGACACTCGGCCCCCCGATATTCGGCAGCAGAGAGCTAAGCGCTCCCGCCGCCGACATCAACCGGGGGGCCAGGCGGCTAAAATGGACGCGAAAGTTCCAGCGGCCGTCGAGGTGGAGCCCCAAGTATTTCATACTCGGCTCGACCCCGATGCGGACCCCTCCAACTATGATGTGGGCATCTCGTGGCGGCGCCCGCCGAGGCCCATGAAATAACAGGGCCTCGGACTTTTCCAGCGCCACCTCCAGTCCCAACATCCTAATTCTACCGACGACCAGGGCCACCCCTGCCGTGGCAAGACGGGCAGCTGCCCCGTAATCCTCTCCCCGGGCCGTGACCAGCGTGTCGTCGGCGTAACTTGTTACGCCGACGCCCGGGGGCAGGGCGCCCCGCAGAACCCAGTCGTAGCCGATGTTCCACAGGATCGGTCCAAGAACGGAACCCTGGGGAACACCGCACGACACCTCCCTCCGGTTGATTGTCACACCTTTTTTTTTTTTTTTTTGAACCCAGGAAAAAATGCTTGATGCACTACCCGCCGGCTAGGGGACGGCACCGGCGGGGCGTGTGGGACTCACCAGCCTATTGCTGGTATACCCACTAAAAAAACCTGGGGTGTTCCCTCTCCCACCCAATGGGGGGGCCAGTTGGGAGTCTAAAATGATTCATCCATAGCAGGCCCCCCCGTGTGGGTGCCGGCCGGGTCAATCGGACCCGATCTCCTCTCGTCCCCGGGGGAGAGCATTTCACCGCTCTCCCCTTTCGACGTTAGAAGGCGCGCGGGAACACCGCGCGCGCCCTCTATGGGTTCTTACTCACGGGTGGCAGGGTCCCCTGAGGCCTTGCCACCCAGAACCCTTAGGTGGGGGGCAGGAGAGCGACATAAGCGCGTCTCCTGCGCCCCCTCCTCCGGCGGCGGATGTCCGGGGCGTAAGGATCTTCCTCACGCCCCCGCTCCGCCGCCTCCTTCTGCGAGATGACAGCCTCGCAGAAGGACCTCATTGCGCCCCAGCACCTGTCGTCACCGACCATCATGGATACGACGGTCGGCAACGAGAGGTCGGGGCCAATCACGGCGACCAGGGCACAGCGCTCCTTGGCCCACGCCGGACACTCCTCCAGCGTGTGCTGCGCCGTGTCCCGGTCGCACTCCTCGCAGTGGTGACACCTGGTTGTCGGCTCCCTACCGGCTATCTTGCACAGGTACTCTCCGAAACAGCCGTGTCCGGAGAGCACCTGAGTAAGCCGGTAGGTGAGCGGTCCGCGCCGTCTGTCCGTCCACTCCCTTAACACTGGACGGACAGCCTCGACTGTCCTCACCCCATAGCGGGGCTGGGTTGATTGTCACACCTAACCTAACCTAATCTTTCGGTACCTAAATATTCATATTTCTCAGCGGGTTTTTGTCATATCTTGTATTCTACCTTGTCTTGATCAACGCAATAGAAATTTTCAGTGCTGCCAAAATTTAAGTTTTTTATACTACAAAAATAACATTAAAATTCGTCAAAGAAATGCAATTTTTTTAATAAATTGTCAAAATTTGTCTCAAATTATTCAAAGTTTTTGTCTGAACCATCATTAAATAACGCCAAGAGTTTTGCCCTGTCGTTTGGTACCACTCTCGACCACCCCCTATTGTGGGAAGTGCAAAACTTTTGATTGTCACACCTAATCTAACGTAATCTTTCGGTACTTAAATATTCATATTTTTCAGCGGCTTTTTGTCATATCTTGTATTCCACCTTGTCTTGATCAACGCTATAGAAATTTTCAGTGCTGCCAAAATTTAAGTTTTTTATACTACAAAAATAACATTAAAAATTCGTCAAAGAAATGCAAATTTTTTAATAAATTGTCAAAATTTGTCTCAAATTATTCAAAGTTATTCTCTGAACCATCATTAAATAACGCCTGGATTTTTGCCTCGTCGTTTGGTACGACTCTCGACCACCCACTATTGTGGGAAGTGCAAAACTTTTGATTTTTACACCTAACCTAACCTAATCTTTCGGTACCTAAATATTCATATTTTTCAGCGGATTTTTGTCATATCTTGTATTCCACCTTGTCTTGATCAACGCTATAGAAATTTTCAGTGCACCCAAAATTTAAGTTTTTTATACTACAAAAATAACATTAAAAATTCGTCAAAGAAATGCAAATTTTTTAATAAATTGTCAAAATATGTCTCAAATTATTCAAAGTTTTTGTCTGAACCATCATTAAATAACGCCAAGAGTTTTGCCCCGTCGTTTGGTACCACTTTCGACCACCCCCTATTGTGGGAAGTGCAAAACTTTTGATTGTCACACCTAACCTAACCTTATCTTTCGGTACCTAAATATTCATATTTCTCAGCGGGTTTTTGTCATATCTTGTATTCTACCTTGTCTTGATCAACGCAATAGAAATTTTCAGTGCTGCCAAAATTTAAGTTTTTATACTACAAAAATAACATTAAAAATTCGTCAAAGAAATACAAATTTTTTAATAAATTGTCAAAATTTGTCTCAATTTATTCAAAGTTTTTGTCTGAACCATCATTAAATAACGCCAAGAGTTTTGCCCCGTCGTTTGGTACCACTCTCGACCACCCCCTATTGTGGGAAGTGCAAAACTTTTGATTGTCACCCCTAATCTAACGTAATCTTTCGGTACCTAAATATTCATATTTTTCAGCGGATTTTTTTCATATCTTGTATTCCACCTTGTCTTGATCAACGCTATAGAAATTTTCAGTGCTCCCAAAATTTAAGTTTTTTATACTACAAAAATAACATTAAAAATTCGTCAAAGAAATGCAAATTTTTTAATAAATTGTCAAAATTTGTCTCAAATTATTCAAAGTTTTTGTCTGAACCATCATTAAATAACGCCAAGAGTTTTGCCCCGTCGTTTGGTACCACTTTCGACCACCCCCTATTGTGGGAAGTGCAAAACTTTAGATTGTCACACCTAACCTAACCTAATCTTTCGGTACCTAAATATTCATATTTTTCATTGGGTTTTTGTCATATCTTGTATTCTACCTTGTCTTGATCAACGCAATAGAAATTTTCAGTGCTGCCAAAATTTAAGATTTTTATACTACAAAACGAACATTAAAAATTCGTCAAAGAAATGCAAATTTTTAAATAAATTGTCAAAATTTGTCTCAAATTATTCAAAGTTATTCTCTGAACCATCATTAAATAACGCCCGGAGTTTTCCCCGTCGTTTGGTACCACTCTCGACCACCCCCTATTGTGGGAAGTGCAAAACTTTTGATTTTTACACCTAACCTAACCTAATCTTTCGGTACCTAAATATTCATATTTTTCAGCGGATTTTTGTCATATCTTGTATATCCACCTTGTCTTGATCAACGCTATAGAAATTTTCAGTGCTCCCAAAATTTAAGTTTTTTATACTACAAAAAGAACATTAAAAATTCGTCAAAGAAATGCAAATTTTTTAATAAATTGTCAAAATTTGTCTCAAATTATTCAAAGTTATTCTCTGAACCATCATCAAATAACGCCTGGAGTTTTGCCCCGTCGTTTGGTACGACTCTCGACCACCCACTATTGTGGGAAGTGCAAAACTTTTGATTTTACACCTAACCTAACCTTATCTTTCGGTACCTAAATATTCATATTTCTCAGCGGATTTTTGTCATATCTTGTATTCCACCTTGTCTTGATCAACGCTATAGAAATTTTCACTGCTCCCAAAATTTAAGTTTTTTATACTACAAAAATAACATTATAAATTCGTCAAAGAAATGCAAATTTTTTAATAAATTGTCAAAATTTGTCTCAAATTATTCAAAGTTATTCTCTGAACCATCATCAAATAACGCCTGGAGTTTTGCCCCGTCGTTTGGTACGACTCTCGACCACCCACTATTGTGGGAAGTGCAAAACTTTTGATTTTACACCTAACCTAACCTTATCTTTCGGTACCTAAATATTCATATTTCTCAGCGGGTTTTTGTCATATCTTGTATTCTACCTTGTCTTGATCAACGCAATAGAAATTTTCAGTGCTGCCAAAATTTAAGAGCTTTTTATACTACAAAAAGAACATTAAAAATTCGTCAAAGAAATGCAAATTTTTTAATAAATTGTCAAAATTTGTCTCAAATTATTCAAAGTTATTCTCTGAACCATCATCAAATAACGCCTGGAGTTTTGCCCCGTCGTTTGGTACGACTCTCGACCACCCACTATTGTGGGAAGTGCAAAACTTTTGATTTTACACCTAACCTAACCTTATCTTTCGGTACCTAAATATTCATATTTCTCAGCGGGTTTTTGTCATATCTTGTATTCTACCTTGTCTTGATCAACGCAATAGAAATTTTCAGTGCTGCCAAAATTTAAGTTTTTTATACTACAAAAATAACATTAAAAATTCGTCAAAGAAATGCAAATTTTTTAATAAATTGTCAAAATTTGTCTCAAATTATTCAAAGTTATTCTCTGAACCATCATCAAATAACGCCTGGAGTTTTGCCCCGTCGTTTGGTACGACTCTCGACCACCCACTATTGTGGGAAGTGCAAAACTTTTGATTTTACACCTAACCTAACCTTATCTTTCGGTACCTAAATATTCATATTTCTCAGCGGATTTTTGTCATATCTTGTATTCCACCTTGTCTTGATCAACGCTATAGAAATTTTCACTGCTCCCAAAATTTAAGTTTTTTATACTACAAAAATAACATTATAAATTCGTCAAAGAAATGCAAATTTTTTAATAAATTGTCAAAATTTGTCTCAAATTATTCAAAGTTATTCTCTGAACCATCATCAAATAACGCCTGGAGTTTTGCCCCGTCGTTTGGTACGACTCTCGACCACCCACTATTGTGGGAAGTGCAAAACTTTTGATTTTACACCTAACCTAACCTTATCTTTCGGTACCTAAATATTCATATTTCTCAGCGGGTTTTTGTCATATCTTGTATTCTACCTTGTCTTGATCAACGCAATAGAAATTTTCAGTGCTGCCAAAATTTAAGTTTTTTATACTACAAAAATAACATTAAAATTCGTCAAAGAAATGCAATTTTTTTAATAAATTGTCAAAATTTGTCTCAAATTATTCAAAGTTTTTGTCTGAACCATCATTAAATAACGCCAAGAGTTTTGCCCTGTCGTTTGGTACCACTCTCGACCACCCCCTATTGTGGGAAGTGCAAAACTTTTGATTGTCACACCTAATCTAACGTAATCTTTCGGTACTTAAATATTCATATTTTTCAGCGGCTTTTTGTCATATCTTGTATTCCACCTTGTGTTGATCAACGCTATAGAAATTTTCAGTGCTGCCAAAATTTAAGTTTTTTATACTACAAAAATAACATTAAAAATTCGTCAAAGAAATGCAAATTTTTTAATAAATTGTCAAAATTTGTCTCAAATTATTCAAAGTTATTCTCTGAACCATCATTAAATAACGCCTGGATTTTTGCCTCGTCGTTTGGTACGACTCTCGACCACCCACTATTGTGGGAAGTGCAAAACTTTTGATTTTTACACCTAACCTAACCTAATCTTTCGGTACCTAAATATTCATATTTTTCAGCGGATTTTTGTCATATCTTGTATTCCACCTTGTCTTGATCAACGCTATAGAAATTTTCAGTGCACCCAAAATTTAAGTTTTTTATACTACAAAAATAACATTAAAAATTCGTCAAAGAAATGCAAATTTTTTAATAAATTGTCAAAATTTGTCTCAAATTATTCAAAGTTTTTGTCTGAACCATCATTAAATAACGCCAAGAGTTTTGCCCCGTCGTTTGGTACCACTTTCGACCACCCCCTATTGTGGGAAGTGCAAAACTTTTGATTGTCACACCTAACCTAACCTTATCTTTCGGTACCTAAATATTCATATTTCTCAGCGGGTTTTTGTCATATCTTGTATTCTACCTTGTCTTGATCAACGCAATAGAAATTTTCAGTGCTGCCAAAATTTAAGTTTTTATACTACAAAAATAACATTAAAAATTCGTCAAAGAAATACAAATTTTTTAATAAATTGTCAAAATTTGTCTCAATTTATTCAAAGTTTTTGTCTGAACCATCATTAAATAACGCCAAGAGTTTTGCCCCGTCGTTTGGTACCACTCTCGACCACCCCCTATTGTGGGAAGTGCAAAACTTTTGATTGTCACCCCTAATCTAACGTAATCTTTCGGTACCTAAATATTCATATTTTTCAGCGGATTTTTTTCATATCTTGTATTCCACCTTGTCTTGATCAACGCTATAGAAATTTTCAGTGCTCCCAAAATTTAAGTTTTTTATACTACAAAAATAACATTAAAAATTCGTCAAAGAAATGCAAATTTTTTAATAAATTGTCAAAATTTGTCTCAAATTATTCAAAGTTTTTGTCTGAACCATCATTAAATAACGCCAAGAGTTTTGCCCCGTCGTTTGGTACCACTTTCGACCACCCCCTATTGTGGGAAGTGCAAAACTTTAGATTGTCACACCTAACCTAACCTAATCTTTCGGTACCTAAATATTCATATTTTTCATTGGGTTTTTGTCATATCTTGTATTCTACCTTGTCTTGATCAACGCAATAGAAATTTTCAGTGCTGCCAAAATTTAAGATTTTTATACTACAAAACGAACATTAAAAATTCGTCAAAGAAATGCAAATTTTTAAATAAATTGTCAAAATTTGTCTCAAATTATTCAAAGTTATTCTCTGAACCATCATTAAATAACGCCCGGAGTTTTCCCCGTCGTTTGGTACCACTCTCGACCACCCCCTATTGTGGGAAGTGCAAAACTTTTGATTTTTACACCTAACCTAACCTAATCTTTCGGTACCTAAATATTCATATTTTTCAGCGGATTTTTGTCATATCTTGTATATCCACCTTGTCTTGATCAACGCTATAGAAATTTTCAGTGCTCCCAAAATTTAAGTTTTTTATACTACAAAAAGAACATTAAAAATTCGTCAAAGAAATGCAAATTTTTTAATAAATTGTCAAAATTTGTCTCAAATTATTCAAAGTTATTCTCTGAACCATCATCAAATAACGCCTGGAGTTTTGCCCCGTCGTTTGGTACGACTCTCGACCACCCACTATTGTGGGAAGTGCAAAACTTTTGATTTTACACCTAACCTAACCTTATCTTTCGGTACCTAAATATTCATATTTCTCAGCGGATTTTTGTCATATCTTGTATTCCACCTTGTCTTGATCAACGCTATAGAAATTTTCACTGCTCCCAAAATTTAAGTTTTTTATACTACAAAAATAACATTATAAATTCGTCAAAGAAATGCAAATTTTTTAATAAATTGTCAAAATTTGTCTCAAATTATTCAAAGTTATTCTCTGAACCATCATCAAATAACGCCTGGAGTTTTGCCCCGTCGTTTGGTACGACTCTCGACCACCCACTATTGTGGGAAGTGCAAAACTTTTGATTTTACACCTAACCTAACCTTATCTTTCGGTACCTAAATATTCATATTTCTCAGCGGGTTTTTGTCATATCTTGTATTCTACCTTGTCTTGATCAACGCAATAGAAATTTTCAGTGCTGCCAAAATTTAAGAGCTTTTTATACTACAAAAAGAACATTAAAAATTCGTCAAAGAAATGCAAATTTTTTAATAAATTGTCAAAATTTGTCTCAAATTATTCAAAGTTATTCTCTGAACCATCATCAAATAACGCCTGGAGTTTTGCCCCGTCGTTTGGTACGACTCTCGACCACCCACTATTGTGGGAAGTGCAAAACTTTTGATTTTACACCTAACCTAACCTTATCTTTCGGTACCTAAATATTCATATTTCTCAGCGGATTTTTGTCATATCTTGTATTCCACCTTGTCTTGATCAACGCTATAGAAATTTTCACTGCTCCCAAAATTTAAGTTTTTTATACTACAAAAATAACATTATAAATTCGTCAAAGAAATGCAAATTTTTTAATAAATTGTCAAAATTTGTCTCAAATTATTCAAAGTTATTCTCTGAACCATCATCAAATAACGCCTGGAGTTTTGCCCCGTCGTTTGGTACGACTCTCGACCACCCACTATTGTGGGAAGTGCAAAACTTTTGATTTTACACCTAACCTAACCTTATCTTTCGGTACCTAAATATTCATATTTCTCAGCGGGTTTTTGTCATATCTTGTATTCTACCTTGTCTTGATCAACGCAATAGAAATTTTCAGTGCTGCCAAAATTTAAGTTTTTTATACTACAAAAATAACATTAAAAATTCGTCAAAGAAATGCAAATTTTTTAATAAATTGTCAAAATTTGTCTCAAATTATTCAAAGTTATTCTCTGAACCATCATCAAATAACGCCTGGAGTTTTGCCCCGTCGTTTGGTACGACTCTCGACCACCCACTATTGTGGGAAGTGCAAAACTTTTGATTTTACACCTAACCTAACCTTATCTTTCGGTACCTAAATATTCATATTTCTCAGCGGATTTTTGTCATATCTTGTATTCCACCTTGTCTTGATCAACGCTATAGAAATTTTCACTGCTCCCAAAATTTAAGTTTTTTATACTACAAAAATAACATTATAAATTCGTCAAAGAAATGCAAATTTTTTAATAAATTGTCAAAATTTGTCTCAAATTATTCAAAGTTATTCTCTGAACCATCATCAAATAACGCCTGGAGTTTTGCCCCGTCGTTTGGTACGACTCTCGACCACCCACTATTGTGGGAAGTGCAAAACTTTTGATTTTACACCTAACCTAACCTTATCTTTCGGTACCTAAATATTCATATTTCTCAGCGGGTTTTTGTCATATCTTGTATTCTACCTTGTCTTGATCAACGCAATAGAAATTTTCAGTGCTGCCAAAATTTAAGTTTTTTATACTACAAAAATAACATTAAAATTCGTCAAAGAAATGCAATTTTATTAATAAATTGTCAAAATTTGTCTCAAATTATTCAAAGTTTTTGTCTGAACCATCATTCAATAACGCCAAGAGTTTTGCCCTGTCGTTTGGTACCACTCTCGACCACCCCCTATTGTGGGAAGTGCAAAACTTTTGATTGTCACACCTAATCTAACGTAATCTTTCGGTACTTAAATATTCATATTTTTCAGCGGCTTTTTGTCATATCTTGTATTCCAACTTGTCTTGATCAACGCTATAGAAATTTTCAGTGCTGCCAAAATTTAAGTTTTTTATACTACAAAAATAACATTAAAAATTCGTCAAAGAAATGTAAATTTTTTAATAAATTGTCAAAATTTGTCTCAAATTATTCAAAGTTTTTGTCTGAACCATCATTAAATAACGCCCGGAGTTTTCCCCGTCGTTTGGTACCACTCTCGACCACCCCCTATTGTGGGAAGTGCAAAACTTTTGATTGTCACCCCTAATCTAACCTAATCTTTCGGTACCTAAATATTCATATTTTTCATTGGGTTTTTGTCATATCTTGTATTCTACCTTGTCTTGATCAACGCAATAGAAATTTTCAGTGCTGCCAAAATTAAAGTTTTTTATACTACAAAAATAACATTAAAATTCGTCAAAGAAATGCAATTTTTAAATAAATTGTCAAAATTTGTGTCAAATTATTCAAAGTTATTCTCTGAACCATCATTAAATAATGCCTGGAGTTTTGCCCCGTCGTTTGGTACCACTCTCGACCACCCCCTATTGTGGGAAGTGCAAAACTTTTGATTGTCACACCTAACCTAACCTAATCTTTCGGTACCTAAATATTCATATTTCTCAGCGGATTTTTGTCATATCTTGTATTCCACCTTGTCTTGATCAACGCTATAGAAATTTTCACTGCTCCCAAAATTTAAGTTTTTTATACTACAAAAATAACATTATAAATTCGTCAAAGAAATGCAAATTTTTTAATAAATTGTCAAAATTTGTCTCAAATTATTCAAAGTTATTCTCTGAACCATCATCAAATAACGCCTGGAGTTTTGCGCCGTCGTTTGGTACGACTCTCGACCACCCACTATTGTGGGAAGTGCAAAACTTTTGATTTTACACCTAACCTAACCTTATCTTTCGGTACCTAAATATTCATATTTCTCAGCGGATTTTTGTCATATCTTGTATTCCACCTTGTCTTGATCAACGCTATAGAAATTTTCACTGCTCCCAAAATTTAAGTTTTTTATACTACAAAAATAACATTATAAATTCGTCAAAGAAATGCAAATTTTTTAATAAATTGTCAAAATTTGTCTCAAATTATTCAAAGTTATTCTCTGAACCATCATCAAATAACGCCTGGAGTTTTGCCCCGTCGTTTGGTACGACTCTCGACCACCCACTATTGTGGGAAGTGCAAAACTTTTGATTTTACACCTAACCTAACCTTATCTTTCGGTACCTAAATATTCATATTTCTCAGCGGGTTTTTGTCATATCTTGTATTCTACCTTGTCTTGATCAACGCAATAGAAATTTTCAGTGCTGCCAAAATTTAAGTTTTTTATACTACAAAAATAACATTAAAAATTCGTCAAAGAAATGCAAATTTTTTAATAAATTGTCAAAATTTGTCTCAAATTATTCAAAGTTATTCTCTGAACCATCATCAAATAACGCCTGGAGTTTTGCCCCGTCGTTTGGTACGACTCTCGACCACCCACTATTGTGGGAAGTGCAAAACTTTTGATTTTACACCTAACCTAACCTTATCTTTCGGTACCTAAATATTCATATTTCTCAGCGGATTTTTGTCATATCTTGTATTCCACCTTGTCTTGATCAACGCTATAGAAATTTTCACTGCTCCCAAAATTTAAGTTTTTTATACTACAAAAATAACATTATAAATTCGTCAAAGAAATGCAAATTTTTTAATAAATTGTCAAAATTTGTCTCAAATTATTCAAAGTTATTCTCTGAACCATCATCAAATAACGCCTGGAGTTTTGCCCCGTCGTTTGGTACGACTCTCGACCACCCACTATTGTGGGAAGTGCAAAACTTTTGATTTTACACCTAACCTAACCTTATCTTTCGGTACCTAAATATTCATATTTCTCAGCGGGTTTTTGTCATATCTTGTATTCTACCTTGTCTTGATCAACGCAATAGAAATTTTCAGTGCTGCCAAAATTTAAGTTTTTTATACTACAAAAATAACATTAAAATTCGTCAAAGAAATGCAATTTTATTAATAAATTGTCAAAATTTGTCTCAAATTATTCAAAGTTTTTGTCTGAACCATCATTAAATAACGCCAAGAGTTTTGCCCTGTCGTTTGGTACCACTCTCGACCACCCCCTATTGTGGGAAGTGCAAAACTTTTGATTGTCACACCTAATCTAACGTAATCTTTCGGTACTTAAATATTCATATTTTTCAGCGGCTTTTTGTCATATCTTGTATTCCACCTTGTCTTGATCAACGCTATAGAAATTTTCAGTGCTGCCAAAATTTAAGTTTTTTATACTACAAAAATAACATTAAAAATTCGTCAAAGAAATGTAAATTTTTTAATAAATTGTCAAAATTTGTCTCAAATTATTCAAAGTTTTTGTCTGAACCATCATTAAATAACGCCCGGAGTTTTCCCCGTCGTTTGGTACCACTCTCGACCACCCCCTATTGTGGGAAGTGCAAAACTTTTGATTGTCACCCCTAATCTAACCTAATCTTTCGGTACCTAAATATTCATATTTTTCATTGGGTTTTTGTCATACCTTGTATTCTACCTTGTCTTGATCAACGCAATAGAAATTTTCAGTGCTGCCAAAATTAAAGTTTTTTATACTACAAAAATAACATTAAAATTCGTCAAAGAAATGCAATTTTTAAATAAATTGTCAAAATTTGTGTCAAATTATTCAAAGTTATTCTCTGAACCATCATTAAATAATGCCTGGAGTTTTGCCCCGTCGTTTGGTACCACTCTCGACCACCCCCTATTGTGGGAAGTGCAAAACTTTTGATTGTCACACCTAACCTAACCTAATCTTTCGGTACCTAAATATTCATATTTTTCATTGGGTTTTTGTCATATCTTGTATTCTACTTTGTCTTGATCAACGCAATAGAAATTTTCAGTGCTGCCAAAATTTAAGATTTTTATACTACAAAACGAACATTAAAAATTCGTCAAAGAAATGCAAATTTTTTAATAAATTGTCAAAATTTGTCTCAAATTATTCAAAGTTATTCTCTGAACCTTCATTAAATAACGCCTGGAGTTTTGCCCCGTCGTTTGGTACCACTGTCGACCACCCCCTATTGTGGGAAGTGCAAAACTTTTGATTGTCACACCTAACCTAACCTAATCTTTCGGTACCTAAATATTCATATTTCTCAGCGGGTTTTTGTCATATCTTGTATTCTACCTTGTCTTGATCAACGCAATAGAAATTTTCAGTGCTGCCAAAATTTAAGATTTTTATACTACAAAACGAAAATTAAAAATTCGTCAAAGAAATGCAAATATTTAAATAAATTGTCAAAATTTGTCTCAAATTATTCAAAGTTATTCTCTGAACCATCATTAAATAACGCCCGGAGTTTTCCCCGTCGTTTGGTACCACTCTCGACCACCCCCTATTGTGGGAAGTGCAAAACTTTTGATTTTTACACCTTTTTTTTTTTTTTTTTTTTGTTACGTGGAGGAATGCAATGACGCATATCCCTCCGCGGGGGCGGGCGGAGGGATTATGTCGGACTCGCCGGGGTAAAAGAAAGATGTTAAAAGATAATGTACCTCCCGGAATACCGACTAAACCTACCACGGTGTTCCTCGACAAAACCACTATCGACGGGGTCGCGCGAATCACTTTCGCATACGGTCGCGACCCCGCCGAGGTTTCGGCCCGCCGTATGAAACGGCAGGCCACTACACGAGAGACCTACCCAAAATAGGCACTACTTCACACTATAAAAACCCTACTGTCTCCCCCCTAGAGGGGAGACGGACTCGACACAGAGGCGCGCGTGGGAACACGCACGCCGCCTCTCGGACCTGGTGCTGAACGGATGGCGGGCAGGCCCACAAAGCCCGCCACCCCCAGGTCAAACCTCAGGGTGGCTGGAGGTCATCGCGCGCCCTCCGGCGCCCGGCTCTGCGGTTGGGGAGAGGGTTCAAACGCTCCCTCTCCCGCTCCGCCGCCTCCTTGGTGGAGATTACTTCCTCGCAGAAGGAAGCGACGGCGTTCCACGACCTCTCACTCCGGACCATAGACTGAACTACGGCCGGGAGCGAGAGGGCAACCAATCCGACTGCCGCGATCAAATCACGGCGCTGCGATGCCCAGGCGGGGCAAACCGCCAAAGTGTGCAGCGCCGTATCCTCTACAACGTCGCGGCAGTCGCCGCAGTGGTGACAACCGGGCGTCTCTTGCCGGCGTATACGACACAGGAACCGGCCAAAACAACCGTGGCCAGTCAGTACCTGTGTCAGCCGGAAGGTGAGGGCGCCATGCCGCCTCTCCAGCCACTTCTCAAAAACGGGACTTACCGCCACGATCGTGGCGTGCCCGGCACTGGGGTGCACAAGTCGCTCCTTCCAATTTGCCACTAGGACCTGGCGGAGCTCGGACCTTGCCGCCTTGACAGCGGGAAGATCCGGTCCCTCGCCCCGAGCTAGCGCCTCCTGGCGCCAACGATAGAGCGACGCCAAGAGCGCCGCTTCCAGGTCCCATGGCATCGATCCGGCGAGGAGGCTTGCAGCCTCGAACGAGATCGTGCGGTATCCTCTAATCAACCTGACGGCCATGGCGCGCTGTGGTGCACGTAGCGCCGAAATGTTTCGGGCCGTCAGGTTGTCCGCCCAAACTGGGGCCCCGTATAGAGCCATGGACCGCACGACCCCCTCGTAGAGCCTCCGGCAGGAGGTGTTTGGCCCCCCAAGGTTGGGCAGCAGGCGCGAAAGCGCGCCTACAGCGCCCCGAAGAATGGGGGCCAAACGACGAAAATGGGCTGTAAAGTCCCATCGGCTGTCGAGCAGAAGACCCAAGTACTTCAGGGTTGATTCGACGCCGATGCGGACCCCTCCTACCATAATATGGGCCCCTGGAGGTGGCCGTTTCCGAGGGCCGTGGAAACAAACGGCCTCGGACTTAGACAGGGCCACCTCGAGGCCCAACCGCCGGATACGACCAACGACTTGTGCAACCCCAGCGGTCGCCAGTATGGCCACCGCCCGGTGCGACTTACCCCTCGCCGTGACAAGCGTGTCGTCGGCGTAACAAATGACGCCGACGCCACGGAGGAGCGCACCTCGCAGCACCCAGTCGTAGCCGATGTTCCACAGGAGCGGACCCAGAACCGACCCCTGCGGAACACCGCACGACATCTCTCGCCGACTCCAACCGTCGTGACCCGGGTAGACGACTACCCTCTCAGGTAAATATGCCCCGACTATGCGGCGGAGGTAGGTCGGCACTCGATGGAAAATGAGTG
Source organism: Catocala nupta (assembly GCA_963675205.1). Taxonomy (NCBI): domain Eukaryota; kingdom Metazoa; phylum Arthropoda; class Insecta; order Lepidoptera; family Erebidae; genus Catocala; species Catocala nupta. The sequence continues at coordinate 106,677 of OY776096.1, forward strand.
CCTCCCTAATGCAACTCCAGGGCAAGGTATTAAAGGCATTCGCGATGTCCAAAGACACCGCGAAGACGACCTCGCCCCGGGACACCGCATCCTCCGCCAGGCTCCTCACACGCAGGACAGCGTCAATTGTAGAGCGCCCGCGGCGGAAACCGTATTGGTTGTCCGCCAAGTCCGGACCCACAGAAGAAAGATGCTGGACGAGGCGTTCCGCGATTATAAACTCAAACAGTTTAGCCACCTCGTCCAGCAGCACGATGGGCCGGTAGGCGGACGGACTGTCCGCCGGGCGCCCTTCCTTCCTGATCAGGACCAGTTTCCCCACCTTCCACTGGCGCGGAAACTGGCCCTGCTCTAGACACTCGCTGAGGAGCCCCCTGAGTCGGGGCGCGAGCTCCTCGAGGACCAGGGCCAATGCACGACCTGGAATGCCGTCGGGCCCTGGGGCGGTGTTTTTCGAGCGAAGTCTCGACACCGCCGCTCGCAATTCTACCTGGGTCACTTCGGGAACCACGTCGTCGTCAAAGTCCGCGCTGGACGCCATGGAAGGCGGAACCATCGACGGAGGAGTGTGCTCCGCCCGTGAAGGGAACAGAGCGGCCACCACCTCCTCCACCAACTGTGGCCGGAGACTCTGGGACAAGGGGGGCGCCCTGGGGCGAAGCTTGCCCCTTACCATAAGGTATGGACGCCCCCAGGGATTGAGGTCCAGAGTCCCCAGCAGCTCTTGGCGGGCCAGATCCTTGGCCCGCTTGATGGAAATTTTAAGAGCCTTCTTGGCCGCTCTGTATACCTCGTACAATTCCGCCTCCCTGGCGTCAAAATCGGGAGGGCGGCGACGCCTCCTACGAAGCCGGATGTACTGGCGTCTGGCCGCCACGCAGGAGTGGCGCAGGTCGGCTATATCATCCGACCACCAGTACACCCGGCGCCTAGCCGTAAAAGATAGAGGAACTCTAGGCATCGCCGCATCACAAGCTTGAGTTACGGCCTCCCGGAACCACTCGGCCTCCATCTCGATATTGTCAGGCCTGGCTGGTGCTGGCACCCAGGCCTGAACGATGGAGGCTTCCAGGAGGACCTCCCGATTTAGCTTCTTCAAAGCCCAGCGCGGACCGCCCCCAATCGGGGCTCTTGGGGCTGGGGGGTCGGAGGTCTGGGCGGAGACGTCGAACCGAATATAGCGGTGGTCCGACAACGTCTCCACCTCCTCGACGACGCGCCAGCCTTGGACACGGCGTGCTAGTGCGGGGCTAGCAAAGGAAACGTCGATGACGGAACCGCCCCGCTGACGCACGCACGTGTGCACTGACCCACGATTGAGGACTAGTAGGCCGTTTTCAACGGCCCACTCCTCTAGCAATTCACCCCTCGCGTCCGTGGTCGCGGAACCCCAAGCCGAGGATTTGGCATTGAGGTCCCCGACGACGAGCACGGGCCGAGGGTGGCTTCGAGCGACGACGACGTTCAGTTCGAGGAGATACTCCTCGAAGTCGGCGAGAGGTCGGTTGGGTGAGAAGTAACCGCCCACCACAACCGCTTCTCCTACAAGTGCTGCGACGCAGCCCCGTCCTCGGACGATGTTCTCGAAGGACGGGGCGCCGGCGGCGGCCGGCGAAATTAGCGCCACCGAGCCATCGAGGTCCCCTACCCAGTCAGCCCTGGGAGGGACGAAATAGGGCTCGGCTACTATTGCGACATGAATTGACCACTGCGCCATGCTCTGGAGGAGAAGGTCCTGAGCCCTAGCGCAGTGGTTTAAATTACACTGGAGGAGACGGAGGCGTGGAGGCATTACGTCTCCATCACCTCCGCCCCCCCGACCGCGGGAGCGGCGACCCTTGTTGTTGCCGATGCCGAGGCAGGCGGCCTTGGGGGTAACTTTTTATGGGTGGCGGCGCACTCCTTGCCACCCGCCCGGTGTTTCGCGGGTTTGCCCACTGCCGCACACAAAATGCAGTGCGGCGTGACCTCACATGTAGCGGCCATGTGACCAGGCTGACCACAACGGAAACAGCGGCCAGTGCAGTCAGCCTGTGAGGGGCACTTGACGCCCACATGGCCGATCGAAAGGCAGCGGTAACACCGGGCGGGCCTGGGGTCTAAGACCTTGACCTGCGCCGACACCCAACCCACCAAAATTCGGCGGCCATCAACCAGGTTTTTGGCGGCGGCCACGGGACAGCTTATTAATGCCGTTCCCATTCCGGAGCGGCCCTGCTTAATTTCACTGCTCTTCACTTGGTCTGCAGGGCACCCTCCGGTCTTGGCGACGGCAGCGACGACCTCTTCTTTGGTAATGGAGTCATCCAGGCCCGTGATGCGCAGATCAGCGCACTTTTGGGGCCTGGAGACGCGGACCTCTTCCGGTTGCAAAACCTGGCGGAGACTTTCCGCCAGACGGTCCGCCTGGTCGCCGCTAGCGACTCCCGGCACTTCTATTAGGCGGGCACCGGTCTGAGCTGTCCGGCACCGCAAGCCCGCCGTTATCCCTAGCTTGCCGGGGTCGATCGCCGTCCGCGCCTTCTTGAGGAGCTCCGCATAGGTGGTCCCTCGCTCGACTGTACTGACAGTGTAATGACCACCGCAGTAGAGCGAGGGGCCTGGAGCTTCCTGGCCGCCTTCTTGGCCGCCTGCCTGGCCTTCTTGGCCGCCTTCTTTTTCTGATTGGCCGCCTTTTTCTTCTGGCCGACAACCTCCTAGTCGTCGTCTTTGCGCGCGGTCTCAGCGGGTTGTATGCTGGGAGCAGCAGAGCATTCCTTGGCAGCTACGGGTGCGCGCTTTACCTGCTGCCTTTTCCTGCCATTTTGCTTGGCAGGAACACTTGAGACAGCCGTTGAAGCTGCTGGGGGCCGCAAGGTCTTCAGTTTAGCCGCATACGATGTTTGCGGGGCAGGCGTCGGGGGAGTAGGAAGGACAGGCTCTCTGAATCTGTCCGCTGCCAAAGGAGGGCGCAGCAGCCGACCCTCCATAACCGAGAGCTTGGCGCGAAACTCGCCAAGCTCCTGCCGGACTAGAGCCACGAGCTCCGACTCCTTCCTGTTAGCGTCTTGGTCCTGCTGCTTCTCAAACGCCTCCTGACGTCTCTTGAGCTCGGAGACCTCCTGCGCCAATTTAGCATTTTCTGCCTGCAGTTTTAGGACTTCGTCATTGGCTGTGCGGCTGAAGACGGCCTCCGCGATGTCCCGAATGGCCTCGATGGAGTCTTTAAGGGTCCTCTGGCACGTGCCTTTCAGACCCTTTGACTTTTTAGAGACCAGACGGATCGCCTCCAAAGCGTCACTCAGCCGTGTCTTCAGCTGGGACACCGGCAGGTCCTCAGCATCTTGCTCCATCACTGGTTGATGTTTTGCAGCAGTGACTCGCCGGGCTGCCGCAGCAATGAGGCCATCCTCGGACGTGCGCTCCTCGTCTTCGGTCTTCCGTAAAGCGGCAGCAAGTTGAGCCTTAGCCCTGCCCAGACCCACGTATTTGCCGTGGGTGGGCGGACGACCGCGTCCACGTCGCACTGTCGCGACTTTAGGTGCCGGAACCGCGTCCTCACTTGAGCCGTCCGACTCCGACTCCTGCGCCGACCGCAAGCGTTTGCGTGGAGCCTTCTCCGGTGTTGCCTCCGAAGTAAGCTCCACGACATCGCTACCGTGGTCCGACAGCACGTCCTCCTCGTCTTCCTCGGAGCGCGCAGAACTAGGCGTGCGCGACTCCCTCAACGTCTTTTTTAAGATTGATTTAATTGAGTTATCCATAATAATACCCACGAGTATGGGAGAAATATACGTCAACCCGGGCAGAGATCCCGATACCCGGGCAAGCCTAATACTTCAGGGGGACGGCAGGTACCCTGAAGGGGCCGCACTAGTGACTGAACTACCCATCAGCCATGCATCTCCTCGCCGTGCGGCAGCAACTTGAGATTCGGGGTGGTTTTTATAGAGGGCCACTCCCTCGCAGTCCGGGCGATGAAGCCAAGACCCTCGCTCCCGTCAGCAGCCGCGAGACGTGATCCACGACACTGCACAATACGGGGTTACGATATGCTCTAGACGGTGACAACGGGGACAAAAGTCAGAAGAAAGGGGGGGGACAACGACGGACAACAAAAGGGGACAAGAAACAAATTTGGACGCAGAACCAAAAAGGGGGGAACAAAACCAAAACAGGGGACAAAAACAAAAGGGGGACAAAGAGAGGGAAAGAATCGTCAGAATGACGAGAAGAGACCCCGTTGTCTGTTCAGCGGCAGGGTGAGTGCACGCCGAACCCGTCAAAGGGGCTCTCCCATGTCCACTCTAAGAAAGAGCGGTACTGGGAGAGCCGGGCCCAAGGATAGGGCCTCCAGCTTGGGGATGGGACTCAAGTCCATCCCCCCGCCTCCGGTGCCAAACGCGACAAATGGCACCGGTTGTCAGAATATTAGCCACCAGCAACAATGAAAAGCATTGTTGCTGGTGCCCAGGGTGCACCACGGGGAGGTTTTCTGACACGCACCCCTTGATTGTCACACCTAACCTAACCTAATCTTTCGGTACCTAAATATTCATATTTCTCAGCGGGTTTTTGTCATATCTTGTATTCTACCTTGTCTTGATCAACGCAATAGAAATTTTCAGTGCTGCCAAAATTTAAGATTTTTATACTACAAAACGAAAATTAAAAATTCGTCAAAGAAATGCAAATATTTAAATAAATTGTCAAAATTTGTCTCAAATTATTCAAAGTTATTCTCTGAACCATCATTAAATAACGCCCGGAGTTTTCCCCGTCGTTTGGTACCACTCTCGACCACCCGCTATTGTGGGAAGTGCAAAACTTTTGATTTTTACACCTAACCTAACCTTATCTTTCGGTACCTAAATATTCATATTTTTCAGCGGATTTTTGTCATATCTTGTATTCCACCTTGTCTTGATCAACGCAATAGAAATTTTCAATGCTGCCAAAATTTAAGAGCTTTTTATACTACAAAAAGAACATTAAAAATTCGTCAAAGAAATGCAAATTTTTAAATAAATTGTCAAAATTTGTCTCAAATTATTCAAAGTTTTGTCTGAACCATCATTAAATAACGCCAAGAGTTTTGCCCCGTCGTTTGGTACGACTCTCGACCACCCACTATTGTGGGAAGTGCAAAACTTTTGATTTTTACACCTAACCTAACCTAATCTTTCGGTACCTAAATATTCATATTTCTCAGCGGGTTTTTGTCATATCTCGTATTCTACCTTGTCTTGATCAACGCAATAGAAATTTTCAGTGCTCCCAAAATTTAAGTTTTTTATACTACAAATATAACATTAAAAATTCGTCAAAGAAATGCAAATTTTTAAATAAATTGTCAAAATTTGTCTCAAAGTATTCAAAGTTATTCTCTGAACCATCATTAAATAACGCCCGGAGTTTTCCCCGTCGTTTGGTACCACTCTCGACCACCCGCTATTGTGGGAAGTGCAAAACTTTTGATTTTTACACCTAACCTAACCTAATCTTTCGGTACCTAAATATTCATATTTTTCAGCGGATTTTTGTCATATCTTGTATTCCACCTTGTCTTGATCAACGCTATAGAAATTTTCAGTGCTCCCAAAATTTAAGTTTTTTATACTACAAAAAGAACATTAAAAATTCGTCAAAGAAATGCAATTTTTTTAATAAATTGTCAAAATTTGTCTCAAATTATTCAAAGTTATTCTCTGAACCATCATCAAATAACGCCTGGAGTTTTGCCCCGTCGTTTGGTACGACTCTCGACCACCCACTATTGTGGGAAGTGCAAAACTTTTGATTTTACACCTAACCTAACCTTATCTTTCGGTACCTAAATATTCATATTTTTCAGCGGCTTTTTGTCATATCTTGTATTCCACCTTGTCTTGATCAACGCTATAGAAATTTTCAGTGCTCCCAAAATTTAAGTTTTTTATACTACAAAAATAACATTAAAAATTCGTCAAAGAAATGCAAATTTTTTAATAAATTGTCAAAATTTGTCTCAAATTATTCAAAGTTTTTGTCTGAACCATCATTAAATAACGCCAAGAGTTTTGCCCTGTCGTTTGGTACCACTCTCGACCACCCCCTATTGTGGGAAGTGCAAAACTTTTGATTGTCACACCTAATCTAACGTAATCTTTCGGTACTTAAATATTCATATTTTTCAGCGGCTTTTTGTCATATCTTGTATTCCACCTTGTCTTGATCAACGCTATAGAAATTTTCAGTGCTCCCAAAATTTAAGTTTTTTATACTACAAAAATAACATTAAAAATTCGTCAAAGAAATGCAAATTTTTTAATAAATTGTCAAAATTTGTCTCAAATTATTCAAAGTTTTTGTCTGAACCATCATTAAATAACGCCAAGAGTTTTGCCCCGTCGTTTGGTACCACTTTCGACCACCCCCTATTGTGGGAAGTGCAAAACTTTTGATTGTCACACCTAACCTAACCTAATCTTTCGGTACCTAAATATTCATATTTTTCATTGGGTTTTTGTCATATCTTGTATTCTACCTTGTCTTGATCAACGCAATAGAAATTTTCAGTGCTGCCAAAATTTAAGATTTTTATACTACAAAACGAACATTAAAAATTCGTCAAAGAAATGCAAATTTTTAAATAAATTGTCAAAATTTGTCTCAAATTATTCAAAGTTATTCTCTGAACCATCATCAAATAACGCCTGGAGTTTTGCCCCGTCGTTTGGTACGACTCTCGACCACCCACTATTGTGGGAAGTGCAAAACTTTTGATTTTACACCTAACCTAACCTTATCTTTCGGTACCTAAATATTCATATTTCTCAGCGGATTTTTGTCATATCTTGAATTCCACCTTGTCTTGATCAACGCTATAGAAATTTTCACTGCTCCCAAAATTTAAGTTTTTTATACTACAAAAATAACATTATAAATTCGTCAAAGAAATGCAAATTTTTTAATAAATTGTCAAAATTTGTCTCAAATTATTCAAAGTTATTCTCTGAACCATCATCAAATAACGCCAAGAGTTTTGCCCCGTCGTTTGGTACCACTCTCGACCACCCCCTATTGTGGGAAGTGCAAAACTTTTGATTGTCACACCTAATCTAACGTAATCTTTCGGTACTTAAATATTCATATTTTTCAGCGGCTTTTTGTCATATCTTGTATTCCACCTTGTCTTGATCAACGCTATAGAAATTTTCAGTGCTCCCAAAATTTAAGTTTTTTATACTACAAAAATAACATTAAAAATTCGTCAAAGAAATGCAAATTTTTTAATAAATTGTCAAAATTTGTCTCAAATTATTCAAAGTTTTTGTCTGAACCATCATTAAATAACGCCAAGAGTTTTGCCCCGTCGTTTGGTACCACTTTCGACCACCCCCTATTGTGGGAAGTGCAAAACTTTTGATTGTCACACCTAACCTAACCTAATCTTTCGGTACCTAAATATTCATATTTTTCAGCGGATTTTTGTCATATCTTGTATTCCACCTTGTCTTGATCAACGCTATAGAAATTTTCACTGCTCCCAAAATTTAAGTTTTTTATACTACAAAAATAACATTATAAATTCGTCAAAGAAATGCAAATTTTTTAATAAATTGTCAAAATTTGTCTCAAATTATTCAAAGTTATTCTCTGAACCATCATCAAATAACGCGTGGAGTTTTGCCCCGTCGTTTGGTACGACTCTCGACCACCCACTATTGTGGGAAGTGCAAAACTTTTGATTTTACACCTAACCTAACCTTATCTTTCGGTACCTAAATATTCATATTTTTCAGCGGATTTTTGTCATATCTTGTATATCCACCTTGTCTTGATCAACGCTATAGAAATTTTCAGTGCTCCCAAAATTTAAGTTTTTTATACTACAAAAAGAACATTAAAAATTCGTCAAAGAAATGCAAATTTTTTAATAAATTGTCAAAATTTGTCTCAAATTATTCAAAGTTATTCTCTGAACCATCATCAAATAACGCCTGGAGTTTTGCCCCGTCGTTTGGTACGACTCTCGACCACCCACTATTGTGGGAAGTGCAAAACTTTTGATTTTACACCTAACCTAACCTTATCTTTCGGTACCTAAATATTCATATTTCTCAGCGGATTTTTGTCATATCTTGTATTCCACCTTGTCTTGATCAACGCTATAGAAATTTTCACTGCTCCCAAAATTTAAGTTTTTTATACTACAAAAATAACATTATAAATTCGTCAAAGAAATGCAAATTTTTTAATAAATTGTCAAAATTTGTCTCAAATTATTCAAAGTTATTCTCTGAACCATCATTAAATAACGCCCGGAGTTTTCCCCGTCGTTTGGTACCACTCTCGACCACCCCCTATTGTGGGAAGTGCAAAACTTTTGATTGTCACCCCTAATCTAACGTAATCTTTCGGTACCTAAATATTCATATTTTTCAGCGGATTTTTGTCATATCTTGTATTCCACCTTGTCTTGATCAACGCTATAGAAATTTTCAGTGCTCCCAAAATTTAAGTTTTTTATACTACAAAAATAACATTAAAAATTCGTCAAAGAAATGCAAATTTTTTAATAAATTGTCAAAATTTGTCTCAAATTATTCAAAGTTTTTGTCTGAACCATCATTAAATAACGCCAAGAGTTTTGCCCCGTCGTTTGGTACCACTCTCGACCACCCCCTATTGTGGGAAGTGCAAAACTTTTGATTGTCACACCTACACTAACCTAATCTTTCGGTACCTAAATATTCATATTTCTCAGCGGGTTTTTGTCATATCTTGTATTCTACCTTGTCTTGATCAACGCAATAGAAATTTTCAGTGCTGCCAAAATTTAAGTTTTTTATACTACAAAAATAACATTAAAAATTCGTCAAAGAAATGCAAATTTTTTAATAAATTGTCAAAATTTGTCTCAAATTATTCAAAGTTATTCTCTGAACCATCATCAAATAACGCGTGGAGTTTTGCCCCGTCGTTTGGTACGACTCTCGACCACCCACTATTGTGGGAAGTGCAAAACTTTTGATTTTACACCTAACCTAACCTTATCTTTCGGTACCTAAATATTCATATTTTTCAGCGGATTTTTGTCATATCTTGTATTCCACCTTGTCTTGATCAACGCTATAGAAATTTTCACTGCTCCCAAAATTTAAGTTTTTTATACTACAAAAATAACATTATAAATTCGTCAAAGAAATGCAAATTTTTTAATAAATTGTCAAAATTTGTCTCAAATTATTCAAAGTTATTCTCTGAACCATCATTAAATAACGCCCGGAGTTTTCCCCGTCGTTTGGTACCACTCTCGACCACCCCCTATTGTGGGAAGTGCAAAACTTTTGATTTTTACACCTAACCTAACCTAATCTTTCGGTACCTAAATATTCATATTTTTCAGCGGATTTTTGTCATATCTTGTATATCCACCTTGTCTTGATCAACGCTATAGAAATTTTCACTGCTCCCAAAATTTAAGTTTTTTATACTACAAAAAGAACATTAAAAATTCGTCAAAGAAATGCAAATTTTTTAATAAATTGTCAAAATTTGTCTCAAATTATTCAAAGTTATTCTCTGAACCATCATCAAATAACGCGTGGAGTTTTGCCCCGTCGTTTGGTACGACTCTCGACCACCCACTATTGTGGGAAGTGCAAAACTTTTGATTTTACACCTAACCTAACCTTATCTTTCGGTACCTAAATATTCATATTTTTCAGCGGATTTTTGTCATATCTTGTATATCCACCTTGTCTTGATCAACGCTATAGAAATTTTCAGTGCTCCCAAAATTTAAGTTTTTTATACTACAAAAAGAACATTAAAAATTCGTCAAAGAAATGCAAATTTTTTAATAAATTGTCAAAATTTGTCTCAAATTATTCAAAGTTATTCTCTGAACCATCATCAAATAACGCCAAGAGTTTTGCCCTGTCGTTTGGTACCACTCTCGACCACCCCCTATTGTGGGAAGTGCAAAACTTTTGATTGTCACACCTAACCTAACGTAATCTTTCGGTACTTAAATATTCATATTTTTCAGCGGCTTTTTGTCATATCTTGTATTCCACCTTGTCTTGATCAACGCTATAGAAATTTTCAGTGCTCCCAAAATTTAAGTTTTTTATACTACAAAAATAACATTAAAAATTCGTCAAAGAAATGCAAATTTTTTAATAAATTGTCAAAATTTGTCTCAAATTATTCAAAGTTTTTGTCTGAACCATCATTAAATAACGCCAAGAGTTTTGCCCCGTCGTTTGGTACCACTTTCGACCACCCCCTATTGTGGGAAGTGCAAAACTTTTGATTGTCACACCTAACCTAACCTAATCTTTCGGTACCTAAATATTCATATTTTTCAGCGGATTTTTGTCATATCTTGTATTCCACCTTGTCTTGATCAACGCTATAGAAATTTTCACTGCTCCCAAAATTTAAGTTTTTTATACTACAAAAATAACATTATAAATTCGTCAAAGAAATGCAAATTTTTTAATAAATTGTCAAAATTTGTCTCAAATTATTCAAAGTTATTCTCTGAACCATCATTAAATAACGCCCGGAGTTTTCCCCGTCGTTTGGTACCACTCTCGACCACCCCCTATTGTGGGAAGTGCAAAACTTTTGATTTTTACACCTAACCTAACCTAATCTTTCGGTACCTAAATATTCATATTTTTCAGCGGATTTTTGTCATATCTTGTATATCCACCTTGTCTTGATCAACGCTATAGAAATTTTCACTGCTCCCAAAATTTAAGTTTTTTATACTACAAAAAGAACATTAAAAATTCGTCAAAGAAATGCAAATTTTTTAATAAATTGTCAAAATTTGTCTCAAATTATTCAAAGTTATTCTCTGAACCATCATCAAATAACGCGTGGAGTTTTGCCCCGTCGTTTGGTACGACTCTCGACCACCCACTATTGTGGGAAGTGCAAAACTTTTGATTTTACACCTAACCTAACCTTATCTTTCGGTACCTAAATATTCATATTTTTCAGCGGATTTTTGTCATATCTTGTATTCCACCTTGTCTTGATCAACGCTATAGAAATTTTCACTGCTCCCAAAATTTAAGTTTTTTATACTACAAAAATAACATTATAAATTCGTCAAAGAAATGCAAATTTTTTAATAAATTGTCAAAATTTGTCTCAAATTATTCAAAGTTATTCTCTGAACCATCATTAAATAACGCCCGGAGTTTTCCCCGTCGTTTGGTACCACTCTCGACCACCCCCTATTGTGGGAAGTGCAAAACTTTTGATTTTTACACCTAACCTAACCTAATCTTTCGGTACCTAAATATTCATATTTTTCAGCGGATTTTTGTCATATCTTGTATATCCACCTTGTCTTGATCAACGCTATAGAAATTTTCACTGCTCCCAAAATTTAAGTTTTTTATACTACAAAAAGAACATTAAAAATTCGTCAAAGAAATGCAAATTTTTTAATAAATTGTCAAAATTTGTCTCAAATTATTCAAAGTTATTCTCTGAACCATCATCAAATAACGCGTGGAGTTTTGCCCCGTCGTTTGGTACGACTCTCGACCACCCACTATTGTGGGAAGTGCAAAACTTTTGATTTTACACCTAACCTAACCTAATCTTTCGGTACCTAAATATTCATATTTTTCAGCGGGTTTTTGTCATATCTTGTATTCTACCTTGTCTTGATCAACGCTATAGAAATTTTCAGTGCTCCCAAAATTTAAGTTTTTTATACTACAAAAAGAACATTAAAAATTCGTCAAAGAAATGCAAATTTTTTAATAAATTGTCAAAATTTGTCTCAAATTATTCAAAGTTATTCTCTGAACCATCATTAAATAACGCCCGGAGTTTTCCCCGTCGTTTGGTACCACTCTCGACCACCCCCTATTGTGGGAAGTGCAAAACTTTTGATTTTTACACCTAACCTAACCTAACCTTTCGGTACCTAATTATTCATATTTTTCAGCGGATTTTTGTCATATCTTGTATTCCACCTTGTCTTGATCAATGCTATAGAAATTTTCAATGCTGCCAAAATTTAAGAGCTTTTTATACTACAAAAAGAACATTAAAAATTCGTCAAAGAAATGCAAATTTTTTAATAAATTGTCAAAATTTGTCTCAAATTATTCAAAGTTTTTGTCTGAACCATCATTAAATAACGCCCAGAGTTTTGCCCCGTCGTTTGGTACCTCTCTCGACCACCCCCTATTGTGGGAAGTGCAAAACTTTTGATTGTCACACCTAACCTAACCTAATCTTTCGGTACCTAAATATTCATATTTTTCAGCAGATTTTTGTCATATCTTGTATTCCACCTTGTCTTGATCAACGCTATAGAAATTTTCAGTGCTCCCAAAATTTAAGTTTTTTATACTACAAAAAGAACATTAAAAATTCGTCAAAGAAATGCAAATTTTTTAATAAATTGTCAAAATTTGTCTCAAATTATTCAAAGTTTTTGTCTGAACCATCATTAAATAACGCCCAGAGTTTTGCCCCGTCGTTTGGTACCTCTCTCGACCACCCCCTATTGTGGGAAGTGCAAAACTTTTGATTGTCACACCTAACCTAATCTTTCGGTACCTAAATATTCATATTTTTCAGCGGATTTTTGTCATATCTTGTATTCCACCTTGTCTTGATCAACGCAATAGAAATTTTCAGTGCTGCCAAAATTTAAGAGCTTTTTATACTACAAAAAGAACATTAAAAATTCGTCAAAGAAATGCAAATTTTTTAATAAATTGTCAAAATTTGTCTCAAATTATTCAAAGTTTTTGTCTGAACCATCATTAAATAACGCCCAGAGTTTTGCCCCGTCGTTTGGTACCTCTCTCGACCACCCCCTATTGTGGGAAGTGCAAAACTTTTGATTGTCACACCTAACCTAACCTAATCTTTCGGTACCTAAATATTCATATTTTTCAGCGGATTTTTGTCATATCTTGTATTCCACCTTGTCTTGATCAACGCAATAGAAATTTTCAGTGCTGCCAAAATTTAAGAGCTTTTTATACTACAAAAAGAACATTAAAAATTCGTCAAAGAAATACAAATTTTTACTAAATTGTCAAAATTTGTCTCAAATTATTAAAAGTTATTCTCTGAACCATCATTAAATAACGCCCAGAGTTTTGCCCCGTTGTTTGGTACCACTCTCGACCACCCCCTATTGTGGGAAGTGCAATACTTTTGATTTTTACACCTAACCTACCCTAATCTTTCGGTACCTAAATATTCATATTTTTTAGCGGGTATTTTGTCATATTTTGTATTCTACCTTGTCTTGATCAACGCTATAGAAATTTTCAGTGCTGCCAAAATTTAAGAGTTTTTTATACTAAAAAAGAACATTAAAAATTCGTCAAAGAAATGCAAATTTTTTAATAAATTGTCAAAATTTGTCTCAAATTATTCAAAGTTATTCTCTGAACCATCATTAAATAACGCCTGGAGTTTTGCCCCGTCGTTTGGTACCACTCTCGACCACCCCCTATTGTGGAAAGTGCAAAACTTTTGATTGTCACACCTAACCTAAACTAATCTTTCGGTACCTAAATATTCATATTTTTCAGCAGATTTTTGTCATATCTTGTATTCCACCTTGTCTTGATCAACGCTATAGAAATTTTCAGTGCTCCCAAAATTTAAGTTTTTTATACTACAAAAAGAACATTAAAAATTCGTCAAAGAAATGCAAATTTTTTAATAAATTGTCAAAATTTGTCTCAAATTATTCAAAGTTATTCTCTGAACCTTCATTAAATAACGCCCGGAGTTTTCCCCGTCGTTTGGTACCACTCTCGACCACCCCCTATTGTGGGAAGTGCAAAACTTTTGATTTTTACACCTAACCTAACCTAACCTTTCGGTACCTAATTATTCATATTTTTCAGCGGATTTTTGTCATATCTTGTATTCCACCTTGTCTTGATCAATGCTATAGAAATTTTCAATGCTGCCAAAATTTAAGAGCTTTTTATACTACAAAAAGAACATTAAAAATTCGTCAAAGAAATGCAAATTTTTTAATAAATTGTCAAAATTTGTCTCAAATTATTCAAAGTTTTTGTCTGAACCAACATTAAATAACGCCCAGAGTTTTGCCCCGTCGTTTGGTACCTCTCTCGACCACCCCCTATTGTGGGAAGTGCAAAACTTTTGATTGTCACACCTAACCTAATCTTTCGGTACCTAAATATTCATATTTTTCAGCGGATTTTTGTCATATCTTGTATTCCACCTTGTCTTGATCAACGCAATAGAAATTTTCAGTGCTGCCAAAATTTAAGAGCTTTTTATACTACAAAAAGAACATTAAAAATTCGTCAAAGAAATACAAATTTTTACTAAATTGTCAAAATTTGTCTCAAATTATTAAAAGTTATTCTCTGAACCATCATTAAATAACGCCCGGAGTTTTCCCCGTCGTTTGGTACGACTCTCGACCACCCACTATTGTGGGAAGTGCAAAACTTTTGATTTTTACACCTAACCTAACCTAACCTTTCGGTACCTAATTATTCATATTTTTCAGCGGATTTTTGTCATATCTTGTATTCCACCTTGTCTTGATCAATGCTATAGAAATTTTCAATGCTGCCAAAATTTAAGAGCTTTTTATACTACAAAAAGAACATTAAAAATTCGTCAAAGAAATGCAAATTTTTTAATAAATTGTCAAAATTTGTCTCAAATTATTCAAAGTTTTTGTCTGAACCATCATTAAATAACGCCCAGAGTTTTGCCCCGTCGTTTGGTACCTCTCTCGACCACCCCCTATTGTGGGAAGTGCAAAACTTTTGATTGTCACACCTAACCTAACCTAATCTTTCGGTACCTAAATATTCATATTTTTCAGCAGATTTTTGTCATATCTTGTATTCCACCTTGTCTTGATCAACGCTATAGAAATTTTCAGTGCTCCCAAAATTTAAGTTTTTTATACTACAAAAAGAACATTAAAAATTCGTCAAAGAAATGCAAATTTTTTAATAAATTGTCAAAATTTGTCTCAAATTATTCAAAGTTTTTGTCTGAACCATCATTAAATAACGCCCAGAGTTTTGCCCCGTCGTTTGGTACCTCTCTCGACCACCCCCTATTGTGGGAAGTGCAAAACTTTTGATTGTCACACCTAACCTAATCTTTCGGTACCTAAATATTCATATTTTTCAGCGGATTTTTGTCATATCTTGTATTCCACCTTGTCTTGATCAACGCAATAGAAATTTTCAGTGCTGCCAAAATTTAAGAGCTTTTTATACTACAAAAAGAACATTAAAAATTCGTCAAAGAAATGCAAATTTTTTAATAAATTGTCAAAATTTGTCTCAAATTATTCAAAGTTTTTGTCTGAACCATCATTAAATAACGCCCAGAGTTTTGCCCCGTCGTTTGGTACCTCTCTCGACCACCCCCTATTGTGGGAAGTGCAAAACTTTTGATTGTCACACCTAACCTAACCTAATCTTTCGGTACCTAAATATTCATATTTTTCAGCGGATTTTTGTCATATCTTGTATTCCACCTTGTCTTGATCAACGCAATAGAAATTTTCAGTGCTGCCAAAATTTAAGAGCTTTTTATACTACAAAAAGAACATTAAAAATTCGTCAAAGAAATACAAATTTTTACTAAATTGTCAAAATTTGTCTCAAATTATTAAAAGTTATTCTCTGAACCATCATTAAATAACGCCCAGAGTTTTGCCCCGTTGTTTGGTACCACTCTCGACCACCCCCTATTGTGGGAAGTGCAATACTTTTGATTTTTACACCTAACCTACCCTAATCTTTCGGTACCTAAATATTCATATTTTTAAGCGGGTATTTTGTCATATTTTGTATTCTACCTTGTCTTGATCAACGCTATAGAAATTTTCAGTGCTGCCAAAATTTAAGAGTTTTTTATACTAAAAAAGAACATTAAAAATTCGTCAAAGAAATGCAAATTTTTTAATAAATTGTCAAAATTTGTCTCAAATTATTCAAAGTTATTCTCTGAACCATCATTAAATAACGCCTGGAGTTTTGCCCCGTCGTTTGGTACCACTCTCGACCACCCCCTATTGTGGAAAGTGCAAAACTTTTGATTGTCACACCTAACCTAACCTAATCTTTCGGTACCTAAATATTCATATTTTTCAGCAGATTTTTGTCATATCTTGTATTCCACCTTGTCTTGATCAACGCTATAGAAATTTTCAGTGCTCCCAAAATTTAAGTTTTTTATACTACAAAAAGAACATTAAAAATTCGTCAAAGAAATGCAAATTTTTTAATAAATTGTCAAAATTTGTCTCAAATTATTCAAAGTTATTCTCTGAACCTTCATTAAATAACGCCCGGAGTTTTCCCCGTCGTTTGGTACCACTCTCGACCACCCCCTATTGTGGGAAGTGCAAAACTTTTGATTTTTACACCTAACCTAACCTAACCTTTCGGTACCTAATTATTCATATTTTTCAGCGGATTTTTGTCATATCTTGTATTCCACCTTGTCTTGATCAATGCTATAGAAATTTTCAATGCTGCCAAAATTTAAGAGCTTTTTATACTACAAAAAGAACATTAAAAATTCGTCAAAGAAATGCAAATTTTTTAATAAATTGTCAAAATTTGTCTCAAATTATTCAAAGTTTTTGTCTGAACCAACATTAAATAACGCCCAGAGTTTTGCCCCGTCGTTTGGTACCTCTCTCGACCACCCCCTATTGTGGGAAGTGCAAAACTTTTGATTGTCACACCTAACCTAATCTTTCGGTACCTAAATATTCATATTTTTCAGCGGATTTTTGTCATATCTTGTATTCCACCTTGTCTTGATCAACGCAATAGAAATTTTCAGTGCTGCCAAAATTTAAGAGCTTTTTATACTACAAAAAGAACATTAAAAATTCGTCAAAGAAATACAAATTTTTACTAAATTGTCAAAATTTGTCTCAAATTATTAAAAGTTATTCTCTGAACCATCATTAAATAACGCCCAGAGTTTTGCCCCGTTGTTTGGTACCACTCTCGACCACCCCCTATTGTGGGAAGTGCAATACTTTTGATTTTTACACCTAACCTACCCTAATCTTTCGGTACCTAAATATTCATATTTTTTAGCGGGTATTTTGTCATATTTTGTATTCTACCTTGTCTTGATCAACGCTATAGAAATTTTCAGTGCTGCCAAAATTTAAGAGTTTTTTATACTAAAAAAGAACATTAAAAATTCGTCAAAGAAATGCAAATTTTTCAATAAATTGTCAAAATTTGTCTCAAATTATTCAAAGTTATTCTCTGAACCATCATTAAATAACGCCTGGAGTTTTGCCCCGTCGTTTGGTACCACTCTCGACCACCCCCTATTGTGGGAAGTGCAAAACTTTTGATTTTTACACCTAACCTAACCTAACCTTTCGGTACCTAATTATTCATATTTTTCAGCGGATTTTTGTCTTATCTTGTATTCCACCTTGTCTTGATCAATGCTATAGAAATTTTCAATGCTGCCAAAATTTAAGAGCTTTTTATACTACAAAAAGAATATTAAAAATTCGTCAAAGAAATGCAAATTTTTTAATAAATTGTCAAAATTTGTCTCAAATTATTCAAAGTTTTTGTCTGAACCATCATTAAATAACGCCCAGAGTTTTGCCCCGTCGTTTGGTACCTCTCTCGACCACCCCCTATTGTGGGAAGTGCAAAACTTTTGATTGTCACACCTAACCTAACCTAATCTTTCGGTACCTAAATATTCATATTTTTCAGCAGATTTTTGTCATATCTTGTATTCCACCTTGTCTTGATCAACGCAATAGAAATTTTCAGTGCTGCCAAAATTTAAGAGCTTTTTATATTACAAAAAGAACATTAAAAATTCGTCAAAGAAATGCAAATTTTTTAATAAATTGTCAAAATTTGTCTCAAATTATTCAAAGTTTTTGTCTGAACCATCATTAAATAACGCCCAGAGTTTTGCCCCGTCGTTTGGTACCTCTCTCGACCACCCCCTATTGTGGGAAGTGCAAAACTTTTGATTGTCACACCTAACCTAACCTAATCTTTCGGTACCTAAATATTCATATTTTTCAGCGGATTTTTGTCATATCTTGTATTCCACCTTGTCTTGATCAACGCAATAGAAATTTTCAGTGCTGCCAAAATTTAAGAGCTTTTTATACTACAAAAAGAACATTAAAAATTCGTCAAAGAAATACAAATTTTTACTAAATTGTCAAAATTTGTCTCAAATTATTAAAAGTTATTCTCTGAACCATCATTAAATAACGCCTGGAGTTTTGCCCCGTCGTTTGGTACCACTCTCGACCACCCCCTATTGTGGGAAGTGCAAAACTTTTGATTGTCACACCTAACCTAACCTAATCTTTCGGTACCTAAATATTCATATTTTTCAGCAGATTTTTGTCATATCTTGTATTCCACCTTGTCTTGATCAACGCTATAGAAATTTTCAGTGCTCCCAAAATTTAAGTTTTTTATACTACAAAAAGAACATTAAAAATTCGTCAAAGAAATGCAAATTTTTTAATAAATTGTCAAAATTTGTCTCAAATTATTCAAAGTTATTCTCTGAACCATCATTAAATAACGCCCGGAGTTTTCCCCGTCGTTTGGTACCACTCTCGACCACCCCCTATTGTGGGAAGTGCAAAACTTTTGATTTTTACACCTAACCTAACCTAACCTTTCGGTACCTAATTATTCATATTTTTTAGCGGGTATTTTGTCATATTTTGTATTCTACCTTGTCTTGATCAACGCTATAGAAATTTTCAGTGCTGCCAAAATTTAAGAGTTTTTTATACTAAAAAAGAACATTAAAAATTCGTCAAAGAAATGCAAATTTTTTAATAAATTGTCAAAATTTGTCTCAAATTATTCAAAGTTATTCTCTGAACCATCATTAAATAACGCCTGGAGTTTTGCCCCGTCGTTTGGTACCACTCTCGACCACCCCCTATTGTGGGAAGTGCAAAACTTTTGATTGTCACACCTAACCTAACCTAATCTTTCGGTACCTAAATATTCATATTTTTCAGCGGATTTTTGTCATATCTTGTATTCCACCTTGTCTTGATCAACGCTATAGAAATTTTCAATGCTGCCAAAATTTAAGAGCTTTTTATACTACAAAAAGAACATTAAAAATTCGTCAAAGAAATGCAAATTTTTTAATAAATTGTCAAAATTTGTCTCAAATTATTCAAAGTTATTCTCTGAACCATCATTAAATAACGCCTGGAGTTTTGCCCCGTCGTTTGGTACCACTCTCGACCACCCCCTATTGTGGGAAGTGCAAAACTTTTGATTGTCACACCTAACCTAACCTAACCTTTCGGTACCTAAATATTCATATTTTTCAGCGGATTTTTGTCATATCTTGTATTCCACCTTGTCTTGATCAACGCTATAGAAATTTTCAGTGCTCCCAAAATTTAAGTTTTTTATACTACAAAAAGAACATTAAAAATTCGTCAAAGAAATGCAAATTTTTTAATAAATTGTCAAAATTTGTCTCAAATTATTCAAAGTTATTCTCTGAACCATCATTAAATAACGCCCGGAGTTTTCCCCGTCGTTTGGTACCACTCTCGACCACCCCCTATTGTGGGAAGTGCAAAACTTTTGATTTTTACACCTAACCTAACCTAACCTTTCGGTACCTAATTATTCATATTTTTTAGCGGGTATTTTGTCATATTTTGTATTCTACCTTGTCTTGATCAACGCTATAGAAATTTTCAGTGCTGCCAAAATTTAAGAGTTTTTTATACTAAAAAAGAACATTAAAAATTCGTCAAAGAAATGCAAATTTTTTAATAAATTGTCAAAATTTGTCTCAAATTATTCAAAGTTATTCTCTGAACCATCATTAAATAACGCCTGGAGTTTTGCCCCGTCGTTTGGTACCACTCTCGACCACCCCCTATTGTGGGAAGTGCAAAACTTTTGATTGTCACACCTAACCTAACCTAATCTTTCGGTACCTAAATATTCATATTTTTCAGCGGATTTTTGTCATATCTTGTATTCCACCTTGTCTTGATCAACGCTATAGAAATTTTCAATGCTGCCAAAATTTAAGAGCTTTTTATACTACAAAAAGAACATTAAAAATTCGTCAAAGAAATGCAAATTTTTTAATAAATTGTCAAAATTTGTCTCAAATTATTCAAAGTTATTCTCTGAACCATCATTAAATAACGCCTGGAGTTTTGCCCCGTCGTTTGGTACCACTCTCGACCACCCCCTATTGTGGGAAGTGCAAAACTTTTGATTGTCACACCTAACCTAACCTAACCTTTCGGTACCTAAATATTCATATTTTTCAGCGGATTTTTGTCATATCTTGTATTCCACCTTGTCTTGATCAATGCTATAGAAATTTTCAATGCTGCCAAAATTTAAGAGCTTTTTATACTACAAAAAGAATATTAAAAATTCGTCAAAGAAATGCAAATTTTTTAATAAATTGTCAAAATTTGTCTCAAATTATTCAAAGTTTTTGTCTGAACCATCATTAAATAACGCCCAGAGTTTTGCCCCGTCGTTTGGTACCTCTCTCGACCACCCCCTATTGTGGGAAGTGCAAAACTTTTGATTGTCACACCTAACCTAACCTAATCTTTCGGTACCTAAATATTCATATTTTTCAGCGGATTTTTGTCATATCTTGTATTCCACCTTGTCTTGATCAACGCTATAGAAATTTTCAATGCTGCCAAAATTTAAGAGCTTTTTATACTACAAAAAGAACATTAAAAATTCGTCAAAGAAATGCAAATTTTTTAATAAATTGTCAAAATTTGTCTCAAATTATTCAAAGTTTTTGTCTGAACCATCATTAAATAACGCCCAGAGTTTTGCCCCGTCGTTTGGTACCTCTCTCGACCACCCCCTATTGTGGGAAGTGCAAAACTTTTGATTGTCACACCTAACCTAACCTAATCTTTCGGTACCTAAATATTCATATTTTTCAGCAGATTTTTGTCATATCTTGTATTCCACCTTGTCTTGATCAACGCTATAGAAATTTTCAGTGCTCCCAAAATTTAAGTTTTTTATACTACAAAAAGAACATTAAAAATTCGTCAAAGAAATGCAAATTTTTTAATAAATTGTCAAAATTTGTCTCAAATTATTCAAAGTTTTTGTCTGAACCATCATTAAATAACGCCCAGAGTTTTGCCCCGTCGTTTGGTACCTCTCTCGACCACCCCCTATTGTGGGAAGTGCAAAACTTTTGATTGTCACACCTAACCTAATCTTTCGGTACCTAAATATTCATATTTTTCAGCGGATTTTTGTCATATCTTGTATTCCACCTTGTCTTGATCAACGCAATAGAAATTTTCAGTGCTGCCAAAATTTAAGAGCTTTTTATACTACAAAAAGAACATTAAAAATTCGTCAAAGAAATGCAAATTTTTTAATAAATTGTCAAAATTTGTCTCAAATTATTCAAAGTTTTTGTCTGAACCATCATTAAATAACGCCCAGAGTTTTGCCCCGTCGTTTGGTACCTCTCTCGACCACCCCCTATTGTGGGAAGTGCAAAACTTTTGATTGTCACACCTAACCTAACCTAATCTTTCGGTACCTAAATATTCATATTTTTCAGCGGATTTTTGTCATATCTTGTATTCCACCTTGTCTTGATCAACGCAATAGAAATTTTCAGTGCTGCCAAAATTTAAGAGCTTTTTATACTACAAAAAGAACATTAAAAATTCGTCAAAGAAATACAAATTTTTACTAAATTGTCAAAATTTGTCTCAAATTATTAAAAGTTATTCTCTGAACCATCATTAAATAACGCCCAGAGTTTTGCCCCGTTGTTTGGTACCACTCTCGACCACCCCCTATTGTGGGAAGTGCAATACTTTTGATTTTTACACCTAACCTACCCTAATCTTTCGGTACCTAAATATTCATATTTTTTAGCGGGTATTTTGTCATATTTTGTATTCTACCTTGTCTTGATCAACGCTATAGAAATTTTCAGTGCTGCCAAAATTTAAGAGTTTTTTATACTAAAAAAGAACATTAAAAATTCGTCAAAGAAATGCAAATTTTTTAATAAATTGTCAAAATTTGTCTCAAATTATTCAAAGTTATTCTCTGAACCATCATTAAATAACGCCTGGAGTTTTGCCCAGTCGTTTGGTACCACTCTCGACCACCCCCTATTGTGGAAAGTGCAAAACTTTTGATTGTCACACCTAACCTAACCTAATCTTTCGGTACCTAAATATTCATATTTTTCAGCAGATTTTTGTCATATCTTGTATTCCACCTTGTCTTGATCAACGCTATAGAAATTTTCAGTGCTCCCAAAATTTAAGTTTTTTATACTACAAAAAGAACATTAAAAATTCGTCAAAGAAAT
Source organism: Catocala nupta (assembly GCA_963675205.1). Taxonomy (NCBI): domain Eukaryota; kingdom Metazoa; phylum Arthropoda; class Insecta; order Lepidoptera; family Erebidae; genus Catocala; species Catocala nupta. The sequence goes on from OY776096.1 coordinate 129,060, forward strand.
GCAAATTTTTTAATAAATTGTCAAAATTTGTCTCAAATTATTCAAAGTTATTCTCTGAACCTTCATTAAATAACGCCCGGAGTTTTCCCCGTCGTTTGGTACCACTCTCGACCACCCCCTATTGTGGGAAGTGCAAAACTTTTGATTTTTACACCTAACCTAACCTAACCTTTCGGTACCTAATTATTCATATTTTTCAGCGGATTTTTGTCATATCTTGTATTCCACCTTGTCTTGATCAATGCTATAGAAATTTTCAATGCTGCCAAAATTTAAGAGCTTTTTATACTACAAAAAGAACATTAAAAATTCGTCAAAGAAATGCAAATTTTTTAATAAATTGTCAAAATTTGTCTCAAATTATTCAAAGTTTTTGTCTGAACCATCATTAAATAACGCCCAGAGTTTTGCCCCGTCGTTTGGTACCTCTCTCGACCACCCCCTATTGTGGGAAGTGCAAAACTTTTGATTGTCACACCTAACCTAATCTTTCGGTACCTAAATATTCATATTTTTCAGCGGATTTTTGTCATATCTTGTATTCCACCTTGTCTTGATCAACGCAATAGAAATTTTCAGTGCTGCCAAAATTTAAGAGCTTTTTATACTACAAAAAGAACATTAAAAATTCGTCAAAGAAATACAAATTTTTACTAAATTGTCAAAATTTGTCTCAAATTATTAAAAGTTATTCTCTGAACCATCATTAAATAACGCCCAGAGTTTTGCCCCGTTGTTTGGTACCACTCTCGACCACCCCCTATTGTGGGAAGTGCAATACTTTTGATTTTTACACCTAACCTACCCTAATCTTTCGGTACCTAAATATTCATATTTTTTAGCGGGTATTTTGTCATATTTTGTATTCTACCTTGTCTTGATCAACGCTATAGAAATTTTCAGTGCTGCCAAAATTTAAGAGTTTTTTATACTAAAAAAGAACATTAAAAATTCGTCAAAGAAATGCAAATTTTTTAATAAATTGTCAAAATTTGTCTCAAATTATTCAAAGTTATTCTCTGAACCATCATTAAATAACGCCTGGAGTTTTGCCCCGTCGTTTGGTACCACTCTCGACCACCCCCTATTGTGGGAAGTGCAAAACTTTTGATTTTTACACCTAACCTAACCTAACCTTTCGGTACCTAATTATTCATATTTTTCAGCGGATTTTTGTCATATCTTGTATTCCACCTTGTCTTGATCAATGCTATAGAAATTTTCAATGCTGCCAAAATTTAAGAGCTTTTTATACTACAAAAAGAATATTAAAAATTCGTCAAAGAAATGCAAATTTTTTAATAAATTGTCAAAATTTGTCTCAAATTATTCAAAGTTATTCTCTGAACCATCATTAAATAACGCCTGGAGTTTTGCCCCGTCGTTTGGTACCACTCTCGACCACCCCCTATTGTGGGAAGTGCAAAACTTTTGATTTTTACACCTAACCTAACCTAACCTTTCGGTACCTAATTATTCATATTTTTCAGCGGATTTTTGTCATATCTTGTATTCCACCTTGTCTTGATCAATGCTATAGAAATTTTCAATGCTGCCAAAATTTAAGAGCTTTTTATACTACAAAAAGAATATTAAAAATTCGTCAAAGAAATGCAAATTTTTTAATAAATTGTCAAAATTTGTCTCAAATTATTCAAAGTTTTTGTCTGAACCATCATTAAATAACGCCCAGAGTTTTGCCCCGTCGTTTGGTACCTCTCTCGACCACCCCCTATTGTGGGAAGTGCAAAACTTTTGATTGTCACACCTAACCTAACCTAATCTTTCGGTACCTAAATATTCATATTTTTCAGCAGATTTTTGTCATATCTTGTATTCCACCTTGTCTTGATCAACGCAATAGAAATTTTCAGTGCTGCCAAAATTTAAGAGCTTTTTATATTACAAAAAGAACATTAAAAATTCGTCAAAGAAATGCAAATTTTTTAATAAATTGTCAAAATTTGTCTCAAATTATTCAAAGTTTTTGTCTGAACCATCATTAAATAACGCCCAGAGTTTTGCCCCGTCGTTTGGTACCTCTCTCGACCACCCCCTATTGTGGGAAGTGCAAAACTTTTGATTGTCACACCTAACCTAACCTAATTTTTCGGTACCTAAATATTCATATTTTTCAGCGGATTTTTGTCATATCTTGTATTCCACCTTGTCTTGATCAACGCAATAGAAATTTTCAGTGCTGCCAAAATTTAAGAGCTTTTTATACTACAAAAAGAACATTAAAAATTCGTCAAAGAAATACAAATTTTTACTAAATTGTCAAAATTTGTCTCAAATTATTAAAAGTTATTCTCTGAACCATCATTAAATAACGCCTGGAGTTTTGCCCCGTCGTTTGGTACCACTCTCGACCACCCCCTATTGTGGGAAGTGCAAAACTTTTGATTGTCACACCTAACCTAACCTAATCTTTCGGTACCTAAATATTCATATTTTTCAGCAGATTTTTGTCATATCTTGTATTCCACCTTGTCTTGATCAACGCTATAGAAATTTTCAGTGCTCCCAAAATTTAAGTTTTTTATACTACAAAAAGAACATTAAAAATTCGTCAAAGAAATGCAAATTTTTTAATAAATTGTCAAAATTTGTCTCAAATTATTCAAAGTTATTCTCTGAACCATCATTAAATAACGCCCGGAGTTTTCCCCGTCGTTTGGTACCACTCTCGACCACCCCCTATTGTGGGAAGTGCAAAACTTTTGATTTTTACACCTAACCTAACCTAACCTTTCGGTACCTAATTATTCATATTTTTTAGCGGGTATTTTGTCATATTTTGTATTCTACCTTGTCTTGATCAACGCTATAGAAATTTTCAGTGCTGCCAAAATTTAAGAGTTTTTTATACTAAAAAAGAACATTAAAAATTCGTCAAAGAAATGCAAATTTTTTAATAAATTGTCAAAATTTGTCTCAAATTATTCAAAGTTATTCTCTGAACCATCATTAAATAACGCCTGGAGTTTTGCCCCGTCGTTTGGTACCACTCTCGACCACCCCCTATTGTGGGAAGTGCAAAACTTTTGATTGTCACACCTAACCTAACCTAATCTTTCGGTACCTAAATATTCATATTTTTCAGCAGATTTTTGTCATATCTTGTATTCCACCTTGTCTTGATCAACGCTATAGAAATTTTCAGTGCTCCCAAAATTTAAGTTTTTTATACTACAAAAAGAACATTAAAAATTCGTCAAAGAAATGCAAATTTTTTAATAAATTGTCAAAATTTGTCTCAAATTATTCAAAGTTATTCTCTGAACCATCATTAAATAACGCCCGGAGTTTTCCCCGTCGTTTGGTACCACTCTCGACCACCCCCTATTGTGGGAAGTGCAAAACTTTTGATTTTTACACCTAACCTAACCTAACCTTTCGGTACCTAATTATTCATATTTTTTAGCGGGTATTTTGTCATATTTTGTATTCTACCTTGTCTTGATCAACGCTATAGAAATTTTCAGTGCTGCCAAAATTTAAGAGTTTTTTATACTAAAAAAGAACATTAAAAATTCGTCAAAGAAATGCAAATTTTTTAATAAATTGTCAAAATTTGTCTCAAATTATTCAAAGTTATTCTCTGAACCATCATTAAATAACGCCCGGAGTTTTCCCCGTCGTTTGGTACCACTCTCGACCACCCCCTATTGTGGGAAGTGCAAAACTTTTGATTTTTACACCTAACCTAACCTAACCTTTCGGTACCTAATTATTCATATTTTTTAGCGGGTATTTTGTCATATTTTGTATTCTACCTTGTCTTGATCAACGCTATAGAAATTTTCAGTGCTGCCAAAATTTAAGAGTTTTTTATACTAAAAAAGAACATTAAAAATTCGTCAAAGAAATGCAAATTTTTTAATAAATTGTCAAAATTTGTCTCAAATTATTCAAAGTTATTCTCTGAACCATCATTAAATAACGCCTGGAGTTTTGCCCCGTCGTTTGGTACCACTCTCGACCACCCCCTATTGTGGGAAGTGCAAAACTTTTGATTGTCACACCTAACCTAACCTAATCTTTCGGTACCTAAATATTCATATTTTTCAGCAGATTTTTGTCATATCTTGTATTCCACCTTGTCTTGATCAACGCTATAGAAATTTTCAGTGCTCCCAAAATTTAAGTTTTTTATACTACATAAAGAACATTAAAAATTCGTCAAAGAAATGCAAATTTTTTAATAAATTGTCAAAATTTGTCTCAAATTATTCAAAGTTATTCTCTGAACCATCATTAAATAACGCCCAGAGTTTTGCCCCGTCGTTTGGTACCTCTCTCGACCACCCCCTATTGTGGGAAGTGCAAAACTTTTGATTGTCACACCTAACCTAACCTAATCTTTCGGTACCTAAATATTCATATTTTTCAGCAGATTTTTGTCATATCTTGTATTCCACCTTGTCTTGATCAACGCAATAGAAATTTTCAGTGCTGCCAAAATTTAAGAGCTTTTTATATTACAAAAAGAACATTAAAAATTCGTCAAAGAAATGCAAATTTTTTAATAAATTGTCAAAATTTGTCTCAAATTATTCAAAGTTTTTGTCTGAACCATCATTAAATAACGCCCAGAGTTTTGCCCCGTCGTTTGGTACCTCTCTCGACCACCCCCTATTGTGGGAAGTGCAAAACTTTTGATTGTCACACCTAACCTAACCTAATCTTTCGGTACCTAAATATTCATATTTTTCAGCGGATTTTTGTCATATCTTGTATTCCACCTTGTCTTGATCAACGCAATAGAAATTTTCAGTGCTGCCAAAATTTAAGAGCTTTTTATACTACAAAAAGAACATTAAAAATTCGTCAAAGAAATACAAATTTTTACTAAATTGTCAAAATTTGTCTCAAATTATTAAAAGTTATTCTCTGAACCATCATTAAATAACGCCTGGAGTTTTGCCCCGTCGTTTGGTACCACTCTCGACCACCCCCTATTGTGGGAAGTGCAAAACTTTTGATTGTCACACCTAACCTAACCTAATCTTTCGGTACCTAAATATTCATATTTTTCAGCAGATTTTTGTCATATCTTGTATTCCACCTTGTATTGATCAACGCTATAGAAATTTTCAGTGCTCCCAAAATTTAAGTTTTTTATACTACAAAAAGAACATTAAAAATTCGTCAAAGAAATGCAAATTTTTTAATAAATTGTCAAAATTTGTCTCAAATTATTCAAAGTTATTCTCTGAACCATCATTAAATAACGCCCGGAGTTTTCCCCGTCGTTTGGTACCACTCTCGACCACCCCCTATTGTGGGAAGTGCAAAACTTTTGATTTTTACACCTAACCTAACCTAACCTTTCGGTACCTAATTATTCATATTTTTTAGCGGGTATTTTGTCATATTTTGTATTCTACCTTGTCTTGATCAACGCTATAGAAATTTTCAGTGCTGCCAAAATTTAAGAGTTTTTTATACTAAAAAAGAACATTAAAAATTCGTCAAAGAAATGCAAATTTTTTAATAAATTGTCAAAATTTGTCTCAAATTATTCAAAGTTATTCTCTGAACCATCATTAAATAACGCCTGGAGTTTTGCCCCGTCGTTTGGTACCACTCTCGACCACCCCCTATTGTGGGAAGTGCAAAACTTTTGATTGTCACACCTAACCTAACCTAATCTTTCGGTACCTAAATATTCATATTTTTCAGCAGATTTTTGTCATATCTTGTATTCCACCTTGTCTTGATCAACGCTATAGAAATTTTCAGTGCTCCCAAAATTTAAGTTTTTTATACTACAAAAAGAACATTAAAAATTCGTCAAAGAAATGCAAATTTTTTAATAAATTGTCAAAATTTGTCTCAAATTATTCAAAGTTTTTGTCTGAACCATCATTAAATAACGCCCAGAGTTTTGCCCCGTCGTTTGGTACCTCTCTCGACCACCCCCTATTGTGGGAAGTGCAAAACTTTTGATTGTCACACCTAACCTAACCTAATCTTTCGGTACCTAAATATTCATATTTTTCAGCGGATTTTTGTCATATCTTGTATTCCACCTTGTCTTGATCAACGCAATAGAAATTTTCAGTGCTGCCAAAATTTAAGAGCTTTTTATACTACAAAAAGAACATTAAAAATTCGTCAAAGAAATACAAATTTTTACTAAATTGTCAAAATTTGTCTCAAATTATTAAAAGTTATTCTCTGAACCATCATTAAATAACGCCCAGAGTTTTGCCCCGTCGTTTGGTACCACTCTCGACCACCCCCTATTGTGGGACGTGCAAAACTTTTGATTTTTACACCTAACCTAGCCTAACATTTCGGTACCTAAATATTCATATTTTTCAGCAGATTTTTGTCATATCTTGTATTCCACCTTGTCTTGATCAACGCAATAGAAATTTTCAGTGCTGCCAAAATTTAAGAGCTTTTTATACTACAAAAAGAACATTAAAAATTCGTCAAAGAAATGCAAATTTTTTTTCAGCAGATTTTTGTCATATCTTGTATTCCACCTTGTCTTGATCAACGCAATAGAAATTTTCAGTGCTGCCAAAATTTAAGAGCTTTTTATACTACAAAAAGAACATTAAAAATTCGTCAAAGAAATGCAAATTTTTTAATAAATTGTCAAAATTTGTCTCAAATTATTTAAAGTTTTTGTCTGAACCATCATTAAATAACGCCCAGAGTTTTGCCCCGTCGTTTGGTACCTCTCTCGACCACCCCCTATTGTGGGAAGTGCAAAACTTTTGATTGTCACACCTAACCTAACCTAATCTTTCGGTACCTAAATATTCATATTTTTCAGCGGATTTTTGTCATATCTTGTATTCCACCTTGTCTTGATCAACGCAATAGAAATTTTCAGTGCTGCCAAAATTTAAGAGCTTTTTATACTACAAAAAGAACATTAAAAATTCGTCAAAGAAATACAAATTTTTACTAAATTGTCAAAATTTGTCTCAAATTATTAAAAGTTATTCTCTGAACCATCATTAAATAACGCCCAGAGTTTTGCCCCGTTGTTTGGTACCTCTCTCGACCACCCCCTATTGTGGGAAGTGCAAAACTTTTGATTGTCACACCTAACCTAACCTGACATTTCGGTACCTAAATATTCATATTTTTCAGCAGATTTTTGTCATATCTTGTATTCCACCTTGTCTTGATCAACGCTATAGAAATTTTCAGTGCTCCCAAAATTTAAGTTTTTTATACTACAAAAAGAACATTAAAAATTCGTCAAAGAAATGCAAATTTTTTAATAAATTGTCAAAATTTGTCTCAAATTATTCAAAGTTATTCTCTGAACCATCATTAAATAACGCCCGGAGTTTTCCCCGTCGTTTGGTACCACTCTCGACCACCCCCTATTGTGGGAAGTGCAAAACTTTTGATTTTTACACCTAACCTAACCTAACCTTTCGGTACCTAATTATTCATATTTTTCAGCGGATTTTTGTCATATCTTGTATTCCACCTTGTCTTGATCAATGCTATAGAAATTTTCAATGCTGCCAAAATTTAAGAGCTTTTTATACTACAAAAAGGACATTAAAAATTCGTCAAAGAAATGCAAATTTTTTAATAAATTGTCAAAATTTGTCTCAAATTATTCAAAGTTTTTGTCTGAACCATCATTAAATAACGCCCAGAGTTTTGCCCCGTCGTTTGGTACCTCTCTCGACCACCCCCTATTGTGGGAAGTGCAAAACTTTTGATTTTTACACCTAACCTAACCTAACCTTTCGGTACCTAATTATTCATATTTTTCAGCGGATTTTTGTCATATCTTGTATTCCACCTTGTCTTGATCAATGCTATAGAAATTTTCAATGCTGCCAAAATTTAAGAGCTTTTTATACTACAAAAAGAACATTAAAAATTCGTCAAAGAAATGCAAATTTTTTAATAAATTGTCAAAATTTGTCTCAAATTATTCAAAGTTTTTGTCTGAACCATCATTAAATAACGCCCAGAGTTTTGCCCCGTCGTTTGGTACCTCTCTCGACCACCCCCTATTGTGGGAAGTGCAAAACTTTTGATTGTCACACCTAACCTAACCTAATCTTTCGGTACCTAAATATTCATATTTTTCAGCAGATTTTTGTCATATCTTGTATTCCACCTTGTCTTGATCAACGCAATAGAAATTTTCAGTGCTGCCAAAATTTAAGAGCTTTTTATACTACAAAAAGAACATTAAAAATTCGTCAAAGAAATGCAAATTTTTTAATAAATTGTCAAAATTTGTCTCAAATTATTTAAAGTTTTTGTCTGAACCATCATTAAATAACGCCCAGAGTTTTGCCCCGTCGTTTGGTACCTCTCTCGACCACCCCCTATTGTGGGAAGTGCAAAACTTTTGATTGTCACACCTAACCTAACCTAATCTTTCGGTACCTAAATATTCATATTTTTCAGCGGATTTTTGTCATATCTTGTATTCCACCTTGTCTTGATCAACGCAATAGAAATTTTCAGTGCTGCCAAAATTTAAGAGCTTTTTATACTACAAAAAGAACATTAAAAATTCGTCAAAGAAATACAAATTTTTACTAAATTGTCAAAATTTGTCTCAAATTATTAAAAGTTATTCTCTGAACCATCATTAAATAACGCCCAGAGTTTTGCCCCGTTGTTTGGTACCACTCTCGACCACCCCCTATTGTGGGAAGTGCAAAACTTTTGATTTTTACACCTAACCTACCCTAATCTTTCGGTACCTAAATATTCATATTTTTTAGCGGGTATTTTGTCATATTTTGTATTCTACCTTGTCTTGATCAACGCTATAGAAATTTTCAGTGCTGCCAAAATTTAAGAGTTTTTTATACTAAAAAAGAACATTAAAAATTCGTCAAAGAAATGCAAATTTTTTAATAAATTGTCAAAATTTGTCTCAAATTATTCAAAGTTATTCTCTGAACCATCATTAAATAACGCCTGGAGTTTTGCCCCGTCGTTTGGTACCACTCTCGACCACCCCCTATTGTGGGAAGTGCAAAACTTTTGATTGTCACACCTAACCTAACCTGACATTTCGGTACCTAAATATTCATATTTTTCAGCAGATTTTTGTCATATCTTGTATTCCACCTTGTCTTGATCAACGCTATAGAAATTTTCAGTGCTCCCAAAATTTAAGTTTTTTATACTACAAAAAGAACATTAAAAATTCGTCAAAGAAATGCAAATTTTTTAATAAATTGTCAAAATTTGTCTCAAATTATTCAAAGTTATTCTCTGAACCATCATTAAATAACGCCCGGAGTTTTCCCCGTCGTTTGGTACCACTCTCGACCACCCCCTATTGTGGGAAGTGCAAAACTTTTGATTTTTACACCTAACCTAACCTAACCTTTCGGTACCTAATTATTCATATTTTTCAGCGGATTTTTGTCATATCTTGTATTCCACCTTGTCTTGATCAACGCTATAGAAATTTTCAGTGCTCCCAAAATTTAAGTTTTTTATACTACAAAAAGAACATTAAAAATTCGTCAAAGAAATGCAAATTTTTTAATAAATTGTCAAAATTTGTCTCAAATTATTCAAAGTTTTTGTCTGAACCATCATTAAATAACGCCCAGAGTTTTGCCCCGTCGTTTGGTACCTCTCTCGACCACCCCCTATTGTGGGAAGTGCAAAACTTTTGATTGTCACACCTAACCTAACCTAATCTTTCGGTACCTAAATATTCATATTTTTCAGCGGATTTTTGTCATATCTTGTATTCCACCTTGTCTTGATCAACGCAATAGAAATTTTCAGTGCTGCCAAAATTTAAGAGCTTTTTATACTACAAAAAGAACATTAAAAATTCGTCAAAGAAATACAAATTTTTACTAAATTGTCAAAATTTGTCTCAAATTATTAAAAGTTATTCTCTGAACCATCATTAAATAACGCCCAGAGTTTTGCCCCGTCGTTTGGTACCACTCTCGACCACCCCCTATTGTGGGACGTGCAAAACTTTTGATTTTTACACCTAACCTAGCCTAACATTTCGGTACCTAAATATTCATATTTTTCAGCAGATTTTTGTCATATCTTGTATTCCACCTTGTCTTGATCAACGCAATAGAAATTTTCAGTGCTGCCAAAATTTAAGAGCTTTTTATACTACAAAAAGAACATTAAAAATTCGTCAAAGAAATGCAAATTTTTTTTCAGCAGATTTTTGTCATATCTTGTATTCCACCTTGTCTTGATCAACGCAATAGAAATTTTCAGTGCTGCCAAAATTTAAGAGCTTTTTATACTACAAAAAGAACATTAAAAATTCGTCAAAGAAATGCAAATTTTTTAATAAATTGTCAAAATTTGTCTCAAATTATTTAAAGTTTTTGTCTGAACCATCATTAAATAACGCCCAGAGTTTTGCCCCGTCGTTTGGTACCTCTCTCGACCACCCCCTATTGTGGGAAGTGCAAAACTTTTGATTGTCACACCTAACCTAACCTAATCTTTCGGTACCTAAATATTCATATTTTTCAGCGGATTTTTGTCATATCTTGTATTCCACCTTGTCTTGATCAACGCAATAGAAATTTTCAGTGCTGCCAAAATTTAAGAGCTTTTTATACTACAAAAAGAACATTAAAAATTCGTCAAAGAAATACAAATTTTTACTAAATTGTCAAAATTTGTCTCAAATTATTAAAAGTTATTCTCTGAACCATCATTAAATAACGCCCAGAGTTTTGCCCCGTTGTTTGGTACCTCTCTCGACCACCCCCTATTGTGGGAAGTGCAAAACTTTTGATTGTCACACCTAACCTAACCTGACATTTCGGTACCTAAATATTCATATTTTCCAGCAGATTTTTGTCATATCTTGTATTCCACCTTGTCTTGATCAACGCTATAGAAATTTTCAGTGCTCCCAAAATTTAAGTTTTTTATACTACAAAAAGAACATTAAAAATTCGTCAAAGAAATGCAAATTTTTTAATAAATTGTCAAAATTTGTCTCAAATTATTCAAAGTTATTCTCTGAACCATCATTAAATAACGCCCGGAGTTTTCCCCGTCGTTTGGTACCACTCTCGACCACCCCCTATTGTGGGAAGTGCAAAACTTTTGATTTTTACACCTAACCTAACCTAACCTTTCGGTACCTAATTATTCATATTTTTCAGCGGATTTTTGTCATATCTTGTATTCCACCTTGTCTTGATCAATGCTATAGAAATTTTCAATGCTGCCAAAATTTAAGAGCTTTTTATACTACAAAAAGGACATTAAAAATTCGTCAAAGAAATGCAAATTTTTTAATAAATTGTCAAAATTTGTCTCAAATTATTCAAAGTTTTTGTCTGAACCATCATTAAATAACGCCCAGAGTTTTGCCCCGTCGTTTGGTACCTCTCTCGACCACCCCCTATTGTGGGAAGTGCAAAACTTTTGATTTTTACACCTAACCTAACCTAACCTTTCGGTACCTAATTATTCATATTTTTCAGCGGATTTTTGTCATATCTTGTATTCCACCTTGTCTTGATCAATGCTATAGAAATTTTCAATGCTGCCAAAATTTAAGAGCTTTTTATACTACAAAAAGAACATTAAAAATTCGTCAAAGAAATGCAAATTTTTTAATAAATTGTCAAAATTTGTCTCAAATTATTCAAAGTTTTTGTCTGAACCATCATTAAATAACGCCCAGAGTTTTGCCCCGTCGTTTGGTACCTCTCTCGACCACCCCCTATTGTGGGAAGTGCAAAACTTTTGATTGTCACACCTAACCTAACCTAATCTTTCGGTACCTAAATATTCATATTTTTCAGCAGATTTTTGTCATATCTTGTATTCCACCTTGTCTTGATCAACGCAATAGAAATTTTCAGTGCTGCCAAAATTTAAGAGCTTTTTATACTACAAAAAGAACATTAAAAATTCGTCAAAGAAATGCAAATTTTTTAATAAATTGTCAAAATTTGTCTCAAATTATTTAAAGTTTTTGTCTGAACCATCATTAAATAACGCCCAGAGTTTTGCCCCGTCGTTTGGTACCTCTCTCGACCACCCCCTATTGTGGGAAGTGCAAAACTTTTGATTGTCACACCTAACCTAACCTAATCTTTCGGTACCTAAATATTCATATTTTTCAGCGGATTTTTGTCATATCTTGTATTCCACCTTGTCTTGATCAACGCAATAGAAATTTTCAGTGCTGCCAAAATTTAAGAGCTTTTTATACTACAAAAAGAACATTAAAAATTCGTCAAAGAAATACAAATTTTTACTAAATTGTCAAAATTTGTCTCAAATTATTAAAAGTTATTCTCTGAACCATCATTAAATAACGCCCAGAGTTTTGCCCCGTTGTTTGGTACCACTCTCGACCACCCCCTATTGTGGGAAGTGCAAAACTTTTGATTTTTACACCTAACCTACCCTAATCTTTCGGTACCTAAATATTCATATTTTTTAGCGGGTATTTTGTCATATTTTGTATTCTACCTTGTCTTGATCAACGCTATAGAAATTTTCAGTGCTGCCAAAATTTAAGAGTTTTTTATACTAAAAAAGAACATTAAAAATTCGTCAAAGAAATGCAAATTTTTTAATAAATTGTCAAAATTTGTCTCAAATTATTCAAAGTTATTCTCTGAACCATCATTAAATAACGCCTGGAGTTTTGCCCCGTCGTTTGGTACCACTCTCGACCACCCCCTATTGTGGGAAGTGCAAAACTTTTGATTGTCACACCTAACCTAACCTGACATTTCGGTACCTAAATATTCATATTTTTCAGCAGATTTTTGTCATATCTTGTATTCCACCTTGTCTTGATCAACGCTATAGAAATTTTCAGTGCTCCCAAAATTTAAGTTTTTTATACTACAAAAAGAACATTAAAAATTCGTCAAAGAAATGCAAATTTTTTAATAAATTGTCAAAATTTGTCTCAAATTATTCAAAGTTATTCTCTGAACCATCATTAAATAACGCCCGGAGTTTTCCCCGTCGTTTGGTACCACTCTCGACCACCCCCTATTGTGGGAAGTGCAAAACTTTTGATTTTTACACCTAACCTAACCTAACCTTTCGGTACCTAATTATTCATATTTTTCAGCGGATTTTTGTCATATCTTGTATTCCACCTTGTCTTGATCAATGCTATAGAAATTTTCAATGCTGCCAAAATTTAAGAGCTTTTTATACTACAAAAAGAACATTAAAAATTCGTCAAAGAAATGCAAATTTTTTAATAAATTGTCAAAATTTGTCTCAAATTATTCAAAGTTTTTGTCTGAACCATCATTAAATAACGCCCAGAGTTTTGCCCCGTCGTTTGGTACCTCTCTCGACCACCCCCTATTGTGGGAAGTGCAAAACTTTTGATTGTCACACCTAACCTAACCTAATCTTTCGGTACCTAAATATTCATATTTTTCAGCAGATTTTTGTCATATCTTGTATTCCACCTTGTCTTGATCAACGCAATAGAAATTTTCAGTGCTGCCAAAATTTAAGAGCTTTTTATACTACAAAAAGAACATTAAAAATTCGTCAAAGAAATGCAAATTTTTTAATAAATTGTCAAAATTTGTCTCAAATTATTCAAAGTTTTTGTCTGAACCATCATTAAATAACGCCCAGAGTTTTGCCCCGTCGTTTGGTACCTCTCTCGACCACCCCCTATTGTGGGAAGTGCAAAACTTTTGATTGTCACACCTAACCTAACCTAATCTTTCGGTACCTAAATATTCATATTTTTCAGCGGATTTTTGTCATATCTTGTATTCCACCTTGTCTTGATCAACGCAATAGAAATTTTCAGTGCTGCCAAAATTTAAGAGCTTTTTATACTACAAAAAGAACATTAAAAATTCGTCAAAGAAATGCAAATTTTTTAATAAATTGTCAAAATTTGTCTCAAATTATTCAAAGTTATTCTCTGAACCATCATTAAATAACGCCTGGAGTTTTGCCCCGTCGTTTGGTACCACTCTCGACCACCCCCTATTGTGGGAAGTGCAAAACTTTTGATTGTCACACCTAACCTAACCTGACATTTCGGTACCTAAATATTCATATTTTTCAGCAGATTTTTGTCATATCTTGTATTCCACCTTGTCTTGATCAACGCTATAGAAATTTTCAGTGCTCCCAAAATTTAAGTTTTTTATACTACAAAAAGAACATTAAAAATTCGTCAAAGAAATGCAAATTTTTTAATAAATTGTCAAAATTTGTCTCAAATTATTCAAAGTTATTCTCTGAACCATCATTAAATAACGCCCGGAGTTTTCCCCGTCGTTTGGTACCACTCTCGACCACCCCCTATTGTGGGAAGTGCAAAACTTTTGATTTTTACACCTAACCTAACCTAACCTTTCGGTACCTAATTATTCATATTTTTCAGCGGATTTTTGTCATATCTTGTATTCCACCTTGTCTTGATCAATGCTATAGAAATTTTCAATGCTGCCAAAATTTAAGAGCTTTTTATACTACAAAAAGAACATTAAAAATTCGTCAAAGAAATGCAAATTTTTTAATAAATTGTCAAAATTTGTCTCAAATTATTCAAAGTTTTTGTCTGAACCATCATTAAATAACGCCCAGAGTTTTGCCCCGTCGTTTGGTACCTCTCTCGACCACCCCCTATTGTGGGAAGTGCAAAACTTTTGATTGTCACACCTAACCTAACCTAATCTTTCGGTACCTAAATATTCATATTTTTCAGCAGATTTTTGTCATATCTTGTATTCCACCTTGTCTTGATCAACGCAATAGAAATTTTCAGTGCTGCCAAAATTTAAGAGCTTTTTATACTACAAAAAGAACATTAAAAATTCGTCAAAGAAATGCAAATTTTTTAATAAATTGTCAAAATTTGTCTCAAATTATTCAAAGTTTTTGTCTGAACCATCATTAAATAACGCCCAGAGTTTTGCCCCGTCGTTTGGTACCTCTCTCGACCACCCCCTATTGTGGGAAGTGCAAAACTTTTGATTGTCACACCTAACCTAACCTAATCTTTCGGTACCTAAATATTCATATTTTTCAGCGGATTTTTGTCATATCTTGTATTCCACCTTGTCTTGATCAACGCAATAGAAATTTTCAGTGCTGCCAAAATTTAAGAGCTTTTTATACTACAAAAAGAACATTAAAAATTCGTCAAAGAAATGCAAATTTTTTAATAAATTGTCAAAATTTGTCTCAAATTATTCAAAGTTTTTGTCTGAACCATCATTAAATAACGCCCAGAGTTTTGCCCCGTCGTTTGGTACCTCTCTCGACCACCCCCTATTGTGGGAAGTGCAAAACTTTTGATTGTCACACCTAACCTAACCTAATCTTTCGGTACCTAAATATTCATATTTTTCAGCGGATTTTTGTCATATCTTGTATTCTACCTTGTCTTGATCAACGCTATAGAAATTTTCAGTGCTGCCAAAATTTAAGAGTTTTTTATACTAAAAAAGAACATTAAAAATTCGTCAAAGAAATGCAAATTTTTTAATAAATTGTCAAAATTTGTCTCAAATTATTCAAAGTTATTCTCTGAACCATCATTAAATAACGCCTGGAGTTTTGCCCCGTCGTTTGGTACCACTCTCGACCACCCCCTATTGTGGGAAGTGCAAAACTTTTGATTGTCACACCTAACCTAACCTGACATTTCGGTACCTAAATATTCATATTTTTCAGCAGATTTTTGTCATATCTTGTATTCCACCTTGTCTTGATCAACGCTATAGAAATTTTCAGTGCTCCCAAAATTTAAGTTTTTTATACTACAAAAAGAACATTAAAAATTCGTCAAAGAAATGCAAATTTTTTAATAAATTGTCAAAATTTGTCTCAAATTATTCAAAGTTATTCTCTGAACCATCATTAAATAACGCCCGGAGTTTTCCCCGTCGTTTGGTACCACTCTCGACCACCCCCTATTGTGGGAAGTGCAAAACTTTTGATTTTTACACCTAACCTAACCTAACCTTTCGGTACCTAATTATTCATATTTTTCAGCGGATTTTTGTCATATCTTGTATTCCACCTTGTCTTGATCAATGCTATAGAAATTTTCAATGCTGCCAAAATTTAAGAGCTTTTTATACTACAAAAAGAACATTAAAAATTCGTCAAAGAAATGCAAATTTTTTAATAAATTGTCAAAATTTGTCTCAAATTATTCAAAGTTTTTGTCTGAACCATCATTAAATAACGCCCAGAGTTTTGCCCCGTCGTTTGGTACCTCTCTCGACCACCCCCTATTGTGGGAAGTGCAAAACTTTTGATTGTCACACCTAACCTAACCTAATCTTTCGGTACCTAAATATTCATATTTTTCAGCAGATTTTTGTCATATCTTGTATTCCACCTTGTCTTGATCAACGCAATAGAAATTTTCAGTGCTGCCAAAATTTAAGAGCTTTTTATACTACAAAAAGAACATTAAAAATTCGTCAAAGAAATGCAAATTTTTTAATAAATTGTCAAAATTTGTCTCAAATTATTCAAAGTTTTTGTCTGAACCATCATTAAATAACGCCCAGAGTTTTGCCCCGTCGTTTGGTACCTCTCTCGACCACCCCCTATTGTGGGAAGTGCAAAACTTTTGATTGTCACACCTAACCTAACCTAATCTTTCGGTACCTAAATATTCATATTTTTCAGCGGATTTTTGTCATATCTTGTATTCCACCTTGTCTTGATCAACGCAATAGAAATTTTCAGTGCTGCCAAAATTTAAGAGCTTTTTATACTACAAAAAGAACATTAAAAATTCGTCAAAGAAATGCAAATTTTTTAATAAATTGTCAAAATTTGTCTCAAATTATTCAAAGTTTTTGTCTGAACCATCATTAAATAACGCCCAGAGTTTTGCCCCGTCGTTTGGTACCTCTCTCGACCACCCCCTATTGTGGGAAGTGCAAAACTTTTGATTGTCACACCTAACCTAACCTAATCTTTCGGTACCTAAATATTCATATTTTTCAGCGGATTTTTGTCATATCTTGTATTCCACCTTGTCTTGATCAACGCAATAGAAATTTTCAGTGCTGCCAAAATTTAAGAGCTTTTTATACTACAAAAAGAACATTAAAAATTCGTCAAAGAAATACAAATTTTTACTAAATTGTCAAAATTTGTCTCAAATTATTAAAAGTTATTCTCTGAACCATCATTAAATAACGCCCAGAGTTTTGCCCCGTTGTTTGGTACCACTCTCGACCACCCCCTATTGTGGGAAGTGCAATACTTTTGATTTTTACACCTAACCTACCCTAATCTTTCGGTACCTAAATATTCATATTTTTTAGCGGGTATTTTGTCATATTTTGTATTCTACCTTGTCTTGATCAACGCTATAGAAATTTTCAGTGCTGCCAAAATTTAAGAGTTTTTTATACTAAAAAAGAACATTAAAAATTCGTCAAAAAAATGCAAATTTTTTAATAAATTGTCAAAATTTGTCTCAAATTATTCAAAGTTATTCTCTGAACCATCATTAAATAACGCCTGGAGTTTTGCCCCGTCGTTTGGTACCACTCTCGACCACCCCCTATTGTGGGAAGTGCAAAACTTTTGATTGTCACACCTAACCTAACCTAATCTTTCGGTACCTAAATATTCATATTTTTCAGCAGATTTTTGTCATATCTTGTATTCCACCTTGTCTTGATCAACGCTATAGAAATTTTCAGTGCTCCCAAAATTTAAGTTTTTTATACTACAAAAAGAACATTAAAAATTCGTCAAAGAAATGCAAATTTTTTAATAAATTGTCAAAATTTGTCTCAAATTATTCAAAGTTATTCTCTGAACCATCATTAAATAACGCCCGGAGTTTTCCCCGTCGTTTGGTACCACTCTCGACCACCCCCTATTGTGGGAAGTGCAAAACTTTTGATTTTTACACCTAACCTAACCTAACCTTTCGGTACCTAATTATTCATATTTTTCAGCGGATTTTTGTCATATCTTGTATTCCACCTTGTCTTGATCAATGCTATAGAAATTTTCAATGCTGCCAAAATTTAAGAGCTTTTTATACTACAAAAAGAACATTAAAAATTCGTCAAAGAAATACAAATTTTTACTAAATTGTCAAAATTTGTCTCGAATTATTAAAAGTTATTCTCTGAACCATCATTAAATAACGCCCAGAGTTTTGCCCCGTTGTTTGGTACCACTCTCGACCACCCCCTATTGTGGGAAGTGCAAAACTTTTGATTTTTACACCTAACCTACCCTAATCTTTCGGTACCTAAATATTCATATTTTTTAGCGGGTATTTTGTCATATTTTGTATTCTACCTTGTCTTGATCAACGCTATAGAAATTTTCAGTGCTGCCAAAATTTAAGAGTTTTTTATACTAAAAAAGAACATTAAAAATTCGTCAAAGAAATGCAAATTTTTTAATAAATTGTCAAAATTTGTCTCAAATTATTCAAAGTTATTCTCTGAACCATCATTAAATAACGCCTGGAGTTTTGCCCCGTCGTTTGGTACCACTCTCGACCACCCCCTATTGTGGGAAGTGCAAAACTTTTGATTGTCACACCTAACCTAACCTAATCTTTCGGTACCTAAATATTCATATTTTTCAGCAGATTTTTGTCATATCTTGTATTCCACCTTGTCTTGATCAACGCTATAGAAATTTTCAGTGCTCCCAAAATTTAAGTTTTTTATACTACAAAAAGAACATTAAAAATTCGTCAAAGAAATGCAAATTTTTTAATAAATTGTCAAAATTTGTCTCAAATTATTCAAAGTTATTCTCTGAACCATCATTAAATAACGCCCGGAGTTTTCCCCGTCGTTTGGTACCACTCTTGACCACCCCCTATTGTGGGAAGTGCAAAACTTTTGATTTTTACACCTAACCTAACCTAACCTTTCGGTACCTAATTATTCATATTTTTCAGCGGATTTTTGTCATATCTTGTATTCCACCTTGTCTTGATCAATGCTATAGAAATTTTCAATGCTGCCAAAATTTAAGAGCTTTTTATACTACAAAAAGGACATTAAAAATTCGTCAAAGAAATGCAAATTTTTTAATAAATTGTCAAAATTTGTCTCAAATTATTCAAAGTTTTTGTCTGAACCATCATTAAATAACGCCCAGAGTTTTGCCCCGTCGTTTGGTACCTCTCTCGACCACCCCCTATTGTGGGAAGTGCAAAACTTTTGATTGTCACACCTAACCTAACCTAATCTTTCGGTACCTAAATATTCATATTTTTCAGCAGATTTTTGTCATATCTTGTATTCCACCTTGTCTTGATCAACGCTATAGAAATTTTCAGTGCTCCCAAAATTTAAGTTTTTTATACTACAAAAAGAACATTAAAAATTCGTCAAAGAAATGCAAATTTTTTAATAAATTGTCAAAATTTGTCTCAAATTATTCAAAGTTTTTGTCTGAACCATCATTAAATAACGCCCAGAGTTTTGCCCCGTCGTTTGGTACCTCTCTCGACCACCCCCTATTGTGGGAAGTGCAAAACTTTTGATTGTCACACCTAACCTAACCTAATCTTTCGGTACCTAAATATTCATATTTTTCAGCGGATTCTTGTCATATCTTGTATTCCACCTTGTCTTGATCAACGCAATAGAAATTTTCAGTGCTGCCAAAATTTAAGAGCTTTTTATACTACAAAAAGAACATTAAAAATTCGTCAAAGAAATGCAAATTTTTTAATAAATTGTCAAAATTTGTCTCAAATTATTCAAAGTTTTTGTCTGAACCATCATTAAATAACGCCCAGAGTTTTGCCCCGTCGTTTGGTACCTCTCTCGACCACCCCCTATTGTGGGAAGTGCAAAACTTTTGATTGTCACACCTAACCTAACCTAATCTTTCGGTACCTAAATATTCATATTTTTCAGCGGATTTTTGTCATATCTTGTATTCCACCTTGTCTTGATCAACGCAATAGAAATTTTCAGTGCTCCCAAAATTTAAGAGCTTTTTATACTACAAAAAGAACATTAAAAATTCGTCAAAGAAATAGAAATTTTTACTAAATTGTCAAAATTTGTCTCAAATTATTAAAAGTTATTCTCTGAACCATCATTAAATAACGCCCGGAGTTTTCCCCGTCGTTTGGTACCACTCTCGACCACCCCCTATTGTGGGAAGTGCAAAACTTTTGATTTTTACACCTAACCTAACCTAACCTTTCGGTACCTAATTATTCATATTTTTCAGCGGATTTTTGTCATATCTTGTATTCCACCTTGTCTTGATCAATGCTATAGAAATTTTCAATGCTGCCAAAATTTAAGAGCTTTTTATACTACAAAAAGAACATTAAAAATTCGTCAAAGAAATACAAATTTTTACTAAATTGTCAAAATTTGTCTCGAATTATTAAAAGTTATTCTCTGAACCATCATTAAATAACGCCCAGAGTTTTGCCCCGTTGTTTGGTACCACTCTCGACCACCCCCTATTGTGGGAAGTGCAAAACTTTTGATTTTTACACCTAACCTACCCTAATCTTTCGGTACCTAAATATTCATATTTTTTAGCGGGTATTTTGTCATATTTTGTATTCTACCTTGTCTTGATCAACGCTATAGAAATTTTCAGTGCTGCCAAAATTTAAGAGTTTTTTATACTAAAAAAGAACATTAAAAATTCGTCAAAGAAATGCAAATTTTTTAATAAATTGTCAAAATTTGTCTCAAATTATTCAAAGTTATTCTCTGAACCATCATTAAATAACGCCTGGAGTTTTGCCCCGTCGTTTGGTACCACTCTCGACCACCCCCTATTGTGGGAAGTGCAAAACTTTTGATTGTCACACCTAACCTAACCTAATCTTTCGGTACCTAAATATTCATATTTTTCAGCAGATTTTTGTCATATCTTGTATTCCACCTTGTCTTGATCAACGCTATAGAAATTTTCAGTGCTCCCAAAATTTAAGTTTTTTATACTACAAAAAGAACATTAAAAATTCGTCAAAGAAATGCAAATTTTTTAATAAATTGTCAAAATTTGTCTCAAATTATTCAAAGTTATTCTCTGAACCATCATTAAATAACGCCCGGAGTTTTCCCCGTCGTTTGGTACCACTCTCGACCACCCCCTATTGTGGGAAGTGCAAAACTTTTGATTTTTACACCTAACCTAACCTAACCTTTCGGTACCTAATTATTCATATTTTTCAGCGGATTTTTGTCATATCTTGTATTCCACCTTGTCTTGATCAATGCTATAGAAATTTTCAATGCTGCCAAAATTTAAGAGCTTTTTATACTACAAAAAGGACATTAAAAATTCGTCAAAGAAATGCAAATTTTTTAATAAATTGTCAAAATTTGTCTCAAATTATTCAAAGTTTTTGTCTGAACCATCATTAAATAACGCCCAGAGTTTTGCCCCGTCGTTTGGTACCTCTCTCGACCACCCCCTATTGTGGGAAGTGCAAAACTTTTGATTGTCACACCTAACCTAACCTAATCTTTCGGTACCTAAATATTCATATTTTTCAGCAGATTTTTGTCATATCTTGTATTCCACCTTGTCTTGATCAACGCTATAGAAATTTTCAGTGCTCCCAAAATTTAAGTTTTTTATACTACAAAAAGAACATTAAAAATTCGTCAAAGAAATGCAAATTTTTTAATAAATTGTCAAAATTTGTCTCAAATTATTCAAAGTTTTTGTCTGAACCATCATTAAATAACGCCCAGAGTTTTGCCCCGTCGTTTGGTACCTCTCTCGACCACCCCCTATTGTGGGAAGTGCAAAACTTTTGATTGTCACACCTAACCTAACCTAATCTTTCGGTACCTAAATATTCATATTTTTCAGCGGATTCTTGTCATATCTTGTATTCCACCTTGTCTTGATCAACGCAATAGAAATTTTCAGTGCTGCCAAAATTTAAGAGCTTTTTATACTACAAAAAGAACATTAAAAATTCGTCAAAGAAATGCAAATTTTTTAATAAATTGTCAAAATTTGTCTCAAATTATTCAAAGTTTTTGTCTGAACCATCATTAAATAACGCCCAGAGTTTTGCCCCGTCGTTTGGTACCTCTCTCGACCACCCCCTATTGTGGGAAGTGCAAAACTTTTGATTGTCACACCTAACCTAACCTAATCTTTCGGTACCTAAATATTCATATTTTTCAGCGGATTTTTGTCATATCTTGTATTCCACCTTGTCTTGATCAACGCAATAGAAATTTTCAGTGCTCCCAAAATTTAAGAGCTTTTTATACTACAAAAAGAACATTAAAAATTCGTCAAAGAAATAGAAATTTTTACTAAATTGTCAAAATTTGTCTCAAATTATTAAAAGTTATTCTGTGAACCATCATTAAATAACGCCCAGAGTTTTGCCCCGTTGTTTGGTACCACTCTCGACCACCCCCTATTGTGGGAAGTGCAATACTTTTGATTTTTACACCTAACCTAGCCTAACATTTCGGTACCTAAATATTCATATTTTTTAGCGGGTATTTTGTCATATTTTGTATTCTACCTTGTCTTGATCAACGCTATAGAAATTTTCAGTGCTGCCAAAATTTAAGAGATTTTTATACTAAAAAAGAACATTAAAAATTCGTCAAAGAAATGCAAATTTTTTAATAAATTGTCAAAATTTGTCTCAAATTATTCAAAGTTATTCTCTGAACCATCATTAAATAACGCCTGGAGTTTTGCCCCGTCGTTTTGTACCACTCTCGACCACCCCCTATTGTGGGAAGTGCAAAACTTTTGATTGTCACACCTAACCTAACCTAATCTTTCGGTACCTAAATATTCATATTTTTCAGCAGATTTTTGTCATATCTTGTATTCCACCTTGTCTTGATCAACGCTATAGAAATTTTCAGTGCTCCCAAAATTTAAGTTTTTTATACTACAAAAAGAACATTAAAAATTCGTCAAAGAAATGCAAATTTTTTAATAAATTGTCAAAATTTGTCTCAAATTATTCAAAGTTATTCTCTGAACCATCATTAAATAACGCCCGGAGTTTTCCCCGTCGTTTGGTACCACTCTCGACCACCCCCTATTGTGGGAAGTGCAAAACTTTTGATTTTTACACCTAACCTAACCTAACCTTTCGGTACCTAATTATTCATATTTTTCAGCGGATTTTTGTCATATCTTGTATTCCACCTTGTCTTGATCAATGCTATAGAAATTTTCAATGCTGCCAAAATTTAAGAGCTTTTTATACTACAAAAAGAACATTAAAAATTCGTCAAAGAAATGCAAATTTTTTAATAAATTGTCAAAATTTGTCTCAAATTATTCAAAGTTTTTGTCTGAACCATCATTAAATAACGCCCAGAGTTTTGCCCCGTCGTTTGGTACCTCTCTCGACCACCCCCTATTGTGGGAAGTGCAAAACTTTTGATTGTCACACCTAACCTAACCTAATCTTTCGGTACCTAAATATTCATATTTTTCAGCAGATTTTTGTCATATCTTGTATTCCACCTTGTCTTGATCAACGCAATAGAAATTTTCAGTGCTGCCAAAATTTAAGAGCTTTTTATACTACAAAAAGAACATTAAAAATTCGTCAAAGAAATGCAAATTTTTTAATAAATTGTCAATTTTTGTCTCAAATTATTCAAAGTTTTTGTCTGAACCATCATTAAATAACGCCCAGAGTTTTGCCCCGTCGTTTGGTACCTCTCTCGACCACCCCCTATTGTGGGAAGTGCAAAACTTTTGATTGTCACACCTAACCTAACCTAATCTTTCGGTACCTAAATATTCATATTTTTCAGCGGATTTTTGTCATATCTTGTATTCCACCTTGTCTTGATCAACGCAATAGAAATTTTCAGTGCTGCCAAAATTTAAGAGCTTTTTATACTACAAAAAGAACATTAAAAATTCGTCAAAGAAATACAAATTTTTACTAAATTGTCAAAATTTGTCTCAAATTATTAAAAGTTATTCTCTGAACCATCATTAAATAACGCCCAGAGTTTTGCCCCGTCGTTTGGTACCACTCTCGACCACCCCCTATTGTGGGACGTGCAAAACTTTTGATTTTTACACCTAACCTAGCCTAACATTTCGGTACCTAAATATTCATATTTTTTAGCGGGTATTTTGTCATATTTTGTATTCTACCTTGTCTTGATCAACGCTATAGAAATTTTCAGTGCTGCCAAAATTTAAGAGTTTTTTATACTAAAAAAGAACATTAAAAATTCGTCAAAGAAATGCAAATTTTTTAATAAATTGTCAAAATTTGTCTCAAATTATTCAAAGTTATTCTCTGAACCATCATTAAATAACGCCTGGAGTTTTGCCCCGTCGTTTGGTACCACTCTCGACCACCCCCTATTGTGGGAAGTGCAAAACTTTTGATTGTCACACCTAACCTAACCTAATCTTTCGGTACCTAATTATTCATATTTTTCAGCGGATTTTTGTCATATCTTGTATTCCACCTTGTCTTGATCAATGCTATAGAAATTTTCAATGCTGCCAAAATTTAAGAGCTTTTTATACTACAAAAAGAACATTAAAAATTCGTCAAAGAAATGCAAATTTTTTAATAAATTGTCAAAATTTGTCTCAAATTATTCAAAGTTTTTGTCTGAACCATCATTAAATAACGCCCAGAGTTTTGCCCCGTCGTTTGGTACCTCTCTCGACCACCCCCTATTGTGGGAAGTGCAAAACTTTTGATTGTCACACCTAACCTAACCTAATCTTTCGGTACCTAAATATTCATATTTTTCAGCAGATTTTTGTCATATCTTGTATTCCACCTTGTCTTGATCAACGCAATAGAAATTTTCAGTGCTGCCAAAATTTAAGAGCTTTTTATACTACAAAAAGAACATTAAAAATTAGTCAAAGAAATGCAAATTTTTTAATAAATTGTCAAAATTTGTCTCAAATTATTCAAAGTTTTTGTCTGAACCATCATTAAATAACGCCCAGAGTTTTGCCCCGTCGTTTGGTACCTCTCTCGACCACCCCCTATTGTGGGAAGTGCAAAACTTTTGATTGTCACACCTAACCTAACCTAATCTTTCGGTACCTAAATATTCATATTTTTCAGCGGATTTTTGTCATATCTTGTATTCCACCTTGTCTTGATCAACGCAATAGAAATTTTCAGTGCTGCCAAAATTTAAGAGCTTTTTATACTACAAAAAGAACATTAAAAATTCGTCAAAGAAATACAAATTTTTACTAAATTGTCAAAATTTGTCTCAAATTATTAAAAGTTATTCTCTGAACCATCATTAAATAACGCCCAGAGCTTTGCCCCGTTGTTTGGTACCACTCTCGACCACCCCCTATTGTGGGAAGTGCAAAACTTTTGATTTTTACACCTAACCTACCCTAATCTTTCGGTACCTAAATATTCATATTTTTTAGCGGGTATTTTGTCATATTTTGTATTCTACCTTGTCTTGATCAACGCTATAGAAATTTTCAGTGCTGCCAAAATTTAAGAGTTTTTTATACTAAAAAAGAACATTAAAAATTCGTCAAAGAAATGCAAATTTTTTAATAAATTGTCAAAATTTGTCTCAAATTATTCAAAGTTATTCTCTGAACCATCATTAAATAACGCCTGGAGTTTTGCCCCGTCGTTTGGTACCACTCTCGACCACCCCCTATTGTGGGAAGTGCAAAACTTTTGATTGTCACACCTAACCTAACCTAATCTTTCGGTACCTAAATATTCATATTTTTCAGCAGATTTTTGTCATATCTTGTATTCCACCTTGTCTTGATCAACGCTATAGACATTTTCAGTGCTCCCAAAATTTAAGTTTTTTATACTACAAAAAGAACATTAAAAATTCGTCAAAGAAATGCAAATTTTTTAATAAATTGTCAAAATTTGTCTCAAATTATTCAAAGTTATTCTCTGAACCATCATTAAATAACGCCCGGAGTTTTCCCCGTCGTTTGGTACCACTCTCGACCACCCCCTATTGTGGGAAGTGCAAAACTTTTGATTTTTACACCTAACCTAACCTAACCTTTCGGTACCTAATTATTCATATTTTTCAGCGGATTTTTGTCATATCTTGTATTCCACCTTGTCTTGATCAATGCTATAGAAATTTTCAATGCTGCCAAAATTTAAGAGCTTTTTATACTACAAAAAGGACATTAAAAATTCGTCAAAGAAATGCAAATTTTTTAATAAATTGTCAAAATTTGTCTCAAATTATTCAAAGTTTTTGTCTGAACCATCATTAAATAACGCCCAGAGTTTTGCCCCGTCGTTTGGTACCTCTCTCGACCACCCCCTATTGTGGGAAGTGCAAAACTTTTGATTGTCACACCTAACCTAACCTAATCTTTCGGTACCTAAATATTCATATTTTTCAGCAGATTTTTGTCATATCTTGTATTCCACCTTGTCTTGATCAACGCTATAGAAATTTTCAGTGCTCCCAAAATTTAAGTTTTTTATACTACAAAAAGAACATTAAAAATTCGTCAAAGAAATGCAAATTTTTTAAAAATTGTCAAAATTTGTCTCAAATTATTCAAAGTTTTTGTCTGAACCATCATTAACCCATTGAATGCCGAAGGTAAGCGTCAGACCAAACCTGGTGGCCACCATACAAATGGTCTACTACGTAATTATTCGTAGTTGGCATCACGTATATAAGGATATAGTAGGATGCCAGAATACGTAATATTGCGTATACGCAGTATTACGTAGATAGGCACAGATAGAAAAATAAATGTTAGTAGTGCCTACCTACGCAATAATACGTATCCGCAAAATTACGTACCTTAGCTCCCTAATAAAACACAGACTATTGTCTATCTCGTTTTAACATGTATAAATGGCAATCACGTGTTCTCCCCACTTATTTTTGCATCAATAGTACATTTATTACCTGTGTGCGCATTCAGTGTCGCGCCGCACGCGCTGAGAGACTGTCGCTAGATAGGTGTAGGTAGTTATTGCAATATGGAGCGCGGACGCCGATCGCGTCGTATTTTACGCGGTAACCGAAATCCCAGATTGTTACAACGACAGTTGAATGTGAATGAAATACCTGGAATTCTGATGGAACCAGAATCGACAGACGATGAGGACTTCTCTTCCGGATCAGATAATAATTACGTTCCAGAGAGAGAAGCGCGGAGTAGTAGTTCGTCTTATGAAACATCGACATCTGACAATGAATCGCAGCCGCCACCCGCAACGCTCACAGAAGCATCGTCATGTGATCCAGAGTTTCAGTGGAATATAGGTTCTGCAAGACCCCAACAATTTGCATTTACGGGTGAGTCGGGAATAAAGATTGACTTCAGACCTACCCCCGCTGCTTTAGCTGATATATTTTTTTCAAACGATTTTCTGCTTTCTTTGGTGCAAGCTACAAATAATTACGCACGTCGCACAGCCGGTCCCTTACAAAAGCATGCCCGCTTTAGATATTGGAAGGATACAAATATTGAAGAAATGCGCAAGTTTATTGTTATGTTGCTTTATATGGGATTGGTGCAATTACCCTCTATAAGTCATTACTGGCGATTGGATCCATTGTACAACATGCCGCTGTTTAGGACTTTGATGAGCAGAAACCGCTTTCAATTATTGTTACGTAATTTTCATTTTTCCGAAGACGACTCCTCGGCTACATCCAGACTGCATAAAATACAACCTATATTAGAACGGTTCAACAACATAATGATTGATCTCTATTATCCTAAAGCTGACCTAAGTATCGATGAGTCAATGGTTTTGTGGAGAGGAAGATTGATTTTCCGACAGTACATAAAAAATAAGAAGCACAAATACGGAATAAAACTGTATGAATTATGTGAATCGTCAGGTATAGTCATGAAAATTCGTGTTTATAGAGGAAAAAGTGAGAAGCCTCCACCTGGAACCTTACATAGCACGGAAGTTGTATTAGATCTAATGGAAGGCTATTTAGATAAAGGTCACGTAATCTACGCTGACAATTTTTTACAATCCACCTGATTTGACGAGACGTCTTACCCAAAGGAAAACATACATATGTGGTACACTTCGAAAGAATCGAAAAAACTTGCCTGTAGACGTTACAAACGCTAAGTTAAAGCGTGGAGAGCTAGCTGCTAAAGTATGCAATGATATTACTGTTTGTAAATGGAAAGATAAACGAGATGTACTGGTAATTTCAAACAAGCATAATCTTCAGTTGGTGAGAGTTAGGAATAAGAATGGTAGAATCTCACTGAAGCCGAACATTGTCGCCGATTATAACTTGGGCATGTCAGGTGTAGACCGAGGCGACCAGATGGTCTCATATTATTCATGCCTCAGAAAAACTCTTAGATGGCACAAGAAGCTAGGGCTACACATCTTTGAAGTGTACATTCAAAATGCACACCGAATACTTCGTCTTCAAGATAGAACTTCTAAAATGCGACTGCTGCAATTTCGTGAAGGTTTTATAAGACATCTGTTAGGAATGAATAATAATGATCCCACCATAGCAACTGGGTCGCATTCGACACAAGCAGGACCATCACAAGAACCCCAATCAATTCTATCCCCGGCTTCAACTAGTCAATTATCTGCTAAAACTCGTGTACCACTAGATAATTTTCATTATTTAGAAAAGCTTCCACCCACGGCTAAAAAAGCCGTTCCGGCTAAACCTTGTCGTGTTTGCACTAAAAATAAAATACGGAAGGAATCATCTTTTGTATGTGCTACTTGTCCTGAAAAGCCGGCTTTGTGTGTAAACAATTGTTTTAAAATTTACCACACAGATTCTAAATTCGCTTAATTTTTTTTTTATCGTTGTATAGAAGTTTATTTTTATGTATTTTAGTGTTGATTTAGTAAGAAATATTACTGTTTTTGTTATAATAATTACTTAGAAGTATATTGATCTCAAGAGTAGACTGTGTAATTCATGATACCAAAGTGTATTAGATTTAGATCTTTAGAAACAATAAAGTTACTATTTTTGTATATTGTGTTTTATTTGAGGTGCCAAGTAGTATAAAAACGAACGTTGCAGGAGGCCAAACAGTATAGATCACCCTACAACCAACAAAGAACATCTACGTACTAACACGTAGTTGGCCTCTCCTGTTAACCTACCTTACGTATTATTACGTAGTCGGCACTCAATGGGTTAAATAACGCCCAGAGTTTTGCCCCGTCGTTTGGTACCTCTCTCGACCACCCCCTATTGTGAGAAGTGCAAAACTTTTGATTGTCACACCTAACCTAACCTAATCTTTCGGTACCTAAATATTCATATTTTTCAGCGGATTTTTGTCATATCTTGTATTCCACCTTGTCTTGATCAACGCAATAGAAATTTTCAGTGCTGCCAAAATTTAAGAGCTTTTTATACTACAAAAAGAACATTAAAAATTCGTCAAAGAAATGCAAATTTTTTAATAAATTGTCAAAATTTGTCTCAAATTATTCAAAGTTTTTGTCTGAACCATCATTAAATAACGCCCAGAGTTTTGTCCCGTCGTTTGGTACCTCTCTCGACCACCCCCTATTGTGGGAAGTGCAAAACTTTTGATTGTCACACCTAACCTAACCTAATCTTTCGGTACCTAAATATTCATATTTTTCAGCGGATTTTTGTCATATCTTGTATTCCACCTTGTCTTGATCAACGCAATAGAAATTTTCAGTGCTGCCAAAATTTAAGAGCTTTTTATACTACAAAAAGAACATTAAAAATTCGTCAAAGAAATACAAATTTTTACTAAATTGTCAAAATTTGTCTCAAATTATTAAAAGTTATTCTCTGAACCATCATTTAATAACGCCCAGAGTTTTGCCCCGTTGTTTGGTACCACTCTCGACCACCCCCTATTGTGGGAAGTGCAAAACTTTTGATTTTTACACCTAACCTACCCTAATCTTTCGGTACCTAAATATTCATATTTTTTAGCGGGTATTTTGTCATATTTTGTATTCTACCTTGTCTTGATCAACGCTATAGAAATTTTCAGTGCTGCCAAAATTTAAGAGTTTTTTATACTAAAAAAGAACATTAAAAATTCGTCAAAGAAATGCAAATTTTTTAATAAATTGTCAAAATTTGTCTCAAATTATTCAAAGTTATTCTCTGAACCATCATTAAATAACGCCTGGAGTTTTGCCCCGTCGTTTGGTACCACTCTCGACCACCCCCTATTGTGGGAAGTGCAAAACTTTTGATTGTCACACCTAACCTAACCTAATCTTTCGGTACCTAAATATTCATATTTTTCAGCAGATTTTTGTCATATCTTGTATTCCACCTTGTCTTGATCAACGCTATAGAAATTTTCAGTGCTCCCAAAATTTAAGTTTTTTATACTACAAAAAGAACATTAAAAATTCGTCAAAGAAATGCAAATTTTTTAATAAATTGTCAAAATTTGTCTCAAATTATTCAAAGTTATTCTCTGAACCATCATTAAATAACGCCCGGAGTTTTCCCCGTCGTTTGGTACCACTCTCGACCACCCCGTATTGTGGGAAGTGCAAAACTTTTGATTTTTACACCTAACCTAACCTAACCTTTCGGTACCTAATTATTCATATTTTTCAGCGGATTTTTGTCATATCTTGTATTCCACCTTGTCTTGATCAATGCTATAGAAATTTTCAATGCTGCCAAAATTTAAGAGCTTTTTATACTACAAAAAGAACATTAAAAATTCGTCAAAGAAATGCAATTTTTTTAATAAATTGTCAAAATTTGTCTCAAATTATTCAAAGTTTTTGTCTGAACCATCATTAAATAACGCCCAGAGTTTTGCCCCGTCGTTTGGTACCTCTCTCGACCACCCCCTATTGTGGGAAGTGCAAAACTTTTGATTGTCACACCTAACCTAACCTAACCTTTCGGTACCTAATTATTCATATTTTTCAGCGGATTTTTGTCATATCTTGTATTCCACCTTGTCTTGATCAATGCTATAGAAATTTTCAATGCTGCCAAAATTTAAGAGCTTTTTATACTACAAAAAGAACATTAAAAATTCGTCAAAGAAATGCAAATTTTTTAATAAATTGTCAAAATTTGTCTCAAATTATTCAAAGTTTTTGTCTGAACCATCATTAAATAACGCCCAGAGTTTTGCCCCGTCGTTTGGTACCTCTCTCGACCACCCCCTATTGTGGGAAGTGCAAAACTTTTGATTGTCACACCTAACCTAACCTAATCTTTCGGTACCTAAATATTCATATTTTTCAGCAGATTTTTGTCATATCTTGTATTCCACCTTGTCTTGATCAACGCAATAGAAATTTTCAGTGCTGCCAAAATTTAAGAGCTTTTATACTACAAAAAGAACATTAAAAATTCGTCAAAGAAATACAAATTTTTACTAAATTGTCAAAATTTGTCTCAAATTATTAAAAGTTATTCTCTGAACCATCATTAAATAACACCCAGAGCTTTGCCCCGTTGTTTGGTACCACTCTCGACCACCCCCTATTGTGGGAAGTGCAAAACTTTTGATTTTTACACCTAACCTACCCTAATCTTTCGGTACCTAAATATTCATATTTTTTAGCGGGTATTTTGTCATATTTTGTATTCTACCTTGTCTTGATCAACGCTATAGAAATTTTCAGTGCTGCCAAAATTTAAGAGTTTTTTATACTAAAAAAGAACATTAAAAATTCGTCAAAGAAATGCAAATTTTTTAATAAATTGTCAAAATTTGTCTCAAATTATTCAAAGTTATTCTCTGAACCATCATTAAATAACGCCTGGAGTTTTGCCCCGTCGTTTGGTACCACTCTCGACCACCCCCTATTGTGGGAAGTGCAAAACTTTTGATTGTCACACCTAACCTAACCTAATCTTTCGGTACCTAAATATTCATATTTTTCAGCAGATTTTTGTCATATCTTGTATTCCACCTTGTCTTGATCAACGCTATAGACATTTTCAGTGCTCCCAAAATTTAAGTTTTTTATACTACAAAAAGAACATTAAAAATTCGTCAAAGAAATGCAAATTTTTTAATAAATTGTCAAAATTTGTCTCAAATTATTCAAAGTTATTCTCTGAACCATCATTAAATAACGCCCGGAGTTTTCCCCGTCGTTTGGTACCACTCTCGACCACCCCCTATTGTGGGAAGTGCAAAACTTTTGATTTTTACACCTAACCTAACCTAACCTTTCGGTACCTAATTATTCATATTTTTCAGCGGATTTTTGTCATATCTTGTATTCCACCTTGTCTTGATCAATGCTATAGAAATTTTCAATGCTGCCAAAATTTAAGAGCTTTTTATACTACAAAAAGGACATTAAAAATTCGTCAAAGAAATGCAAATTTTTTAATAAATTGTCAAAATTTGTCTCAAATTATTCAAAGTTTTTGTCTGAACCATCATTAAATAACGCCCAGAGTTTTGCCCCGTCGTTTGGTACCTCTCTCGACCACCCCCTATTGTGGGAAGTGCAAAACTTTTGATTGTCACACCTAACCTAACCTAATCTTTCGGTACCTAAATATTCATATTTTTCAGCAGATTTTTGTCATATCTTGTATTCCACCTTGTCTTGATCAACGCTATAGAAATTTTCAGTGCTCCCAAAATTTAAGTTTTTTATACTACAAAAAGAACATTAAAAATTCGTCAAAGAAATGCAAATTTTTTAATAAATTGTCAAAATTTGTCTCAAATTATTCAAAGTTTTTGTCTGAACCATCATTAAATAACGCCCAGAGTTTTGCCCCGTCGTTTGGTACCTCTCTCGACCACCCCCTATTGTGAGAAGTGCAAAACTTTTGATTGTCACACCTAACCTAACCTAATCTTTCGGTACCTAAATATTCATATTTTTCAGCGGATTTTTGTCATATCTTGTATTCCACCTTGTCTTGATCAACGCAATAGAAATTTTCAGTGCTGCCAAAATTTAAGAGCTTTTTATACTACAAAAAGAACATTAAAAATTCGTCAAAGAAATGCAAATTTTTTAATAAATTGTCAAAATTTGTCTCAAATTATTCAAAGTTTTTGTCTGAACCATCATTAAATAACGCCCAGAGTTTTGTCCCGTCGTTTGGTACCTCTCTCGACCACCCCCTATTGTGGGAAGTGCAAAACTTTTGATTGTCACACCTAACCTAACCTAATCTTTCGGTACCTAAATATTCATATTTTTCAGCGGATTTTTGTCATATCTTGTATTCCACCTTGTCTTGATCAACGCAATAGAAATTTTCAGTGCTGCCAAAATTTAAGAGCTTTTTATACTACAAAAAGAACATTAAAAATTCGTCAA
Organism: Catocala nupta; assembly: GCA_963675205.1. Lineage (NCBI taxonomy): Eukaryota > Metazoa > Arthropoda > Insecta > Lepidoptera > Erebidae > Catocala > Catocala nupta. The sequence goes on from OY776096.1 coordinate 162,277, forward strand.
AGAAATACAAATTTTTACTAAATTGTCAAAATTTGTCTCAAATTATTAAAAGTTATTCTCTGAACCATCATTTAATAACGCCCAGAGTTTTGCCCCGTTGTTTGGTACCACTCTCGACCACCCCCTATTGTGGGAAGTGCAAAACTTTTGATTTTTACACCTAACCTACCCTAATCTTTCGGTACCTAAATATTCATATTTTTTAGCGGGTATTTTGTCATATTTTGTATTCTACCTTGTCTTGATCAACGCTATAGAAATTTTCAGTGCTGCCAAAATTTAAGAGTTTTTTATACTAAAAAAGAACATTAAAAATTCGTCAAAGAAATGCAAATTTTTTAATAAATTGTCAAAATTTGTCTCAAATTATTCAAAGTTATTCTCTGAACCATCATTAAATAACGCCTGGAGTTTTGCCCCGTCGTTTGGTACCACTCTCGACCACCCCCTATTGTGGGAAGTGCAAAACTTTTGATTGTCACACCTAACCTAACCTAATCTTTCGGTACCTAAATATTCATATTTTTCAGCAGATTTTTGTCATATCTTGTATTCCACCTTGTCTTGATCAACGCTATAGAAATTTTCAGTGCTCCCAAAATTTAAGTTTTTTATACTACAAAAAGAACATTAAAAATTCGTCAAAGAAATGCAAATTTTTTAATAAATTGTCAAAATTTGTCTCAAATTATTCAAAGTTATTCTCTGAACCATCATTAAATAACGCCCGGAGTTTTCCCCGTCGTTTGGTACCACTCTCGACCACCCCGTATTGTGGGAAGTGCAAAACTTTTGATTTTTACACCTAACCTAACCTAACCTTTCGGTACCTAATTATTCATATTTTTCAGCGGATTTTTGTCATATCTTGTATTCCACCTTGTCTTGATCAATGCTATAGAAATTTTCAATGCTGCCAAAATTTAAGAGCTTTTTATACTACAAAAAGAACATTAAAAATTCGTCAAAGAAATGCAATTTTTTTAATAAATTGTCAAAATTTGTCTCAAATTATTCAAAGTTTTTGTCTGAACCATCATTAAATAACGCCCAGAGTTTTGCCCCGTCGTTTGGTACCTCTCTCGACCACCCCCTATTGTGGGAAGTGCAAAACTTTTGATTGTCACACCTAACCTAACCTAATCTTTCGGTACCTAAATATTCATATTTTTCAGCAGATTTTTGTCATATCTTGTATTCCACCTTGTCTTGATCAACGCTATAGAAATTTTCAGTGCTCCCAAAATTTAAGTTTTTTATACTACAAAAAGAACATTAAAAATTCGTCAAAGAAATGCAAATTTTTTAATAAATTGTCAAAATTTGTCTCAAATTATTCAAAGTTATTCTCTGAACCATCATTAAATAACGCCCGGAGTTTTCCCCGTCGTTTGGTACCACTCTCGACCACCCCCTATTGTGGGAAGTGCAAAACTTTTGATTTTTACACCTAACCTAACCTAATCTTTTGGTACCTAAATATTCATATTTTTCAGCGGGTTTTTGTCATATCTTGTATTCTACCTTGTCTTGATCAACGCTATAAAAATTTTTTAATGCTGCCAAAATTTAAGAGCTTTTATACTACAAAAAGAACATTAAAATTCGTCAAAGAAATACAAATTTTTACTTAATTGTCAAAATTTGTCTCAAATTATTTAAAGTTATTCTCTGAACCATCATTAAATAACGCCCAGAGTTTTGCCCCGTTGTTTGGTACCACTCTCGACCACCCCCTATTGTGGGAAGTGCAAAACTTTTGATTTGTACACCTAACCTACCCTAATCTTTCGGTACCTAAATATTCATATTTTTTAGCGGGTATTTTGTCATATCTTGTATTCTACCTTGTCTTGATCAACGCTGTAGAAATTTTCAATGCTGCCAAAATTTAAGAGTTTTTTATACTAAAAAAGAACATTAAAAATTCGTCAAAGAAATGCAAATTTTTTTAAAAATTGACAAAATTTGTCTCAAATTATTCAAAGGTATTCTCTAAACCATCATGAAATAACGCCCGGAGTTTTGCCACGTGGTTTGATACCACTCTCGACCACCCCCTATTGTGGGAAGTGCAAAACTTTTGATTTTTACACCTAACCTAACCTAATCTTTCGGTACCTAAATATTCATATTTTTCAGCGGGTTTTTGTCATATCTTGTATTCTACCTTGTCTTGATCAACGCTGTAGAAATTTTCAATGCTGCCAAAATTTAAGAGCTTTTATACTACAAAAAGAACATTAAAAATTCGTCAAAGAAATACAAATTTTTACTAAATTGTCAAAATTTGTCTCAAATTATTCAAAGTTATTCTCTGAACCATCATTAAATAACGCCCAGAGTTTTTCCCCGTTGTTTGGTACCACTCTCGACCACCCCCTATTGTGGGAAGTGCAAAACTTTTGATTTTTACACCTAACCTACCCTAATCTTTCGGTACCTAAATATTCATATTTTTTAGCGGGTATTTTGTCATATCTTGTATTCTACCTTGTCTTGATCAACGCTATAGAAATTTTCAGTGCTGCCAAAATTTAAGAGTTTTTTATACTAAAAAAGAACATAAAAATTCGTCAAAGAAATGCAAATTTTTAATAAATTGTCAAAATTTGTCTCAAATTATTCAAAGTTATTCTCTGAACCATCATTAAATAACGCCCGGAGTTTTGCCCCGTCGTTTGGTACCACTCTCGACCACCCCCTGTTGTGGGAAGTGCAAACCTTTTGATTTTTACACCTAACCTAACCTAATCTTTTGGTACCTAAATATTCATATTTTTCAGCGGGTTTTTGTCATATCTTGTATGCTACCTTGTCTTGATCAACGCTATAAAAATTTTTAATGCTGCCAAAATTTAAGAGCTTTTATACTACAAAAAGAACATTAAAATTCGTCAAAGAAATACAAATTTTTACTTAATTGTCAAAATTTGTCTCAAATTATTCAAAGTTATTCTCTGAACCATCATTAAATAACGCCCAGAGTTTTGCCCCGTTGTTTGGTACCACTCTCGACCACTTCCTATTGTGGGAAGTGCAAAACTTTTGATTTTTACACCTAACCTAACCTGACATTTCGGTACCTAAATATTCATAGCTTTCAGCGTGATTTTTGTCATATCTTGTATTCTACCTTGTGTTCATCAACGCAATAGAAATTTTCAGAGCTGCCAATATTTAAGATTTTTATACTACAAAAAGTACATTAAAATTAGTCAAAGAAATGCAAATTTTTAATAAATTGTCAAAATTTGTCTCAAATTATTCAAAGTTATTCTCTGAACCATCATTAAATAACGCCCGGAGTTTTCTCCCGTCGTTTGATTCCACTTTCGACCACCCCCTATTGTGGGAAGTGCAAAACTTTTGATTTTTACACCTAACCTAACCTGACATTTCGGTACCTAAATATTCATAGTTTTCAGCGGGTTTTTTGTCATATCTTGTATTCTACCTTGTCTTGATCAACGCTATAGAAATTTTCAATGCTGCCAAAATTTAAGAGATTTTTATACTACAAAAATAACATTAAAACTTCGTCAAAGAAATGCAAATTTTTTAATAAATTGTCAAAATTTGTCTCAAATTATTCTCTGAACCATCATTAAATAACGCCTGGAGTTTTGCCCCGTCGTTTGGTTCCACTCTCGACCACCCCCTATTGTGGGACGTGCAAAACTTTTGATTTTTACACCTAACCTAGCCTAACATTTCGGTACCTAAATATTCATAGTTTTCAGCGGGTTTTTTGTCATATTTTGTATTCTAACTTGTCTTGATCAACGCTATAGAAATTTTCAATGCTGCCATAATTTAAAAGTCTTTTATACTACAAAGAGAACATTAAAAATTCGTCAAAGAAATGCAAATTTTTAATAAATTGTCAAAATTTGTCTCAAATTATGCAAAGTTATTCTCTGAACCATCATTAAGTAACGCCCAGAGTTTTGCCCCGTTGTTTGGTACCACTCTCGACCACCCCCTATTGTGGGAAGTGCAAAACTTTTGATTTTTACACCTAACCTACCCTAATCTTTCGGTACCTAAATATTCATATTTTTTAGCGGGTATTTTGTCATATCTTGTATTCTACCTTGTCTTGATCAACGCTATAGAAATTTTCAGTGCTGCCAAAATTTAAGAGTTTTTTATACTAAAAAAGAACATTAAAAATTCGTCAAAGAAATGCAAATTTTTTAATAAATTGTCAAAATTTGTCTCAAATTATTCAAAGTTATTCTCTGAATCATCATTAAATAACGCCCGGAGTTTTGCCCCGTCGTTTGGTACCACTCTCGACCACCCCCTGTTGTGGGAAGTGCAAAACTTTTGATTTTTACACCTAACCTAACCTAATCTTTTGGTACCTAAATATTCATATTTTTCAGCGGGTTTTTGTCATATCTTGTATTCTACCTTGTCTTGATCAACGCTATAAAAATTTTTAATGCTGCCAAAATTTAAGAGCTTTTATACTACAAAAAGAACATTAAAAATTCGTCAAAGAAATACAAATTTTTACTTAATTATCAAAATTTGTCTCCTTTTATCCAAAATTATTCTCTGAACCATCATTAAATAACGCCCGGAGTTTTCTCCCGTCGTTTGGTTCCACTCTCGACCACCCCCTGTTGTGGGAAGTGCAAAACTTTTGATTTTTACACCTAACCTAACCTAATCTTTTGGTACCTAAATATTCATATTTTTCAGCGGGTTTTTGTCATATCTTGTATTCTACCTTGTCTTGATCAACGCTATAAAAATTTTTAATGCTGCCAAAATTTAAGAGCTTTTATACTACAAAAAGAACATTAAAAATTCGTCAAAGAAATACAAATTTTTACTTAATTGTCAAAATTTGTCTCCTATTATTCAAAATTATTCTCTGAACCATCATTAAATAACGCCCGGAGTTTTCTCCCGTCGTTTGGTTCCACTTTCGACCACTTCCTATTGTGGGAAGTGCAAAACTTTTGATTTTTACACCTAACCTAACCTGACATTTCGGTACCTAAATATTCATAGTTTTCAGCGGGTTTTTTGTCATATCTTGTATTCTACCTTGTCTTCATCAACGCAATAGAAATTTTCAGTGCTGCCAAAATTTAAGATTTTTATACTACAAAAATAACATTAAAACTTCGTCAAAGAAATGCAAATTTTTTAATAAATTGTCAAAATTTGTCTCAAATTATTCAAAATTATTCTCTGAACCATCATTAAATAACGCCTGGAGTTTTGAACCGTCGTTTGGTACCACTCTCGACCACCCCCTATTGTGGGACGTGCAAAACTTTTGATTTTTACACCTAACCTAGCCTAACATTTCGGTACCTAAATATTCATAGTTTTCAGCGGGTTTTTTGTCATATCTTGTATTCTACCTTGTCTTGATCAACGCTATAGAAATTTTCAATGCTGCCATAATTTAAAAGTCTTTTATACTACAAAGAGAACATTAAAAATTCGTCAAAGAAATGCAAATTTTTTAATAAATTGTCAAAATATGTCTCAAATTATTCAAAGTTATTCTCTGAACCATCATTAAATAACGCCCGGAGTTTTGCCCCGTCGTTTGGTACCACTCTCGACCACCCCCTGTTGTGGGAAGTGCAAACCTTTTGATTTTTACACCTAACCTAACCTAATCTTTTGGTACCTAAATATTCATATTTTTCAGCGGGTTTTTGTCATATCTTGTATTCTACCTTGTCTTGATCAACGCTATAAAAATTTTTAATGCTGCCAAAATTTAAGAGCTTTTATACTACAAAAAGAACATTAAAAATTCGTCAAAGAAATACAAATTTTTACTTAATTGTCAAAATTTGTCTCAAATTATTCAAAGTTATTCTCTGAACCATCATTAAATAACGCCCAGAGTTTTGCCCCGTTGTTTGGTACCACTCTCGACCACCCCCTATTGTGGGAAGTGCAAAACTTTTGATTTGTACACCTAACCTAACCTAATCTTTCGGTACCTAAATATTCATATTATTTAGCGGGTATTTTGTCATATCTTGTATTCTACCTTGTCTTGATCAACGCTGTAGAAATTTTCAATGCTGCCAAAATTTAAGAGTTTTTTATACTAAAAAAGAACATTAAAAATTCGTCAAAGAAATGCAAATTTTTTAATAAATTGTCAAAATTTGTCTCAAATTATTCAAAGGTATTCTCTAAACCATCATGAAATAACGCCCGGAGTTTTGCCACGTGGTTTGATACCACTCTCGACCACCCCCTATTGTGGGAAGTGCAAAACTTTTGATTTTTACACCTAACCTAACCTAATCTTTCGGCACCTGAATATTCATATTTTTCAGCGGGTTTTTGTCATATCTTGTATTCTACCTTGTCTTGATCAACGCTGTAGAAATTTTCAATGCTGCCAAAATTTAAGAGTCTTTTATACTACAAAGAGGACATTAAAAATTCGTCAAAGAAATACAAATTTTTACTAAATATTCAAAATTTGTCTCCTATTATTCAAAATTATTCTCTGAACCATCATTAAATAACGCCCGGAGTTTTCTCCCGTCGTTTGGTTCCACTCTCGACCACTTCCTATTGTGGGAAGTGCAAAACTTTTGATTTTTACACCTAACCTAACCTGACATTTCGGTACCTAAATATTCATAGCTTTCAGCGGGATTTTTGTCATATCTTGTATTCTACCTTGTGTTCATCAACGCAATAGAAATTTTCAGAGCTGCCAAAATTTAAGATTTTTATACTACAAAAAGAACATTAAAAATTAGTCAAAGAAATGCAAATTTTTAATAAATTGTCAAAATTTGTCTCAAATTATTCAAAGTTATTCTCTGAACCATCATTAAATAACGCCCGGAGTTTTCTCCCGTCGTTTGATTCCACTTTCGACCACCCCCTATTGTGGGAAGTGCAAAACTTTTGATTTTTACACCTAACCTAACCTGACATTTCGGTACCTAAATATTCATAGTTTTCAGCGGGTTTTTTGTCATATCTTGTATTCTACCTTGTCTTGATCAACGCTATAGAAATTTTCAATGCTGCCAAAATTTAAGAGATTTTTATACTACAAAAATAACATTAAAACTTCGTCAAAGAAATACAAATTTTTACTAAATTGTCAAAATTTGTCTCAAATTATTCAAAGTTATTCTCTGAACCATCATTAAGTAACGCCCAGAGTTTTGTCCCGTTGTTTGGTACCACTCTCGACCACCCCTTATTGTGGGAAGTGCAAAACTTTTGATTTTTACACCTAACCTACCCTAATCTTTCGGTACCTAAATATTCATATTTTTTAGCGGGTATTTTGTCATATCTTGTATTCTACCTTGTCTTGATCAACGCTATAGAAATTTTCAGTGCTGCCAAAATTTAAGAGTTTTTTATACTAAAAAAGAACATTAAAAATTCGTCAAAGAAACACAAATTTTTACTTAATTGTCAAAATTTGTCTCCTTTTACTCAAAATTATTCTCTGAACCATCATTAAATAACGCCCGGAGTTTTCTCCCGTCGTTTGGTTCCACTCTCGACCACCCCCTGTTGTGGGAAGTGCAAACCTTTTGATTTTTACACCTAACCTAACCTAATCTTTTGGTACCTAAATATTCATATTTTTCAGCGGGTTTTTGTCATATCTTGTATTCTACCTTGTCTTGATCAACGCTATAAAAATTTTTAATGCTGCCAAAATTTAAGAGCTTTTATACTACAAAAAGAACATTAAAAATTCGTCAAAGAAATACAAATTTTTACTTAATTGTCAAAATTTGTCTCCTATTATTCAAAATTATTCTCTGAACCATCATTAAATAACGCCCGGAGTTTTCTCCCGTCGTTTGGTTCCACTTTCGACCACTTCCTATTGTGGGAAGTGCAAAACTTTTGATTTTTACACCTAACCTAACCTGACATTTCGGTACCTAAATATTCATAGTTTTCAGCGGGTTTTTTGTCATATCTTGTATTCTACCTTGTCTTCATCAACGCAATAGAAATTTTCAGTGCTGCCAAAATTTAAGATTTTTATACTACAAAAATAACATTAAAACTTCGTCAAAGAAATGCAAATTTTTTAATAAATTGTCAAAATTTGTCTCAAATTATTCAAAATTATTCTCTGAACCATCATTAAATAACGCCTGGAGTTTTGCCCCGTCGTTTGGTACCACTCTCGACCACCCCCTATTGTGGGACGTGCAAAACTTTTGATTTTTACACCTAACCTAGCCTAACATTTCGGTACCTAAATATTCATAGTTTTCAGCGGGTTTTTGTCATATCTTGTATTCTACCTTGTCTTGATCAACGCTATAGAAATTTTCAATGCTGCCATAATTTAAAAGTCTTTTATACTACAAAGAGAACATAAAAAATTCGTCAAAGAAATGCAAATTTTTTAATAAATTGTCAAAATTTGTCTCAAATTATTCAAAGTTATTCTCTGAACCATCATTAAATAACGACCGGAGTTTTGCCCCGTCGTTTGGTACCACTCTCGACCACCCCCTGTTGTGGGAAGTGAAAAACTTTTGATTTTTACACCTAACCTAACCTAATCTTTTGGTACCTAAATATTCATATTTTTCAGCGGGTTTTTGTCATATCTTGTATTCTACCTTGTCTTGATCAACGCTATAAAAATTTTTAATGCTGCCAAAATTTAAGAGCTTTTATACTACAAAAAGAAAATTAAAATTCGTCAAAGAAATACAAATTTTTACTTAATTGTCAAAATTTGTCTAGAATTATTCAAAGTTATTCTCTGAACCATCATTAAATAACGCCCAGAGTTTTGCCCCGTTGTTTGGTACCACTCTCGACCACCCCCTATTGTGGGAAGTGCAAAACTTTTGATTTGTACACCTAACCTACCCTAATCTTTCGGTACCTAAATATTCATATTTTTTAGCGGGTATTTTGTTATATCTTGTATTCTACCTTTTCTTGATCAACGCTATAGAAATTTTCAATGCTGCCAAAATTTAAGAGATTTTTATACTAAAAAAGAACATTAAAAATTCGTCAAAGAAATGCAAATTTTTTTAAAAATTGTCAAAATTTGTCTCAAATTATTCAAAGGTATTCTCTAAACCATCATGAAATAACGCCCGGAGTTTTGCCACGTGGTTTGATACCACTCTCGACCACCCCCTATTGTGGGAAGTGCAAAACTTTTGATTTTTACACCTAACCTAACCTAATCTTTCGGTACCTAAATATTCATATTTTTCAGCGGGTTTTTGTCATATCTTGTATTCTACCTTGTCTTGATCAACGCTGTAGAAATTTTCAATGCTGCCAAAATTTAAGAGCTTTTATACTACAAAAAGAACATTAAAAATTCGTCAAAGAAATACAAATTTTTACTAAATTGTCAAAATTTGTCTCAAATTATTCAAAGTTATTCTCTGAACCATCATTAAATAATGCCCAGAGTTTTGCCCCGTTGTTTGGTACCACTCTCGACCACCCCCTATTGTGGGAAGTGCAAAACTTTTGATTTTTACACCTAACCTACCCTAATCTTTCGGTACCTAAATATTCATATTTTTTAGCGGGTATTTTGTCATATCTTGTATTCTACCTTGTCTTGATCAACGCTATAGAAATTTTCAGTGCTGCCAAAATTTAAGAGTTTTTTATACTAAAAAAGAACATTAAAAATTCGTCAAAGAAATGCAAATTTTTTAATAAATTGTCAAAATTTGTCTCAAATTATTCAAAGTTATTCTCTGAACCATCATTAAATAACGCCCGGAGTTTTGCCCCGTCGTTTGGTACCACTCTCGACCACCCCCTGTTGTGGGAAGTGCAAACCTTTTGATTTTTACACCTAACCTAACCTAATCTTTTGGTACCTAAATATTCATATTTTTCAGCGGGTTTTTGTCATATCTTGTATTCTACCTTGTCTTGATCAACGCTATAAAAATTTTTAATGCTGCCAAAATTTAAGAGCTTTTATACTACAAAAAGAACATTAAAAATTCGTCAAAGAAATACAAATTTTTACTTAATTGTCAAAATTTGTCTCAAATTATTCAAAGTTATTCTCTGAACCATCATTAAATAACGCCCAGAGTTTTGCCCCGTTGTTTGGTACCACTCTCGACCACCCCCTATTGTGGGAAGTGCAAAACTTTTGATTTGTACACCTAACCTAACCTAATCTTTCGGTACCTAAATATTCATATTATTTAGCGGGTATTTTGTCATATCTTGTATTCTACCTTGTCTTGATCAACGCTGTAGAAATTTTCAATGCTGCCAAAATTTAAGAGTTTTTTATACTAAAAAAGAACATTTAAAATTCGTCAAAGAAATGCAAATTTTTTAATAAATTGTCAAAATTTGTCTCAAATTATTCAAAGGTATTCTCTAAACCATCATGAAATAACGCCCGGAGTTTTGCCACGTGGTTTGATACCACTCTCGACCACCCCCTATTGTGGGAAGTGCAAAACTTTTGATTTTTACACCTAACCTAACCTAATCTTTCGGCACCTAAATATTCATATTTTTCAGCGGGTTTTTGTCATATCTTGTATTCTACCTTGTCTTGATCAACGCTATAGAAATTTTCAGTGCTGCCAAAATTTAAGAGTTTTTTATACTAAAAAAGAACATTAAAAATTCGTCAAAGAAATGCAAATTTTTTAATAAATTGTCAAAATTTGTCTCAAATTATTCAAAGTTTTTCTCTGAACCATCATTAAATAACGCCCGGAGTTTTGCCCCGTCGTTTGGTACCACTCTCGACCACCCCCTGTTGTGGGAAGTGCAAACCTTTTGATTTTTACACCTAACCTAACCTAATCTTTTGGTACCTAAATATTCATATTTTTCAGCGGGTTTTTGTCATATCTTGTATTCTACCTTGTCTTGATCAACGCTATAAAAATTTTTAATGCTGCCAAAATTTAAGAGCATTTATACTACAAAAAGAACATTAAAAATTCGTCAAAGAAATACAAATTTTTACTTAATTGTCAAAATTTGTCTCAAATTATTCAAAGTTATTCTCTGAACCATCATTAAATAACGCCCAGAGTTTTGCCCCGTTGTTTGGTACCACTCTCGACCACCCCCTATTGTGGGAAGTGCAAAACTTTTGATTTGTACACCTAACCTAACCTAATCTTTCGGTACCTAAATATTCATATTATTTAGCGGGTATTTTGTCATATCTTGTATTCTACCTTGTCTTGATCAACGCTGTAGAAATTTTCAATGCTGCCAAAATTTAAGAGTTTTTTATACTAAAAAAGAACATTTAAAATTCGTCAAAGAAATGCAAATTTTTTAATAAATTGTCAAAATTTGTCTCAAATTATTCAAAGGTATTCTCTAAACCATCATGAAATAACGCCCGGAGTTTTGCCACGTGGTTTGATACCACTCTCGACCACCCCCTATTGTGGGAAGTGCAAAACTTTTGATTTTTACACCTAACCTAACCTAATCTTTCGGCACCTAAATATTCATATTTTTCAGCGGGTTTTTGTCATATCTTGTATTCTACCTTGTCTTGATCAACGCTATAGAAATTTTCAGTGCTGCCAAAATTTAAGAGTTTTTTATACTAAAAAAGAACATTAAAAATTCGTCAAAGAAATGCAAATTTTTTAATAAATTGTCAAAATTTGTCTCAAATTATTCAAAGTTATTCTCTGAATCATCATTAAATAACGCCCGGAGTTTTGCCCCGTCGTTTGGTACCACTCTCGACCACCCCCTGTTGTGGGAAGTGCAAAACTTTTGATTTTTACACCTAACCTAACCTAATCTTTTGGTACCTAAATATTCATAGGTTTCAGCGGGTTTTTTGTCATATCTTGTATTCTACCTTGTCTTGATCAACGCTATAGAAATTTTCAATGCTGCCATAATTTAAAAGTCTTTTATACTACAAAGAGAACATTAAAAATTCGTCAAAGAAATGCAAATTTTTTAATAAATTGTCAAAATTTGTCTCAAATTATGCAAAGTTATTCTCTGAACCATCATTAAGTAACGCCCGGAGTTTTGCCCCGTCGTTTGGTACCACTCTCGACCACCCCCTATTGTAGGAAGTGCAAAACTTTTGATTTTTACACCTTACCTAACGTAATCTTTCGGTACCTAAATATTCATTTTTTTCAGCGGGTTTTTGTCATATCTTGTATTCTACCTTGTCTTGATCAACGCTGTAGAAATTTTCAATGCTGCCAAAATTTAAGAGCTTTTATACTACAAAAAGAACATTAAAAATTCGTCAAAGAAATACAAATTTTTACTAAATTGTCAAAATTTGTCTCAAATTATTCAAAGTTATTCTCTGAACCATCATTAAATAACGCCCAGAGTTTTGCCCCGTTGTTTGGTACCACTCTCGACCACCCCCTATTGTGGGAAGTGCAAAACTTTTGATTTTTACACCTAACCTAACCTAATCTTTCGGTACCTAAATATTCATATTTTTCAGCGGGTTTTTGTCATAACTTGTATTCTACCTTGTCTTGATCGACGCTGTAGAAATTTTCAATGCTGCCAAAATTTAAGAGCTTTTATACTACAAAAAGAACATTAAAAATTCGTCAAAGAAATACAAATTTTTACTAAATTGTCAAAATTTGTCTCAAATTATTCAAAGTTATTCTCTGAACCATCATTAAATAACGCCCAGAGTTTTGCCCCGTTGTTTGGTACCACTCTCGACCACCCCCTATTGTGGGAAGTGCAAAACTTTTGATTTTTACACCTAACCTACCCTAATCTTTCGGTACCTAAATATTCATATTTTTTTAGCGGGTATTTTGTCATATCTTGTATTCTACCTTGTCTTGATCAACGCTATAGTAATTTTCAGTGCTGCCAAAATTTAAGAGTTTTTTATACTAAAAAAGAACATTAAAATTCGTCAAAGAAATGCAAATTTTTTAATAAATTGTCAAAATTTGTCTCAAATTATTCAAAGTTATTCTCTGAACCATCATTAAATAACGCCCGGAGTTTTGCCCCGTCGTTTGGTACCACTCTCGACCACCCCCTATTGTGGGAAGTGCAAAACTTTTGATTTTTACACCTAACCTAACCTAATCTTTTGGTACCTAAATATTCATATTTTTCAGCGGGTTTTTGTCATATCTTGTATTCTACCTTGTCTTGATCAACGCTATAAAAATTTTTAATGCTGCCAAAATTTAAGAGCTTTTATACTACAAAAAGAACATTAAAAATTCGTCAAAGAAATACAAATTTTTACTTAATTGTCAAAATTTGTCTCAAATTATTCAAAGTTATTCTCTGAACCATCATTAAATAACGCCCAGAGTTTTGCCCCGTTGTTTGGTACCACTCTCGACCACCCCCTATTGTGGGAAGTGCAAAACTTTTGATTTTTACACCTAACCTAACCTAATCTTTCGGTACCTAAATATTCATATTTTTCAGCGGGTTTTTGTCATAACTTGTATTCTACCTTGTCTTGATCAACGCTGTAGAAATTTTCAATGCTGCCAAAATTTAAGAGCTTTTATACTACAAAAAGAACATTAAAAATTCGTCAAAGAAATACAAATTTTTACTAAATTGTCAAAATTTGTCTCAAATTATTCAAAGTTATTCTCTGAACCATCATTAAATAACGCCCAGAGTTTTGCCCCGTTGTTTGGTACCACTCTCGACCACCCCCTATTGTGGGAAGTGCAAAACTTTTGATTTTTACACCTAACCTACCCTAATCTTTCGGTACCTAAATATTCATATTTTTTTAGCGGGTATTTTGTCATATCTTGTATTCTACCTTGTCTTGATCAACGCTATAGTAATTTTCAGTGCTGCCAAAATTTAAGAGTTTTTTATACTAAAAAAGAACATTAAAATTCGTCAAAGAAATGCAAATTTTTTAATAAATTGTCAAAATTTGTCTCAAATTATTCAAAGTTATTCTCTGAACCATCATTAAATAACGCCCGGAGTTTTGCCCCGTCGTTTGGTACCACTCTCGACCACCCCCTATTGTGGGAAGTGCAAAACTTTTGATTTTTACACCTAACCTAACCTAATCTTTTGGTACCTAAATATTCATATTTTTCAGCGGGTTTTTGTCATATCTTGTATTCTACCTTGTCTTGATCAACGCTATAAAAATTTTTAATGCTGCCAAAATTTAAGAGCTTTTATACTACAAAAAGAACATTAAAAATTCGTCAAAGAAATACAAATTTTTACTTAATTGTCAAAATTTGTCTCAAATTATTCAAAGTTATTCTCTGAACCATCATTAAATAACGCCCAGAGTTTTGCCCCGTTGTTTGGTACCACTCTCGACCACCCCCTATTGTGGGAAGTGCAAAACTTTTGATTTTTACACCTAACCTAACCTAATCTTTCGGTACCTAAATATTCATATTATTTAGCGGGTATTTTGTCATATCTTGTATTCTACCTTGTCTTGATCAACGCTGTAGAAATTTTCAATGCTGCCAAAATTTAAGAGTCTTTTATACTACAAAGAGAACATTAAAAATTCGTCAAAGAAATGCAAATTTTTTAATAAATTGTCAAAATTTGTCTCAAATTATTCAAAGTTATTCTCTGAACCATCATTAAGTAACGCCCGGAGTTTTGCCCCGTCGTTTGGTACCACTCTCGACCACCCCCTATTGTAGGAAGTGCAAAACTTTTGATTTTTACACCTTACCTAACGTAATCTTTCGGTACCTAAATATTCATTTTTTTCAGCGGGTTTTTGTCATATCTTGTATTCTACCTTGTCTTGATCAACGCTGTAGAAATTTTCAATGCTGCCAAAATTTAAGAGCTTTTATACTACAAAAAGAACATTAAAAATTCGTCAAAGAAATACAAATTTTTACTAAATTGTCAAAATTTGTCTCAAATTATTCAAAGTTATTCTCTGAACCATCATTAAATAACGCCCAGAGTTTTGCCCCGTTGTTTGGTACCACTCTCGACCACCCCCTATTGTGGGAAGTGCAAAACTTTTGATTTTTACACCTAACCTACCCTAATCTTTCGGTACCTAAATATTCATATTTTTTAGCGGGTATTTTGTCATATCTTGTATTCTACCTTGTCTTGATCAACGCTATAGAAATTTTCAGTGCTGCCAAAATTTAAGAGTTTTTTATACTAAAAAAGAACATTAAAAATTCGTCAAAGAAATGCAAATTTTTTAATAAATTGTCAAAATTTGTCTCAAATTATTCAAAGTTATTCTCTGAACCATCATTAAATAACGCCCGGAGTTTTGCCCCGTCGTTTGGTACCACTCTCGACCACCCCCTGTTGTGGGAAGTGCAAAACTTTTGATTTTTACACCTAACCTAACCTAATCTTTTGGTACCTAAATATTAATATTTTTCAGCGGGTTTTTGTCATATCTTGTATTCTACCTTGTCTTGATCAACGCTATAAATGCCCTGACGAGCTTTGCAGATTACATAAATGAATGTTTGGATTCAGGGAAACAACTGATAGCACTTTTTATTGATTACAAAAAAGCGTTCGATACACTGGATCATGATATACTATTGCAGGCTATGAATGAGTGTGGCATACGTGGCCCCACCAATACTTGGTTCAGAAACTATTTATGTAATAGAAAAATACGTACTGTGTTCAATGGAGTGACTGGGGAAGACGCTGTTGTCAGTTCGGGCGTGCCTACTGGTTCAGTATTTGGTCCCGTAGGGTATATTATGCATGTAAACAGTGTGTCGAACGTAGTAGCCGAATGTAATGTGTATATGTATGCAGACGATATGTGTGTCCTTTACGCCTCCAAAGATATATCGCAGGTACAAACAAATATACAGTCAGATTTTGAAAATATAACGAAGTGGGCTCATGACAATGGCATCATACTTAATCTCAATAAAACGAAATGCATGCATCTTCACTCTCCATACAATCAGATCGCGAAGAACACAAGTACTGATAACCTCAACATAATAGGACATACATACGAATGCCTACATAGAAACAAATTAAATTGTAGTTGCGCTACTTTACAATATGTTGACAATTTTAAATATTTAGGATTAAGGATCGATAAGAACTTCAATTGGGCGATGCATATATCTGATATATGCGCTAGGTTGAGATCTGTACTGGCCAAGTTCTACCAGCTTAAAACAGTATTAAATGCAGAGACTATAAAAATAGTATACTTTGCCCTTGCAGACTCACTGATAAACTACGGACTGGTTGTATACGGACGAACTTTTATCACCTACTTAAACGACATAAAAAACCTCCAAATGAGACTGATAAAATACTTAGTTAGTAAGCAAGATAAAAATATGTGTAATAAGGATTATAGCAGATTGTTTCCTATCTGTAAAATCCTGCCAATTGAAAAAAAGGTTGAATATTTAATAAGCCTAGAATATTACTATAGTGATCAGTACAAACATTTTGTTGAAAATAAATATAATACTAGAAGAGTAAGGGAACACAAACTTGTGAAACCAAAAGTAACAAATTATTACGGCCAACGAACAAACAAGTATATTGTACCTTCAATATTTAATAATTTGCCTATATTAAGAGAGGTTCCAAAAATTAGTTATAGCTGCCTTAAAAAAAGATTAAAAGATATCCTTTTACAGTCTCAAGTACTCTAAAAATATTACAATACCTACATAAAAGTTAAATAATAATTGTTACTCATATATTATAAGTGAAATTACCTGTTTTATGATATTTATCTTAGAAATTTTATTTTTATGTTTATTCTTATAGTTAACATACTTTATATTTTAAAATAGTTTTGTAATGTAGATTAGTACTAATGATAAGAGCGTATCTCGCCGTTAAACAATATGTTTGGCGAGTTTCAAATGTAATTAGTTTTAAGGTATTTTTCTGATAATAATAAAAAAAAAAAAAAAAAAAAAAAATCACTTCCTCACAGAAGGAGGCGACGGCGTTCCACGATCTCTCACTCCGGACCATAGACTTAACTACGGCCGGGAGCGAGAGGGCAATCGATCCGACTGCCGCGATCAAATCACGGCGCTGCGATGCCCAGGCGGGGCAAACCGCCAAAGTGTGCAGCGCCGTGTCCTCTACAACGTCGCGGCAGTCGCCGCAGTGGTGACAACCGGGCGTCTCTTGCCGGCGTATACGACACAGGAACTGGCCAAAACAACCATGGCCAGTCAAAACCTGTGTCAGCCGGAAGGTGAGGGCGCCATGCCGCCTCTCCAGCCACTCCTCAAACACGGGACTTACCGCCACGATCGTGGCGTGCCCGGCACTGGGGTGCACAAGTCGTTCCTTCCAATTCGCCACTAGGACCTGGCGGAGCTCGGACCTTACCGCCTTTATTGCGGAAAGACCCGGTCCTTCGCCCCGAGCTAGCGCCTCCTGGCGCCAACGATAGAGCGACGCCAGGAGCGCCGCTTCCAGGTCCCATGGCATCGATCCGGCGAGGAGGCTCGCAGCCTCAAACGAGATCGTGCGGTATCCTCTAATCAACCTGACGGCCATGGCGCGCTGTGGAGCACGAAGCGCCGAGATGTTGCGGGCCATCAGGTTGTCCGCCCAGACTGGGGCCCCATATAGGGCCATGGACCGCACGACCCCCTCGTAGAGCCTCCGGCAGGAGGTATTTGGCCCCCCAAGGTTGGGCAGTAGGCGCGAAAGCGCGCCTGTAGCGCCTCGAAGAATGGGGGCCAAACGACGGAAGTGGGCTATAAAGTCCCATCGGCTGTCGAGCAAGAGACCCAAGTACTTTAGGGTTGGCTCGACGCCGATGCGGACCCCTCCTACCATAATATGGGCCCCTGGAGGAGGCCGTTTCCGAGTGCCGTGAAAACAAACGGCCTCGGACTTGGACAGGGCCACCTCGAGGCCCAACCGCCGGATACGACCAACGACTTGTGCGACCCCAGCGGTCGCCAGTATGGCCGCCGCCCGGTGCGACTTACCCCTTGCCGTGACAAGCGTGTCGTCGGCGTAACAAATGACGCCGACGCCACGGAGGAGCGCACCTCGCAGCACCCAGTCGTAACCGATGTTCCACAGGAGCGGACCCAGAACCGATCCCTGTGGAACACCGCACGACATCTCTCGCCGACTCCAACCGTCGTGACCCGGGTACACGACTACCCTCTCTGAAAGATATGCCCCGACTATGCGGCGGAGGTGGGTCGGCACTTGATGGAAAATGAGTGCCTCCCTAATGCAACTCCAGGGCAAGGTATTAAAGGCATTCGCGATGTCCAAAGACACCGCGAAGACGACCTCGCCCCGGGACACCGCATCCTCTGCCAGGCTCCTCACACGCTGGACAGCGTCAATGGTGGAGCGCCCGCGGCGGAAACCATATTGGTTTTCCGCCAAATCTGGGCCCACCGTGGACAGACGCTAAACGAGGCGCTCCGCGATAATAAACTCGAAGAGTTTAGCCACCTCGTCCAGCAACACAATGGGCCGGTAGGCGGACGGGGAGTCCGCCGGGCGCCCCTCCTTCCTGATCAGGACCAGTCTCCCCACCTTCCACTGGCGCGGAAACTGGCCCTGCACCAGACACTCGCTGAGGAGCCCCCTCAGTCGGGGCGCGAGCTCCTCGAGGACCAGGGCCAATGCACGACCTGGAATGCCGTCGGGCCCTGGGGCGGTATTTTTCGAGCGAAGTCTCGACACCGCCGCTCGCAACTCTACCTGGGTCACTTCGGGAACCACGTCGTCGTCAAAGTCCGCGCTGGACGCCATGGAAGGCGGAACCATTTGCGGAGGAGTGTGCTCCGCCCGTGAAGGAAACAGAGCGGCCACCACCTCCTCCACCAACTGTGGCCGGAGACTCTGGGACAAGGGGGGCGCCCAGGAGCGAAGCTTGCCCCTTACCATAAGGTATGGACGCCCCCAGGGATTAAGGTCCAGAGTCCCCAGCAGTTCTTGGCGGGCCAGATCCTTGGCCCGCTTGATGGCAATTTTGAGAGCCTTTTTGGCCGCTCTGTATACCTCATACAATTTCGCCTCCCTGGCGTCGAAATCGGGAGGGCGGCGACGCCTCCTACGAAGCCGGATGTACTGGCGTCTGGCCACCACGCAGGAGTGGCGCAGCTCGGCAATATGTTCCGACCACCAGTACACCCGGCGCCTAGCTGTAAAAGTTTGAGGAACTCTAGGCATCGCCGCATCACAGACTTGAGTTATGGCCTCCCGGAACCACTCGGCCTCCATCTCGATATTGTCAGGCCTGGCCGGTGCTGGCACCCAGGCCTGAACGATGGAGGCTTCCAGGAGGACCTCCCGATTTAGCTTCTTCAAAGCCCAACGCGGACCGCCCCCAATCGGGGCCCTTGGGGCTGGGGGGTCGGAGGTCTGGGCGGAGACGTCGAACCGAATATAACGGTGGTCCGACAACGTCTCCACCTCCTCGACGACGCGCCAGCCTTGGACACGGCGTGCTAGTGCGGGGCTAGCAAAGGAAACGTCGATGACGGAACCGCCCCGCTGACGCACGCACGTGTGCACTGACCCACGATTGAGGACTAGCAGGCCGTTTTCAACGGCCCACTCCTCGAGCAATTCACCCCTCGCGTCCGTGGTCGCGGAACCCCAAGCCGAGGATTTGGCATTGAGGTCCCCGACGAAGAGCACGGGCCGAGGGTGGCTTCGAGCGACGACGACGTTCAGTTCGAGGAGATACTCCTCGAAGTCGGCGAGAGGTCAGTTGGGTGAGAAGTAACCGCCCACCACAACCGCTTCTCCTACAAGTGCTGCGACGCAGCCCCGTCCTCGGACGATGTTCTCGAAGGACGGGGCGCCGGCGGCGGCCGGCGAAACTAACGCCACCGAGCCATCGAGGTCCCCTACCCAGTCAGCCCTGGGAAGGACGAAATAGGGCTCGGCTACTATAGCGACATGAATTGACCACTGCGCCATGCTCTGGAGGAGAAGGTCCTGAGCCCTGGCGCAGTGGTTTAAATTACACTGGAGGAGACGGAGGCGCGGAGGCATTACGTCTCCATCACCTCCGCCCCTCCGACCGCGGGAGCGGCGACCCTTGCTACTGCCGATGACAAGGCAGGCGATTTTGGGGGTAACTTTTTGTGGGTGGCGGCGCACACCTTGCCACCCGCCCGGTGCTTCGCGGGTTTGCCCACCGCCACAAATACAGTGCGGCGCGGCCTCACAAGTAGCGGCCATGTGACCAGGCTGACCACAGCGAAAGCAGCGGCCGGTGCAGTCAGCCTGTGAGGGGCACTTGACGCCCACATGACCGCTCGATAGGCAGCGGTAACACCGGGCAGGCCTGGGTTCTAAGGCCTTTACCTGCGCCGACACCCACCCCACCAAAATACGTCGGCCATCGGCCAGCTTCTTGGCGGCGGCCACGGGACAGCTTATAATGGCCGTCCCCATTCCGGCGCGGCCCAGTTTAATGTCACTGCTCCTAACTTGATCTTCAGGGCACCCTCCGATTTTGGCGACGGCAGCGACGATCTCTTCCTTGGCGACTGAGTCATTCAGGCCAGTAATGCGCAAATCCACGCACTTTTGCGGCCTGGAGACGCGGACCTCTTCCGCCTCTAAAACCTTACGAAGGCTTTCCGCCAGACGGTCCGCCTGATCGCCGCTAGCGACTCCCGGCACTTCAATAAGGCGGGCGCCGGTCTGGGTTGTCCGGCACCTCAAGCCCGCCGTGATCCCTAACTTGCCGGGGTCGATTGCCGTCCGCGCCTTTCTGAGCTCCGCATAAGTGGTCCCTCGCTCAATGGCAGCCGGCTGCAGTGTAAGAACCACTGCAGTAGAGCGAGGGGCCTGGAGCTTCCTCGCCGCCTTTTTGGCCGCCTGCCTGGCCTTTTTGGCCGCCTTCTTCCTTTTCTTCGCCTCTTCCTTCTTCTTGCCGACGAGCTCCCAATCGTCGGCTTTACGTGTGGTGGCATTTGCTTGTTCCACTGGAGGGGCGGGGCGCTCCTTGGGAGCTACAGCGCTTTTAGCCTGCCGTCTTTTCTTGCCCTTCGGACTGGCAGGTACATCTGTGGCGGCCGCTGAAATAGCTGCTGGAGGCCGCGAGGTCCTTACTTTGGCCGCGTAGGATGCCTGCGGGAGAGGCTCTCGTCGATCTGCCGCTAAAGGAGGACGCAGTAGCCGGCCCTCCATGACGGAGAGTTTGGCACGGAACTCTCTGAGCTCCTGCCGGACGAGAGCTACAAGGTCAGTTTCGACCTTGTTTGCGCCCTGGTCGTGCCGCTTCTCGAACTCTTCCTGGCGTTTCCTTAGCTCGGATAACTCCTTCGCTAAGCGAGCATTCTCTTCCTGCAGCTTTTGCACCTCGTCATTCACTGTGCGGCTGAACACAGCCTCCGCAATCTCTCGAATGGCTTCGAGGGACTCTTTGAGGGTCTTCTGGCACGTGCCCTTCAGTCCCTTCGACTTCCTTGAAACCAGTCGTATGGCCTCCAGTGCGTCAGTAAGCCGGGTTTTGAGGTGAGACACCGGCAGGTCTTCGGCATCCGGCTCCACCGCTGGCTGCTTCCGTCCTGCAGCAACTCGCCGGGCTGCCGCAGCAATAACTCTGTCTTCGGACGTGCGCTCCTCGTCATCGGCCTTTTGTAAAGCGGCAGCAAGTCTGGCTTTCGCCTGGCCCAGACCCACGTACCTGCCATGGGTGGGCGGGCGACCGCGTCCACGTCGCGCTGTTGCGACTTTAGGTGCCGGAACCGCGTCCTCACTAGAGCAGTCCGACTCCGACTCCTGCGCCGACCGCAAGCGTTTGCGTGGAGCCTTCTCCGGTGTTGCCTCCGAAGTAAGCTCCACGACATCGCTACCGTGCTCCGACGGCACGTATTCCTCGTCTTCCTCGGAGCGCGCAAAACTAGGCGTGCACGACTCCCTCAACGTCTTTTTTAAAATTGTTTTTTTAGAATTTTCCATGATAATACCCACGAGTATGGCAGAACTAAACGTCGACCCGGGCAGAGATCCCAATACCCGGGCAAGCCTAATACTTCAGGGGGACGGCAGGTACCCTGAAGGGGCCGTACTAGTGACTGAACTACCCATCAGCCATGCATCTCCTCGCCGTGCGGCAGCAACTTGAGATTCGGGGTGGTTTTTATAGAGGGCCACCTCGCAGTCCGGGCGATGAAGCCAAGACCCTCGCTCCCGTCAGCAGCCGCGAGACGTGATCCACGACACTGCACAATACGGGGTTACGATATGCTCTAGACGGTGACAACGGGGACAAAAGTCAGAAGAAAGGGGGGGGACAACGACGGACAACAAAAGGGGACAAGAAACAAATTTGGACGCAGAACCAAAAAGGGGGGAACAAAACCAAAACAGGGGACAAAACAAAAGGTGGACAAAGAGAGGAAAAGAATCGTCAGAATGACGAGAAGAGACCCCATTGTCAGTTCAGCGGCAGGGTGAGTGCACGCCGAACCCGTCAAAGGGGCTCTCCCATGTCCACTCTAAGACAGAGCGGTACTGGGAGAGCCGGGCCCAAGGACAGGGCCTCCGGCTTGGGGATGAGACTTACGTCCATCCCCCCGCCTCCGGTGCCAAACGCGACAAATGGCACCGGTTGTCAGAATATTAGCCACCAGCAACAATGAAAAGCATTGTTGCTGGTGCCCAGGGTGCACCACGGGGAGGTTTTCTGACACGCACCCCTTGATTTTTATACCTAACCTAACGTAATCTTTCGGTACCTAAATATTCATATTTTTTAGCGGGTTTTTGTCATATCTTGTATTCTACCTTGTCTTGATCAACGCTATAGAAATTTTCAATGCTGCCAAAATTTAAGAGTTTTTATACTACAAAAAGAACATTAAAAATTCGTCAAAGAAATGCAAATTTTTTAATAAATTGTCAAAATTTGTCTCAAATTATTCAAAATTATTCTCTGAACCATCATTAAATAACGCCCGGAGTTTTCTCCCGTCGTTTGGTTCCACTTTCGACCACTTCCTATTGTGGGAAGTGCAAAACTTTTGATTTTTGCACCTAACCTAACCTGACATTTCGGTACCTAAATACTAATAGTTTTCAGCGGATTTTTTGTCATATCTTGTATTCTACCTTGTCTTGATCAACGCTATAGAAATTTTCAATGCTGCCAAAATTTAAGAGTCTTTTATACTACAAAGAGAACATTAAAAATTCGTAAAAGAAATGCAAATTTATTAATAAATTGTCAAAATTTGTCTCAAATTATTCAAAATTATTCTCTGAACCATCATTAAATAACGCCCGGAGTTTTCTCCCGTCGTTTGGTTCCACTCTCGACCACCTCCTATTGTGGGAAGTGCAAAACTTTTGATTTTTACACCTAACTTAAACTAACATTTCGGTACCTAAATATTCATAGTTTTTAGCGGGTTTTTTGACATATCTTGTATTCTACCTTGTCTTGATCAACGCTATAGAAATTTTCAATGCTGCCAAAATTTAAGAGTTTTTTATACTACAAAAAGAACATTAAAAATTCGTCAAAGAAATGCAAATTTTTTAATAAATTGTCAAAATTTGTCTCAAATTATTCAAAGTTTTTCTCTGAACCATCATTGAATAACGCCCACAGTTTTGCCCCGTCGTTTGGTACCACTTTCGACCATCCCCTATTGTGGGAAGTGCAAAACTTTTGATTTGTACACCTAACCTAACCTGACATTTTGGGTACCTAAATATTCATAGTTTTCAGCAGGTTTTTTGTCAGATCTTGTATTCTACCTTGTCTTGATCAACGCTATAGAAATTTTCAATGCTGCCAAAATTTAAGAGTTTTTATACTACAAAAATAACATTAAATCTTCGTCAAAGAAATGCAAATATTTTAATAAATTGTCAAAAGTTGTCTCAAATTATTCAAAGTTTTTCTCTGAACCATCATTGAATAACGCCCACAGTTTTGCCCCGTCGTTTGGTACCACTCTCGACCACCCCCTATTGTGGGAAGTGCAAAACTTTTGATTTTTACACCTAACCTAACCTAATATTTCGGTACCTAAATATTCATATTTTTCAGCGGGTTTTTGTCATATCTTGTATTCTACCTTGTCTTGATCAACGCTTTAGAAATTTTCAATGCTGCCAAAATTTAAGAGTCTTTTATACTACAAAGAGAACATTAAAAATTTGTCAAAAACATGCAAATTTTTTAATAAATTGTCAAAATTTGTCTCAAATTATTTAAAATTAGTCTCTGAACCATCATTAAATAACGCCCGAAGTTTTCTCCCGTCGTTTGGTTCCACTTTCGACCACTTCCTATTGTGGGAAGTGCAAAACTTTTGATTTTTACACCTAACCTAACCTGACATTTCGGTACCTAAATATTCATAGTTTTCAGCGGGTTTTTTGTCATATCTTGTATTCTACCTTGTCTTGATCAACGCTATAGAAATTTTCAATGCTGCCAAAATTTAAGAGATTTTTATACTACAAAAATAACATTAAAACTTCATCAAAGAAATGCAAATTTTTTAATAAATTGTCAAAATTTGTCTCAAATTATTCAAAATTATTCTCTGAACCATCATGAAATAACGCCCGGAGTTTTCTCCCGTCGTTTGGTTCCACTTTCGACCACTTCCTATTGTGGGAAGTGCAAAACTTTTGATTTTTACACCTAACCTAACCTGACATTTCGGTACCTAAATATTCATAGTTTTCAGCGGGTTTTTTGTCATATCTTGTATTCTACCTTGTCTTGATCAACGCTATAGAAATTTTCAATGCTGCCAAAATTTAAGAGTCTTTTAAACTACAAAAATAACATTAAAACTTCGTCAAAGAAATGCAAATTTGTTAATAAATTGTCAAAATTTGTCTCAAATTATTCAAAATTATTCTCTGAACCATCATTAAATAACGCCCGGAGTTTTCTCCCGTCGTTTGGTTCCACTTTCGACCACTTCCTATTGTGGGAAGTGCAAAACTTTTGATTTTTATACCTAACCTAACCTGACATTTCGGTACCTAAATATTCATAGTTTTCAGCGGGTTTTTTTTCATATATTGTATTCTACCTTGTCTTGATCAACGCTTTAGAAATTTTCAATGCTGCCAAAATTTAAGAGTCTTTTATACTACAAAGAGAACATTAAAAATTTGTCAAAAACATGCAAATTTTTTAATAAATTGTCAAAATTTGTCTCAAATTATTTAAAATTAGTCTCTGAACCATCATTAAATAACGCCCGAAGTTTTCTCCCGTCGTTTGGTTCCACTTTCGACCACTTCCTATTGTGGGAAGTGCAAAACTTTTGATTTTTACACCTAACCTAACCTGACATTTCGGTACCTAAATATTCATAGTTTTCAGCGGGTTTTTTGTCATATCTTGTATTCTACCTTGTCTTGATCAACGCTATAGAAATTTTCAATGCTGCCAAAATTTAAGAGATTTTTATACTACAAAAATAACATTAAAACTTCATCAAAGAAATGCAAATTTTTTAATAAATTGTCAAAATTTGTCTCAAATTATTCAAAATTATTCTCTGAACCATCATGAAATAACGCCCGGAGTTTTCTCCCGTCGTTTGGTTCCACTTTCGACCACTTCCTATTGTGGGAAGTGCAAAACTTTTGATTTTTACACCTAACCTAACCTGACATTTCGGTACCTAAATATTCATAGTTTTCAGCGGGTTTTTTGTCATATCTTGTATTCTACCTTGTCTTGATCAACGCTATAGAAATTTTCAATGCTGCCAAAATTTAAGAGTCTTTTAAACTACAAAAATAACATTAAAACTTCGTCAAAGAAATGCAAATTTGTTAATAAATTGTCAAAATTTGTCTCAAATTATTCAAAATTATTCTCTGAACCATCATTAAATAACGCCCGGAGTTTTCTCCCGTCGTTTGGTTCCACTTTCGACCACTTCCTATTGTGGGAAGTGCAAAACTTTTGATTTTTATACCTAACCTAACCTGACATTTCGGTACCTAAATATTCATAGTTTTCAGCGGGTTTTTTTTCATATATTGTATTCTACCTTGTCTTGATCAACGCTATAGAAATTTTCAATGCTGCCAAAATTTAAGAGTCTTTTAAACTACAAAAATAACATTAAAACTTCGTCAAAGAAATGCAAATTTGTTAATAAATTGTCAAAATTTGTCTCAAATTATTCAAAATTATTCTCTGAACCATCATTAAATAACGCCCGGAGTTTTCTCCCGTCGTTTGGTTCCACTTTCGACCACTTCCTATTGTGGGAAGTGCAAAACTTTTGATTTTTATACCTAACCTAACCTGACATTTCGGTACCTAAATATTCATAGTTTTCAGCGGGTTTTTTTTCATATATTGTATTCTACCTTGTCTTGATCAACGCTTTAGAAATTTTCAATGCTGCCAAAATTTAAGAGTCTTTTATACTACAAAGAGAACATTAAAAATTTGTCAAAAACATGCAAATTTTTTAATAAATTGTCAAAATTTGTCTCAAATTATTTAAAATTAGTCTCTGAACCATCATTAAATAACGCCCGAAGTTTTCTCCCGTCGTTTGGTTCCACTTTCGACCACTTCCTATTGTGGGAAGTGCAAAACTTTTGATTTTTACACCTAACCTAACCTGACATTTCGGTACCTAAATATTCATAGTTTTCAGCGGGTTTTTTGTCATATCTTGTATTCTACCTTGTCTTGATCAACGCTATAGAAATTTTCAATGCTGCCAAAATTTAAGAGATTTTTATACTACAAAAATAACATTAAAACTTCATCAAAGAAATGCAAATTTTTTAATAAATTGTCAAAATTTGTCTCAAATTATTCAAAATTATTCTCTGAACCATCATGAAATAACGCCCGGAGTTTTCTCCCGTCGTTTGGTTCCACTTTCGACCACTTCCTATTGTGGGAAGTGCAAAACTTTTGATTTTTACACCTAACCTAACCTGACATTTCGGTACCTAAATATTCATAGTTTTCAGCGGGTTTTTTGTCATATCTTGTATTCTACCTTGTCTTGATCAACGCTATAGAAATTTTCAATGCTGCCAAAATTTAAGAGTCTTTTAAACTACAAAAATAACATTAAAACTTCGTCAAAGAAATGCAAATTTGTTAATAAATTGTCAAAATTTGTCTCAAATTATTCAAAATTATTCTCTGAACCATCATTAAATAACGCCCGGAGTTTTCTCCCGTCGTTTGGTTCCACTTTCGACCACTTCCTATTGTGGGAAGTGCAAAACTTTTGATTTTTATACCTAACCTAACCTGACATTTCGGTACCTAAATATTCATAGTTTTCAGCGGGTTTTTTTTCATATATTGTATTCTACCTTGTCTTGATCAACGCTATAGAAATTTTCAATGCTGCCAAAATTTAAGAGAAATTTCTATAGCGTTGATCAAGACAAGGTAGAATACAAGATATGACAAAAAACCCGCTGAAAACTATGAATATTTAGGTACCGAAATGTCAGGTTAGGTTAGGTGTAAAAATCAAAAGTTTTGCACTTCCCACAATAGGAAGTGGTCGAAAGTGGAACCAAACGACGGGAGAAAACTTCGGGCGTTATTTAATGATGGTTCAGAGACTAATTTTAAATAATTTGAGACAAATTTTGACAATTTATTAAAAAATTTGCATGTTTTTGACAAATTTTTAATGTTCTCTTTGTAGTATAAAAGACTCTTAAATTTTGGCAGCATTGAAAATTTCTAAAGCGTTGATCAAGACAAGGTAGAATACAATATATGACAAAAACCCGCTGAAAAATATGAATATTTAGGTACCGAAATATTAGGTTAGGTTAGGTGTAAAAATCAAAAGTTTTGCACTTCCCACAATAGGGGGTGGTCGAGAGTGGTACCAAACGACGGGGCAAAACTGTGGGCGTTATTCAATGATGGTTCAGAGAATAATTTTGAATAATTTGAGACAAATTTTGACAATTTATTAAAAAATTTGCATTTCTTTGATGAAGTTTTAATGTTATTTTTGTAGTATAAAAATCTCTTAAATTTTGGCAGCATTGAAAATTTCTATAGCGTTGATCAAGACAAGGTAGAATACAATATATGAAAAAAAACCCGCTGAAAACTATGAATATTTAGGTACCGAAATTAATTTATTTTTTATTATTGCCCGGAGTTTTCTCCCGTCGTTTGGTTCCACTCTCGACCACCTCCTATTGTGGGAAGTGCAAAACTTTTGATTTTTACACCTAACTTAAACTAACATTTCGGTACCTAAATATTCATAGTTTTTAGCGGGTTTTTTGACATATCTTGTATTCTACCTTGTCTTGATCAACGCTATAGAAATTTTCAATGTTGCCAAAATTTAAGAGTTTTTTATACTACAAAAAGAACATTAAAAATTCGTCAAAGAAATGCAAATTTTTTAATAAATTGTCAAAATTTGTCTCAAATTATTCAAAGTTTTTCTCTGAACCATCATTGAATAACGCCCACAGTTTTGCCCCGTCGTTTGGTACCACTCTCGACCATCCCCTATTGTGGGAAGTGCAAAACTTTTGATTTGTACACCTAACCTAACCTGACATTTTGGGTACCTAAATATTCATAGTTTTCAGCAGGTTTTTTGTCAGATCTTGTATTCTACCTTGTCTTGATCAACGCTATAGAAATTTTCAATGCTGCCAAAATTTAAGAGTTTTTATACTACAAAAATAACATTAAATCTTCGTCAAAGAAATGCAAATATTTTAATAAATTGTCAAAAGTTGTCTCAAATTATTCAAAGTTTTTCTCTGAACCATCATTGAATAACGCCCACAGTTTTGCCCCGTCGTTTGGTACCACTCTCGACCACCCCCTATTGTGGGAAGTGCAAAACTTTTGATTTTTACACCTAACCTAACCTAATATTTCGGTACCTAAATATTCATATTTTTCAGCGGGTTTTTGTCATATCTTGTATTCTACCTTGTCTTGATCAACGCTTTAGAAATTTTCAATGCTGCCAAAATTTAAGAGTCTTTTATACTACAAAGAGAACATTAAAAATTTGTCAAAAACATGCAAATTTTTTAATAAATTGTCAAAATTTGTCTCAAATTATTTAAAATTAGTCTCTGAACCATCATTAAATAACGCCCGAAGTTTTCTCCCGTCGTTTGGTTCCACTTTCGACCACTTCCTATTGTGGGAAGTGCAAAACTTTTGATTTTTACACCTAACCTAACCTGACATTTCGGTACCTAAATATTCATAGTTTTCAGCGGGTTTTTTGTCATATCTTGTATTCTACCTTGTCTTGATCAACGCTATAGAAATTTTCAATGCTGCCAAAATTTAAGAGATTTTTATACTACAAAAATAACATTAAAACTTCATCAAAGAAATGCAAATTTTTTAATAAATTGTCAAAATTTGTCTCAAATTATTCAAAATTATTCTCTGAACCATCATGAAATAACGCCCGGAGTTTTCTCCCGTCGTTTGGTTCCACTTTCGACCACTTCCTATTGTGGGAAGTGCAAAACTTTTGATTTTTACACCTAACCTAACCTGACATTTCGGTACCTAAATATTCATAGTTTTCAGCGGGTTTTTTGTCATATCTTGTATTCTACCTTGTCTTGATCAACGCTATAGAAATTTTCAATGCTGCCAAAATTTAAGAGTCTTTTAAACTACAAAAATAACATTAAAACTTCGTCAAAGAAATGCAAATTTGTTAATAAATTGTCAAAATTTGTCTCAAATTATTCAAAATTATTCTCTGAACCATCATTAAATAACGCCCGGAGTTTTCTCCCGTCGTTTGGTTCCACTTTCGACCACTTCCTATTGTGGGAAGTGCAAAACTTTTGATTTTTATACCTAACCTAACCTGACATTTCGGTACCTAAATATTCATAGTTTTCAGCGGGTTTTTTTTCATATATTGTATTCTACCTTGTCTTGATCAACGCTATAGAAATTTTCAATGCTGCCAAAATTTAAGAGTTTTAATACTACAAAAATAACATTAAAACTTCGTCAAAGAAATGAAAATTTTTTAATAAATTGTCAAAATTTGTTTCAAATTATTCAAAATTATTATCTGAACCATCATTAAATAACGCCCGGAGTTTTCTTCCGTCGTTTGGTTCCACTCTCGACCACCCCCTATTGTGGGAAGTGCTAAACTTTTGATTTTTACACCTAACCTAACCTGACATTTCGGTAGCTAAATATTCAAAGTTTTCAGCGGGTTTTTTGTCATATCTTGTATTCTACCTTGTCTTGATCAACGCTATAGAAATTTTCAATGCTGCCAAAATTTAAGAGAATTTTATACTACAAAAATAGCATTAAATCTTCGTCAAAGAAATGCAAATTTTTTAATAAATTGTCAAAATTTGTCTCAAATTATTCAAAATTATTATCTGAACCATCATTAAATAACGCCCGGAGTTTTCTCCCGTCGTTTGGTTCCACTCTCGACCACTTCCTATTGTGGGAAGTGCAAAACTTTTGATTTGTACACCTAACCTAACCTGACATTTCGGTACCTAAATATTCATAGTTTTTAGCGGGTTTTTTGACATATCTTGTATTCTACCTTGTCTTGATCAACGCTATAGAAATTTTCAATGCTGCCAAAATTTAAGAGTTTTTTATACTACAAAAAGAACATTAAAAATTCGTCAAAGAAATGCAAATTTTTTAATAAATTGTCAAAATTTGTCTCAAATTATTCAAAGTTTTTCTCTGAACCATCATTGAATAACGCCCACAGTTT
Source organism: Catocala nupta (assembly GCA_963675205.1). NCBI lineage: Eukaryota > Metazoa > Arthropoda > Insecta > Lepidoptera > Erebidae > Catocala > Catocala nupta. The sequence goes on from OY776096.1 coordinate 192,969, forward strand.
TGCCCCGTCGTTTGGTACCACTCTCGACCATCCCCTATTGTGGGAAGTGCAAAACTTTTGATTTGTACACCTAACCTAACCTGACATTTTGGGTACCTAAATATTCATAGTTTTCAGCAGGTTTTTTGTCAGATCTTGTATTCTACCTTGTCTTGATCAACGCTATAGAAATTTTCAATGCTGCCAAAATTTAAGAGTTTTTATACTACAAAAATAACATTAAATCTTCGTCAAAGAAATGCAAATATTTTAATAAATTGTCAAAAGTTGTCTCAAATTATTCAAAGTTTTTCTCTGAACCATCATTGAATAACGCCCACAGTTTTGCCCCGTCGTTTGGTACCACTCTCGACCACCCCCTATTGTGGGAAGTGCAAAACTTTTGATTTTTACACCTAACCTAACCTAATATTTCGGTACCTAAATATTCATATTTTTCAGCGGGTTTTTGTCATATCTTGTATTCTACCTTGTCTTGATCAACGCTTTAGAAATTTTCAATGCTGCCAAAATTTAAGAGTCTTTTATACTACAAAGAGAACATTAAAAATTTGTCAAAAACATGCAAATTTTTTAATAAATTGTCAAAATTTGTCTCAAATTATTTAAAATTAGTCTCTGAACCATCATTAAATAACGCCCGAAGTTTTCTCCCGTCGTTTGGTTCCACTTTCGACCACTTCCTATTGTGGGAAGTGCAAAACTTTTGATTTTTACACCTAACCTAACCTGACATTTCGGTACCTAAATATTCATAGTTTTCAGCGGGTTTTTTGTCATATCTTGTATTCTACCTTGTCTTGATCAACGCTATAGAAATTTTCAATGCTGCCAAAATTTAAGAGATTTTTATACTACAAAAATAACATTAAAACTTCATCAAAGAAATGCAAATTTTTTAATAAATTGTCAAAATTTGTCTCAAATTATTCAAAATTATTCTCTGAACCATCATGAAATAACGCCCGGAGTTTTCTCCCGTCGTTTGGTTCCACTTTCGACCACTTCCTATTGTGGGAAGTGCAAAACTTTTGATTTTTACACCTAACCTAACCTGACATTTCGGTACCTAAATATTCATAGTTTTTAGCGGGTTTTTTGTCATATCTTGTATTCTACCTTGTCTTGATCAACGCTATAGAAATTTTCAATGCTGCCAAAATTTAAGAGTCTTTTAAACTACAAAAATAACATTAAAACTTCGTCAAAGAAATGCAAATTTGTTAATAAATTGTCAAAATTTGTCTCAAATTATTCAAAATTATTCTCTGAACCATCATTAAATAACGCCCGGAGTTTTCTCCCGTCGTTTGGTTCCACTTTCGACCACTTCCTATTGTGGGAAGTGCAAAACTTTTGATTTTTATACCTAACCTAACCTGACATTTCGGTACCTAAATATTCATAGTTTTCAGCGGGTTTTTTTTTCATATATTGTATTCTACCTTGTCTTGATCAACGCTTTAGAAATTTTCAATGCTGCCAAAATTTAAGAGTCTTTTATACTACAAAGAGAACATTAAAAATTTGTCAAAAACATGCAAATTTTTTAATAAATTGTCAAAATTTGTCTCAAATTATTTAAAATTAGTCTCTGAACCATCATTAAATAACGCCCGAAGTTTTCTCCCGTCGTTTGGTTCCACTTTCGACCACTTCCTATTGTGGGAAGTGCAAAACTTTTGATTTTTACACCTAACCTAACCTGACATTTCGGTACCTAAATATTCATAGTTTTCAGCGGGTTTTTTGTCATATCTTGTATTCTACCTTGTCTTGATCAACGCTATAGAAATTTTCAATGCTGCCAAAATTTAAGAGATTTTTATACTACAAAAATAACATTAAAACTTCATCAAAGAAATGCAAATTTTTTAATAAATTGTCAAAATTTGTCTCAAATTATTCAAAATTATTCTCTGAACCATCATGAAATAACGCCCGGAGTTTTCTCCCGTCGTTTGGTTCCACTTTCGACCACTTCCTATTGTGGGAAGTGCAAAACTTTTGATTTTTACACCTAACCTAACCTGACATTTCGGTACCTAAATATTCATAGTTTTCAGCGGGTTTTTTGTCATATCTTGTATTCTACCTTGTCTTGATCAACGCTATAGAAATTTTCAATGCTGCCAAAATTTAAGAGTCTTTTAAACTACAAAAATAACATTAAAACTTCGTCAAAGAAATGCAAATTTGTTAATAAATTGTCAAAATTTGTCTCAAATTATTCAAAATTATTCTCTGAACCATCATTAAATAACGCCCGGAGTTTTCTCCCGTCGTTTGGTTCCACTTTCGACCACTTCCTATTGTGGGAAGTGCAAAACTTTTGATTTTTATACCTAACCTAACCTGACATTTCGGTACCTAAATATTCATAGTTTTCAGCGGGTTTTTTTTCATATATTGTATTCTACCTTGTCTTGATCAACGCTATAGAAATTTTCAATGCTGCCAAAATTTAAGAGAAATTTCTATAGCGTTGATCAAGACAAGGTAGAATACAAGATATGACAAAAAACCCGCTGAAAACTATGAATATTTAGGTACCGAAATGTCAGGTTAGGTTAGGTGTAAAAATCAAAAGTTTTGCACTTCCCACAATAGGAAGTGGTCGAAAGTGGAACCAAACGACGGGAGAAAACTTCGGGCGTTATTTAATGATGGTTCAGAGACTAATTTTAAATAATTTGAGACAAATTTTGACAATTTATTAAAAAATTTGCATGTTTTTGACAAATTTTTAATGTTCTCTTTGTAGTATAAAAGACTCTTAAATTTTGGCAGCATTGAAAATTTCTAAAGCGTTGATCAAGACAAGGTAGAATACAATATATGACAAAAACCCGCTGAAAAATATGAATATTTAGGTACCGAAATATTAGGTTAGGTTAGGTGTAAAAATCAAAAGTTTTGCACTTCCCACAATAGGGGGTGGTCGAGAGTGGTACCAAACGACGGGGCAAAACTGTGGGCGTTATTCAATGATGGTTCAGAGAATAATTTTGAATAATTTGAGACAAATTTTGACAATTTATTAAAAAATTTGCATTTCTTTGATGAAGTTTTAATGTTATTTTTGTAGTATAAAAATCTCTTAAATTTTGGCAGCATTGAAAATTTCTATAGCGTTGATCAAGACAAGGTAGAATACAATATATGAAAAAAAACCCGCTGAAAACTATGAATATTTAGGTACCGAAATTAATTTATTTTTTATTATTGCCCGGAGTTTTCTCCCGTCGTTTGGTTCCACTCTCGACCACCTCCTATTGTGGGAAGTGCAAAACTTTTGATTTTTACACCTAACTTAAACTAACATTTCGGTACCTAAATATTCATAGTTTTTAGCGGGTTTTTTGACATATCTTGTATTCTACCTTGTCTTGATCAACGCTATAGAAATTTTCAATGCTGCCAAAATTTAAGAGTTTTTTATACTACAAAAAGAACATTAAAAATTCGTCAAAGAAATGCAAATTTTTTAATAAATTGTCAAAATTTGTCTCAAATTATTCAAAGTTTTTCTCTGAACCATCATTGAATAACGCCCACAGTTTTGCCCCGTCGTTTGGTACCACTCTCGACCATCCCCTATTGTGGGAAGTGCAAAACTTTTGATTTGTACACCTAACCTAACCTGACATTTTGGGTACCTAAATATTCATAGTTTTCAGCAGGTTTTTTGTCAGATCTTGTATTCTACCTTGTCTTGATCAACGCTATAGAAATTTTCAATGCTGCCAAAATTTAAGAGTTTTTATACTACAAAAATAACATTAAATCTTCGTCAAAGAAATGCAAATATTTTAATAAATTGTCAAAAGTTGTCTCAAATTATTCAAAGTTTTTCTCTGAACCATCATTGAATAACGCCCACAGTTTTGCCCCGTCGTTTGGTACCACTCTCGACCACCCCCTATTGTGGGAAGTGCAAAACTTTTGATTTTTACACCTAACCTAACCTAATATTTCGGTACCTAAATATTCATATTTTTCAGCGGGTTTTTGTCATATCTTGTATTCTACCTTGTCTTGATCAACGCTTTAGAAATTTTCAATGCTGCCAAAATTTAAGAGTCTTTTATACTACAAAGAGAACATTAAAAATTTGTCAAAAACATGCAAATTTTTTAATAAATTGTCAAAATTTGTCTCAAATTATTTAAAATTAGTCTCTGAACCATCATTAAATAACGCCCGAAGTTTTCTCCCGTCGTTTGGTTCCACTTTCGACCACTTCCTATTGTGGGAAGTGCAAAACTTTTGATTTTTACACCTAACCTAACCTGACATTTCGGTACCTAAATATTCATAGTTTTCAGCGGGTTTTTTGTCATATCTTGTATTCTACCTTGTCTTGATCAACGCTATAGAAATTTTCAATGCTGCCAAAATTTAAGAGTCTTTTAAACTACAAAAATAACATTAAAACTTCGTCAAAGAAATGCAAATTTGTTAATAAATTGTCAAAATTTGTCTCAAATTATTCAAAATTATTCTCTGAACCATCATTAAATAACGCCCGGAGTTTTCTCCCGTCGTTTGGTTCCACTTTCGACCACTTCCTATTGTGGGAAGTGCAAAACTTTTGATTTTTATACCTAACCTAACCTGACATTTCGGTACCTAAATATTCATAGTTTTCAGCGGGTTTTTTTTCATATATTGTATTCTACCTTGTCTTGATCAACGCTATAGAAATTTTCAATGCTGCCAAAATTTAAGAGTTTTTTATACTACAAAAATAACATTAAAACTTCGTCAAAGAAATGCAAATTTTTTAATAAATTGTCAAAATTTGTTTCAAATTATTCAAAATTATTATCTGAACCATCATTAAATAACGCCCGGAGTTTTCTTCCGTCGTTTGGTTCCACTCTCGACCACCCCCTATTGTGGGAAGTGCAAAACTTTTGATTTTTACACCTAACCTAACCTGACATTTCGGTAGCTAAATATTCAAAGTTTTCAGCGGGTTTTTTGTCATATCTTGTATTCTACCTTGTCTTGATCAACGCTATAGAAATTTTCAATGCTGCCAAAATTTAAGAGAATTTTATACTACAAAAATAGCATTAAAACTTCGTCAAAGAAATGCAAATTTTTTAATAAATTGTCAAAATTTGTCTCAAATTATTCAAAATTATTATCTGAACCATCATTAAATAACGCCCGGAGTTTTCTCCCGTCGTTTGGTTCCACTCTCGACCACTTCCTATTGTGGGAAGTGCAAAACTTTTGATTTGTACACCTTTTTTTTTTTTTTTTTTTTGATTCCCAGGAAAAATGCTTCATGCACTACCCGCCGGCTAGGGGACGGCACCGGCGGGGCGTGTGGGACTCCCAGCCAGAAAACGCGCTGGTCTACCCACTAAAAAACCTGGGGTGTTCCCTCTCTCACCCAATGGGGGGGGCCAGTTGGGAACTTAAAAGATTCAACCATAGCAGGCCCCCCCGTGTGGGTGCCGGCCGGGTCATTTTTTTTTTTTTTCGGACCCGACCACCTCTCGTCCCCAGGGGAGAGCCTGACTGCTCTCCCCTTTCGACATCAGAAAGGCGCGCGGGAACACCGCGCGCGCCCTCTCAGGGCTTTTAGTTTACGGGTGGCAGGGTCCCCTGAGGCCCCGCCACCCGGAGCCCCTAGGTGGGGGGCAGGAGAGCGACATAAGCGCGTCTCCTGCGCCCCCTCCTCTGGCGGCGGATGTCCGGGGCGTAAGGATCGTCCTCACGGCCCCGCTCCGCCGCCTCCTTCTGCGAGATGACAGCCTCGCAGAAGGACCTCATTGCGCCCCAGCACCTGTCGTCGCCGACCATCTTGGATATGACGGTCGGCAACGAGAGGTCGGGGCCAATCACGGTGACCAGGGCACAGCGCTCCGCGGCCCACGCCGGGCACTCCTCCAGCGTGTGCTGCGCCGTGTCCCGGTCACACACCTCACAATGGTGACATCTGGTTGTCGGCTCCCTACCGGCTATCTTGCAGAGGTACTCTCCGAAACACCCGTGTCCGGAGAGCACCTGAGTAAGCCGGTAGGTGAGCGGTCCGCGCCGTCTGTCCGTCCACTCCCTTAACACTGGACGGACAGCCTCGACTGTCCTCACCCCATAGCGGGGCTGGGCCAGCCTCTCCTGCCATTTGGCCTCCAGGACCAATCGAGCCTGGGACCTTCGCGTCTCCACCGCCCTGTGCGTGGGCTCCTCGCCCTGGAGCCGGAGGTCAGCGCGCCAGTAATACACTGACGCTTGGACCTCCGCCTCCAAATCCCAGGGCGGCGATGCCGCCAAAACGCACGCCGCCTCGTAGGAGACGGTGCGGTACGCCCGCGACACCCTGATCGCCATCGCCCTCTGAGGTCTCCTTAGGAGGGCGACATTTCGGCGATCCAGGGCGCCAGCCCAAATGGGCGACCCATAAAGGGCCATCGACCGCACCACCCCCAAATAGAGGCGGCGGCAGATGACACTCGGCCCCCCGATATTCGGCAGCAGAGAGCTAAGCGCTCCCGCCGCCGACATCAGCCGGGGGGCCAGGCGGCTAAAATGGACGCGAAAGTTCCAGCGGCCGTCGAGGTGGAGCCCCAAGTATTTCATACTCGGCTCCACCCCGATGCGGACCCCTCCAACGATGATGTGGGCATCTGGTGGCGGCGCCCGCCGAGGCCCGTGAAATAGAAGGGCCTCGGGTTTTTCCAGCGCCACCTCCAGTCCCAACATCCTAATCCTGCCGACAACCAGAGCCACTCCAGCCGTGGCAAGACGGGCAGCTGCCCAGTAGTCCTCTCCCCGGGCCGTAACCAGCGTGTCGTCGGCGTAACAAGTTACGCCGACGCCCGGGGGCAGGGCGCCCCGCAGCACCCAGTCGTAACCGATGTTCCACAGGAGCGGACCCAGAACCGATCCCTGTGGAACACCGCACGACACCTCCCTCCGGAACGTCTCTCCGTTCCGCCCCACACAGAATACACTTCTCTGGTGCAGGTAGTCCCCGACTATTCGGCGCAGGTAGGGAGGCACCCCATGAAATCGGAGCGCCTACCTAATAGTCGCCCACGGCAGGGTGTTGAACGCGTTGGCGATGTCCAAGGACACCGCCAACAGCACCCCGCGCGAGGCGACAGCCTCTGCCGAGAGGGCCTTGACGCGACTGATCGCGTCAATCGTCGATCGGCCCTCCCGGAATCCAAACTGGAGTTCGGATAAGTCGGGGCCCACCCGCACCAGGTGCTTGGAGAGGCGGGCAGCCAACACACGCTCAAAGAGCTTGCCCACCTCATCCAACAGCACTATGGGGCGGTACGCGGAGGGAGAGTCCGCGGGGCGGCCCTCCTTTCTCAGGAGGACCAGCTTGCCCGTCTTCCACATGGAAGGGAACCGTCCCGACTCCAAGCAGGCGCTAAACAGCCTGAGGAGCCGGTCCCCTAGGGCGTCATAGGCCAAAACCCAGGCGCGGCCAGGAATCCCGTCCGGCCCCGGAGCAGTGTTTTTGCCCCGGAGCCGCACCATTGCCGCGCCGAGCTCCGCCATTGATACTACTGGCGCCCCGGCATCGGCGCCGTCCTCCTCGACTTCGGGCGGCGCCATTACGGGAGGTGTGTGCTCCGCTCTCGAAGGAAAGAGAGCGGAGACCACCCCCTCCAATTGCCGGGGCTGGAGACTCTCGGTGACCGGTGGGGCCCAGGGGCGCAACTTGCCCCTGACCGTCTTATACGGACGGCCCCACGGGTCTGCCTCGAGAGTCCCCAGGAACTCTTCCCATCTTTGGGCTTTGGCCTCGCTGATGGCGGACTGCAGGGCGTGCTTCCGCTGTACGTATTCGCCCCGCAGCCGTGCCTCCACGGTCGGGTCACGGTACCGCCTGCGTCGGCGGTACCTAGTGTACTGGCGACGCGCCGCAATGCACGCGGCGCGTTTTTGGCTGATTTCGTCAGACCACCAGTACACCTGACGCCTTGGAGGTCGAGCACTGGCCCGGGGCATCGACGCGTCGCAAATTCGCGTCATCGCGCCCCGGAACCACTCCGCCTCTGACTCAACCTCCACAGGCCCTTCACCCATCGGGGTCCAGGCCTGGACGATGGAGGCTTCCACCAGCACGTCTACGTCGAGACGTTTCAACGCCCATCGTGGGGACGACGGGGTGTGCACTCTCCTCGGGCGATCGTCCGGGATCGCCGGCGAGGCGGAGATGTCGAACCGCACGTAGCGGTGGTCCGACAGTGACTCCGCCTCGACCAGCACTCGCCAGTCCCGGACTTGGCGCGCTACGGCAGGGCTTGCGAACGAAATGTCCACGATGGACTCGCCCTGCCAGCGCACGCACGTGGCGACCGACCCCCGGTTAAGAACCACGAGGCCGGTCGCAATCGCCCACTCCTCCAGCGCGTCGCCGCGAGCGTCGGTGACAGGGGATCCCCAAGCCGATGATTTGGCATTGAAGTCCCCCGCCACCACGACCGGACGCGATGGGTACCGATTAATCACGGCGCCCACCGCGTCCAAAAAGCGCTCAAACTCGGCGAGGCGCCGGTTCGGAGAAAAGTACACCCCGATCAGGACGGTTCCCTCCCAATCAACACAAATATACCCCTCGCCCCTGTCTGTCATCACCAGGAGCGAGGGTCCGGACGAAACAATGGCCGCCGAGCCCCCGAGGTCCCCAAACCAGTTGTGTCGGCTGGGGACGCAGTAAGGCTCGGCGACCACGGCGATGTTTATTGACCACTCCGCCATGTGCTGCAGCAAAATATCCTGCGCCCTGGCGGAGTGGTTAACATTCACCTGTAGGAGGCGATGGGCCATAATTAATTATGTGTCCATCGCCTCCGTACTGCTCCCTGCTTGGGACGGGGCCGGGGCGGCCGGAGTCCTGGCGACCGCCCCTCTGGCCTTATGCCTTTTGGGTGGGGAGCAAGATTTGCTCCCCATCCGGTGCCCCGCCGGCCTTCCCGCAGCCAAGCAGATGCTGCAGGAAGCTTTTGCCGCGGAGCATGCGGCGGCCTTGTGGCCGGGCTGGCCGCAGCGATAACAGGAGTCGCTGCGGTCAGTTTCGGCGGTGCATTGCTGCCTCACGTGCCCCGGTTCGAGGCAGCGGTAGCACCGCCTAGGCTTCGGCTCCAGGAGATTTACCTGAGCCGAGACCATCCCGACCAGCAAACGGCCGGCCGCCACCTTCTTCGCCGCGGCGATGGGGCAGCGCACCATCACCGTGCACAGACCACCATTGCCGCGGCGTACCTCCCCCACCCTGACCTGCGCCTGAGGGCAGGCTCCGGCTTTTGCCACCGCAGCGGCGACATCCTCGGAGGAGGCCGAGTCGTCCAGCCCGGTTATCCGCATTTCCGCGGACTTCACCGGGCGGGAGACCTTGACCTCCTCAGGCGTGAAAAGTGACCGAATTTTTTCGGCCACCCTGTCCGCCTTGTCGCCGGAGGTGGCACCTGGGACCTCCAGTATTCTGGCCCCAGTGGCGGCAACCTTGAAGAGGACGCCTCCGGCGAGGCCCATCCCTGCGAGATCGCCTTTCATGGCCTCAGTGGCCCGCCGGAGGACGCCCGCATAGCTGACGCCTTTCCGGAGTCCCTCCTCCGTCAGCTCCACCACAACGGCGGTGGAGCGCGGGGGGCGCAGGTCAGCCGGGGTGGGGCCCTTCTTTTTGCTCAGCACTGGGGGAGCTCGGGATGCCTTCTTCTGCTTCCTCTTCCTCCTCTTCTTCCCGACGACCTCTGTCCACGGCTGCTCAGCCGAGGCAGAGGCCACTGGGGCGGGTTGGGTCTGAGCAGCGGGGCGCGGAGGCGCCACAGTGGTGGTCGTCTTCCTCTTGCCCTTCCCTTTCCCCTTGAGAGAGGAAACCGACGCTGTGGGGACAGACCTCTGACGTGCCACCGGCTGGCCGGAGGGCGCCGGGCCAGCCGGCGCGCCCCCGACCATCCGGGGGCGGCCCCCGAGCGAAGGGCCCGGGGTCGGGACAGGTGCGAGGCCATAGTTGGCCAGACACGCCTCCACAACGTTGCGCGCCTGAGCCACCGTGGCCCGCATCAAATCGTTCGCCCAGGCGGGCCGCTGGTCTTCCGCGGGAGTGAGGGGCTGCGCTGTGCGCCGCGGGAGGGGCGGGAACTCCTGCCGCTGCCTCCCGGCAGGCGCCCTGGCGGTAGCCGAGGGCGTCTTGGCGGCGCTGGCCCGAGCGGCAGTGGCAGCGGCCGCCTTCATGGCCGCCACCTCCGCCCGGAGCTCCGCAAGCTGCCTATGCAGCCCCTCGTTCTCCGACCTCCAGCGCCTCTGGAGGTCGGAGGAAGCCCGTCCCCACATGCCGAAGAAGGCCTCCCTCATTTCCTCCGTGGCAACTTTGAGGTCCCGAACGAATCCCCCCTTCAAGTTGCCGGACCGGGCTGCCACCCTCAGGACGGTCTCGGCGCCAGCCTCGAACCGTTGCCTGAGGTCGGCAACCGAGTCCCCTCCCAAGGGGGACGCATCCGCGACCCCAGCCGTCTTCACGAAGTCTCGACGGGCAGGCAGAGGCTGCCCGAGGAGCTTCCTCGTGGAGGGAGGTGGCATCGGGGAACCAGCCCTTCCTCCGCAGGGCGTCCCCTCTACCACCTCCACCTCCGTGTCCGACCCAGAATCGGAGTGCACGTGGTGCGACGTCTTCCGGCGCTTCACGGAAGCGCCGGGTGCACCCCAGAATTTGAGGGTGAGGGATGCAGGGCTTTCCCCCCCCTCCTCTCTCTCCCGTCGTGCCGCCGACGAGCACCGGCTCCGAGGCCGACCGGCCTCCGAACCCGAGCCCGCCCGCGACTCGACGTCCATATCAGTGCCGGTGTCGGCACTGAGCACGCTCGACACGGAGTCGCTGCGTGCCAGCGCCGCCACCCGGGACCTCGACCGTGTCCTCGGCACGGCCGAGCTACTTACACATGTCGGCGGGGGCATACCCCCCCCAACCTTCCCCTTTTTGGGGCCTTCCCTCCTCACCTTGTCCGGGCCCAAGCCCAAGGTGACACCTTCCGCGGGGTCAGTACTTGACTCCGCGAACCTCTCTGTGCCCGATATATCGCGCGGCACTACGCTGGACAGATGTTGGTTGCCCCCCCCAGAGTACGAGGGGCAGACGGAGCCAGAAGGCTCCGTGAGGGATTCTCCAGGCGCGGAGCGCCTGGTACCCTCCTGGGGTATTATATTGCCTTGGACCGACATCTCATAGTTTTGTTAGGGTGGCCCTAATGACTGGGTTCCCCCCAGCCATACAGCCCCTCGCCAGGCCACCAAAAACTTGGGCTTTGGGTAATTTTTATAGAGGTTTTCTTCCTCGCAGCCCGAAGGCCCCCGGTCCTGTCAGTTCAGGATTACGGGTTGGGCCGAATGGGGGTCCATATTGGACCGATCCACCCGCCCCAAGACCGCCCAACCGGGCAGGAAGCCTAAGCTTCAAATCCCGGCCTAACGGCCCCAGCTAGTAATTTTTTAGAGAGGTTGTCTTCCTCTATCCCCCACGTGTTGGGCCGGATGGGGGTCCATGCTGGACCGATCCACCCGCCCCAAGGCCGCTCGACGGGCAGGACGCCACGCGACCCGCACCGGCCTTACGGCCCACACTGGTGATTTTTTAGAGAGGTTGTCTTCCTCTATCCCCCCGTGTTGGGCCGGATGGGGGTCCATGCTGGACCAATCCACCCGCCCCAAGACCGCCTGACTGGGCAGGATGCCTACGCTCCCCACCCCGGCTGACAGCCCCCACTGGTAATTTTTTATAGAGGTTTTCTTCCTCTATCCCCGCCGTCTCATCCACGTGTCCTCTGCTAATCAGAGGAACACGTGGAGAGACCCCCAAACGCGGCCCTCGCGGGCCGATAACCCCGAGACAAACTGCCTCGGGTTCCCTACGCGCGTGCCAGAGTATTAGCCACGAGTAATAATGCCCCCGAAAGGACATTATTACCCGTGTTGCCCGGGGTGTACCGGCCCAACGACTGCCGTTCCAATCCACTAGAAATGTAGAAAGGACCAGCAGCCGTCAGGCACACTAGGAGGTTCTCTGGCCACACACCCCTTGATTTGTACACCTAACCTAACCTGACATTTCGATACCTAAATATTAATAGTTTTCAGCGGGTTTTTTGTCATATCTTGTATTCTACCTTGTCTTGATCAATGCTATAGAAATATTCAATGCTGCCAAAATTTAAGAGTCTTTTATACTACAAAGAGAACATTAAAAATTTGTCAAAAACATGCAATTTTTTTATAAATTGTCAAAATTTGTCTCAAATTATTCAAAATTATTCTCTGAACCATCATTAAATAACGCCCGGAGTTTTCTCCCGTCGTTTGGTTCCACTCTCGACCACTTCCTATTGTGGGAAGTGCAAAACTTTTGATTTGTACACCTAACCTAACCTGACATTTCGGTACCTAAATATTAATAGTTTTCAGAGGGTTTTTTGTCATATCTTGTATTCTACCTTGTCTTGATCAACGCTATAGAAATTTTCAATGCTGCCAAAATTTAAGAGTCTTTTATACTACAAAGAGAACATTAAAAATTCGTAAAAGAAATGCAAATTTATTAATAAATTGTCAACATTTGTCTCAAATTATTCAAAATTATTCTCTGAACCATCATTAAATAACGCCCGGAGTTTTCTCCCGTCGTTTGGTACCACTCTCGACCACCCCCTATTGTGGGAAGTGCAAAACTTTTGATTTTTACACCTAACCTAACCTAATATTTCGGTACCTAAATATTCATATTTTTCAGCGGGTTTTTGTCATATCTTGTATTCTACCTTGTCTTGATCAACGCTTTAGAAATTTTCAATGCTGCCAAAATTTAAGAGTCTTTTATACTACAAAGAGAACATTAAAAATTTGTCAAAAACATGCAAATTTTTTAATAAATTGTCAAAATTTGTCTCAAATTATTTAAAATTAGTCTCTGAACCATCATTAAATAACGCCCGAAGTTTTCTCCCGTCGTTTGGTTCCACTTTTGACCACTTCCTATTGTGGGAAGTGCAAAACTTTTGATTTTTACACCTAACCTAACCTGACATTTCGGTACCTAAATATTCATAGTTTTCAGCGGGTTTTTTGTCATATCTTGTATTCTACCTTGTCTTGATCAACGCTATAGAAATTTTCAATGCTGCCAAAATTTAAGAGATTTTTATACTACAAAAATAACATTAAAACTTCATCAAAGAAATGCAAATTTTTTAATAAATTGTCAAAATTTGTCTCAAATTATTCAAAATTATTCTCTGAACCATCATTAAATAACGCCCGGAGTTTTCTCCCGTCGTTTGGTTCCACTTTCGACCACTTCCTATTGTGGGAAGTGCAAAACTTTTGATTTTTACACCTAACCTAACCTGACATTTCGGTACCTAAATATTCATAGTTTTCAGCGGGTTTTTTGTCATATCTTGTATTCTACCTTGTCTTGATCAACGCTATAGAAATTTTCAATGCTGCCAAAATTTAAGAGTCTTTTATACTACAAAAATAACATTAAAACTTCGTCAAAGAAATGCAAATTTGTTAATAAATTGTCAAAATTTGTCTCAAATTATTCAAAATTATTCTCTGAACCATCATTAAATAACGCCCGGAGTTTTCTCCCGTCGTTTGGTTCCACTTTCGACCACTTCCTATTGTGGGAAGTGCAAAACTTTTGATTTTTATACCTAACCTAACCTGACATTTCGGTACCTAAATATTCATAGTTTTCAGCGGGTTTTTTTTCATATATTGTATTCTACCTTGTCTTGATCAACGCTATAGAAATTTTCAATGCTGCCAAAATTTAAGAGTTTTTTATACTACAAAAATAACATTAAAACTTCGTCAAAGAAATGCAAATTTTTTAATAAATTGTCAAAATTTGTTTCAAATTATTCAAAATTATTATCTGAACCATCATTAAATAACGCCCGGAGTTTTCTTCCGTCGTTTGGTTCCACTCTCGACCACCCCCTATTGTGGGAAGTGCAAAACTTTTGATTTTTACACCTAACCTAACCTGACATTTCGGTAGCTAAATATTCAAAGTTTTCAGCGGGTTTTTTGTCATATCTTGTATTCTACCTTGTCTTGATCAACGCTATAGAAATTTTCAATGCTGCCAAAATTTAAGATATTTTTATACTACAAAAATAGCATTAAAAATTCGTCAAAGAAATGCAAATTTTTTAATAAATTGTCAAAATTTGTCTCAAATTATTCAAAATTATTATCTGAACCATCATTAAATAACGCCCGGAGTTTTCTCCCGTCGTTTGGTTCCACTCTCGACCACTTCCTATTGTGGGAAGTGCAAAACTTTTGATTTGTACACCTAACCTAACCTGACATTTCGGTACCTAAATATTAATAGTTTTCAGCGGGTTTTTTGTCATATCTTGTATTCTACCTTGTCTTGATCAATGCTATAGAAATATTCAATGCTGCCAAAATTTAAGAGTCTTTTATACTACAAAGAGAACATTAAAAATTTGTCAAAACCATGCAATTTTTTTATAAATTGTCAAAATTTGTCTCAAATTATTCAAAATTATTCTCTGAACCATCATTAAATAACGCCCGGAGTTTTCTCCCGTCGTTTGGTTCCACTCTCGACCACTTCCTATTGTGGGAAGTGCAAAACTTTTGATTTGTACACCTAACCTAACCTGACATTTCGGTACCTAAATATTAATAGTTTTCAGAGGGTTTTTTGTCATATCTTGTATTCTACCTTGTCTTGATCAACGCTATAGAAATTTTCAATGCTGCCAAAATTTAAGAGTCTTTTATACTACAAAGAGAACATTAAAAATTCGTAAAAGAAATGCAAATTTATTAATAAATTGTCAACATTTGTCTCAAATTATTCAAAATTAGTCTCTGAACCATCATTAAATAACGCCCGGAGTTTTCTCCCGTCGTTTGGTTCCACTTTCGACCACTTCCTATTGTGGGAAGTGCAAAACTTTTGATTTTTACACCTAACCTAACCTGACATTTCGGTACCTAAATATTCATAGTTTTCAGCGGGTTTTTTGTCATATCTTGTATTCTACCTTGTCTTGATCAACGCTATAGAAATTTTCAATGCTGCCAAAATTTAAGAGTCTTTTATACTACAAAAATAACATTAAAACTTCGTCAAAGAAATGCAAATTTGTTAATAAATTGTCAAAATTTGTCTCAAATTATTCAAAATTATTCTCTGAACCATCATTAAATAACGCCCGGAGGTTTCTCCCGTCGTTTGGTTCCACTCTCGACCACTTCCTATTGTGGGAAGTGCAAAACTTTTGATTTTTACACCTAACCTAACCTGACATTTCGGTACCTAAATATTCATAGTTTTCAGCGGGTTTTTTGTCATATCTTGTATTCTACCTTGTCTTGATCAACGCTATAGAAATGTTCAATGCTGCCAAAATTTAAGAGTCTTTTATACTACAAAGAGAACATTAAAAATTTGTCAAAAACATGCAAATTTTTTAATAAATTGTCAAAATTTGTCTCAATTTATTCAAAATTATTCTCTGAACCATCATTAAATAACGCCCGGAGTTTTCTCCCGTCGTTTGGTTCCACTCTCGACCACTTCCTAGTGTGGGAAGTGCAAAACTTTTGATTTTTACACCTTACTGGCTCGACGGGCAGGCAGAGGCTGCCCGAGGAGCTTCCCCGCGGAGGGAGGTGGCATCGGGGAACCGGCCCTTCCTCCACAGGGCGTCCCCTTCACCACCTCCGTGTCCGACCCAGAGTCGGACAGCGCATGGTGCGACGTCTTCTGGCGCTTTGCAGAAGCGCCGGGTGCACCCCAGAACTTGAGGGTGAGGGAAGCAGGGCTATCCCCCCCTGCCTTCCCCTTTTTGGTATCCTCCAGTCTTGCCTTGTTCGGGCCGGAGCCCAAGGCCACTCTCATCGCAGAGTCAGCACTTGACCCTGCGGAAACTTTGGTGCCGGATATTTCGCGCGGCACTGCGCTGTGATGGCGGTTGCCCCCCCCAGAATACGAGGGGCAGATGGAGCCAGAAGGCCCCGTGAGGGATTCTCCGGGCGCGGCGCACCCGGTACCCTCCTGGGGTAGTTCAAAACCTTTACCGGACATCTTCATATATTGAGTTTTTGGGTGGCCCTAATGACTGGGTTCCCCCCAGCCATACAGCCCCTCGCCGGGCCACCAAAAACTTGAGCTTTGGGTAATTTTTATAGAGGTTTTCTTCCTCGCAGCCCGAAGGCCCCCGGTCCTGTCAGTTCAGGATTACGGGTTGGGCCGGATGGGGGTCCATGCTGGACCGATCCACCCGCCCCAAGACCGCCCGACTGGGCAGGAAGCCTAAGCTTCAAACCCTGGCCTAACAGCCACCACTAGTGATTTTTTAGAGGGGTTGTCTTCCTCTATCCCCCCGTGTTGGGCCGATCCACCCGCCCCAAGGCCGCTCGACGGAGCAGGACGCCACGCGACCCACACCGGCCTTACGGCCCCCACTGGTGATTTTTTAAAGAAGTTGTCTTCCTCTATGCCCCCGTGTTGGGCCGGATGGGGGTCCATGCTGGACCGTTCCACCCGCCCCAAGACCTGGACCCCAAGACTGGGCAGGACGCCTACGCTCCCCACCCTGGCCTGACGGCCTCCACTGGTAATTTTTTATAGAGGTTTTCTTCCTCTAACCCCCCCCCCCCGCCCATCTCATCCACGTGTCCTCTGCTAATCAGAGGAACACGTGGAGAGAGCCCCAAACGCGGCCCTCGCGGGCCGATAACCCCGAGACAAAATGCCTCGGGTTCCCTACGCGCGTGCCAGAGTATTAGCCACGAGTAATAATGCCCCCGAAAGGACATTATTACTCGTGTTGCCCGGGGTGTACCGGCTCAACGACTGCCGTTCCAATCCACTAAAAATGTAGAAAGGACCAGCAGCCGTCGGGCACACGGGGAGGTTCTCTGGCCAAACACCCCAACCTTTCGGTACCTAAATATTCATATTTTTCAGCGGGTTTTTTGTCATATCTTGTATTCTACCTTGCCTTGATCAACGCTATAGAAATTTTCAGTGTTGCCATTTGTTAAAGGCCTAGCAATTTCTCCAAAGCTCTTGATGAATTTTCTAAAATACCCTGCTAAACCTAAAAATTTACGAATCTCGTGTACGTTCTGAGGAACAGGAAATTCTTTAACAGTTGAAACCTTATTTTCGTTAGGGCGTATGCCGTCAGCAGAAATTTCGTATCCTAAGTAGTTAAGGGAATTATCAAAAAAACGACATTTCGAGAGTTTAAGGGTGAGGTTATTTTCTCGTAACAAATCGTTTACAATCTAACATGATTCTTTTCTGAAAATGCTAGCCTATATGGTCGATAAATCACCGGTTTGTAATCTAGTAAATCTATTTTCATTTCCGTGCAATTTATACAACCAATTTCACCTAAATTAAATGCGAAACAATCACGGTAATTAAGCAGGAGCCTATGAAGTCTAAGGAGGGTTTATCTACTTCAGCTCCAACTTTAATGTCTGATATTAATAGAGGTTGAAATTCTGACATATCTTTAGTCAATCTATTCTCTATTCTCAATAAAAGATAGATATTTATTTGAAAATTTTAAAACTTGGTGTGATAAATTAGTGATAGGTAATAACATTTCTTCGTTAGTTACTTTATAGGCACCCCCATGCAAATAGTATTCTTTTCTAGATTCACTATTACAATAACCCTCAACATATACATCTCCAGAGTACTCAGGATCGGATATGCTAACACGAACTAAATCTGACAGTGAAATCTCCCTATCATTTACAATACTCAATTTTAAACATTTCACGTTATCGTCTTGATCGCATACATTAGGGCTTCGATAGAATAATAATTGACTGTGATTCTTAAAAACGGAAACACACGGCAGTTCAGTTACATTTTGACCTAACATTAGGACCGATTGCATGAATTCGTCGTTTACTACAAGCACCTCAATATTAACCTCGATTTTATCTAGCCTTAATAAAATTAATGGTACTTTTTGATTGATCGGTAAAACCTTGGCATTGCCGAAACCTTTGATTACTGGTAACTCTGAGAATGTTTTTACTAAACCAAGACCTCGAGCATCTGATTCGCGTATCAAGCTACACTCACTGCCAAAATCAATAAAAGCAATTAAATTAGAATCGTTCACTTTAACATTTTTATAAAACTTATCACTACTATTACTAGACGTAGAAATAGTCATTGTAGTCTTATTTTGATTATCAGTCTATTTGTTATTATTTCGTAATTCTATGGAATAGAGCTTACAATTATCATTATTGTGACTCTTTGACATTTTGAGCATTTCACGAGGGATTTTGGGCATTTAAAATATGGGTGCCCCTTAGAATGACAATTAAAACAAATAATAGAGCTATCCTTCGAAGATGACGAAACGTTAACCGGCCTAGCTGTCACCGAATAATCACCACGCTTTCGGTTCATATGTACCTGATTATCTAATAAGGGACGTTGAGAATTAAGAAAAATCAACAGATCTTCAGGTTCATTACAAGTTAATGCCTGAGCATTATTCCTAGCAGATTTATCAAGTATTCCATGAATTATAGTCTACGGCCTTTTTACCTCGTATTTCACACCTATTTACTAATGTTAACTTATCATAAAAATATTCGCGAAAATTTTCATTATTTCGTGTAGTGCGTGCCAACATATTTTCTTCGAGAAGCCGACCATAGTTCTGTTTATTAGGAAATGCTCTCTTTAGTTTTATCTGCCAATCTGACCAACTAAAAACTACGCTAGGCAGAGCTTCAAACCATCGTTTTGCTAAGCCAAAAAGTTTTTGTAGCGCAAAGTGAATCATTTGTGTCTCATCCCATCAGTAAATGACGGCACATTCATTAACTTTCCTAATCCAACTATCGATACTTTGGAATTTACTCAATGGGTCGAATTCCGGTATGACATTTTTTAAATGATTATTGTAATGGTTAGGTGCCTTGGTTTTACGTTCTTGTAAAGAATTGAATATTTCCAGTACCTCCTTAGTTGTCCAGCTGGCCGATTTATTACGTGGTTCCTTATCCATACGCTTTGATATTGTTTTCGACCTCATGGGTGTTGTACTGCTAGAAGAGGACGATCTAGAAAAGGATGAACTAGACGAGCGCTTACGTTTTCTTGATCGTTTCTTGCTACGTCTAATCTCTGGTTCTGCTCTGTGAGAGATTCGTTTCTTCTTTCTAGTTTTATCCTCGCGACAGGGAGGTTCACCATTAGGACTCATCGCGTCGTCCGAATTCATGGCATCAAAATAAAATAACATATCATCAGGACTGAATCGATATTATCATGCTTAGATGACTAAACATTGTAAAACGGAGTAATAGACCATAGTAGCACGGCCTATTAGATAAAGTATCTAATTATACTTTAACATTTCAACTTCAAAAATTTACATATGCTACGTACATATGAACTGATCACTGATCATTTTAATGATCTATACTATTTAATTTGAATGTACTTGGCTCACTAACTTGGAAAAGTATCGTACAACAGATGGAGCTACGGGTTCAAGAAAGAAACGAATATATGTAGTGGGTGATAAACAGTCTGGTTTTTGGCTTCTCTAATACATGATAGTATGAACAATAAAGACAATAACTCAAATTACAAAATATTTGGTATAGTTAAATCTTGGGCGACTAGTAGCGAAATATTAAATACGTGTCTTAATTTATGCAGTGAGATAAATAATGATGATATTATTCGGAAGTGTCGTGCAAGTCCGATGCTGTGAACGCTTGGAAAATGATCTGTCCAAGCTCTGATTTGCCATCCGATCTATTCTCTCAGAGTCGGTGGGACGGGCCGCTCTGCAACATGGTGAGAGAACATCTCATGAACACATCTCCTAATGTTGCTGAGCGTGCCCGTTTATTGGCTGTGGGGGAATGGGAATCGGGTCTTTGGCTTCAAGCACTCCCATCGTCCAACATAGGCACTATGTTGGATGACACAACGTTCCGCATCGTTTCTTGCCTTCGTTTAGGTGCTCCATGTGTTTCTCCGCATCGATGTCACTGTGGTGAAGCCGTCGATGGCCTTGGCCACCATGGCCTATCATGTAGCAGGAGTGCCGGTCGTTTTTCGCGGCACGCTAACCTTAATGACATTATCCGTCGTGCTCTTGTCACCGCCGGCGTGCCAGCTCATCTTGAACCTAATGGTTTGACGCGTGACGATGGAAAGAGACCGGACGGTATGTCATTGATGCTTTGGAAGATGGGTAGGCCCTAGGTGTGGGACGCAACGTGTTTAGACACCCTTGCGCCATCACATCTTCCCAGTACGGCGGGTTGTGCTGGTGCTGCTGCTGCATCCGCGGAGACTCTTAAATGGCGCAAATACAAAAACCTGGAAGGGGATTATGTTTTTGAGCCGTTTGGGGTCGAAACGCTAAGGTCATGGGGCCCAGTGCTCGTGCTCTTTATAGAGACATAGCGAAAAGGTTAATCGACGCTTCCCGTGACCAGAGGGCTGACCTTTATTTCGCGGAAAGGATAAGCATTGCCATTCAACGTGGCAATGCTGCCAGTCTTCTGGGCACACTACCAGTTGACTGTGATGCGGAGGAATTCTATGACGCCTATTAGAGGGTTTTAGTTTTCTTTTTTATTTCTCTGTTTCATAATATTTTAGGTATAAGTTAGTTTTAAAGAATTGTTTATATTATGTATATAATTAATAATTTGTATTATGATGATATTGTTATTTTGACAATTGGTTCAAACATGACAAAAATCCTTACAAATTATTTGTCTGACCTCAACAGTATTTTGTACCTTTTACGACGCCAAAATGGTTTTGTCGTCAAAATTTAACATAACCCTTACCTCAGTGAACACTTTCTGAATCAACATATAAAATTATACTTGAAAAATTATAATAATTGTAAAGGTCATTGGGCGTTTCTGACCCACTTTATGAAATTTCGCGTACACAGACCAAATTAGTTTTAAATTGAAGAATTTAATCACACTTTTCAAAATATGTAATTTTATTTTAAGTATCCAATGGGAAAATAAAGTTATTTAACATTTAAAAGTTAATAAACTTTCGTTAATAAAACAGAAGTTTTTACTTTTAGCATTATGGAAACGCGTCGTTAAGTCACTATAAATGTTTGTATAACTCTACGAAATATCTCTCTCTCGCTCGCACATTTGGCAGGTAGATAAAAACAGGTAGGTACCGAAGTGTGCATGCGCTAGCGCCGCTTGGATGGACCGCGTCGCAGTCGTACGTCATCCGTCGTTTCAATCTGTGCGTTTACACCTGTGTTTCTGTTATTTATTCATTTTATCGACTACTTGTGCGCGTTTTATGGACTATTGGCTTTGCTTGACGATTGGTTTTTACGTTGAAATGGAAAGACAAAATAGTTGTGTGTCGTGTAATCGATCTGTGTTACGTCGACGAAAACACATTTTGACAACGCTCTTTCTAGAAAGATACCGAGATCATGCAGTATTATTGTTGCAAGAAATGATTCCACACGAGGTAAGTAACCTACACAGTTATTATGCCTACTTACCGGCTCACCAAACCTCGACTATAAGAGCGATAGAAAGATAATTATACTTTTAACCATGCTTTTGTCATTATAGGTACGCTTATTTGGTATCGTAGCCTTTACCGTGATTATAGTCGCAGTTATCGCAAACGTTTTCTTTGTTTGTGAGGAATTACAATCCTTTTTTACTAAAATAAAACTATTTTTTATTGCTAATTGCTTGGTCATAAACGATGGAAACTGAACACTGAACGGCAACGCCGCACGCGTCATCGTAAAGCCTGCAATACAAATGCCAGTAACTTGCATAAAAGTATGCAAGTAGCTGGCATCCCATTGTATCATTCCCCAATCAGAAGTCATACAGCTTAATGGCATGCAAGTTACTACCTTACTTTTGTAATTATAATTAAAATAATTACTTTTGTAAGTTACTACCTTACTTTTAAAGCGATGTGTGTGAGTGTCATTGGCGGTTGGCGGAGATTTTTGTATGCTGACAGTGGAAGTTCTCCGGTTGATGTGAAGATGATGATGTTAATATTTCTCAGTATATGCAATTTTTTATCAATTGTTTCAGATTCGTTTTGATGGCTCAAGGGCCATATGCCATGCTTGCTGGGTGAGATTTGATCGTCAATTGCACAACCAACCCATAGAAAACCAGCCTGTAATAAATCAACATATACCACATCAACCAGTGGATGACCAACCCGTGCAAGATCAACCAGTAGAAGATCAAGCAGTTCAAGATCATGTACCCCATCAAGTTGAAGGAGAGGCAGACCAGAGAGATGTTGCGGGTCCACAATTGGGTCCCGGTTTTATTGCGCCTAGTGGATATTTGCGAGCTTCAAATACAGCCAGACATTGTGTTTTTCCAAACTGCAGAAATGTGGTGGCCCACATTGTTCCACCGTATGCTAAGTTTAAACTTTTGCATAATCATAATTTTTACATACCGGAATTAGCTCGGGTTTGCAATCCTCATTTTATAAGAAATGATTGGGAAGACTTAATTAATACCCCTTCACTCGAAAACTTTAATGGTGCTCATGTTGTAGGCATGATGAATCTGTACAAATGGGGTTTCGAATGGAGAAATCAATTTGCTTATGAAAATATCGAACAAATAGATGACAACGAATTCCATTTTTGGACGGGTCTTTCAAAATATCAATTTAATGTGATTTTAAACCAATCGCCTTCTCTGCGTGATAGATCAGAGCGTCCTGCCACGGTTCTTGGAATTTACCTAACTAAAATAAGAACCAGTGAACCAGATGAGCGCTTAGCTACTAAATTCAGTATGTCGAGGAGAACATTAGAAAGGAAATTGGTGATAGCAAGAGAATGCTTAATTAATGATTTTGTGCCACAGCATTTGGGATTAAATCATATTACAAGAGAAGATGTGGTAGCCAGAAACCTTTCAATCCCAAGCCATTTTTTCGGTGGTAACCAAAATGATCCCGCAGCCATTGTCGTATGTGATGGAACATATATTTATCTGCAGAAGAGTGCGAATTTCCTTTTTCAGCGGAAAACTTACAGTCTCCATAAGTTTCGGAACTTAGTCAAACCCTTTTTATTAGTATGTACCGATGGCTACATACTAGATGCTATGGGACCATATACAGCAAATACTTCGGACGCAAGAATTATGCTCGACCTGATGCGACAAGATTCTCCGATTCATGGGTTCTTGAGAACTGATGACATTTTTATATTGGATCGTGGATTTCGAGATTCGATCAATACTATTGAAGAATGCGGATATAATCCTCACATGCCGCCAACGAGAGCAAGAGGAGAACAACTGACGACATTAGATGCTAATAAATCTAGGTTATTAACTATGATCCGTTGGGTAGTAGAAACTATTAACAGCAGATTTAAAAAAGATTTTAAAATGTTCCGCCATGTATATTTTAATGTTGCTATGAGACATATGATGGACGACTTCAGAATAACTGCGGCAATAATTAATACTACTCGAAATCCATATGAAGACCATATGTATGCGGAACAGTTCATATCCATAATAAATGAGCGGATGAATCAACGCAATGAGCTGGCAGATTATGTGATAAGGCATAATTTGAACAGGCAGAGAGTAGCGTTCGTGCGACTCGACGGAAACGATCGGGATTTTGAAGACTTTCCACGCCTTACATATGAAGAATTAATGTTATTTACGTTGGGATCGTACCACTTGAGAATCGCGAGGTCATACTGCCACGAGCACATGCGTTTGAATGGACTATACCACATCGAAATATACCGACACCAAGAAATTATCGAAAACAAGATACTAATAAGAGGCCGAATTCAGTCGCGACACGTCCGTAGTAAACAATATTACACGTATATTTTAGTAGATCCCAATAGAATTGGAAGAAATGGCATTGATCAGTATTACTGCTCGTGTATACACGGCCGCCGCACTGTTGGAAGCTGTGCGCATGTTGTAAGCCTAGTTTACTTTTTATCAAGGCATCAAGGCATCAAGATGTAATAGATGCACCTGCAGCCTTTTTAGATGAAATAACAATAGATTTTGATCAAGCAGAATAAAAATATTATTCAAGTAGAACTGGATTTTATTTTTACGTCCCTTAAATAGCTTTTGATAAAACTAACACATTCTACTTTCTTATTATATATCTATTCCCATGGGAAATTATCCAATGCCACTTAAGGATGACTAGCTTTCGACTGGTAAAAGTATTTTTGAAATCAGTCCAAAAGTTTTGAGTTAATTCGTTACAAAAATGCTTTAAAAATACCTTAATAATAAAAAACTAAATATTTTTTTTCTCAATTCTCCCAAGGCCTACAAGAATGCGACCCGTACCACTGGGGTGCAGATACATTTATCTAAATACCTTGCCCTATTTCGTTTGTGTACGCCGTGGGTCAAATGTCCGAACAAAATGCCCAATGACCTTTGTTGATATTAATTATGATTACCTATATAAAAACTACCCCATTAAATATGCAAAAATATTAAGTTTTAAGCTACATGTAGAGATAGAGTATTTATCATTCTGTAAACCTAGCAAAATACAGAATTCCAGATGTGTAATTAAAGATAATAATTTTGATCCAAAACAAATTCAACCGGGTTTTACTACCTGCATAGACAACGCGAAACCTATATCTTCTGATACCCACCATACGACCATAAAAAAGGAACAATACCGTACTATTTTTCGCAGCCCAATCTAGTGTTAAAACATAAAAACCAACTACTAGATAACGCACAAGAAGACAAGTTTTTCCGTTAACAAAACTGAATGCGATTTTAGAATACTACATCAAAACATAGCAGGTGCCATAAATAAGACTGAAAACATCTTGTTAGCGTTATCAGAATTCTCCCAAAATAATAAAGAAATCAGTATTATATGCCTAACAGAAACCTTTATAGAAAAAGGTACTGAACATTTATTAAAACTACCAGGATTTAAATTAGCCTCGTCGTACTGCCGTAAACCAAAAAGGGGAGGTTCATGTATACTAATTAAAAATTGTATAGAGAATAAACCTTTGACATCAATAAATGACTTGGCTTGCAATTATAATTTTGAATGCACCGGAATAGAACTAATATCTCAGCAAACAATAGTCGTTTGTATCTACAGAACGCCGAACAGCAACCCTCATATCTTTATTGAAAACTTGAACAAATGCTATTTAAAATTACACATCGACATAAGAGAGTTATAGTATGTGGAGATTGGAATCTTGATACATTAAAACCAAACAAAATTTGTCTAGATCTTATAAGCTTACTTAAAAACTTCAATATGGAGTTACATATAAAGTCACCAACACGACAGTTATCCTGCATTGATCATTTTGCTAGTAGCTAGCTTTATGTAAAGCAAAACATTCGAGGCGATGTACATTATCTAGCACTTTCAGATCACGAAACAGGTCAAACTTTAACCATAAGATCCCATGTCAAAGGTGAAATAAGAACTTGGTATGAACAGATAAGAGATTATAGTGAAGAAAATGTGATAACATTTTGTAAAAGTATCTCTTCCCTTAGTTTTTCTGATACATATAAGAAACGTAATGTAGATCAAACATTTCAAGAATTTCATGAGTTAATTATATTATTTTATAACTTACACTTTCCTGTTGTGAAAATTAAACGAAATAATAAAAGGAAAACATCGACATGGCTAACAAAAGGAATAAAGAAATCAAGTGTTAAAAAGAGATACTTATATTTAAAATACAAACACAACAATTCAAATAAAAAACGAAATAACAAGATTTACAAAAAATATAGTACAATATTCAAACCGTGTATTTATAAATCGCAACAAATACAAAACAAGAAATACATTGATAATAAAAAGAATAAATGTAAAGCCGCATGGGACATTATAAATGAAAATATAGGACAGGAGAATATAATTACAGATATAAATATAATTAGGAATGGAAATGACACATATAATAATCCCACTGCCATAAGCGAAACATTCAATAATTATTATATTAATTTGACGCATGACATCAACTATGACTATAAAGCTAATGACATAAATAAAAATATGGACGATATCAATTTGAATACAATATTCTTGAAACCAACTGACGCTATGAAAATTTACAGAATTATTAACAGTCTTAAAAACACAACATCAGTGGGCATAGATGGTATCAGCACAAAAATAATCAAGGCCTGTTCAAAATACATTTGTGAACCTTTGAGCTACATAATTAATATGTCCTTTGAAGAAGGTACTTTCCCAGGTATCCCAAAAAAAATCTATTATAAAACCGTTATTCAAAAAAGGACTGACTTAAATAACTACCGACCAATAACATTAATACCGATACTATCAAAGATATTCGAAAAGGCCATGTTAAAAAGACTTTATGACTTTGTTACAAATATTAACATTTAAAAAGAGAAAATTTGGATTTCGAAAAAACAGTACCGCTACACTAGCATGTTTCGATCTTATTAAGTAAATTACGGAAGCAATCGATGAAAGAAAGCCAGTAACTGCAATATTCCTAGATATGAGCAAGGCATTTGACTTTGTCCACCATAAAATACTGTTACATAAATTAGACAGGTATGGAATTACAGGAAAAGCAAATGACTGGGTCCAAAATTATCTTTTAGACAGAACTCAATGTACATAAATAAGAAGACTACAAAATAACAGTAAGTTTAGCAATAGATCTAATTTTAAAAGCAATAAATTCGGAGTTCCCCAAGGTAGCGTCTTGGGACCATTTTTGTTTCTGTTATATATAAATGATCTCCCTAATGTTACTAGTCATAAAACTGTATTGTTTGCGGATGATACAACTATAATTTTCAAATGCGAAAACATAAGCACATACGAACATGAACTGAACGTAACTCTAGACAAAGTTATTAATTGGCTTAATACCAATAATCTTAAAATTAATATAAAGAAAACTAAAATGGTTCAATTTGAAAACCCTAAACGGCAACAAATCAGTCTGAACACAGTACATAATAATACGAAGATAGAACAAGTACAAACAACAAAGTTTCTGGGAATCGTTTTGGACAAACATTGCAGTTGGAAGGCGCATATAGAATATGTCTGTGACAAACTGAATAAAAATAAAAAGACTTCGGATAACAGTATCCACGGAAGCAGCACTAAGTGCATACCACGGATACGTATCATCCACGCTTGCATATGGTCTTTTGCTATGGGGAAATTCGGTCGAATTTGAAAAAGTGTTTCGCATACAAAAAAAGTCTGTAAGAGCAATAACTGGAGCATGGTTTATGGAGAGTTGTAAACCTATTTTTACAAAATTTCGTATTCTACCTCTAACCTGTATGTACATAAAGGAGGTCTGTGTTTTCATTAAACAACATCCAGAGTATTTCGAACTTCAATCTGAAGTAACGAAACGTAATGTAATACCTAGGAATAAACATAAACTCCATCAACCTCAATGTAAATCTGTCTTATTTAAAAAAAAATCATATGTCAATGCAATTATGGTCTATAATAAATTGCCCAATATATTTAAGGATTTACTCTTAACAATATTTAAAAACAAGTTGAGCAAATGGCTCTTAGAAAAGTGTTTTTATAGTTTAAATGATTACATGTCGTATAAGGAATAATAAATTTAACGAATAGTGGAATAATTTTGTTACATTTAACCAACACGGACATTAGAATTATATTTAATATGACATCTTACTTATATACATATCTACTGAAATTTATAAATTTGACATCAATTAATTATTTATTTTATTTTTTGTTTTCGCTGTACCTAATATCAAAATATAATTCCTACTTATTATATTATAATAATAGCATGATATGACAAAAAAATATATTTGCACACCATATGTAATGGTAGAATGTATATGGGACATTAGAATTTAAGATCATACTCTGTAAACCTAGATTCTAACAAATAAATAAATTTGAATATGAATTTGAATTTGAGACGAATCTATCCTCATTTTAATTTAAGCACATTTAGCTAAATCATGAGGCACACATTATCTCTGCTAATAGCACGAGGCACACATAACCTCTCCTAATAGCATGAGGCACACGTAACCTCGACTAATAGCATGAGGCACACATAACCTCTCCAAATAGTACGAGGCACACATAACCTCTCTAAATAGTACGAGGCACACAATATAACCTCTATTAATCAAATCACTCTTGTCTAAAGCATGAGGCACACATAACCTCTTCTAATAGCACGAGGCACACATAGCCTCCAAATCAATTGGCAATATAGGCAATGGCCTCCAGTCGCGTAGGTTTATGAACCAGTAGCGCTTGTTTAACAATGAAATTACCTCAATACTACAAAGCATTTGCAAGACTTTTACCCGTCAATCTAAGTAATAACACTACATCCCGGCCAAACACTGTTGAAGAGTCGCCTCAACCAAGTATCTGACAGGAATATAATGCATCTTGAAAGATAACGATGCATGATTCCCTATCATGCGTCCAAATCACTCAGACTAGGTAAGCGTAAGCGTTCTATACCTAAGCAAATAACGGCACTATGCTCCAGCAGAAATACTGACGAAGAGTAGCCTCGTCCAAGTATTTCTCGCAAGAGCACAATGCACTCTTAGAACTAAAAAAAACAACTACCAGGGAGTACCCTGACCAAGTATTCTTCAGATCCAATGTAAATGCTAATGTTTCAAAAAAAGAAATCATAGATTATGTTATTTTGTCATCTAAACGCTACTAGTTTACAATGCATATTTCAATTCTTTACTAATTAATTATAAAGTAGGTACATACACAATGAAATAAATTATTTACACTTGTGCATGTAAAGTTTTCAACCAATAGGCAGGCGGACCCCTGGTTTATCGGCATGGTTGCTTCCAGAAAGTAAACCTTACTCATTAGCTGAATATGTAGGATACATTGAGGGTATTCAGCACAGCATAGCACTCCAGTTAAAGAGTTACTAAATGTATTTCAAGGTAACCGATCAGTTTTAACACTCGAAAATACACCAAGTTGTGATGATTCCTATGGGAATCGCGTATAATGTCATTGTGTGCAATTATGTGGGTAGTTTATTAAATTTGTGTAGTGTATTGTAAAGTGTACTGTACAAGTCGACACATCATGATGGCAAATGACAATAGGTTATACTAAAGTATAATACTCATCAGTTCGTTCACAGTCAAACAATCGAAATAAGTATCTACTAATTAAACTTTTAAGAACAAGAAAAATAACGCCATTACAAAACATGATTATCGAAAATGCTTGCGTGTACTTACTTATCCCACTTCTGAAATGTGATGAAATAAAACACTCCAGTGGATAGATTCAATAAAACGTTTATTCTCCTTTAACACTTTTCCACTATTCCAAACGATCCGTTACAATGCTAGCTCACCAATGAGAATGCCGTTTTCACCGTTTTGCAAGTCAACATCATTATTTTATTCTATTTGCCGGAAATACGTTTTATTTCACGATTCAAATTATTATCCTTTTATTGACTTACAAAATGTCAGCCTCGTAACATATCGAACTGCTAAATTGTAAATGATACATTATAATTTATTTCCAAAATAATAGTTAAGTATACAGAAAATATTTTACACAAAACAGTATGAAATAGATTTATTAAATAAATACATTAGAATAATTATGTAGTCATAACCACAACTAAATGAAGTAACCTAATTTTAATCATAAATTAATAATAAATACCTAAACAAAAATCATTACAATCGGATGCATATTCCTAAAGTTCAGGTGTTGGCTATAATGGCAAGTGCTTTCTTATCGACAAATTAATTGCGATTGCGGGATAGACATTTTTAATGTATATTTCATATGATTCAATTGTAGATCTATTCGAAAACATATGTACCTAAAGATTAGATGTGACGGAAAGCACGTTAATATAAAAAACAATATGCGGTAATAAATCTGATGTGACACAAATGACAGTTGTCTTGTTACAACGCAACATGTTGTAAGATATCCGTAACAAATGAATACGTAGTACTCAGTACTACGTATTTATTTGTTACGGATATCTTATCTTATCGGATATCTACAATAAAAATATTTACATGAATTTATGTTTATTATTTACCACACAAAGGATGTCCATGTCTTCACATTTCACATATACACACATACTTGAATAGGGAGTTAAATTTTAATGTAAAGTACCCGGGATTTTATTTTAATAAAAATATTCTAAGAAGCCGCTGCCGTAATATGTTAACCGTAAATTTACCTTTACATTAGGTAAATATGCATCCGATTATTCGATCACTAGGCCTGATGTAGCAGTTTTAATTTAATAGTTAAATAATATTGTAGTTATACTTACGAATAAAATAGCAAACAAACTTATGTCTCACTCTGGTGAACTGTTACTTGTTTTCTATCAAATACTTCATAAAAAAATTAACTGACATGTGGTCAACCATATTACCTAAAAAAACCACATACGCAATACTGCCTAAAAGCAGCACTGGCAGGGACACCATGCAACGTTGCGTGTTAGGAGGCGAAATTAAAGATGTTGCTTTAGTAGTGAACTATTGTATAATGAATGCATTTACAAAGAATCTTTATAATTATTATCTACAAGGTGAAAGCGCGTCACACACTACAAAATTTCAAAGACTTTATTATTTCACGATAATTTGTAGTTGTAACTACTAATTATCGTAAACGTTTGATTCCAATTTCACTCACTTCTACATGAGTGGGTAAAATTGGAGTAAACGTTTCATAATGTTTATACAAAGTGACTACAAATAAACCTATAAATGCGTGCTAAAAGACAAACGCATTTCCAAGCGATTTGAAGCGAAGCAGACAATAAACATCACTACAATTATTATACGTAAACATGGAATATCAAAAAGCTTTATTAAACACATTTAATTATATACCTTGAGAGAGACTTATATAATTTGAAAGTCACGGTGCCATAAATGTGCGCAACTGTAGTAATAGCTATGCTTTTAATTATAATAGTGACCTAATTAATCCTAAGTGGTAATATCGTGGTTTATAACATCTCGTAGCTGTCAGTTAGATGAATGAGAGAATATACAGGATAAACACGTTCCTACCCGTAGGATGGCAATCGGTGAACTACCTCACTATATAGGAGATATTACTTCAATATGATTGTGTTGTATTCCTACGAATACATCCTATGGTAACCAGTTCGGCAGAAGTCGTTGCACAGTCAGCAGAGAAATAGATGTCTTTATCTCTTATGCTAAATGCTTACAATGATACTTCTTCTGCAGAATCAACAATGCACTGGGGATATCCGGGTTTTCGGCGTCCATAAACTGATGTAACGACTTATCACCAAATGGGTTGTGGGCTATAAATTGTCATCGTAGCGATATGAAGCAGTATAAACAATGGTTGACGGCAAATGTGGTGCTGGCTTTGAACACTTGAAAACGCCCACACCCTGTATGGCGCCTGCTCTCGTGTCGGCTATGTTACTCTAAAATATGTGCGAATTGTACCATAGCAACTGTATACGTGACAATCAACGCCATCATATTAAGCGTGAGGGTCATGTCCACTCGGAATATTCGCAACACCGAGAACTCGAAGGGGCGACTGTCGAGGTACCTCACCGCATCTTCGACTGCCTCGCGACTGCTCATTTCTGCAACATAAAACAGTTACATTGTTACACGAAATTATCCACTTCATGTTTAGCGCTTTACACTGAATACCGGTTTAAAATTTAGGATTAATGGCTGCGCACGGGGGGTTTCAGGATCGGATTCGAATGAGACTGTATATCTGGACGAGTCCGCCTGGGAAAGTTCCACCCAGCAAAAATAATTCTCCAATTAAAATTTAACCCGTGGTGAGTGAACTGTTAGAGCTCTTTAAAATAAAGTTAGTGACCAGCAGCGGGAGGATCAGACAACTTTGTCCCTTGCATTGGTGGTGCCGACTTTCGTTATTAGCACGGTCCTCGACGCGCGAGTGATAACGCCTGCCGAAGCGACGTCTATACATGGTGTAACAGAAAGGTGTGGTCAAATATAAGGGTCACATAATATAGCCCATGTATAATGGAAAACCGCGGGAGTTAAATTTGTATACATTATTTTCACGAAGATATTGAATTTTCTCTTATATCGACTTATAAATATCAGCATATTCTAATCGATACGTAAACAACACCAGCCATGCACACAAAAGACACTTCTTTTTTCTTTGTTTCCCAGAAAAATGTTTATTCGCTGTCCGCCGGCTGTCGTGTGTGGGACGGGACTCCCAGCATGAAGTGCTGGTATACCCACTAAAAAACCTGGGGTATTTCCTCTCTCACCCAATGGCCTGAGACTGGGACTGGGACCAGTTCGGAGCTCTTAAAAGATTCATCCATAGCAGGCCCCCCCGTGTGGGTGCGGGCCGGGTCAAACAGACCCGACCACCTTTCGTCCCCAGAGGAGAGCCTCACCGTTCTCCCCTTTCGACGTTAGAAGGCGCGCAGGAACACCGCGCGCACCCTCTCGGGGCTCTTAATATACGGGTGGCAGGGTCCCCTGAGGCTCTGCCACCCGGAGCCCCTAGGTGAAGGGCAGGAGAGAGACATAAGCGCGTTTCCTGCGCCCCTTTCTCCGGCGGCGGACATCCGGGGCGTAAGGATCTTCCTCACGCCCCAGTTTCGCCGCTTCCTTCTGCAAGATGACAGTCTTGCAGAAAGACCTCATTGCGCCTCAGCGCCCCGTGTCCCAGTCACACCCCTCGCAATGGTGACACCTGGTTGTCGGCTCCCTACCGGCTATCTTGCAGAAGTACTCTCCGAAACAGCCGTGTCGGGAGAGCACCTGAGCAAGCCGGTAGGTGAGCGGTCCGCGCCGTCTGTCCGTCCATTGCCTTAGCACCAGACGGACAGCCTCGACTGTCCTCACCCCGTAGCGGGGCTGGGCCAGCCTTTCCCCCCACTTGGCCTCGAGGACCAGTCGAGCCTGGGACCTTCGCGTCTCCACCGCCCCGTGAGTGGGTTCCTCACCATGGAGCCGGAGGTCCACGCGCCAGTGATACACCGACGCTTGGACCTCCGCCTCCAAATCCCAGGGCGGCGATGCCGCCAGGACGCACGCCGCCTCAAAGGAGACGGTGCGGTACGCCCGCGACACCCTGATCGCCATCGCCCTCTGAGGTTTCCTCAGGAGGGCGATGTTTCGGCGATCGAGGGCGCCGGCCCAAATGGGCGACCCGTAGAGGGCCATCGACCGCACCACCCCCAAATAGAGGCGGCGGCAGACGACACTCGGCCCCCCGATATTCGGCAGCAGAGAGCTAAGCGCTCCCGCCGCCGACATCAACCGGGGGGCCAGGCGGCTAAAATGGACGCGAAAGTTCCAGCGGCCGTCGAGGTGGAGCCCCAAGTATTTCATACTCGGCTCCACCCCGATGCGGACCCCTCCAACTATGATGTGGGCATCTGGTGGCGGCGCCCGCCGAGGCCCATGAAATAACAGGGCCTCGGACTTTTCCAGCGCCACCTCCAGTCCCAACATCCTAATTCTACCGACAACCAGGGCCACCCCTGCCGTGGCAAGACGGGCAGCTGCCCCGTAATCCTCTCCCCGGGCCGTGACCAGCGTGTCGTCGGCGTAACAAGTTACGCCGACGCCCGGGGGTAGGGCGCCCCGCAGCACCCAGTCGTAGCCGATGTTCCACAGGATCGGTCCAAGAACGGAACCCTGCGGAACACCGCACGACACCTCCCTCCGGAACGTCTCTCCGTTCCGCCCCACACAGAACACACTCCTCTGGTGCAGGTAGTCCCCGACTATTCGGCGCAGATAGGGAGGCACTCCATGAAATCGGAGCGCCTCCCTAATAGTCGCCCACGGCAGGGTGTTGAACGCGTTGGCGATGTCCAAGGACACCGCCAACACCACCCCGCGCGAGGCGACCGCCTCATCCGAGAGGGCCTTGACGCGACTGATCGCGTCAATCGTCGATCGGCCCTCTCGGAATCCGAACTGCCGTTCGGACAAGTCGGGGCCCACCCGCACCAGGTGCCTGGAGAGGCGGGCAACCACTACACGCTCAAAGAGCTTGCCCACCTCATCCAACAGCACTATGGGGCGGTACGCGGAGGGAGAGTCCGCGGGGCGGCCCTCCTTTCTCAGGAGGACCAGCTTACCCGTCTTCCACATGGCAGGGAACCGTCCCGACTCCAAACAGGCGCTAAACAGCCTGAGGAGCCGGTCCCCTAGGGCGTCGTAGGCCAAAACCCAGGCGCGGCCAGGAATTCCGTCCGGCCCCGGGGCGGTGTTTTTGCCTCGGAGCCGAACCATTGCCGCGCTGAGCTCCGCCATTGTTACCTCTGGCGCCCCGGCATCGGCACCGCCCTCCTCAATATCGGGCGGCGCCATTTCGGGAGGCGTGTGCTCCGCTCTCGAAGGAAAGAGAGCGGAGACCACCTCCTCTAATTGCCGGGGCTGGAGACTCTCGGTGACCGGTGGGGCCCAGGGGCGCAACTTGCCCCTGACCGCCTTGTACGGGCGGCCCCACGGATCTGCCTCGAGAGTCCCCAGGAACTCTTCCCATCTTTGGGTTTTGGCCTCACTGATGGCGGACTGCAGGGCGTGCTTCCGCTGTACGTAATCGCCCCGCAGCCGTGCCTCCACGGTCGGGTCACGGTACCGCCTGCGTCGGCGGTACCTAGTGTACTGGCGACGCGCCGCAATGCAAGCGGCGCGTTTCTGACTAATGTCGTCAGACCACCAGTACACCTGACGCCTAGGAGGTCGAGCACTGGCCCGGGGCATCGACGCGTCGCAAATCCGCGTCATCGCGCCCCGGAACCACTCCGCCTCTAGCTCAACCTCCACAGGCCCTTCGCCCATTGGGGTCCAGGCCTGGACGATGGAGGCTTCCACCAGCACGTCTACGTTGAGACGTTTCAACGCCCATCGTGGGGACGACGGGGTGTGCACTCTCCTCGGGCGATCGTCCGGGATCGCCGGCGAGGCGGAGATGTCGAACCGCACGTAACGGTGGTCCGACAGTGACTCCGCCTCGACCAGCACTTGCCAGTCCCGGACGCGGCGCGCTACGGCAGGGCTTGCGAACGAAATGTCCACAATAGACTCGCCCTGCCAGCGCACGCACGTGGCGACCGATCCCCGGTTAAGGACCACGAGACCGGTCGCAATCGCCCACTCCTCCAGCGCGTCGCCGCGAGCGTCGGTGACAGGGGATCCCCAAGCCGTTGATTTGGCATTGAAGTCCCCCGCCACCACGATCGGACGCGATGGGTACCGGTTAATAACGGCCCCCACCGCGCCCAAAAATTGCTCAAACTCGGCGAAGCGCCGGTTCGGAGAAAAGTACACCCCGATCAGGACGGTTCCCTCCCAATCAACACATATATAACCCTCGCCCCTGTCTGTCATCACCAGGAGCGAGGGTCCGGACGAAACAATGGCCGCCGAGCCTCCGAGGTCCCCAAACCAGTTGTGTCGGCTGGGGACGCAGTAAGGCTCGGCGACCACGGCGATGTCTATTGACCACTCCGCCATGTGCTGCAGCAAGATATCCTGCGCCCTGGCGGAGTGGTTAATATTCACCTGTAGGAGGCGATGGGCCATAATTAATTATGTGTCCATCGCCTCCGTACTGCTCCCTGCTTGGGACGGGGCCGGGGCGGCCGGAGTCCCGGCGACCGCCCCTCTGGCCCTACGTCGTTTCGGTGGGGAGCAAGATTTGCTCCCCATCCGGTGCTCCGCCGGCTTTCCTGCAGCAGAACAGAGGCTGCAGGAAGGTTTTGCGGCGGAGCAGGCGGCGGCCTTGTGGCCGGGCTGACCGCAGCGATAGCAGAGATCGCTGCGGTCAGTTTCGGCGGTGCATTGCTGCCTCACGTGCCCCGGTTCGAGGCAGCGGTAGCACCGCCTAGGCCTCGGCGCTAGGAGATTCACCTGAGCCGAGACCATCCCGACCAGCAAACGGCCGGCCGCCACCTTCTTCGCCGCGGCGATGGGGCAGTGCACCACCACCGTGCACAGACCACCATTGCCGCGGCGCATATCCCCCACCTTGACCTGCACCTGAGGGCAGGCTCCGGCTTGTGCCACCGCAGCGGCGACATCCTCAGAGGAGGCCGAGTCGTCCAGCCCGGTTATCCGCATTTCTGCGGACTTCACCGGGCGGGAGATCTTGACCTCCTCAGGTGAGAACAGGGAGCGGAGTTTATCCGCTACCCTGTCCGCCTTGTCGCCGGAGGTGGCACCTGGGACCTCCAGAATTCTGGCCCCAGTGGCGGCAACCTTAAAGTGGACGCCTCCGGCGAGGCCCATCTCGGCGAGATTGTCTCTCATAGCCTGAGTGGCCTGCCGGAGGACGCCCGCATAGCTGCCGCCCTGCCGGAGCCCCTCCTCTGTCAGCTCCACCACAATGGCGGTGGAGCGCGGGGAGCGTAGGTCGGCCGGGCGGAGGCCCCTCTTTTTGTTGGGGGCCGGGATAGCCCGGGAGGCCTTCTTTTTCCTCTTCCTCTTCTTCTTGGTGACCTCCGTCCACGGCTGTTCAGCCGAGGTAGAGGCCACCGAGGTGGGTTGGGCATGGGGACCGGGACGCGGTGGCGCCTCAGTGGCAGTCACCCTCCCCTTGCCCTTCCCTTTCCTCTTGGAAGAAGAAGAGGAAGCCAGCGGATTGGAGGCAGATGTCTGCCGTACCACCGGTCGGCCGGAGGGCGCCGGGTCAGCTGGCACACCTCCGACCATCCGGGGGCGGCCCCCGAGCGGAGGGCCCGGGGTCGGGATAGGCACGAGGCCGTGGTTGGCCAGGCACGCTTCAACTACGTTGCGCGCCTGAGCCACCGTGGCCCGCATAAGCTCCTCCGCCCAAGCGGGACGCCGGTCCTCCACGGGAGTGATGGTCGACGCTGTGCGCCGCGGGAGGAGCGGGAACTCCTCCCTCGGCCTCCTGGCAGGCGCCCTGGTGGTGG
Organism: Catocala nupta; assembly: GCA_963675205.1. Classification (NCBI taxonomy): domain Eukaryota; kingdom Metazoa; phylum Arthropoda; class Insecta; order Lepidoptera; family Erebidae; genus Catocala; species Catocala nupta. Next base: position 230,039 of record OY776096.1, read on the forward strand.
CCGGGGGCGCCTTGGCTGCGTCGGCCCGAGCGGCAATGGCAGTGGCCGCCTTCATGGCCGCCACCTCCGCCCGGAGCTCCGCCAGCTGCCTATGCAGCCCCTCATTTTCGGCCCTCCAGCGCCTCTGCATGTCGGAGGATGTCTGTGCCCACAGGTGGAAGAAGGCCTCCCTCATGTCCTCCGTAGCATTTTTAAGGTCCCGGACGAACCCCCCCTTCAGGTTGCCGGACCGGGCCGCCACCCTCAAGACGGTCTCGGCGCCAGCCTCGAACCGTTGCCTGAGGTCGGCAACCGAGTCCCCAGCCGAGGGGGACGCATCCGGGACCTCAGCCACCTTGGGGGCATCCCGACGGGTAGGTAAGGGCTGCCCGGGGACCTTCCTCGTGGAGGGAGGCGGCATCGGGGAACCAGCCGTTCCTGGACCGGGCATCCCCTCCACTACCTCCACCTCCGTGTCCGAGCACGAGCGTGACGGCACGGGATGCGCCGTCTTCCTGCGCTTCGCGGAAGCCTCCCTTTGTCTTCGAGCCGCCGACGAGCACCGGCTCTGAGGCCGACTGGCCTCCGAACCGGAGCCCGCCTGGGACTCAGACTCGACGCTGACGGAGCTCCTCCGGCTTCCGTCAGGCGTTGATGCGCCAGCTCCAGCATCGCTGGTGCGTGGTCATAAAGGGCGCTTAAAGCGCCCTTTGGAGTCGCGCAAAGGCACTCCGCGCTCCTCCGTACTCTTCTCCTTCTCTTCGGGTTTTTTTGAATTGCAATCTTCCATATAATTCCCACGAGTACACAAAATACCCTTTTTTTTTTTTTTTTTTTTTTTGATTCCCAGGAAAAAATGCTTGATGCACTACCCGCCGGCTAGGGGACGGCACCGGCGGGGCGTGTGGGACTCACCAGCCTAGTGCTGGGATACCCACTAAAAAAACCTGGGGTGTTCCCTCTCTCACCCAATGGGGGGGCCTGTTGGGAGTCTAAAAAGATTCATCCATAGCAGGCCCCCCCGTGTGGGTGCCGGCCGGGTCAATGGGACCCGACCTCCTCTCGTCCCCGGGGGAGAGCATTTCACCGCTCTCCCCTTTCGACGTTAGAAGGCGCGCGGGAACACCGCGCGCGCCCTCTGTGGGTTCTTACTCACGGGTGGCAGGGTCCCCTGAGGCCTTGCCACCCAGAACCCTTAGGTGGGGGGCAGGAGAGCGACATAAGCGCGTCTCCTGCGCCCCCTCCTCCGGCGGCGGATGTCCGGGGCGTAAGGATCTTCCTCACGCCCCCGCTCCGCCGCCTCCTTCTGCGAGATGACAGCCTCGCAGAAGGACCTCATTGCACCCCAGCACCTGTCGTCGCCGACCATCATGGATACGACGGTCGGCAACGAGAGGTCGGGGCCAATCACAGCGACCAGGGCACAGCGCTCCTCGGCCCACGCCGGACACTCCTCCAGCGTGTGCTGCGCCGTGTCCCGGTCGCACTCCTCGCAGTGGTGACACCTGGTTGTCGGCTCCCTACCGGCTATCTTGCACAGGTACTCTCCGAAACAGCCGTGTCCGGAGAGCACCTGAGTAAGCCGGTAGGTGAGCGGTCCGCGCCGTCTGTCCGTCCATTGCCTTAGCACCGGACGGACAGCCTCGACTGTCCTCACCCCATAGCGGGGCTGGGCCAGTCGCTCCTCCCACCTGGCCTCGAGGACTAGTCGAGCCTGGGACCTTCGCGTCTCCACCGCCCCGTGAGTGGGTTCCTCACCATGGAGCCGGAGGTCCACGCGCCAGTGATACACCGACGCTTGGACCTCCGCCTCCAAATCCCAGGGCGGCGATGCCGCCAGGATGCACGCCGCCTCAAAGGAGACGGTGCGGTACGCCCGCGACACCCTGATCGCCATCGCCCTCTGAGGTTTCCTCAGGAGGGCGATGTTTCGGCGATCGAGGGCGCCGGCCCAAATGGGCGACCCGTAGAGGGCCATCGACCGCACCACCCCCAAATAGAGGCGGCGGCAGACGACACTCGGCCCCCCGATATTCGGCAGCAGAGAGCTAAGCGCTCCCGCCGCCGACATCAACCGGGGGGCCAGGCGGCTAAAATGGACGCGAAAGTTCCAGCGGCCGTCGAGGTGGAGCCCCAAGTATTTCATACTCGGCTCCACCCCGATGCGGACCCCTCCAACTATGATGTGGGCATCTGGTGGCGGCGCCCGCCGAGGCCCATGAAATAACAGGGCCTCGGACTTTTCCAGCGCCACCTCCAGTCCCAACATCCTAATTCTACCGACAACCAGGGCCACCCCTGCCGTGGCAAGACAGGCAGCTGCCCCGTAATCCTCTCCCCGGGCCGTGACCAGCGTGTCGTCGGCGTAACAAGTTACGCCGACGCCCGGGGGTAGGGCGCCCCGCAGCACCCAGTCGTAGCCGATGTTCCACAGGATCGGTCCAAGAACGGAACCCTGCGGAACACCGCACGACACCTCCCTCCGGAACGTCTCTCCGTTCCGCCCCATACAGAACACACTCCTCTGGTGCAGGTAGTCCCCGACTATTCGGCGCAGATAGGGAGGCACTCCATGAAATCGGAGCGCCTCCCTAATAGTCGCCCACGGCAGGGTGTTGAACGCGTTGGCGATGTCCAAGGACACCGCCAACACCACCCCGCGCGAGGCGACCGCCTCATCCGAGAGGGCCTTGACGGAGTACACAAAATACCCTAACCTAACCCCATTAGGGCACATAGGTTATTTACCAGATATACGAGTACATAGTGACCCTAAAATATGACCACACCTTTCTGTTACTAGTAGTTACGGTAACGACTTGCCACGACGACCACGTAATAGCATTATTTCTTTAGGTAACTATGACATTGCCATCTATATCCTACATCTGATTTAGAGGCTTCTGTTCAAAATGAAATGATTATCTTAAAAAACATACATATATATTTCGGGAATACGCTATTTACATTTCAGACGCTCGGCGAATGGGAGCTAGGCGGCAAAAAATCTTAACTGCAACGAAACACGCTCACCGCTATATGTATAGTGTTAAGTGTGTAATATATAATAACATAATATCAGCCCTGTATTAAACTGTCCCACTGCTGGGCACGGGCCTCTTCTCAATGTGAGAAGGGTTAGGCTGTAGTCCACCACGCTGGCTTAGTGCGTGTTGGCAGACTTCAAATATCTTCGAGAACATTATGGAGAACTCTCAGACATGCAGGTTTCCTCACAATGTTTTCCTTCACCGTTAAAGCAAGCGATAATTAAGTATTTAATACGCATATGACTTCGATAAGTCAGAGATGCACGCCTTGGGTTTGAACTCGAGACCTCTGCGTGGCAGTCCAACGGTTTCCCACTGAGCTATCGCTGCTGTTAAGTGTATGCCATCTGTTGATTCTGCGCGATACTACTGTCGTTTGATGTTGGTTGTATACTAATTACCATATATTAGTCCACAACAACTGGCAACTTTCATAGAAGGCCCAATTTCAATTTTGAGTTTCTACAATATTTATTATAATATATGGTGTCCGGTAATTAATGGATAACCTTGAAATGTCTTATAGTAGAACTGAAGGCCGACCAGAAAGAAAGAAAAAAAAAATTTTTATTTAGTGCAAGCTATTTAGCATAGCATTCTTTTGACTGTCTATTAGCATAATTAGTGTTTAATAATAAAACAACAAAAAACCGATGGATTTCATTAATTTATGGACGTAGTATACAAGAAAGTTATACATGGTAATAAAAAAAAACACATATCTCAGGTATTAGTTAGAATAGATTTTTATTCATATTTTTTTCTGAACGGCCATCAGTTCCACTATAGGACATGTCCAGGTTATTCATTAATAACCGGACACCCAGTATATTGGTACATTTTTTTGGTTATGTAATACGACATTTTGTGCTACATTTTAAATAAACAAATGTATTAAAGAACATTATATAACTTTATACTTCTGTTAATGTAAAAGGAACTTCGTTCCACCCGCGTGTCGCCATAATTTCATGATGGTTAATATTTTTGTTAATTTAAGATGAACCATAGTAGCCTTAATATAAGCATCATGTACTTTATTCGAATTGGCCATTTAAAAATCAATCAGCAATCTGGATGTGGGTGGCGTAGCCTATACCACGTAACGAAGGTGTCGCCACATGACCGCTACCAAGTGCAGCTGTTTGTAGTCTCCCTGGGCTAAACCAAATCTACTGACACGATGCCAAGATATTGGTTATGCGAACCGTTAAAAGCATTCTTTAAAAGTTATTTATTCTATAAGTCACAGCTGTCACTGAATACTGCTTCGAAGATACCAACGTTGGCGACGCGACGCCACCTGGCGCACGCGCGTGTTTGAGTTCTGTAGGAGCTGCACATACTAAATAATACACATGCCCCAACTTGAGAGTAACGTTAACATCATTGATGAGTTGCTACTGGACTTACGACCATTGACTGTACCTTTATTTTAAGGGTCAATCTCAGTGTAATAAAAAACATTTGAAAATGTCATAAATCACCTTTTTATTTTATTTTAGAACTTAAAATGAAATTAGTTATCTTTTATCATCATTTTAAATGTACCTACCTAACAAAACAGAATCTTATTACAGTTTGTTACAAACTAAAAACACTAAATAATAATATAATAATAAGTTTATTTATTTTCTCTCACAAAGATATTTTTACAGAGGCAACTTAACTATGTACAAATATAGTAGTAACACAAATCAATGTGAGAGACTGGTGTCTGAACTAGGAGACCTGTATGACAGAACACCAGCCTCTCCTAACTCTGTACTAGTGGGTGTACAGATTAATTAAGTTTAATGGTGAGAGTGCGTTAATGCAAATGTCTGTGTGCGTGTATGTGTGTGTGTGTGTGTGTGTGTGAGTGAGTGGGTGCACGCATGTGTGAGTGTTTGCGCATGTCTGACTAAGTGTGTGTATTTGTGTGGCAGTGCGTGCATCTGTGCATTTCTAAATAATGTAACTATGGGCCTATGTGTAGTAGTTCTTCAGTTTGGTCATAATTCAATGATTTTAACCAGTATGTAATGGACTTTCTGCATTTGAATTTTGTAAGATGGTAAATAATAATTTGTTTGTTGATTTTATTGTACAAGTAATAGCCTTATGAGTGTACCTACATCACCGTACCTCAAAACCACATACCTCACAGATACCTAAAAAAACCATCACCAAGAAAACAGCAACTACACACCAACATACAGGGTGTCCAAGAACCTGGCGTCCAACTGGATTCCCACGATGCCCCAAGTTCTAACAGTACTCAGAAAAATATTTTAAAAAATCCACCCCATGTACTTACAGAATTATACTGATTTCAAAAAAAAAGGGAAAATGAGCACCCTGTGACATACTTTTGAATGCTGTGACTGCTAATGCTGATAATTTCGATATTTCTTGGAGGTTTTGTAATCTAGGGTATTGCTGTGTCTAAATAGAATGTAAAAATAAAGTACTTATTGTACCATTTTAAAATAAAATATTATTTTAACTAAAGGTGATATGGAAAACTATTGAATTTCGCAACTTTGACCGACTGTAGTGTAAAAAAAATGTACCAAAATAGTATGGCAAGTGACGTCAAATTTTGACGCGTTTATTCCTCTTTTTAAAAAGGTATAATACTTACACATTAATTTGAAAAAAAAAATTTTGATAATATTTTTACTCAACAACCCAATTTTTACGAAGTGCCTACCTACTAACGGTAACTGTCGGACCCTTTCTTATCTTAGAAACTGTTATGTTACTACTATTATTTACTTCGGTTCCAAGAGTGAGCAAGAAGGAAATACACACAGGTAGATGGGTTCCCAGTAGAATAAAAGCAAAGAATGTTAGTTTAAAGATATTTTATTACAATAAATGTTCAAAATGTTGACCACCCGCGGCAATACAAGCTCTCACTCTCCTTAAAAAGGACCGCTTTATGTTTCGCGAGTAACTTTTTTGACGTATCACCTGCACTGCTTGTGTTATCTTCTCACGAAGGTCAGCGATGTCATTAATGGGCTTCGCATAAACGAGCTCCTTCATAGTTCCCCAGAAAAAAAAATCCAGCGGATTTAAGTCAGGTGAGCGGGCTGGCCACGGGATTGTTCCTGATCGCCCAATCCACCTGTTCGGGTATTGCTCGTCCAAAAACTCTCTAACGGATACGCGAAAATGTGCTGGACAGCCGTCGTGTTGGAACCACATATCTGGTGGGGTCTCTTCTAGTAAGTTTGGCAAATCATTTTGAAGAAAATTTAAATATGATTCGCCAGTCAAATTCTCGGGCATCTCAAATGGACCAATAATATTCCCACAGAGAATACCGGTCCACATGTTCACTTTGAACCGGTACTGGGATCTATCTTCTCGCATCAAGTGCGGATTTTCCACATGCCACTCGTGCAAGTTGTGTAGGTTCATGTAGCCATCCTTCTTAAATGTAGATTCATCTGACCACAAAATTTTGTCGATAAAGTTTTCGTCTTCTCGATGTTTTTGCAGGATTGTTTCACAAAACGCGACTCGGCTCGGATAGTCTCGAGGTAAAAGACTTTGCACTCGCTGTACGTGGTACGGATGATATTCTTCTTTTTGGAGAATACTGTGTGCTGTGCTCTTCGGTATCCCCGTATCAGCTTCTATTCCTCGCACAGAGATGCTTGGATTTGCCGACACCGCCTCTAAAACTTCATCGCGTATGAAGTCATTTACGGGTCGTCCTTCACCAGCTACTTGATTGGGGAACCGCCCGTCACATAGTGATCTGTGCACATTAATGAAAACTCGATGGTCGGGATATCGCGTAGCCCTCGGATACCTTTCTCTGTAAAGTCTCGCTGCAGCTCGTCCATTACCTCTACATTCTCCATAAATGTAGTGCATATTTGCGTATTCTTGCGGAGTGTAGGTCGCCATGGTAGCACACACAAAATACAAACTGTCCAAACACAGGCAAAGGTCGTCGTAAAGAGTTCGTTTCAAAGTCCAGAGCACAAAGAGTAATCGAGTCCAATAAACAAAGCTTTAAATCGTAGTACGTGATCAATGGTAACAATAAGAGAGAGGTGCGTAGTAACGGCAGGAGGCAGTGACGCGTACTGACCGTACTGTTATCCTAAATAGCACGATCCCAGATAGCGTCACTATCTATCTCACTCGCACCTCTAACCTTTTTCTCCCTCACTCTTACCTGAATAATGGGGTACCATAAAGAAGAACCAGCAAATCGCAAAGATAGTTTCTGTCTTGCTCCCTCCTGTTGTAATAACGAATCACTATGGTGAGATGCATGCACATACCGTCCCTTACGGTCTAACCTGTTTTTTGAGAGGCCTGTTGTTATTTTTATGAGCATACAACAGTAATTCTTTAGAGGTTAGATTCAATTCGTCGTAAATTTTTCTTTCTAAGAATTCTGTAAGACATCGTAAAAATTGGGTTGTTGAGTAAAAATATTATCAAATTTTTTTTTTTTCAAATTAATGTGTAAGTATTATACCTTTTTAAAAAGAGGAATAAACGCGTCAAAATTTGACGTCACTTGCCATACTATTTTGGTACATTTTTTTTACACTACAGTCGGTCAAAGTTGCGAAATTCAATAGTTTTCCATATCACCTTTAGTTAAAATAATATTTTATTTTAAAATGGTACAATAAGTACTTTATTTTTACATTCTATTTAGACACAGCAATACCCTAGATTACAAAACCTCCAAGAAATATCGAAATTATCAGCATTAGCAGTCACAGCATTCAAAAGTATGTCACAGGGTGCTCATTTCCCCTTTTTTTTTGAAATCAGTATAATTCTGTAAGTACATGGGGTGGATTTTTTAAAATATTTTTCTGAGTACTGTTAGAACTTGGGGCATCGTGGGAATCCAGTTGGACGCCAGGTTCTTGGACACCCTGTATATTCGTTCAAGACTTTTGCAACTGTTTCAAGAAACACATGCGGCAACGGCCGCGATCATTGCCGTGATAACGGCAGTTGGACTTCATACGTTCATCATGGAAACATACGGCTACACAGCCAAGACGTCGCCGTGAAAACGACGGTTGGTGACTTTCGTTCAGCTACATAGAAACAAGAAGCGCAGCAAATCTAAGAATCTTCGCGACGGACTTCACGATTCACGACGGCACAAGTTTTCTCCACGACGCCAACGTGTTGTTGCTGCGCGCCTCGACGAAATGGACGAGCCACACGACGCGCCCTATATTTATAAGTTCGGTGGTACTTGCGATCGGACGATGGCGTGACGTCAACGCGAGACTTACACGTGCCACGGTCAGGCGCTCGCCGATTGGCTAAAGCCGAGTTAGTGCGCTGTAGGCACCATACTACAAATGTAAATATTATTTGTATATAGCATGTGACTTTTTAAGTAAACTATGACACTGTTGTACCTCGTCTTATTTAAGAAGCCCAAGAAGTGAACTACAAGACCTCACCCCACTACAGCCTTGAAATCCGAAAAATCTATTGGCGAAACCCGTAGACCACCGATTGTCAGGCCAACAGACTTTATGTTTGAGGCGCTTATCTTTATTGCATAAAGGATCGTAGTCAAGTAAGGAGTGTTGTTTCAGGACAGTGTTTAGGACATAAAGTTGCTGTCTTACCGTCAGAACATCAGCGAGTTTATAGAGCTCGTTTGTTGGGAAGAGGAAAGGCAAGAAGTGACTGACTTTCAGGACAGCTCTTTGCGCTCTCTCAACCTTTAATAAGTGGGTTTTACATGCACCGCCCCAAACAGTGACACAGTATGTCAAGATGGATTGACATAATGCCATGTATACCATGCTGATCACGGGTTTATCAGCTACACGTCGGAGATTTTAAAGATAAATATTAGTTTTCGAACCCTAGATGACAGGAGGTCTATGTGATGAGCAAAGCTAAGAGCACTATCAATCATAACACCGAAGTATTTGATATTGGACGCTGGTGTTAGGTGGTCGCAGGAACAAGCTTGAGTGCTTAGACAATTGTAGGCTGTGATGTATTTACTGTCTTTTATGAAAGGTGGGATAGCCTTGATAGAAAAAGGTATGTATTTTGTCTTTTCTACATTAAGTGTGCTGTTATCTCTGAGCCATTCAGATACAATGTTGAAACTGACTTGTGCAATTTCATAGACCGAATCCCAACTATCCCATGGAATACCAGAGCGGTATCGTCAGCGAAAGTTACTATTTTTCCATTTAATAGTGACAGATTACACAGCTCATTGATATAACCAAGGAACAGCGTGGGACCGAGTACGCTCCCCTGAGGCACACCATAAGATATGGGTAGATCATCACTCACGATGTTACCAACTCTTACACGCTGTTTTCGGTTCGACAGATAATTAGAAAACAGTTCCAGCTGAATGTCGCGAATGCCGAGATTTCCAGCCTGTTCAACAGAAGCGGGACAGCGACTGTATCAAAAGCTTTTTTTAAGTCGAGGAAAATTGCTAAGACTTTCTTTTTGCGGTCAAGTTTAGAGACTATGTGATCTATAAGAGCATGTACTGCATCTGAGGTAGATGTACAGGCTCGGAAGCCGTATTGCGATGATGACAAAAGGTGTTTCGATTCGAGGTAGTTTACTAAGCGTTTGTTTATTAGTTTTTCTACTATTTTGGATAAGATGGCAAGTATGGAAATAGGTCTATAATTGTTGATACAGCCTCTGTCACCGCTTTTGTAAACTGGAATGACCTCAGCAAGTTTAAATTGCTCTGGAAAGACACCAGTAGAAAAAATCAAGTTAAAAATGTGCGTCAGAGAAGCCACCAAGCCATTGCAGTAACGTTTCAAAACCATACCTGAGATATTATCACGACCAGAAGTTTTGTCCTTTTTAAGGTTTAAAATTAAATTGCGAACCTCACTTTCGTCAGTAGGGAGAAGACCAAAAGAATGCTGACAAGTAGCTACCTTAGGGGGTTGGTTGGTTGAAGTTGAGCGGCTTATTTTCTGTGCTAGGCTTTGACCAATGGAAGCAAAAAAAGTATTTATCTCGTTTATAGAATTTCTGGGGTTGGATTTTGATAGTAGATCAGTAGCGGGGTTGTTTGTTTTATTAGAATATGTAATTTCTTTTATAGAGTCCCATAGCATTTTAGTTTTGTGGGCTTTAATTGCATTACTTAGTAAACTTTTTTCGTAGTCGCGTTTTAGTCTTTTTAGAAGACAGTTACAAAAATTTCTATACCTAGTATATGTGATTTTGAGTGTGTCATTATTAGGATATTTTTTAGATTTAATATGTAGCTTGTCATGATTTTCCATACACTTTAGTACACCAAGAGTGATCCATGGTTTTATTATCCTAACTGTAATAAGATTATGTTTTAATAATCAGTTAGAATTTTTTATTCTTAAAATAAAACACAAATTATTAATATACTCTGATAAGAAAACAAAACTTTATTAAAATATTAAATCTAACAAAATTCAATTAAATGTTTAAACATAAATCTTAAATGTACTGAGACCATTTTAGTAGGTTTTCAGTCTTACAATTTTTGCAATCTTACAATCACGCGTCCACTCAGCCGATCGCTAGCAAAGTAAAGAATTGCGGCCGCGCGGATGCTTTATGTTTGCAAAATCGGCAAAATTCACTGTTTGACGAACTCTTACGGAAATGATGAAAATTTGTGACATTTTATTTTGTTCTTATTATGACAGTTCACGTTATAAAAATTGAGCACATATGCATTTGCATATTATAATTACTAAAAATATTTATTTAAACGCGTTATTATTATTCTCATAAGAGTTATTTTGGTATTTATCATCAAATGTTTCATTCCTTGCCGGGTTGGAAATGACGTTAGGTGCCTTTTTACCCGACTGCGTCAGAAGGAGGGTAATGTTTTTCGAGCGTATGTATGTATGTACATAATTGTGGGTAAACAATACTTTGTTACCTACGGGCAGAGAAAGATCTACCAAAACTACCTTTGTCACCGCATGCGACACCATAAAGTATTCATTTAGTTTAACTAATTTGAATATACATATGTAGTTATTTAATTATTGGATAAAGTAAGCTTACAAAACAATGCATTAGTCAGTCGAATTTTATAGAGATATTGTGATACTTGTTTTCCTCTTTTCAGTTCATTACTTTTAAGCAGTCGGATTTTTTTGTTTTTATAATTTGTAAACTTTCTCGAAATAAAAATTGAGCACATATGCATTTGCATAATTAAATTACTAAAAATATATTTTTACCCGACTGCGTCAGAAGGAGGGTAATGTTTATCGAGCGTATGTATGTATGTATGTGGGTATGTATGTCCATTTCTTTGGCACGCCCTACAACCCAAACGGCTGGACGGTTTTTGACATATGAGGTGTCGTTAAATTCATCAGAATTGTGGTAGTGACATAGGCTAAATAAATTTTCAAAATGGCGCCTGCAAATGAAGAAAAAAGGGGGAGGGAGTTTGTTTTTTTGTCTTATCTTAGCAATATGGGTATCAAATGAAAGATCGTGAAAAGAACATTTCAAAAATATATGTATCACATCACGTTTATATTACTGTTTTAACACAAATCGTCAAAAAGCGTACCAATTATATATCAGGACGCCCAAAGTATCATTTTCTAGCAAGAATCTATTCAAGTCAGGAATTCAGGAATGACATTGCCTGTATTTTTACATTAAAATAAAACTCGGTTAATAAAACTAAAGTCTGAAATAAAATTATTATTATAAAAACAAAAAACCCGACTGCTTAAAAGTAATGAACTGAAAAAAGAAAAACAAGTATCACAATATCTATATAAAATTCGACTGACTAATGCTTGTTTTGTAAGCTTACTTTATCAAATAATGAAATAACTACATATGTATGTATATTCAAATTAGTTAAACTAAATACTTAATGATGCTGCAGGCGGGGACAAACAATACTTTGTTACCTACGGGCAAAGAAAGATTACCAAAACTACGTTTGTTAAATTGTTAAAATGACCTTTTGAAACCCGGACTACAAATGAAGCCCCGCCCGGACGCTCCCCGGATGCCCTTTAAGCTAGGACAAATCCGGGGAAACCCGGACGGATGGCAACCCTATATCCATGGAGTGTAACATGGAGTGGACATTTATCCATGAAGTGAAGCATAAAAAGGATCATACCTTTTTATGCTTCACTCCATGGATAAATGGATTTTTAATACCAAAGATTTTGATTTGTATTGAAAATAATACAAAAACAAGATATAGAATCAAAAACGTAAAATAATAAATGCTCCAAAAATATATAATAAAATACCAAAAGCTATCCGAGTTTTAAATGTCACTCTTTTCAAAAAGCGGTTGAAATGTTATTTAGCTGAGAAATGTCTTTATAGTATATCGGATTTTCTCATTAATGACTTTAAAATGTAAGTAATACCTGTTCTTTCTTTTTTTTATGTTTCGTATAATTGTAATTGATTTTGTTTATTAATAATATATTTAATTAAATTTTCTATGTTATCAGACATGTAAAGAATATTGATAAATTATTGTTGCATGTGCATTTTACTTAATTATCATGTATTTAACGTTTTTATTATTGTACACCGTATAGGTATGTTGCAGTGAAACATGATAAATCTTACCACCTGTATCTATATTGTACCTATGACAAAAAATAAATTTTCATTTCATTTCATTTCAATAAGTAAATAAAAGTGAGTCGCGGTAATAAGCCATAAAACTTAATTTATTTCAAAATAAAAATTAATAAAACGAAATAGAATCAATTGGATGCAGAAACAATTCCAAACCATAGACATTTTTCAACTTCATGGTCATCGGTTGTCTATGGAGTGAAAGACCATAGAGTGGAGATTTTTAAACATCATTCGGCCGTTTTCCAGTATGACTTCGAATTTGTGATTATAAAATAGAAATATGCTAAAACTTCCATTTATTACATAATATTAACGATCTCTTACTTAAAAAAACTTACTTTTTGAGTATTGCTTTTAAGATTTCCACTTTACCACAAAATTCTCAATTACTTAAAAAAACAATACCTACACTCTTTTAAGGACTGACACAATTTTTTCAACTTGGGGTTTTATGTTTTGCCGATTAAAAATGAAGCCTACCATACACATCATTACTAAAATGGTTAAATGTGGTAGAAATATTCGGAATTGTAGTGTCCATGGAGTGTTAAAAAAAATGTCCGGTGAGATCAATCTTGATAATTCTAAAATATATTGATACGTAACCACGTCAAAATTTTACAAAATATTGCATACATGTCTAAAGGGTCTAGTTAATCAAAATAATCCATAATATGTAAAAAGAAACCCATATACAATGCATTTAACGCTCACATTTAGTTGTGACATGGCACGGTGTGGAACTCCACTCCTTTTAATAATAAGAAATAAAATACGGGCTATAATTTATAGAAATTAATATTTAATTCCCTTAAAACAATAGTTATTAATGCTATGTACTAATAAAAGAAAACTAAAAAGTGAATCCTGTGATAAATAAATCAAGTGTGACACTTTCGTCACCCGGTTGTGAGATTGACCCTTAAGCAAATAAAAGATTATTCTATTTTATTTTATATTTTAGTAAGGAGTAGTACTAAAAAGAATTTATCTATCTAATTATTCTCAAAAGATTTTATACTTTTAGAACGATTACTAACAATTTTTCATCTATACTAATATTATAAAGAGGAAAGTTTTGATATTTCGTTTGTTTGTTTGTAACGATTTAAATCAAACCAGCAGCAAAACAGCTCTACCGATTTTAAAAATTCTTTCATCGTTATAAAGCTGTATTATCACTGAGTACCATAGACAATATTTTATTTTTAAAAAGTAACTGCTACTAACATGTCGTAACCTAGCCTACTTTTTCGCGAGCAAAGCTACGATCAAAATCTAGTACATATATAATAAAAACGTCAGTACATACCTTTAACAACTAATAACTGCTTCACAACACGTAACCTTATTTTGTCAACCTCATTGTTAATCAATTCTCCGAATAGCCCAGGTATAACAATGACTGTAAACACTAAAATAATTGACGGTATATCGTACCACGGGAACTGCAATAAATTAATTATAATTAATAATAGATCATTAATTTCGTATAATTACATTTGCTTAATTTGTATAGATACATATAATTTTTATGAAAATATGTAATATGTCTCCGAGCCAAGGAAAGTGCCATTCCGATTATCAGTTATGAAAGTTGCCGGCTGTGTTATGCTGTTTGAGTGCCAGGGTCCGCCCGCGCCGGTGACAAGCATTCAACTAGTACCACCCACTTGCAAGCCGGCGTAGGTGTACTAACACTGCTACTGCGGTTCGCCCGGTGAGAAACAAGTCGCCGGCTTACATACCTATCTCTCTTATCCCGTATTTAATCGATTTGCCCTATTGTCGGCAACACACCAGTGATAATAATTATAATCTATTAGGTATGTTGATCGGATGCTTACCATTAGGCGGGCCGGAATTTAGCATTATATAAAATAACAGTTTGTAAGTACACAGAAATTGCTAGTGATATTGCCCAGAGGCGGCTCGTTAGAGTTTGTAATGGGTATTCACTTATATAATAAATATATACCTATAATTAAACGCCTGCCCAAAAATAATATTATGTGTTAAGGTTTCGCCTGAATAAACCCTGCAATACAATATTGAACGTATTAAATTTTACTGAACCTTCTTGTGGCTTCATTTAGAAGCCAATAGGAACACTAACAAGCAGAAACACACGGGTACTATAATAGTACACGTCGCAACATTTACAACTTCATAATTATACTAATCAGTGCAATTATCTAAATGTTATTCTGATTACAATACAAGCGACATTCACATTAACGTATTCTCAGTTGTGGCGTGAACATGGCGCGACTGAGAGACGACAGTGATAATCATCAACAAAAGTTTAATACATAAGAACGAGGCGCGGCGTCAGTGCGCAGGCGCCGAGACAGCCGGGCTCGGGAGCACACTCACAACAGACTTGACGAATTTTATAAATAATATAATCTTTATATTTAATGTATGGATTCAAAGTAAATGCTATTATTCGCACTCATTGGATCCTGTACCGGTCTTTGTATTAAGTTTTGTTTCATAGGACAGCAAATCGATCACCTGTCTACTGAGTACCTAAGTATTGAATTGGTTCTATGGCATTGCAATTAACATTTTTTAATTGGAGGTAAATAAATTAATGCCAAAAAAAGGTGAAGGAGTTGTCATGTCAATGAATATTAATTACGTATTTAAAATTAAAAATGTATATTTGTAGTACAATAGGGAAGTTAGATCGGTAATATAGTACCTATTAGTGTTGGCGTGCACGGCACTAGCGCTCTTAGGACGAACCGCCTCTGTTCGTGCATGATCACAAAATGTAACAGCTAAGTGAGATTGGTGGTGGCCACATGCTGTGTACAGTCGGTTGCAGAATGAAATGCCTGTCAGAGTGTTACATAATGGGCGTCGATGGTGAACTTTTAAATTATACTTGTTCTGTCAGAGTGTTACATAATGGGCGTCGATGGTGAACTTTTAATTATACTTGTTCTGTCAGAGTGTTACATAATGGGCGTCGATGGTGAACTTTTAATTATACTTGTTCTGTCAGAGTGTTACATAATGGGCGTCGATGGTAAACTTTTAATTATACTTATTCTGTCAGTGTTACATAATGGGCGTCGATGGTGAACTTTTAATTATACTTGTTCTGTCAGAGTGTTACATAATGGGCGTCGATTGTAAACTTTTCAATTATACTTGTTCTGTCAGAATGTTACATAATGGGCGTCGATAGTGAACTTTTAATTATACTTGTTCTGTCAAAGAGTTACATAATGGGCGTCGATGGTGAACTTTTAATTATACTTGTTCTGTCAGAATGTTACATAATGGGCGTCGATTGTAAACTTTTTAATTATACTTGTTCTGTCAGAATGTTACATAATGGGCGTCGATGGTGAACTTTTAATTATACTTGTTCTGTCAGAGTGTTACATAATGGGCGTCGATTGTAAACTTTTCAATTATACTTGTTCTGTCAGAATGTTACATAATGGGCGTCGATAGTGAACTTTTAATTATACTTGTTCTGTCAAAGAGTTACATAATGGGCGTCGATGGTGAACTTTTAATTATACTTGTTCTGTCAGAATGTTACATAATGGGCGTCGATTGTAAACTTTTTAATTATACTTGTTCTGTCAGAATGTTACATAATGGGCGTCGATGGTGAACTTTTAATTATACTTGTTCTGTCAGAGTGTTACATAATGGGCGTCGATGGTGAACTTTTAATTATACTTGTTCTATCAGAATGTTACATAATGGGACGTCGATGGTGAACTTTTAATTATACTTGTTCTGTCAGAGTGTTACATAATGGGACGTCGATGGTGATCTTTTTAATTATACTTGTTCTGTCAGAGTGTTACATAATGGGACGTCGATGGTGAACTTTTTAATTATTCTTGTTCTGTCAGAGTGTCACATAATGGGCGTCGATGGTGAACATTTTAATTATACTTGTTCATATGAAAGATTAATTACTTATGCTGAACTTGAACCTGGTAGATGGAACATTGGAAGTGTAAAATTTAATGCCTCCAACCGCGTGACCCGTAAAGCAATGGCAATAATGGTGCATCCTTTTGGAAGCACGATTTTAGAATATAATCACCGAATCCCTGATTATGTAGAGTGGTGAATAAATATTGTACAAATTCGATTGAAATCTTTGCTGTTAAATTATAAGTTTCGCTAATAACTATTCGAAAACTTGCCCAATTAGTTACATGTTAAAAATTATATTGTATACAATATGTCTGGGTTCGGACTGTACAAACTTTAGGGGGTGATAGTTTGCTCTATTTTATCACTAAAATCATTCTACAGGTGGGGTCTAAACCCAACGGCCTCTGAATGGCAGCCATTTTTTATATGCATTTTGTTTACGAATTTTGCAATGGAGATGCAAGAGCTGCTGTGCGGGAGTATCAAAGACGATATCCGAATCGACCAATACCGAATCATCAGACATTCAGTGCAATTCACGCTAGATTAGCTGAATATGGAATAAGGAGGCCTCAAGGTGAACGTAACCCATCTGTACCTATGTATAGTAAAAAAGCGGTGTTGAATTTAATCTTCAGTGATCTAAGATTCAGTATCCGTCGAATTTCAACGCGTTTAGGCATATCACGATGGACAGTCTGGAAGATTTTGAATAAAGAAGGACTACATCCATATCATTTAAGACGTGTGCGACAATATAAGAGAGCCAGACAATGCTGCACGATCAGTATTCTGCTTGTGGGTAACTCGAAATATGCGACGTACACCAGCATTTTTAAAATGCATAATGTGGACAGATGAGGCATCATTCACAAGAAGAGGAATTACAAATTTTAGAAATCTACACTTGTGGATGGCTGAAAATCCACATGCTGTTAGACCATCAACATTTCTGCATGAATTTTCTGTAAATGTGTGGGCAGCTATGATCGATGATCAATTGATTGGCCCTATCAAACTCCCAAGAAATTTAAATGGTCCAAGATTTTTAGAGTTTTCACCAATAATTTTTTTGAAGCGTTATTAGATTTACCATTGTCATATCGGCGATGCATGTAGCTTCAGTTAGATGAAGCTCCTCCACACTTTACCCGAGCGGTAATGGCACATCTAGACCAATATTATCCACAGTGGATTGGCCGCGGCGGTCCTGTAGCCTGGCCACCGCGATCACCAGACTTAACGCCACTGGACTTTTATCTCTGGGGTTGGATGAAACAGAAAGTTTATTTTGAGCCAGTTAACACCAGAGAAGAGTTGCTGGAGCGTATTCGCGTTGCTGCTGCCGAAATTAAGGCTAATCCGAGCCAGTTGAGACGGTCAACAGAGCAGGTAGCAATCTGGGCTACTGCGTGCCTTCAAAGTGGTGGGGAACATTTTGAACAATTATTATAAATCTACTTTGTTATTAAATAATGAATACTTGTTATTTTGTTTATCTTTGCTAATCACTGTAAATATCTAAAGAAAAACCAAATCGTTATGAATTCACTACCTGCACAAGCCTATGTTCCAACAACAATATCTCTTAAACCAATTGTCACAGAATCGAGATTTTGGTATCATTATTTAGGTAAACTTACCATCTGTGAGACACATGCATAAAAAGAGGTAGTTCTTACGGGCGTTTTTTGTAAAAACATTAAGAACTTTAAAAAAAATGTTAATTTGACGTAAAGTTGATCTTTTAGCATTTATTTTAATATGATGCAGCAACTATAAAAAATATTTGAGTTATTTATCTCATTGCAAATACTTTTCCGTTATGGGAAGTTTCTGTTTTACGATAATCGGACATTAAATTCCAAAGTTACATAACTTTCAGTATGGACGCTAAGAAACAGTCAACCAAAATACAAAAATGGCTGCCATTCAGAGGCTGTTGGGTTTAGACCCCACCTGTAGAATGATTTTAGTGATAAAATAGAGCAAACTATCACCCCCTAAAGTTTGTACAGTCCGAACCCAGACATATTGTATATTATGATCAAATTAACACTTTTCTGTTTTATATTTATGTATATCTCAAACAAAAATTTATTCTGAATTAATTGTTTCAATTAATTAAATTAATGAATTTATGTGTTGTATAGATTAATGGATTTATGTATTGATTAAATTAATGTATTATATTGGTATTACTTTGACTTAAATTTTGTGATTATTTAAATATCCTATTTCAATTTATGATTAATTTATAATTTTGATTGATTACTATTAAATATGTTATAGTTTTTAATAAACATTGAAATGCATGCTATATTCACCTATTATTAGTTATGCAATTAGTTAATTGTATTATGTGTAAATGAAATTTTCTAAATAACTGTTGGTGAATCAAATAAATAAATAAACACAATGAAAACACACACTACACTACTGTTACTTTGTGAAACTGGAGAGCAGCCTAGCTTTAAAGTCAGTCAATAAAATAGATGATCGAGCGTAATACGAATAGACATACAAACCTCATCTATAAGTTTGACACGTTCATAAGTATAGAACAAAAAATTAGGTAAAGATGAAGCCGTGGACATAAATATCTGAAAATAGATTCATTTGTCACAAGTTAAAAATAATAGACGACAATTAATAATTCATTTGTCATAACTCATAAGTTATAAGTTATTAATAACATGGTGGGCGCGTGAAGATGGCGCACGCCACACGCCACACGCTGCTGTGGCGAGCACGTTATTTAATAGTAATAATAATAACCCCCCGATGTATCCCTACGTTGCCGTCGTGGTGGGACTTGCGCGCCTTAATGAGCGCTAGGGCTATGCCGGGTAAAGCTACTCATACCGGACAGGTCTAGGGTGAGAGGTCAGACAAAGCGGGATACAACCAAAGCTTTTGGTCCAGGCACAGGCTAAGAGCTATTTCCTTTCCTCTTTCATTTCCTCCCATCTTTTGCTTATCTTTTGCTTTACTCAACCTGTTCTCAATTAAATCGTAATTTTTTTGCACCTTCTCTACTCTTGCCCATCACTCATCTCTCTTAATTTAAATGCGATGCGTCTTAGAAATAGAATAATACCCTAGGCGGGTACCGGAGCTAACCGTGATGGAGAATCCCGCCCCGGGACTTCCAACCCGGGCTGCCCTTCGTATTCTGGGGTGGGCACCGTATCGCAACAAACTGTGCAGTCTCATACTGCTGCAGTTCAACACATTCAACCCTAACCTTGTGTTTCACCAACGTCATCATTATTTTCATCCATTCCTTCATCACCACCGTCATACCTTAATATTCAAGAGCCAAGTGCATCAAGTCCATCACCATCATCACTTCAATCCATCATGGATGTTGTGCAGGTGGCTGCTTTAGCCAAAGTTACTGCACCCGCACGTAGTGGAAGGCGCACACGTAAAACGTGGACAAAAGATATGACTATTTTCATCATGCGCCATTACTTCATCCTCACACAACTTGAGCTAAACACGAAAACATACCTTACACCGTTACATGCACGTTTCATAGCTGAATTTCCTGAAATGGAATTAGGAAAGCAAGGAATAGGGGACCAACGCCGTGCTATTATCCAACGTAGCTTTCTAACAAAGGAAGAAATTTTTGAAATTAAGGAAGAAGTCCTACTACAAAACCAAACAACTTCATCAGAACAAAATACAACCATAGAGTACACCCAATCCCGTAGAATCAGATGGACAGAGGCCCTTAATGAAATCATAATGAGAAGTTATTACCGACCCACAAAACTTGAAACCGATTTAACTACATATAGACCACTACTACATCAGGATATTATTTCTAAATGTCCTTCAATCGCCCATCTTTCCACACAAAGAATAGCAGACCAACGTAGATCTACTGTCAATAATCGACTTTTATCTACTGATCAATTAAACAGAATTAAAGAGGAAGTCAGAACCGAGTTAAATACTACTAACACTCTTGAAGACACAACACAACCTACAGAAGTAAACATTACATCTTATAACACCACCTGGACAAAATATAGCCATCAATGATTATCACACTACACAAACTACACCAACAATACCCAATGAGCAACATCCAGATCTCACAGAAACAACACACGATACTCCAAGCCTTTCCATAGAGCTACTACAACAATTAGAGGAAATGTACCTAGAAAATGTTAATAAATTTATCGAAGTAAATCCAACAACACGACCATACATACATACCTAAACTAAAATCTTCTAAAAAACTGTCATCTAATATTAGCCATATCAACACTAACATACTCCTAAAAACATTAACATTCGATACTGACTTTTAAAACATTACATGCATCTATTTACTGTGCGGCTTACACTTCAGCCAAATTTAACGGTGCTAGAATTTTAGAAGATAATGCAGTCATTAATAAACCGCAAGGAGCACCTTGGTGGCAGAAACGGCTAGAAGGTAGGATTAGCCATCTTAGAGCAAATATAAAGAGACTTACTGAATATACTAGGGGTGTTAGGTCACCAGCATTAGAAAAACACGTATGTAAAATAAAACAGCTATATAAAGTACACTCACAACACGAAACTCAAAACACTGATATATCATACTTTCTAGACACAAAAACTCAACACCCTAGCTAGCCGACTAAGAAGGTATAAGCAGACTACGATTAGGAAAATACAAAACAAACAGTTCAGCAACAATGAAAAATTATTTTATAGACAGATTACACAACAACACAACAACCTACATGAAAATGAGCCTAATTTACCTACCTCTGAAGCATTACATACATTTTGGTCAAACATTTGGTCAAACCCAATACAACATCAACAAAATCACTGGATAGAAGAAGATAAAGAAACGTTGCGAGATATATCAGAAATGAAATTCGAACATATTCAATTAGACCTTCTAAAGAAAGTAATTGCTAAAACACACAATTGGAAAGCTGCAGGCTCCGACAATATACACAATTTTTGGTACAAGAAGTTGACATACACTCACACACTATTAAACACACACATCAACGCATTCCTTCAGTCACGATGATACGATACCACATTATATTACACATCACATACATGCTATCAAAAGATTTATCAGACTCAGCAAACCCTGCTAAATACCGACCTATTACATGCCTACAGAACATATATAAAATTATAACATCTTGCTTTAGTGAATATATCCACAAACACATACAGGAACATAACATTCTGGCAGAAGAACAGAAAGGGTGCCGCAAAAACAGCCAAGGTTGCAAAGAACAACTCACGATTAATGCCGTAGCGTCAAAACAGGCACATTTCCAAAAACGCAACATCCACACAATGTATATAGATTATAAAAAGGCGTTTGATTCAGTCCCACACTCTTGGTTAATATATATATTAAAACATTATAAAATACATCCCACAATCACCTCATTTTTAGAAAAAATTATGCCTATCTGGAATACAAAATTAAAAATATGCAATTCGAATAAAATCACCGAAACTGATTTCATCCCTATAAAAAGAGGTATCTTCCAAGGTGATGCCTTGAGTCCTCTATGGTTTTGCCTTGCATTCAATCCGCTCTCTCGCGTGTTAAATAAAAATAATATAGGATTCAAAATTAAACACAACACACAACAAACAAATCTCACTCATCTCATGTATATGGATGATATCAAACTTTTTGCAAGTACACTAAATGAAATACACATACTTGCCGACATCACACAAGCATTTTCAACAGATATACACATGGAATTTGGAATTAATAAATGCAAAATTCAATCTATTAACAAAGGGATAGTAGAATATACTCCGTACGAACTAGCAAATCACGAAATTATAGATGCCGTGGATCCAGTGGAAGGATATAAATATTTAGGATACTACCAATCACAAGAAATTCACCATAGAAATACCAAAAAACTACTACAGCAACATTTTAAGAGTAGACTACACAAAATACTACACACTCATCTTAACGCAAGAAACACCATCAAAGCTATTAACATATTCGCTATACCTATATTAACTTACTCTTTTGGAATCATCCGCTGGACGCAAACAGACCTCACTACACTACAAAGAATCATTAATACCACATTGACTAAACATAGGAAACATCACCCCAGAGCTTGTATTCAAAGATTAACTTTACCTAAAAGTGAGGGTGGTCGAGGTCTCATCGACATCACAAACCTTCACAACAAACAGATCACACTGCTCAGGACATTCTTCCACAACCGTTCACCCTATTCACAACTACACAACGCTATATGTCAGGCAGATACATTCACACCACTCTCTCTCACTGATCAGACTAAACAAATGAACACAATAACTAAACAACAAAAAATAGATATGTGGACTCAAAAATCTCTACATGGTCGTCATCGGCTCGACTTAAATAGCACTAATGTTGACAAGATAGCGTCAAACGCATGGCTAAAGCGAGGCGAGCTGATTCCTGAAACAGAAGGCTTTATGCTAGCGATCCAAGATCAGGTAATAGACACAAAAATTACAGAAAGTACATCATTCGAGACAGCAGTTTAACTAGCGATCATTGTCGGCATTGTCACAAACTACCTGAGACAATTCAACACATCACAGGCGCATGCTCATCAATCACACAAACAGACTATAAGCACAGATACGACCAGGCAGCAGCTATCATACACCAAACACTTGCCTACAAACACAAACTACTATCCGAATAAACACCATATTACAAATACACACCTCAAATTATATTAGACTCACCAAACTTCAAAATGTACTGGGACAGAACTATATTCACAGACAAAACAATACATCATAATAGACCGAACATCACACTACACGACAAGCAAAATAAAGTTCTACTCATACTAACAAACTTTCCAAGTACGCAGATTTGACTATTGAACTCAAAACCCAGTGGCGAGTGCATATGGTCAAGACCATCCCCATAATCATATCCAGCACAGGCGTCATACCTAAAACACTCCATACGAGCCTGAAAACACTAAACATCCATCCTCTCACATACACACTACTACAGAAAGCAGTTATCTTAAATACATGCAGAATTGTCAGAAAGCTTTTATCTACAGATTAATTACCACACCACCAGAGTTGTTTTGGCCAAAAGCCCGCATTTCTGGCAAATTTCCCCAGTAATGGGCGAGGATAAATATAAATAATAATAATAAAATATAAATAATAATAATATTCTACTACATACACACAACAGCATCTAGCCCAAACTAAGCAGAGCTTGTACTATGGATACTAGACAATGGATAATACTTAATACTCAATACTCAATACTTTATTGCATTTCACAATGTATACTTAGGTGGTAGTGCTTAAGTTAAATGAGTCATTGTGAACCCTGTCGGGCACAGCAAAGTAGGAGAGAGGATAATATACTATGATACCTATTATATGTTATAATTTTTTATGTTACATAATAAGTGTACCTATATCTGTTTTTATTCTTGAACTTTAGTGTAACCATTTTAATTGTTATGAATGTATGTGTACTAGTGTAGTTAAGTCTTTAGTTGATTATCATTCAGGTATTCATTGATAGTGTAGTAGCACTTTTCTATTAATAGACTTTTTAATTTAATTATAAACGCCGGTGTGGTCTCTAATTTTTTTATTGTATCTGGGACATATAAACATACATATATACTTTTTTTTGTAAATTCATACATATCATACATAGAAACACCCAGACCAAGACAAACATGCATGTTCATGCACACAAATGTTTGACTTGAGCGGTCGTCGAGCGTCGCAGTCGGTTACACTAACAACTACGCCACCGAGGCCGACAAGAGATACTAGATATTTAAACAACAATACATGTATTTATGTGTTCACCTGTTTTTTTTTTTTTTTTTTACGTGGGGGAATGCAATGACGCATATCCCTCCGCGGGGGCGGGCGGAGGGATTATGTCGGACTCGCCGGGGTAAAAGAAGATGGAAAAGAAATAATGTACCTCCCGGAATACCGACTAAACCTACCACGGTGTTCCTCAACAAAACCACTATCGGCGGGACCGCGCGAATCGCTTTCGCATGCGGTCGCGACCCCGCCGAGGTTTCGGCCCGCCGTATGAAACGGCAGGCCACTACCCAAAGAGACCTACCCAAAGGACTCCCTCAAAGATTCCCTACTGTCTCCCCCCCTAGGGAGGAGACGGACTCGATACAGAGGCGCGCGTGGGAACACGCACGCCGCCTCTCGGACCTGGTGCTGAACGGATGGCGGGCAGGCCCACAAAGCCCGCTACCCCCAGATCAAACCTCAGGGTGGCTGGAGGTCATCGCGCGCCCTCCGGCGCCCGGCTCTGCGGTTGGGGAGAGGGTTTAAACGCTCCCTCTCCCGCTCCGCCGCCTCCTTGAGGGAAATTACTTCCTCGCAGAAGGAGGCGACGGCGTTCCACGACCTCTCACTCCGGACCATAGACTGAACTACGGCCGGGAGCGAGAGGGCAACCGATCCGACTGCCGCGATCAACTCACGGCGCTGCGATGCCCAGACGGGGCAAACCGCCAAAGTGTGCAGCACCGTGTCCTCTATAACGTCGCGGCAGTCGCCGCAGTGGTGACAACCGGGCGTCTCTTGCCGGCGTATACGACACAGGAACTGGCCAAAATAACCGTGGCCAGTCAGTACCTGTGTCAGCCGGAAGGTGAGGGCGCCATGCCGCCTCTCCAGCCACTCCTCAAACACGGGACTTACCGCCACGATCGTGGCGTGCCCGACAATTGTGGCGTGCACGATGTGTTCACCCCCTTTATTATAATATTTTTACCCTCTAGCAACAATATATATTTATTTATATATATATTTATTAATTGTGATTTAATTTAATTTAATTTAATATTTTTTTGTATGTTATTTATTGTTTACAAAACAATAAATAACAATTGTAGTTGTAATTGTAATTATTTTAATAATTGTAATGTCTAATTTATAAATTTAATAGCTGAGCACTTTTAAAGCGTTGTTCCATATTCATCCTATGAAGTCTCATCCTGTTCTTTACTCATCCTAAATTAGTGTTCCTAACTGGTCCGATTAAAATATTTTAATAAAGTTTGTTTATTCAACCGAAATGTGTTCCTTACTCTACCTATGGCAAATAATACCGAAAATAGTATAGATAGCAAAACAATCTTTAATATTTTATTAGAATATTGTATAAAGAATAGTTATTTTCCTATTTGTATAAATAAAATATTTGCCTCACATGTACACTCACTCACTTGTAACAGTCATAAATCGTGGAAGTGGTAAAGCGAGTGTTTCGTTCTCTCTTCCACTTATGTACCTAACGAGACTAGGCTCAGTGGTGTGCGTTGTTGTTTTCTATAATAACTATTATGCACACGAGTGAAAGATATAGCAATATAACATTCTATTGCAAACATAAAAGTAAATATACTGCACTTGCTACATATTCTGAAAAAGGATGCACTTTTACAAAACGCAAGGATTGTACAACGACAACATGGCGCATCGACCTCTTCGTCAATTAATAATAAGGAAAATGAAGACAGCATCAATAGTGCTCTCCAAGAATTTGTAGATGGAAAATAGTAATTGGCCACTGCCTAGAAAATTTGGCTCCATTTATGTATTTTAAAGAAAATTAATGATTGATATAAAAATTGTACTTATAATATATTTAATGTGTTTTCTGCTGTAGTATATTTTATGTGTATTCTGTTTTTTGCTTTGGCATGCTCAATATGTCTAGTTAGTTTATAATCTTAAACTGTTACTCAACCTGGTTCTTAAATTATTTTTAATAGGTTATAATCTTATATTTTTATTGTACTAGTCTTATCGAAATTGTTGGTAAATCTGTGATTTTTGTTCATGGTTTTAAATGATTTATGAATAGATTTCATTTATACACCAAAAATTGTTGATTTTATAGGAGATACTATTTAGTTTCTTAGTACACTTGATAAGTTTGTGAGATCAGAAAATAGATATATTTAAATATTTACGTGTTTTTTTTATAATTGAAGTTAACTTTTTAAATATAATATGATATTTACGATTTAATGTCGTTTTATTTTATAGAACAATATAAAAACAAATGTTAACCAAGCTTTATTACCTACAAGCTGTTATCAGCGATTTCATCCGCGTGGAATTTAACAAAAAAAATTAAAATACACGTAGCCTAAGTTACTCCCTCTAACATCAGCTCTGTGCTAGTGAAAGTCCTGTTAAAATCAGTCCAGCCGTTACAGAGGTTAGCCGAAACAAAAAGACAATTTTCGAAGTAGTAGAGCCTCGCTGATTTCAGCATGAATGGGCCGGCTCGACCGGGGAAGGACTACCCTCTCACAGAATATCGACGTGAAATAGCAGTATCCCTACTGTTGTGTTTCGTTCGGTGAGTAAGTGAGCCGGAGGCCCAATCACGCTCTATCCCCCTGCCCGATCTTTTTCCTCCCACTTCCTTTCCTTTCCTAAAGGGTTGGCAACGCGCAAGTGATGCCTCTGGTGTTGCAGGCTTCAATAGGCCACGGTGACCACTTGCCATCATCATGCTTGTTTGCCACCTTAGTAGTATGAAATAAAAACACTCCAATAATTAAAATATGTTTTTTTTTTTATATATTTGTACCGTATGTACTTTCATATGCATTTAGTAAAAAGCTGTTATTTTGACATTACAAACAGACACTTCAATTTTATTTATTTTTTATGTATAGAAAACAAAACTTAGAGCTTTTAGGTGATTTCGTAATCGGTTGAGCTAGGGATACTTATAGGTTTCCCAGGCTCGACTGGTCCTCGAGGCCAAGTGGGAGGAGCGACTGGCTCAGCCCCGCTATGGGGTGAGGACACTCGAGGCTGTGCGTCCGGTGCTAAGGCAATGGACGGACAGACGGCGCGGACCGCTCACCTACCGGCTTACTCAGGTGCTCTCCGGACACGGCTGTTTCGGAGAGTACCTGTGCAAGATAGCCGGTAGGGAGCCGACAACCAGGTGTCACCACTGCGAGGAGTGCGACCGGGACACGGCGCAGCACACGCTGGAGGAGTGTCCGGCGTGGGCCGAGGAGCGCTGTGCCCTGGGCGCCGTGATTGGCCCCGACCTCTCGTTGCCGACCGTCGTATCCATGATGGTCGGCGACGACCGGTGCTGGGGTGCAATGAGGTCCTTCTGCGAGGTTGTCATCTCGCAGAAGGAGGCAGCGGAGCGGGGGCGTGAGGAAGATCCTTACGCCCCGGACGTCCGCCGCCGGAGGAGGGGGCGCAGGAGACGCGCTTATGTCGCTCTCCTGCCCCCCACCTAAGGATTCTGGGTAGCAAGGCCTCAGGGGACCCTGCCACCCGTGAGTAAGAACCCATAGAGGGCGCGCGCGGTGTTCCCGCGCGCCTTCTAACGTCGAAAGGGGAGAGCAGTGAATTGCTCTCCCCCGGGGACGAGAGGAGGTCGAATCCAATTGACCCGGCCGGCACCCACACGGGGGGGCCTGCTATGGATGAATCTTTTAAGACTCCCAACTGGCCCCCCCATTAGGTGAGAGAGGAAACATCCCAGGTTTTTTTAGTGGGTATACCAGCACTCGGCTGGTGAGTCCCACACGCCCCGCCGGTGCCGTCCCCTAGCCGGCGGGTTGTGCATCAAGCATTTTTTCCCGGGTATCAAAAAAAAAATAAAAAAAAAGGGATACTTATAGGTTAAGCCCTGAGAGGGCGCGCGCGGTGTCCCCGCGCGCCTTCCAACGACGAAAGGGGAGAGCGTTCAGGCTCTCCACTGGGGACGAGAGGTGGTCGGGTCCGGAAAAAAAATGACCCGGCCGGCACCCACACGGGGGGGGCTGCTATGGTTGAATCTTCTAAGTTCCAACTGGCCCCCCCATTGGTTGAGAGAGGGAAGACCCCAGGTTTTTTAGTGGGTATACCAGCGCGTACTTCTTGCTGGGAGTCCCACACGCCCCGCCGGTGCCGTCCCCTAGCCGGCGGGTAGTGTATGAAGCATTTTTCCTGGGAATCAACAAAAACAAAAAAAAAAGGAGTACTTATAGGATTCCCGTCCAGGCCCACATGAAATATCTGGGCTTGATGCTGGACGGAAGGTGGCACTTCGACGAGCATTTCTGACAGCTCGCCCCGAAGCTTCTCGGCACTGCGTCCGCCCTTGGGCGGCTATTGCCAAATTTGGGCGGGCCCAGTCCTGGTTGCCGGCGACTCTACACGGGGGTTATCCGGTTGATAGCGCTTTACGGCGCACCGGTGTGGGTGGACTCCCTGACCGCTCAGTGCAGGACTCTCTTGCGGAGGGCGTAGAGAGTCATAGCGGTCAGGGTAATACGTGGATACCGGACGGTGTCGGCCGACGCAGCTTATGCGTTAGCCGGAACACCCCCGTGGGATTTGGAGGCTGAAGTGCTCGCCGAAGTGTTTGTAGTGAGTGAGGCGGTGCGGGAGGAGACGGGTTGTCGTCCCCTTCCGACAGCGATTGAGTGCGCGCGCAATCGAGCCCATCAGGGCATGATTTTAAAGTGGAAGGCGCGGCTGGAGGTGCCTTTGGCCGGTTTCAGAACCGTTGGAGCCCTCCAGCCGGTATTGGAGCGGTGGGCAGGGCGGCATCATGGGACCCTTTCCTTCCGGCTAGTGCAGGTGTTGTCAGGGCACGGTTGCTTTGGCAAATACCTGCACACGGTCGCTAGGAGAGAACCGAGTCCCGTCTGCTACCACTGCGATTGTGAGGAGGATACGCCGCAGCACACGCTCGAGCAATGTCCTGCTTGGGCGATGCAGCGCTGTGAACTCATTGAGGCACAACCAGGTGAGGATCTCTCGCTGCCGGCCGTGATCATAGCCGTGGTCGACAGCGAGAGGAAGTGAGCAGCGGTCGCGTCCTTCTGCGAGGACGTCATCTCGCAGAAGGAGGCGGCGGAGCGACTCCGTGAAGAAAGTATCCTTGCGGATCCGAGCCGTCGCCGGTGAACTGGGCGGCGCATATAGTGGCATTAGGCGCGCGTAAGCGCGCCTAATGCCACTATAATGAAGGCCGCGTGCGTAAGAACGGGGATCTCCCGTCCACCAGCCATTGAGTCGGTCCGACGCCCTGCCCTATGTAGTGCCGGGGCGTCGTCGAGGAGTTGTAGACTGCTGGGTGGGTCGCTGAGGTAGTAATTTTTGCCAGCGGCCCATCC
The DNA here is from genome assembly GCA_963675205.1 of Catocala nupta. Lineage (NCBI taxonomy): Eukaryota > Metazoa > Arthropoda > Insecta > Lepidoptera > Erebidae > Catocala > Catocala nupta. Next base: position 259,797 of record OY776096.1, read on the forward strand.
ACTATACAAGGCAGCGAGCGTGCACACCGTGGGGTTTTAGTCCGTAGGCCCGAAGTACGGGAGAGCCGGACATAACCCTCTCGCCTCCCCTTGTGGTGAGAGAGAATGCATCAGGCGCATTTCACCACGTAAAAAATAAAAAAAACACCAAAAAGGAATTTTTATAGGATGAATCAAAAATTAAAAATTGAAATAATTGCTGTCGGTTAAGTAAGGAATGTAAATAGGATGAGTTAAGAAAAAAAAAATCAGCGTAGGATGAAACGTCATCGGATGAATCCGGAACAACCCTTTTTTAAATGTTAACTGCACGCTTAATCTCAAAGCCTTGGAAGTGGACATATTCTGTTGTGCTCTAAGGGAATTCACAAGGATATCTTCTTTTAAAATTTGTTATGATAATAAGATAAAATTATATAGGAGTATATTGTATAAGTTTTATATTTTATTATTTTTCAATACAATATCGCTTTGGGTGAATCCTGTAAAGATATTTGTATATCTGTAAATAAATAAATAAAAAAAAAGCTTTTAAGTAGTGCATGTGGTGTTACCCAATAAATTATTGTTACACTTGTAAATGTACCCACTCAATGAATAATTATGTAATGTGTTGTGTAAAAAATTGTTGGATAACCTTAATAAATAAATAATAAAAATGTTTGTGTTAAAATTCATATTTCATTCATGCGATATTTTATGAAACTTTTATTTATGAAATATTTAAAGGGGAATGACCATATGCGGTACCTATCGCTTGATGAATAAAATCTAAGCTGTGACACAAGTTCATGATATCGATAACTTTTGTTCATAATTATAATGATTTTATAACGTAATGTGGAGTCTCACATTTGCCGGATAAATAAACTTGAAATATTAGTCGTTTTATTTTGTATCATAGTTTTCCGTTACAGATTTTTTATTGTGGTAACATTATTACACAGACACATTGTTTTTAATTGATTTTCTATATGACTATCAGTCGATTTTGTTATCATTTGTGACTATTAAACAGTTTTGAAAATCATACTATAAACATAATAATATTTTAAACTAACGAGTAAAAGAAATATTTGAAATGAAAATAATGGAATAGAATAGTATTTATTGCCAAGAAATCGTTACCTGTACGTATCGTACCTGTAAACTATTTTTTTCATTAGCCCGTATCTAAACGAAGGTCTAGTACCAAGTAAATAAAACATTTTGCTTTTTTAGTATATATATAGTAATTAAAACAAGCTTTGAATCACGAGGAACTAGCCGGCTCAAGCTGGCGGCTAGTTATCGATTTTTTATTAAATATAAATCGATTATTTCTCTTATTATTTTTGGCAACACTGTAACCTTACTTGTCAATCGTGTCGATGGCGCCTGACGTTAGCGCTGGTATAATAAATGACAAACAGATTGTATGTTCAGTTTTGTTTGAATTTGTTATTTTTCGTGTGTGTGTTATTGTGCTCAATTGCTATATTAACTACATGTATTTTGAGCAAAAGACTCTTTAATATATTTTTACTATGAGACAAAGACTCCTTGTGAAAAGTGATTGTGAGATAGAGACTCCATTAAATATCACCACTATAGCAAGTTACGTTCGTCGATGTATAAACTGTTTCCTTCCTAATGGAGTACTTGGTACTTTAAGTCACTTAGTCTTTAAATTGAGTTTGCGTACAGCCCGCCGCTGTAACCTGTCAAGAGCGTCTAGCAAGTACTGCGCGGAGCCATCCCAAAGATGAGAACAGTACTCCACGCAAGGGCGCACTTGTGCCTTATACAATAGGCACAACTGCCCAGGCGCGAAGAACCGCCTCACCCTGTTCAGAACTCCGAGTTTTCGCCAAGCTAGCTTAATGACGCTCTCGATGTAGGTTTTAGGATTAAGGGAGCGGCTAAGATCCATACCTAAGATGAAGAGGCTGTCACGTATTACCAGTGGAGTGTTCTTCAGAGAAGGGAAGGGAAGGAACGCAGAATTTTGTTGAGAACGCGCATGCCTGGGTCTTCTTGGCGTTGAACTGGACCAAGTTCTTGGCACCCCATTAAGAGATGCGGTCCAAGGTCTGGTCAAGTTCAACGACAAGATGCTGCCTTTTGTCTTCAACCTCAGCCTGTTTGGTTCCAGGACGTCCGAGATATCGCCCATACACGGTACTGTCATCCATTGATATACAGAAGAAAGAGCGTAGGGGATGAGACGGACCCCTGAGGCACTCCTGCATTGACCTGCATAAATTTGGAAGCGCGACCGTCGCAAAGAATCTAAATACAACGTTTCTGCAGGAAACTTGCAATCTAGGTGCACAGTTGAGGGGGCAAGCCATAGGCCAGAAGCTTGGAAAGAAGAGACCGGTGCCAGACTCTATCGAAAGCTTTGGCTATGTCTAGGCTGTCAGCCAAAGACTTGCCGTGCTTGTCCATAGCCTCACTCCAGAGGTGCATGACGAACGCTAGAAGATCACTCGATAATCGTTTAGCCCGAAAGCTGTATTGACGATCATTGATCAACGAGTGATCCTCCAGGTAGCGGACAATTTGGGTGTTTATAATCCGCTCGAACACCTTGACCTTTCATCTTGACACTGTAATATTTATACAGATACTATTTTTCTTAGTCGCTTAGGCATTCTCCTTTAATTATGTCGGTGAAATGAATCAAATACCTATTTGTATATTGTATACATTGATTAGTAGGTAGGTACCTACCTATCTACTAATCAATGTATACAATATACTTATATAAAGCTACACCGATAACGTACACGAAATCATTTCAAAACTAATTGTAAAATCACTTTTGCTTCAAACGAATTCAAATAATATTATTCAAGGGGTAGTAGTAAGCAGTAACAATTATTATGCTGCCTCTTGAACGAGCTCAGAGAGCTATTTTAAAAATATCCGTCCGTCGTTTTTTATTTCCTACAAGCTTATTATACGTATAAATCCTGTATGACAGTCATTACTGTCCGTCAAATCTTCATTATGCGCACAATACTAGAACAACATGCGATGCTTATCTATAACGCTGACATAACTAACAAGAGACGGCAACATATAGTCTTCGCCTCAAGATCATGCTCAAAACATATTTTTACGAATAGATATTACGGATTTTTAGGGCCATTTTTGTACAATAGACTAGTATTAAGTATTTAAAAATTCTATCTTTTAAGCTGTAAAAAATTAATTTTAATTATTCTCAAACTCTGTCATATAAGCAACCCGAGCAGTTACATGCAATCTGTAAATAAAATTTTGCTAATTTAGTTTTAAAGTAAAATATTAACCCTCTTTAATTTTGTTTTTACTTTTAACTTTAGTTTATCATTGTTATAATGTAAATTTATTTGAAGTTAAAATAGTATGTGAGTCCTTTCTCGCTCGAAACACAGGTTATACCTAGTTCAGGCATATATCTATAAGTGCACTTTATGTAATTGATAACAGGTTAACAGGCGGTTTATTGTTATGTATCATGTGTCAGATGAATCACATATTATGATACATAACAATAGATTTTTATTGTGTCTATCACGGGACAGCGAAAGGTTTAAGATGCATTGAGCTTTTTTACTAAGTAATTATTAAAGTCTTATTAAATAACATATATTATACTTATTAAATTCCGATAGTACGGACTAACAGCGAAAATAAAGCGTCTGGACAGAAAACGGCAATAACTGCTTCACGGCTGTGTAGTTTTAACTCTCAGATGTGGTTTAGTTCTTTAGGGAAAGTTAACAAATGTACTTATGTAAGAGGATCGAAACGCCGGGATAGACATAGGTAAATATAACCTTTAAGTAGTTACCAGTGAGTTTAAGAACTACAGTCTAATATTGTATTAAGTATACATTGTTATCTTTGTCTAACGTTAACCACATGCAGCAGAATAATGAACATGATGTTTTATTGTTTGCGTTGAAGCATCCCTCACGCAGACACACGCAGAGCCGCGCGCCGCCGCCGCGCCGCGCGCTGTGCGGGCGAAACATAAGCGTCCAAGCGCTACTGGACTTATGGCCATTCATTACATTAATACACATACAATCATTACATTTTGAAAGAAACGTGCTTACCAAAATCTTCATCGGTGTGTATGATACCTGGAATGTTTCCAATAAACTCTTATAAAGGTTCATACATTCGTGTAAATTATTTATTAACTCGTTTTCTCCATTCTCAAACCTGCGAGCGACTGACAAGTCTCGCTCGAAGCGTTCACGTAACAACTTCATTCGGCGATACAAACATTCAAACATCATAATTCTTGTGAAGTTCGCTAGTGCTATTGTAAATTGAACTGAGGTGGTTAAGATGACGAACCAAAACCTGTTAAGACAAAATAAGAAGCCGCGCTTGAAGCAAGCTCCGAGCGTGCTCACTATAGACTGCAACAGTAGAAAGATAAATAATAAAGTAGAATAATTTAAGTCATATCGGGGCTTGATTTTCAATGAATTGTCAAATTTTGACAGCTCGTGTCTAAAATTTAAAAAGTACTCTCCTTCGTAAATAAAATTAACGACAACATTGGCGACGTATATGACGAACAACATCAGAACTTTCATAAAATATATCCTTAAGTCATCAGTCCTTATGTAAAAATAAACTATACGAAATAAGTTTCGCGTCACGGCAATGGCAAATACGACGCAGTACGCTCTCGCAGCGAGCCGCCACAGTCTGTCTGGCGAGACGTCGTAATACAACCCGCCCAGCAGCCGCGCATACATCACCACTTTTATAAACATCGCCGAAGAAGCGCACTGCAAGTACTCCATGTAAACAACGAGTGTAACCACAACCAACGACAAGTTAACCCTGCGCGCTTTCTATTACACAGTAGAACGCCTACTGTGCTTGAAGTACCATTTACTAATGACCAATAACTTAATGTTTCCGATCGAAGTGCATATAAATACATGGGGACCTGTAACAATTAGATAGAAATATAAATAGTGATTCTATATTACAAACTTACACGATATGAAAACCGTTTTTGAGAAATCATGTTTCTTCACTGTTTCTTGTTACATCCTTAAGATACAACCGCGCACGACCACTGGCTGTGTGCCATTTCTCGACGAGTACATCAGCTTGACTACCTGCGGGTGTTTTGACGAAAAATAGTCTGAATTTACCTTCCCATCAGTAAAGGAAATGTGTATTTATTGATAGTAATATGTTAATTCTAGTTCAAATCCTACTAACGGTCAGATTTTGTAGCGCACACACCCTTCAGTGGTTTTATACCAGCTCCAGTAAATGCTCTACTACAGCGGACTACTTGATTTGATGGTACTTTTCAGCTGCGATTTGATCTTTGACCCTTTCAGCGAATATGCGTATGTTCTGTCCGATATAGGAACTACCACAACTACAATTTACTATGTACACGCCAGGTGTTTGAAAAGAAAATACATACACACACACACATAGTTTAGTAATTTTTAGAACAGTCTATAACTGAGAACAGAACTGAAGAAATGAATAAAACAATAGTCTTAATGAAGCATTTCTTCAGTTAGCCTAAAATTTTCTATTGGAATATAAACTAAAATTCATTAAGAACTTATGGAATTATACAAATTCAATTAAAATCAGTTCAGTAGTTTGGAAAACACCATTTATTTGGTCTCTATTTAGCTCGTTTTTCAGCATCCAATTGTAGTGGCTGCAAATGGGATTATGTGTTGTACTACTACTTTGGAGATAGGTATTTTAAATAGATCTTCGTAGATCAGAAATCATCAATAAAAAAAACGTTTTGATTGATCCCACTGAAGCCATTGTTATCATTAAATCAATCCGACGACCTCAGCTATAAGCCTATCAATAATTATTAAATTCAAAATTCACGCAACTTAGGTCGCGTGTAAATATTTTTCCATCGAGCTATTTTCGTACAACACTATTGAATAATGTAATCATTAAATAGCATTGCATAGTAATAATGAAGACATTTTGTTTGTTTCGACCTACTAGGGCTAACTATGTTTATCCCGCTCCAGCGTATGACAATTTGTTGATGCTATAAAGGATAACGATAATTATTATTTCACCTTTACAATATTTTTAGTTATGGTTATTCCGAGTGACCCTCAGAACATTAAATATTTAAAATGCAGCCATTATAAAGTAATGAGTTCTAAATACAACTATATTGTTGAATTGTACTTTTGTCTAGTGCATTATATATATATTATTATAATGATTGTTTACTATAAGCGACTAGGCCTAATGATATTTGTTAGTGAACACAGTGTTTACTTAAATATAATGACACATAAAAGTTTTTAGACAATCGCGATTTGTACACATACTTAATATCTTAACTTCAACCGGGAGTATGGATACCGTTTGTCTACATCTTGGAATCCAGTCATCAGCAAATGTAAACGTCGCCGTAGTGACTTAGGTAGCCAGTGTGTAGACGTCGTTAGTGTTGTGTGTCGAAATACCGACAGCGTAAATATAAATAATAGTGACCAAGTGAGGGTAGTTGCCGAAACCCGCACTTCACGAAGGCGCCGCTGAGCTCACATTAGACAACCCATGACCACGATCGATGCAAGTCGGTCGAAACGTCGGGAAATTAATAGGTATTTATTACCTTTTAAATACTTTATCGCGAGTAAGACCCGTTGTTTAACATTATATTAAGTATAATGACACATGATTACAATATTAAATTCTATTGCAAAACTAGATTATTATTATAGTGTGTAGTAGGTAAGCAGAAGCAAGCGAAGTTGAGGTGAAAATAAAAGTTAGCTTGATGTAATGTAGTGAAAGTTTATTCACACACACACACGGACAGTCAGAAGCGTAGAAATAGTACAAGAGTTTGCTATAGCTTAGCACACACACTCGTAGAAGAAAGAAGGCGAAGGTTACAGAAAATAAGAATTGGCGAATTCTCACTCTTCTATCGCGGCCCGCTGTCGCAGGTTAAATAGTTCGTCCCTCGGTCGCGCAAGGTCGTGTGACGTCGCCGTCAACTGAGCGGTCGCTCGCTATGAACATATGTATATATAAAACTTATTTATTGAATATAAAAAATGGCAATGTTTATTTTGTACATACATTTATAATAATATTTACAAGAACAATAACACGCTACAATTATCATGCCCTAACTAGTACGCTCACTACGAATCTGACGGAACGAAGAGTAGGAAAAGAAACATTCTAAAAAAAATATTTAGAGTTCACACATCCATATAATTTAAGTGCGAAACGAACAGATCTGAAAAAGGAGATGTACATTCGCACACCTCCTTCCTCCGACAGAAAAAATATATTTTAGAAAGTGTCGTGTCGCACAATTCTTGCGAAATGAGCAATAAGCCGTATTTAGTAATAGCGACGAGCTGCTCAGTAGTTCGCGCAAAAGAGAACATCACATCAACACAGTAAACGCGGACCTTTTTTTTTTTTTACGCGGGGAAATGTGCAAGTCACATTCCCCATCGCCGGTTTTGGGGCGGGCGATGGGGATATGTCGGGATCCAGCCCCTAAGATGGATTTGGGCTGAACCGACTAAAACCACCGCGGTGTTCCTAACACGTTTATGGCGAGGCCACGCGGATCGCTCTCGCATTCGAATCGCGACCCCGCCAAAGGTTCGACCCACCGATGGACGTGGCGGGTCCCACACAACCATCACACATACAGGACAAATTCACAAATTAACACAGAATATAACACAGACAAAGCGGGGGACCTAGTCCCCCTTGCGACATCGAGAGGCGTGCGCGAAACACGAACGCCGTCTGCTCGGACCTGCGCTGATCGGGCGGTGGACAGCCCCAAAAGGTCCACCACCCGCAGGCTTCTACTCAAGGTGGCTGGAGGTCGTCTCGCGCCCTCCTGCGCCCGGTTCTGTGGTTAGGGAGAGGGATTGACCGTTCCCTCTCCCTCTCCGCCGCCTCCTTCACTAACATCACCTCGTCACAGAAGGAGACGACGGCATCCCAAGACCTCTCGCTCGAAACCATGGACAGAACCATAGCCTCGAGCGAGAGGACGACTCTACCGACTGCCGCGTGCATGACATGGCGTTGCGTGGCCCAAGCGTGGCAACCTACCAATGTGTGCAACGCCGTGTCTTCGACAACGACGTGGCAGTCACCGCAGTGATAGCAACCGGGCGTCTCCTGTTTGCCTATTCGACACAGGTACCGACCGAAACAACCGTGGTCGGTCAGCACCTGCGTCAGACGAAACGTGAGGGCGCCATGACGCCTCTCCAGCCACTCTCTAAGAACGGGTCTTACCGCCACGATTGTACAGTAAACGCGGCAGCCCCAACAGCACCCTAAACCAGTTATAATTTTATTTATTTATTTAATTAATTAACAATTTATTACACATGTGTCTGAATATTATATATATATATTATTAGCGAAACCCCTCTTTACAAGATCCGGGCCGAGCTGTGCGCTATAAAACGCGGCGCGCGCTTAACAAAAGTTTTATTCAGTTCTCGGTCGGCATCGTGTGAACATCGCTACCCTCGCTTTTACATTGTTATGCGGTGTTCCACAGGGTTCGGTTCTCGGACCGATCCTGTGGAACATCGGCTATGACTGGGTGCTGCAGGGCGCCCTGTCCACAAGTTATGCCGACGCCCGGCGTCGGCATGTTACGCCGACGACACGCTGGTTACGGCCCGGGGAGAGGATTACAGGGCAGCTGCCCGTCTTGCCATGGCTGGGGTGGCCCTGGTTGTCGGTAGGATTAGGATGTTGGGACTGGAGGTGGCGCTGGAAAAGTCCAAGGCCCTGTTATTTCACGGGCCTCGGCGGGCGCCATCACCAGATGCCCACATCATCGTTGGAGGGGTCCGCATCGGGATGGAACCAAGTATGAAATACTTGACCACCTTGACGGCCGCTGGAACTCTCGGGTCTATTTTAGTCGCCTGGACCCCCGGCTGATGTCGGTGGCGGGAGCGCTTAGCTCTCTGTTGCCGAATATCGGTGGGCCGATGTTGTCTGCCGCCGCCTCTATTTGGGGTTAGTGCGGTCGATAGCCCTCTACGGGGCGCCCATTTGGGCGAGACTGACATCTCACAGAAGGAGGCGGCGGAACGGGGCCGTGAGGAAGATCCTTAGGCCCCGGATGTCTGCCGCCGGAGGAGGGGGCGCAGGAGACGCGCTTATGTCGCTCTCCTTCCCCCCACCTAGGGGTTTCGGATAGCAGGGCCTCAGGGGACCCTGCCAACCGTAAATTAAGAAATTACCCTATAAACACCTAAAAAAATTATGGAAATGAGAATACACTTTTGTGAATAAAATGCCGAGTCGTACTATTTCTCACCTTTTGTTCCGTTCAACCGTGTAACGTTCTGCACTATCTTCGGAGTCTATATCTTATATGTCCATAATCTCGTGGGTGAAACTCTGTATTTCTATTTCGGCCTCCACTACATAAGATTATCATTAAAGATATTATTTCAGTAGTCGCGGTCGCTGTGGGTTGGTAGCTTTATATTTATTGAACGCACACGCGTGACGTCACCAAAACGCAACATCTCTTCCACCACGCTCACGCCATGTTCGGTGTGATATAACGCATGCGCAGTACGACCTAAACTACTAAATAAAGCCGCTGTCGCAGTCATCGAAGTGTGTACACGTCGCGCTGACCTGCTCAAAATCCAGGCAAGACTTTTAGTCTACAAACACAACAACGTGATCAATGAGCGTGGGAAAGGATAGAAACGAACAAGTGTACGACACGATTTAGTGCTGCGAGGCTACTGCTTTGGTTATTGTTGTTCTAGTAGTCCAATAGTGTGTATTTAGTGAATGCATCAATAGTTACAATCACATACTCATCTTGACCTTCTGCATTCCTAGTACCAAGTTTGCCCGTAAGAATAGTATCGGCTCGCGGCGTCGATGGTGCGCTGGCTCACGTATGCGACTGGATGCTGGCAACCGCCGATGACTTGAATCAGCACTGCTCCGTAGCCAATGCTACTAGCGTCGGTACAGAACTCGATTGGTGCGTCCTCCTGAAATAGCATAAGGATGGGCGCAGTAGACAAGTGTTGTATAATGTGGGTTCGTACCTCATCGTGCCGTTCATTCAACTTTCAAATCGCATCATTCTTTGTTAATTCATAAAGGGGGCTATTACACGTGAGAAAGCAGGAATAAATCTCCCTAAATACCCAGCTAAATCATTAAACTGCCTAAACTGGAGCCTAGACTCAGAAGGTTTGCACCGGTAAAGGCTGTTTTAAATAGTCGTCCTTTATGCCCTTTATCCAACTCACCCGATGATTTCCATTGCCTTACTCCTGGGCACTTTGTTATTGGTCGGGCATTCACCGCCTTACCCTTACCCTGCTCTTGAAGATTGCAACCAGAACAATCTGCAGCGCTACTTGAGATTGCAGCAAATCCACCAACACTTTTGGCGCCGTGGGCAGAAAGAATATCTAGCCGAGTTGCAGCAGCGCCGTAAATGGAAGACCAATACACATTCTCTTAAGATTGGAGACCTAATACTTCTACAAGAAGATGACGTCCCACCGTTATGCTGGAGGCTCGGACGAGTTGCAAAATTAGGAATACCACGACATCAATACAACACGAGGATGTGTGCGACGCGCATTGGTTCGCATTTGCCCCTTGCCTACCGAAGAAGAGTTGCAGCGTTGAAAGCCGACATCTTTCAAGGGAGAGGAGGATGTTAACGCCTATAATTAATTTTAGTCTTCACGAAATCGATATGATATGCTATGAAAAATCCGCTAGGCGTTTACGAATATCTCATACATTTTATTATTTTTTCTACCACCGCCATATTCATCATAATTACAAAATACTTTGTACGCGGAAATTCTGTTCCGAGTTAAAATTGTTAAAATACGTTTTATACACGAAATATATGTACCATTGTTACCACAAATTAAGTTTTCCTACGAGCACAAGTGAAGTCCCAAACAGAGAGAATTAAATATACAATATTGCAATTAAACTCATTATCAGGCTTCATACATATTTCTATTGATATATGCAAATTATTAGTAAGTTATAATAAGTAGGTATGTATTAATTGCGTTTTCATATTGCTTATTTTCCATATTAAACAATAAATTTCATGTTATCTCGTACTTTTATTACTTTCTCAATAATATTTCCCAAGTCCTTTATCTTTCTCAAACCAAAAACATACCTACCAAACCTTCATGAATCGATACATATTCACATCAATATCTTTTAAATTTTTGTGTAAATATATTGGCTTATTTAGTGTATTATATATTGTCTTCTAAGATATGTGAGAGATGTTAATGTATTCACAACGTTTCACTATCTTATTCGGTAGGAATGTATTACTGACACTTTTTATTACCAATTTAACGGATAGATATCAGAACTACATTACAATACCTAGATATTTATCCTAACTAATATTATTAATGGGAATCTGAGTTTGTTTATTTGTTACGTTTTGATGCCTTAACTACTAGACCGATCATTATAAAATTTGCATACACGTTGGCAGTGTTTCGGCTAACGCCTATTGTTTTTTAAAGGCAATAAATATATCTAAATATCTCAGGCGAAATTGTGATAATTGTGACGGTCGGTGGCTGTAAAATTATTTTTTATTATATACCTTCAAAATTTCATATAGGACTAGAAACTTCTTGTAACTTGTCGTTATACAAAATTACATACCTAAACCAAAATTTCATCGTTTTCTTGAAAAAGTACTTACCCTTGTGTCTTAATAGACAAGCAGTTGTACAGGACATAGGGTACCTTTCATCCAAAAAAGTACTGTTACTAACATAAGAGTCCATATTGGCTCACATAAAAATAATATTCCTATTTTTTGTTTTACTACCGATTTGTGTTCATAATAATCACTCTTCATATATTTTCATCATACTTTTTTTGTTAATAAATTTTTATTCCTACCAACAGAACTCATAATTCATAACAGACAGCAAGATACCCCGGTAATACCGGCTAAACCTACCACGGTGTTCCACGACATAACCATAGACGGCGAGGCCGCGCGAATCGCATTCACATGCAATCGCCACCCCAGCGTGGTTTCGGCCCGCCGCGCGCCGTGTGAAACGGCAGGTCCCTACACAAAAATACTTCCTTCACCGTCCCCCTGGGGGGCACAAAGACACGTCACAGAGGCGCATGTGCAAACAAGCACGTCGCCTTTCGCGCTCCCTCTCCTGCTCCCTCTCCCGCTCCGTCACTTCCTTGATGGTAATTACTTCCTTACAAAAGGAGGCGACGGCGTTCCACGATCTCACTCCGGACCATAGACTGAACCACGGCCAGGAGTGAGAGCGCCACCAGTCCGACTGCCGCGATCAACTCACGGCGCTGCGATACCCAGGCGGGGCAATCCGCCAAAATGTGCAGCGCCGTGTCCACAACAACATCGCAGCAGTCACCGCAGGGATGACATCCGGGTGTCTCTTGGCGGCCTATGCGACACAGGAACTGGGCAAAACAACCGTGGCCAGTCATAACTTGTGTCAGCCGGTATGTGAGGGCGCCATGCCGCCTCTCCAGCCGCTCCTCAAAAACGGGACTTAACGCCACGATCGTGGCGTGCTCGGCACTGGGACCTGGCGGAGTTCGGACCATGCCGCCTTTATAGCGGAAAAAACCTGGTCCTTCGCCCCAAGCTAGCGCCTCCTGGCGCCAACGGTAGAGCGACGCCAGAAGCGCCGCTTGCAGATCCTAGGTCATCGATCCGACGAGGAGACTCGCTGCTTCGAACGAGACCGTGCGGGGTAGCCTCTAATTAACCTGACGGCCATTGCACGCTGTGGCGCACGAAGCGCCGAAATATTACGGGCCGTCAGGTTATTTCCGCAAACTTGTGCTCCATAAAGGGTCACGGACCGCACGACCCCTTCGTAGAGCCTCCGGCAGGAGGTGCCTGGCCCCCTTAAGTTGGGCAGCAGACGTGCGCGCGCACCTGCAGCGCCCAGAATCCTGGGGGCCAGACGACTCTCTCAGGCTCTCAGATAAATATACCCCGACAATGTGGCGGAGGCAGGTCAGCACTCGATGGAAAACGATTGCCTCCTACAACACCAGTGCCAGGTGCTAAAGGCATTCGCGATGTCTAGGGACACCGCGAAGACAACCCCGCAACCCGAAGGCTAACGATACCCTAAGGCTAGACCAGTGTCAGGATATTATAGAGCACTGACTGCCCAGTAACGACTGCCATAGATGTTCATGGCAGCCGGGACCGACGGCTTAACGTGCTCTCCGAGGCACGGCGCAGGCGATAACTGTCAATTCATACGCACATAATTTCGAAGTCATATAACTTCCGAAAGTCAGAGGTGCGCGACGTGGGTTCGAAACCGAGACCCTCTGCATTGCAGTCTGTTGGTCTCCCCACTGAGCTATCGCTGCGCAGTTACTAGATCATCCCTCGTAATACACGATCGGCGCGCGAGTCGAATGTCCAATAGGAAGTCGTCACATGATCAAAACAAATTAAGTAAACAACGCTCATACATAATAAACAAAACATCATGCTCACTAGCGAATTTTTCTATCTATAATTTGTGAATAGAAAGGCAGATAACGCGACCACAAACTGCAAAACCAGCCTCCCGACATGCATTGCGATCGTCAACTAAGAGGTAAGTGATGTTAAATTCCTTTTTGCTTTTGTTCAGTCAAGAGAAATGATTTAAAGAGTTGTTTAAACGTAAAGGGGTATGCCGCTATTAGGCCAAGAGGTGCACAAGAAATTGGCTGTACTAAAAATATATAATTGTTTATCCTAGTTTTTCTTGTATTTATTATTTTGTACAAGTCGGTAATATTTTCTAAAATATTAAACAAGAAAACGACAAACAATGTAGAAAATGTTGCCATTATACAAAATATGTTGACAGGTAATTAATCGAAATAGTAATTTACTATTGCTATATTATATAATTATTATTTTAGTCGTTCATTTCATTTTTTATACAAAGATAATACAAAAACTTATAATAATTTTTATTTTTATCTTAGCAAGTTTGCTTTGATTAACTTAAAATAATGTCTATTATCGATGTATCGAGGTTTTGCGTTTATTATGGCAGCACCATCTCTAACTTGTATGACGCCGGAAAACGTAAATGTCAATATAATTGCTTGTTTTGCAACTCCATTGTGATGGTTAGTGTTTATTTATTGCGGTTAATATCGACGACTTTTACCTAGAAGATATAAAACTGAAATGTATTCTGTTTTATTTCATTCCTAATAGATTGTACTCATAAATAAATTAATATAATGTGTAAAATAATATAGCACATATTTAATATAAGTTGTATTGATGATATATGTATAAAAAGATTTGATAACTTTAAAATGACAAGTTTTTGTAAATCACTTCTTATGCTAATTAATTATTGGCATTGCTTACTATTATTCTCATTAGCCTTTATAGGTGTGCACTGTGGGCTCGAATTACTATGGCGTCTTGGCATGCCCCTTTACTTGTTTTAGATCGACACGGTAGCGGGATGCTGTCCCAGCATTTGGTGGCTGCGTATTTGAAACAAGCAGTGGTTCTATACATTGGGACGGACAGCGACACTGTTGTGGATTGTGTATGATATTTTGAACGATCTTGCCTCCAATCCAACTTCTTATAGAGATATTTAGGCATTTCTGAGGTTATTAGATCGAAAAGTAAATTTGCCAGATGAAGTCTTCGCCTTGCCTCATTTTTAACATATCGCCTTCATTTAAGAAAAGCGTGACATAGTTACGACTTGGTATATGAAAACAGAACCCAGCGCATGCGTTTTGGACCCGTTGTATGAGTTTGCCGGTTCTAGATAATAAGCATGGACCGTATACGTATATATAAAATAAAATAAATATATGTCACAATACTTAAGTTTTGCCAGTATTAGGCTGTCTACTAGACTTTTTCTAAGCTCTGAGATATGGTTTGAAGCGGTAAAGAAGTTTTAGCCTATAGAAACAATTCCTAACCACTGTACGCTTATATATTATATGCTTTTCAAAACGTAGTTCGGGATCTATGACTAATCCCAGATTGCGCCTGTCGCCTTTTATTTTTATATCCGGTCGGGCGCATAATATGGAAGCGATTTAACTCTTGCTACCCATGATAATAAATTTACATTTACGGGGATTTAGGTCTAAAGGGTTCAAATCAGGCCAAGTTATTATTCTTTCTAACTCGTTGTTAATTTTTTGTGCCGATAATAAGGTGTCGCTGGGTTTAAATGACAAATACAGCTGGATATCGTCCGCATACATATGGTATTTGCATACTCGCATGTATCTTGTAATATCAGCACTGTATTTATTGTAAAGAAGGGGCTCGAACAGAGAACCTTGTGGTATTCCTCTGGTTACTAACCGCAATGATGATGTTATAGTAGAATCGTCCTCTTTACTAAGCTGAACATGCTGCGACCTCTTGCATAGATAACTATCAAACCATTTTACGGAATTTTGGTCAAAGCCATAGTATGCAAGTTTTGTTAGCAGCAGATCTATGTTAATAACATCAAATACCCGGGTATAATCAAGTAGTGTGAGTATTGTCCCCTCACCGCGATCACGGGCTTCAAGGATACCGCCTACTACGTCTGCCAGCGCTGTTGCAGTGCCACGTCCAGATCTAAAACCAGACTGAAGCTCAGGCAGAATATCATTTGCCTTTAAGTAGTCCGATACCTGAATGTATACTACACGCTCAAGAATCTTTGACAGACATGGCAGTATGCTGATTGGGCGGAGATCCTTGACTGACAGCGGGTTACTATTTTTTGGTATTGGCCAGACGATTGCGCTGCGCCACAACTTGGGAAAAGTGTTAGTGCCTAATGACCGGTTTAGCGTGTAACGGCGTTAGGTTCAGCAGGATCTCTAACGCAGCCCTTGGCCTAGTTGGGAATGCCCCTGTTATAGCCGTGCAGGCTTAGCGCTGCCCTTCGACAGCGCTTTCCTGCATGTTGCTAGTTTAGTTCTTGGCCACCAGACAATGATTCCATATGTGAGTATGGGTCTTATCATCATGTGTATAGCCGCTTGATGATCTAGGCCTTCAGACCCCAGGTCTTCCCATAAGTAGAACAAATCATGCCCGATGACTCGCTGGGCCTTCACTATGGCTTTGTCTACATGAGATTTCCACCTAAGCTTGTTATCTAAGGTCATGCCTAGATACTTCACCTTCATGGACCATTGCAGCTGTGTACCATACATGGATAGAGTTCCCAACCCTGTCAGATCCCTCTTCTTAGTAAACGGCATGACAGTAGTTTTCCCTGGGTTGATCGATAAATGGAGTAACCATTTTTCAACCATACTCAGGGCCCTCTGCATGAGACTGGATACTGTGCTCGGAAATTTTTCATTTACGAGTATCACCAAGTCATCCGCATATCCGACCGTTAAGTACTTTGTTGAGTTGTTCTAAGAATGAATTAACCACCAAGCACCATAAGAGTGGTGAGAGTACTCCACCCTGAGGGCAGCCTTTGGTGGTCGTTGCAATCATTTCATCTCCTAACAACTCAGACCTAATAATTATTCCTTTGAGCATACAATCCATTCACTTGCAAATGGTTGGTTCTATGTCGTGATTTACCAATGCCTCACTAATGGCATCAAAGGTGGTCCGATCGAAAGCCCCCTCAATATCCAGGAATGCAGCAACGCATACTTCCCGGTTACCTAATACATGTTCTGCCTTATTTACCACAAAATGCAGTGCCGTCTCAGTGGATTTTCCCGACTGGTAGGCACATTGTAGCCCGTGGAGAGGGAATTTCCTTAATCTCCTCCTCCCGCTCCCTCCCTGACATATCTATCTACTAACTTCTCCAGGGCTTTCAAGAAGAACGACTCAAGACTGATAGGTCGCTATGCCTTGGCTTCTTCGTAGTCTTACGCTTTACCCGGTTTCGGTATGTAGATGACTTTAACTCGACTCCATATCTTTGGAATGTATCCAAAAGCTATGCAGGCTCTGTATAGTCTGCACAAATGCGGAACCAAGAGTGCAGCTCACTGTTGTAGGATAATGGGGTAAACCATGTCTGGACCAGGTGACTTGAACGGTTGAAAACTCTACGATACAGAGACGCCTCTCTCTTTTTTTGTTGATCTTAAAATATACATATGTATATTCAAATATAAATATATATATTTGATGACTAGATGGCGTAGTGGTTTGTGTAACCGACTGCCACGCCTGAGGTCGCGGGTTCGATTCCCGCACAAGTCAAACATATGTGTGCATGAACATGGATGTTTGTCTTGGTCTGGGTGTTTCTATGTATAATATGTATGTATTTACAACAAAAAAAAGTATATATGCATGTTTATCTATTGTCTAGTACCCATAGTACAAGCTCTGCTTAGTTTGGGCTAGATGCTGTTGTGTGTATGTAGTAGAATATTATCATTATTATTATTATTATTATACAGGACCATAAATAATGTATCTTATGTAGAACTCTTACAAACAGATCTAAATAGTATAAAATTCTGGTGTGATACTAATGTCATGGCGTGTTTGCTGGATGGTGTAGTTTTGGCCTGGGTTAACGAATTAAAAGATCAGAGAGTAACCGTAGATTCTAAAATAAAATTTACCTCTCATGTGGATACGATTGAACAAAGAGCAGCTCAAATATTGGGCGTCCTTAAACGGAATTTACAGGGATTTCAACATAAACAGATACAAATTATTCTTTACAATAGCCTTGTACGCAGTAGGCTGGAATTCGCATCTGTGGCATGGAACCCTGTGTACAGTCATTCTTCTCAGAGGATCGAGAGCATCCATTCCTCCAATATATATCATAGGGTACCATACAACATGCGATTGTCTTTCTTTGGCATGACCTCTCTCAAAAATCGTCGTACATTCATAGACTTATTGTTTCTCCATAAAATCCCAAACCACAAGATCACATGTCCTGATTTCCTATCTTCCATTAACTTAAATGTACCCCGTCGATACCCTAGACAGACCATCACAAAAACCTTCATCTCGCCCACTGCTCGAACTAATCTTGGTCTTCATTATCCCCTGGCTAGAATTTGCAGAACCTAGAATTGTTTTAACGCGAAGTTTAACTTGGATATATTTAACACGTCAGTAAATAAATGTAGAAATGCTTTGCTGAAACTGCTCGATTGTTAAGTACTATTACTATTGTTCACTTTTATTACTTCTTTTACTTTTATATAACATTTCCTTTTAATATTTTATTTAGTTTAAGTTTACTTTTAATGTTGCCTTTATAATGTGAATGCTGAAACATATGTATATACCTACTGTTATACCCACAGTGTAAGTGCTGAAATTTGTATCATTTTATGTCTTGCTGTAAGTGTACCTTATTATAAATAAATAAATATCTGATGAACTTAAGCCCTTAATACACCGGAGCCGCCAGATTTCGTCGAAGATGCAGCGGCTTACGTGCTGTCCGAGGCACGGGCTGTACTATACCTATCACCAACTTCGTAACTTCGGACTGCATGAGATAATTTCTGGACAGTAAAACTAAAATATATAAATGTTTGTTGGCACGACCCGAGACCTCATCTACAGCCTCACCACCGAGGCAATTCAGGCAGTACTATGACATAACTAGAACTAGTCTAATCTGCACTTCGAGAAACATTTTTTACACATAAAACTAATAACGGACGGTTAAGATAGGTTTGCAATCACATAAGTGGGTTTTGATTTAATTTTTATTTTTGACATGATTATTATTATTTTGGAGTCGTGTTTATATACCCAATGTATACCCAATGATTGAAATTATGCATGGCTGTGAGGCAGAATAAAGCTAACACTAACTGTAACAATTTATCATCTATGTTATTATCAGCGAAAATTTCATTTTAATTTTGCCAGTGTGTTATACCGGTGTTTGTGTCTTCGATGTCCACAGAAAGCGTGAGCACTATGACTTGCCCTTCTTCGAACAAGATTTACAAAAGATACTAGTATGTACTATCACGTTAGCCAGTGGCTAAGTTGTATAGACTCCTGAAAAAGTTAAAGTCTATGAACGGCGATTCCCACTTACCACCAGGTAGACAGCCGGCTCGTCTACCAATTAAGGCAAAAAGAGAATTCTATTTGAAATCCTTTTTTTAATAGCCTAACTTAAACGCTTTACTATTTTTACTTATAACTAAATAATAGCATTGCTCATACGACGTCTCTACGTACCGATTTCTAAAATATTATGTTATTAGGTTTGGACAAAATGTTATTGGGTATCCCTGTTACACAGACATCAACAAACCTCCTATGACGTAGGAATTTAAACATAGGTGCCAACGTAAGTGAAATAAGTCGCTGCCTTCAGGGAGATATTTAACAAACGTATTATAATAAAATATTCCGTTCCCTTTATCTCAAAGTCAAATAGGTTCGAGATAGCATTACTCGCACACAATGACGCTTACCATTCATAAACTTATATTTAGCACAAAGACGTCGCTGTGAACACGTTTTAGAAGGAATACTTACTACAGCGCGTGCGGGGCGAGGGTAGCGACACGGACAAACTATCGATACTTTTTGGTATGGATAGGTACTTTTATTCCAATGTCGATATTTTTGAAAGCGATACTTATTCCACGATACTTTTCTTAAATTAAAACTTTTTGACAAAAAGAAAGATAAATTTATTTGACATAACATGTGTAGTTACAATCAGGTGTTACAGATATTTTTTTGTCTCAACATGCTCTGTCTGTTCAATGTATGTGCTAAATAAGAATTTTAAAATTATGCTGGTTCTTATATTATAATTGACATGTCAATTACGCGTCTCTTAACAATGAAGTGAGATATATTATAAATCAATCAGTTCAAATCTGTGCAATAAATATAAAAAATAATTAATTAATAAGTCATTTCCAATAATAGAATAGTAATAGAATAAGAAGTCAATAATTAAGAACTTGTCAAATTAAATTAGATCCTGATAAACGATTATTAAAACAAAGAAAATAAATTATATAAGATTAGCACATAGAAAATCATTAATATTATAGTAAAATTTATGCAATAAAATATTTCTTAAATTACGTTTAAATACGTAAACATTTATTTACGTCGGTTGCGAAAAGACATCTGATAGTTTATTAAATAGTCGTGGATTGGTTTTCATAAATACAGCTGTTTCGTAGATATATAATGATGTAAGCGTAAAAATTTTATATTTTACGAAGTACGGTCTGCAACTGTCTGTGACTTGTAGACCAAACATTGCTCTAATGCAGCGCTTTTGGATTTTGAACGTTACATCCTTATCAAATGAGTTTCCCCAGAATATAAGCTCATATCTAAGTATGCATTCAACAAGGCCTTGATATATGGAGCAAGCTTATATAGAGCATAGGTGCGGCTACTTATTTTTTTTTTTTGATAAGTGTGCGATATGCGCTTTCCAATTTAATTTGTTGTCTATAATTAGACCAAGAAACTTAGCATTATCAACATCATGTATATTTACATCATTGTACTTCATGCAAGGTTTGTTGTCTTGCAAAGTTGTAGCCCTTTGGCTAAAATGCATAATTTGCGTCTTGCTAATATTAATTTTTAAATTATTATTATTCATCCAATAAATAATATCATGTAGTGATTTATTAATGTCATTTTCGTACAAGTCCAATGTTTTACATGCTACTGTGAGTGTGCTGTCATCTGCGAAGGGAGTCAAAGGTTGGTCAGTTGTTTTGGGCAAGTCATTGATATATAAATTAAAGAGTAAAGGGCCCAAGGCACTTCCTTGTGGGACACTATATGTCGGCAGGTATTGTATCGTTTCCAATAATTTATTTTCCAAACATCCTTTTCTCTCTGAATAATGCGTATTACAGCCATGTTCATATATTTGATTTTTTCATAATTACTTATTATTAGCATTACGTATGTTTAAAATTATAAAGCTTATTCGGTTCAACTATTGTTTTTAGACATTCACCAAACAAATTTAACAAAACCATTGAAATAAAAATTGTTTATGAAATAAATATTAAAATTGGTTTAGTTTTAGAGGAGGAAACATGAGATAACGCGATGACGATTTCAGACGTATGATACGATTAGCGTCATATTATGTAGTAGACTATCCTATGACATGTGTTCAGCCTCGGAATGGTGTATGTAAAGGTATTGTGTGGAGCTTAATCACAGGTGGTATATACGTTATTTATTAGCAGCATGCGTTTACGGATCGAGTGATACAGTGACTGTTGACTAGCCGTATCGATAGTTGCGATGTGAACTCGCTATTGCTCGCACTCAGCTCTCTCATATGTACTGTACAGTAGATCAGTTTAAACATCATACAGCAACAACATTTCTTTAACGTTTTGATGCTCTTATTAGCTGTAAAACGGCCAAATTTGGATTATTTGTTTCTATCACTGAATATTCAATATTTACTATTTAATTACGGCAAACATTATAAGCCGCACCTGATGTCGCTACCGGCGGTCCACAGATGAGATAATTATCTGAAAATAGGTATATAAGATAATATTTAATTGGTGTGACCTAACGCCATTAATGCCTAAGCAAAATAACTGATCGTTCAACAAAATAACAGATATCTGTCATGTCATGGTAGCGCCATCTAGCAAATTGTTTTTATATAGCAACCCACGAGAAGCCCCGATCACAAAAGACTCGCCTTCACACTAAAGTCAACGCCACCAGTTGCCTCTTCGTAAGAATAAAAACGTTTTTGAGTGATAGTACAGAGGTAGAGTAGAAAGTGTAATTGGTGGTGGTGGTTTAATTTAACAGAATTTAAGTACATTTTCTCTGTGCAATCACATAAATATGCCAATCATTAATTAATGTTAGGTATACTTATTTTTAGCAGTACAAATAATTTATTACTCTTCGCTTGCGCAGCGATAGTATAAGCAACTGCTGTGCAAGGAGATCTCGGTTTCAATTCTGGGCGGGGCAAGGTGTTCTATGGGATTTTCTGTCAAGAAAGCAATCTGTAGCAGATCGGACCGGACCGTGCCCTGTAAACAGCAATTCTCTCGCCTCCTATTACATGGGACTGGGACTTAAGTCTGATCACGGTGGTGGGTATGATGGCTGTAATCTATTGAGAGATGTCGTACTCCTCTGGTGTTGCAGGTGTCCATGGGCGGCGGTATTCGTTTACCATCAGGCGATCCGTCTGCTCGTATGCCACCATATATCATTAAAAAAAAAAGGTCGGTAAAGGTCTACGTATGCCTACGCCACCAGGTATATGGACGTGAGACGTATTAATAAAAAAACTTTCACTTATTCATAATTACGTTATTCTCTCTTTGATTGTGGTAATTATGTAAGACAAAATATTGATACTGTTATGAGTACGATACTTTTTATCCGATGCTTCTCGTGAGTACTGCAGTATCGATACATTTTATTCGATATAATGTCTCTGGCGGCGCGGCGGCGTCACTATCTATTCGATAAGCTTGTATTTATGAATGTAGTAAAGTTTATCACTAGATAAACTCAATGTGCGTATGTAATCGCTGGCGGTCATCGCAGGTGCCGCCTCACAGGATATTACAATACATGTAGATATCTATTATTCTTTTATTGACTACTTAAAGCAGTTACATCGTTTCCGGCGAGCAATACAATAGTGTATGTAGGTAGGTAGACTACGTAACTACATATTATAGGCTCTCAGTTATAAGCTTGCCTCTATCTACTGATTACATTATGTAATTATAATAACAAACACTGATAATATGGGTACAAAGAATAATGGATCGTGCGGTCAATGAAATATATTTTGTACTTTGTACATTAACCTACGTAGGTTCATATTTATGTCAAGCTATAATATAAATAAATCATTCCCCTAAAGTATGATTGATATTTAACACAAGACCGAAGGACTTAAAACAGTGATGGCATGTTGTAATTTACATGTTTTATTCGTTCATTTCCTTGAATGCAACGGTGTCATTAAATACGGACTTATATTTATTTAACTGTTAGTGCTCGGTACTTACCTACTAGTCATAGATGTTAGGCGTCCGTTGTTAGTGAGACTAACATTTTGAGTAAGTTATGCCTGCATTATAGGTTTAGAAAGTCGCTCGCAGCACTACCATGATTTGGACAACGCACACAAAAGCTGGTAATCTTTCTGTAGATCACACATCCTTTGTGCCCTGTGTCCAACGACGAAAAGAATGTGTCCAGAGTCGTTTATTGATCGCACAAAATATGTTGCCTTATGTAGGAACAGAAACCGCCAGCGATCTTAAGACAGTGGTGCCAATTCTGTTGTCACAAAATTCTCTTATCTTAGCTAAAATCTCTAAAATTTATTTTAGTCCTGTCAAACGACATTTCGTATTCTGAAATCGCTAAAAGTGACAGAACTAAACTAAATTTTAGAGATTTTAGCTAAGATAAGAGAATTTTGTGACAACAGAATTGGCACCAGTGGTAGTTTTCTTAAGTGACTATCAAGACAGTCTGTGACATAAATAACGTGGTGGTCGCTTACATCAAACCTATGTTAAAACATTGCGGGTATTTGGGTCCAAAGGCTGATGTTTCAATGCGGCGAATTAGTAATTATTTTTCTGTAAAATTGATTTGTTTCTTTAATTGTATTAAGTAAAATAAAGTTTCGCCACACACGAAATCGCCTAGATTTAAAAATTAAACTCTAATTACCTACTTACTTTAAAAACACTTATCGCCTCGCCATTTATAGTTGGCTCAAATAACACAATAAAGATATTATGAAATGCAATTAGTTATTTAAAGTTTACATGTTCTTGGTGTTTACCTTGTACCCCGCGGTATACCTTAAAGGGTATATCAGTACAGCTACAGCGTGAGTGATTTATAAAGAATGGTTCGGTGGTTTTCACGTAATGCAAGTCACAAATTCAATTGTCAAATTTTATACCTGAAATATATGTAATTACCTAACTCCATATAACTTTTTAATTATTATTAAAACTTCTTAAATTCTATACTTCTTTAAGTTATTTTGTTATTTGACAAACGTAACAAAATTTGTCGCATAATAATGTCATAAGAAAAAAAGAGAAAATACTGACTAAGAAAGTTTAGGTATAACGCCAGAGTGAAGAGTGAATGGAACAGTCGCAAGGGGAAGACCTAGGCGAACGTTTCTCGATCAGATCGGAGACATTCTGGACAAAGGCCTGGTTAAGAGCACCTTAAATGGGCGAGCGTGTATGAGGAATGTGATGAAAGTGACTGAAGCCAGAGAAGTGTGTCAGGATCGTAGCAAATGGAAATCCGTAGTCTCTGCCTACCTCTCTGGGAAACAAGCGTGAATCTATGTATGTATGTAGAATGTAATAACTATCTTGCACACGCGGCTTCGCTTCCATAATCCAGATTTAAAAGTATATCACTATCTTTCATGTAAACTTCTTACCCGCCGCACAAAATCACGTCGAGTCGTTGCTGCATTCCTGCTGAAAGAACAACATAACTAACAAACACGTACAGTAATTACGAAATAAATTGATTCAGGAAATCATGAATACCTAATGAAATTTCAGATGCTATTGTTTGTCTGATATTATCTACACGTCCGCGTCAGTGCAAGAATAACAATTTGCATTGTAATCGTTTAGAAAACTACGAGTAGATCCAATGAAATCCTGAAGTCTTTCTTTTGCGTGGTGTGGTAAGTATAACTTATATTTACCAAACTACGCAAAAGAAAGACTGCGCTAGCTGTTAGTAGATACGTAATATGTACATGACATGTTTGTTATCCGGTTAAAGTTTATTACGGAGAGCCTCTGACGTAGGACAACGTAGACGAGCGACGCTTACATAAGCAGCGCACTCGAACCTCGAACCTAACAGCCGCGGCCGTCGTAAACATCACGTGGGCGTCTCAGCTTGATTAATTACCCGAGTACTCATTATAACTATCTCGATGGCGCACGATGTCACTATTGAAGTGTACCTAAGTATACATACACATGTATGTATGTATAGGTGCAGTCCAGCAAGCGTCGCGTAACTAATTGTAATTATATTAACAGTCGAATCATGCGGCGGCAGCATCGAGCATGCATTCCTCGGTCACCAGGCAGGCTCTTTAGGCTGCAGTACAAAATAGATAGTGGGACCTAGACTTAGTAATGCACGGCAACATATTCTACCGCACTCGGTAGTCACAAGTACTTACACTACATTCGTATACTTACCCTAAAACCGGACGGTTTACTCAGTACCTTTTCCAACTCTTGCGACTGTTTTAAACTTTGAAGAACTCTTACGATCGGTCCTTTTGTGCGCTCTTAAATGGCAGGCACGGTCAATTTCTGTTTAATCAGAGCTTTTAATTCGTCGGTTTATAAGGTAAGTTGTCAATGGATTCCTGCTAATAGATGGGCAAATACCAACGACAACACGTAAATACATAGTCAGGTCATAAGTTCTGTCACATGTTTAATATGAAATAATTGAGACATGTTTATTATTGATGTAAACATTTATATACCAAAATGAACTTAATAAAACACAGATTCTTATGCTAATAAAGTTTATTCAAAATTACCCCCGTGATTTTGAATACAGGCCTTCAACCTGCGCGGCCAGTCGTCTATCGCAGCACGAACGAGGTCCATGTCAATGTCCCCGGCTGATTTTGCGGATTTGAGGACTGTATTATGATACACAACTGCATTCGTTTTTACGCCTTTCTCACAAAAATGTACCTTAGTTAAGCCCCAATAAGAGACTCCCAACCAAACCATGAGTGAGGATGGAAAATGGCCTCGTTGACCACGCGGAACACGGTTGCTCGCTTCTTCACTGCTGTGTGCGTACACCTTATCATTTTTTAGGTTGTAGCTCTCTACCACATTAAAAAAAAATTCATCCGAAAAAGGAATAAGGAATTTCCCGATGCTTGTTTCCCGCGTACCGCTTCAACAAAGCGCGACATCTCTTCACGTCAGGTCCATTAAACGAGCGTCCAAACGATGTCCTGTTTTTCTTCGATATGCCTGAAGTCTTCATTTAACACCCTTTTCACCGTGGTTCTGCTTAAACCCATCTGAAGGGCCAAAAGTTTTTGCTTACGTATGGGATTTCTTTGAATTCGCGCCTTCACAGCTTTTATCACTGCTGGAGTCCTAACAGAGCGAGGGCGACCACTTCTTGACCTGTCATCTACACTAGAGTCTTCATTGTATCGTTTGATGGTACGATAAACGAATCTTTTGGTTATATTCAAATTTTTCAATATGTCAATAATCTTAAATGACGCGTAACCGCAACGATACAACGCAATAACTGCAACACGGTCTTCTTTATGTGTCCACTCCATATTAAAAAATGAATAAAGTTCTAAAAAGTATGTACCTACACATTTTTATATTTATGAAAAATTCGAAATTCGAATTCAATAAACTTTTATATGTCCAGCATTTTAAATTCAAAAGTTTTTATTGTGTGACAGAACTTATGACCAGACTAAGTATATTGTAAGTAAATAACTCTATTCTAATGTGTTAATAAGTAGTATTGACTTATGTTCTTAGTAATAATCATTGCTAAATGTTCACTTAGGTAACTAAACATATTATAGACTATCAGCACCGAGAAGTTTTGTTATTGAGAGGCTACAGATAGATAGCACCAATACTTTCTCAAGCACGCTAAACTTGTATTTGGTGGTGGCGATGACACGTGACTACGACTGCCACTTGTTGTTGACGTTTAATGTGCCCGGTACATGTTTTAGTAAATAAAGTGTAATCCAAATTATTCCCATAAATATATATATTCTCCGAAAAATAATTCATTCATTGCATCCGCAGAACATGGATGCGCGCAGCAACTCGTGTATTACCTTAATATAGCTTTACGTATAATATATTCGGGATCGAGCATCTTAGTAAGGCAAACAAATAGCAAGTGTTTCGAACTTATTTCAAGGCATCGCCATTGCCATATCCATCGCCACATAATATTTTATTCTAAAATCGCCCGACTTTTCCACCAAACAATATCGCCACCGAGTTAAGACCCGCCAGGCGGTGGGCAGTCACAATAACAATTCGATATATTATGTACTTATTTAAATACTAATATCCGCAGCTTCCTCGCGTTAACGTACATTTTGTTAATAATTTTCTATACCTCGTAAACAGTATATATATACCTACTTTTTACCGGGCTCAAAGGTACCCTCTGTCCTTTTCTATATTCCGTACAAGTGCATGTGAAATTTCATAATGATCGATGTAATAATTAAGGTGTGAAAGCCTATCATACAAACCACATTTGCATCCAGAATATGGTACGAATAATGTTAGTTACATACAGCGACACACACTTCTGGGAACTGGACAAAACATACATTGTGTGGAATCCTCTTAACACTCCAAAACTCCACCATTTTAATTCTATCGAAGATACATAAACTGTTATAAGTCAAGTCTGTTGATTGCTTTTCAGTTTTTGTCCGATAATGGTTCTGACCTAAGCAGATAGCCTACCTTTCGCTGGGCCAAAACTACAATTGACAGATCGTTTTACCTACAGATTATTACGGACGAACGGCCTTCGTGTCTTTGACTTATATTAAACGTTCTGTAGATAGCAATGTTCCTGTTGAGGTGTATCGACGCTACGCAAACAAGATATTACGAGTACATAAGATTCTGGTGGTCAAAGTTGACCACCCCTGACTAACTGCTATTTACGAAGACCTTTAAGTAGTTTAAATCATTTTATAATCTCATTTTTAAGATGCCTACTACTTATCGCTAATGGCTTATTTGCAACTGTCTACTAAAATATTATTATGAAAAATAATTAACAACGACGCAGTAGGTAGGTAGGTATCTAGATAAAATATTCACTTCGCGAAATCGAAACCAGGACCAAATAAAAAAAATGTGATCCACAAGCCAGGCTCTTCTATGATTTTAAGAATGTTGATGAAGTTAATACGTATTTTAAAAAATTGTATAACAATGTGGACAATTGACGAAAGATACTCGATTTAATATGATTGGTTACCGAATCGTACGTGTTTAACACTCACAACAAGCAAACATTCGTCCATCTACTTACATATACCTACAAAAGCACTTATTTCTAATCGTAGGTATGCCATCATTATTTTAAACTAATAACGGCATTGCCAGAATTATCTATAGGTGATCAATAAACGTCTTATCGACATAATATAATCTCTACCAATGAATGTATATAGGTAGTACTTCGCTATCTAGGTAAGTACCTATATATAAAAAAGCAAAACAATTCAGTACTTACTTAATAATTGTATTTTCTCCGTTGTTTGTCAATCGTTTTTAATTTTTCTTTTGTTAGTAGTTAGCTATTGAGCGCTAGTATTATCAGTGCCGGCTTTAGGGGGGGCGACCGGGGCGGCTGCCCGGGGCGCCAGGTGCGACAGGGCGCCGCCACCCCAACTTAACCACTTAATTTAAATATCTATTTTTATCAATCTAAAAGGAAACTACACTCAGCGTATCAACTTTTATAAACTTATCTCGTAGGAGTGAGTATAAGTCGTGGTATGAGTATTCTATGTCTAACAAACATGACCTGTCATTTTATCGCCTGTCGTAACTCTGACTAAATAATGTAGAACGAAATAAGAGGCAACAGGCAAGAAATTGCAACTCTTTTTAGGGTCCCTGCATTATACATACTTTTCTTTCTTTGTTTTTTACATACTCGTAAGATTACAAACAAATCAAAAAACCTTTTTAAAAAATCTGTACTTACGTTATCAATAACTTACGGTCTACCAATTATTAATTTATTTAATATTTGCGTGGTAGCAAAATTAAGATAATTGGTACCATTTAAACGAGACTATATCCAGGGCGTATTATCCCATATAGTCTCGCTTAAAAATGTCTTTTCATTTTGTAGTCGGGGAAAGTCCCCATTGGTAGAGCGAATGTACAAATTACAAAAGAAACAAGCTATTGTAGCAGCAACTGAATTAGCATCCTAACTTGATACGCAGCCAATTCTTAAGCCACAAACACGACTAAAGACGCATCAAACGTAGACCAGGTGAAGAGGCTACTGATGCCCCAATAAGTGATCGAAAAAAAGTTTATGGCCGAGATTTTAATACCTAC
Source organism: Catocala nupta (assembly GCA_963675205.1). Taxonomy (NCBI): domain Eukaryota; kingdom Metazoa; phylum Arthropoda; class Insecta; order Lepidoptera; family Erebidae; genus Catocala; species Catocala nupta. Next base: position 289,020 of record OY776096.1, read on the forward strand.
CTACTCTTCATCATCATCATGACATCGTGCTTATATCTATGGAAGAAAGATTTCAACAAATGCAAGACTTTTCTATCACATGGAATTTCTTGTTTGATATAAAAAATAATCAAAGTAAAGAAGAATTAACGCGGCATTGTTCTTTACTGCAAGAAAGATAATCAGGCAACTACTGTAGAAACATTAAACTTTATCAAATAACACAATCTTCAAGAGTTACATATATCCATTTATTATATACATTTGGATATCGCTGCGTATTCTGTTACCAATACCAGTGGCTATTGCAAGTGGCGAACGAAGTTTTTCTATACTAAAATTGATAAAACTTATTTGCGGTCTACAATGTCTCAAACAAGATTGACTAGATTAACCGCGCTATCTATTGAAAATCAAGTTGTAGAAAATCTAGATTATGCCAGTCTTATCAGAGAATTTGCTGAAAAAAATGCTAGTAAAATAAAAAAAATATTTTTAATGTTTATTGATGAGTCACATCACGAACCATTAAAAATACAGATAGTTACCTATCTAGGTGACAGACAATATAGATAGGTAAGGTGCATTGTTCAGAGAATTAAACTTTGTACCCTTTTTACGAAAATTGCGCGGACTGAGGAGTATGAAATTTGGCACACTTAAAATTTATAGAGGAGTGGCGAATCCATACATTTTGTCGAAGTCAAAGTCCAATTTTGTATGGAACAGCTGATTTACTGTCCCGCGATTTCGGCAATGTCCCAGAACAAAAGTTGTTCATAATAACAAGTATAATCACCCCCTGAGAGATTTTCACTATACCACAGATAATATAATACTATACTAGTAACTATACCTACTAAGAAACATCCTGTATATTATAGAATATAGAGTGACAAGCGAGTCGAGACCACGTGCCAGCGCCACGCACTCCTCATCGAGTCTAAGGCCGTTCACCCGTGACACTTAATGATTATAAAGACCCGTCTTATCTACTACCTATAGCTCTATTTTAGATGTACACAAACTAATTATATTAAACTCGCCAAACACATTGAAACTCTATAAAATGATAACATCTACTCTACAATAACCATTGATCTTGTGAGTGAGCCTTTATACCTCCTCGGTGCTGCCCCAGTAAATATAATGGTTGAGATTAAAACATTACTCTGTACAGTCATATCATACCTAAATCTATTTATTTGCAACAATAAAAAACTTGAATCAAATTTAAAATTTATTTTATTGACAAATAGTATGACTGTTGTAAAGATCCATCTAATGGATTTCCTTTTTAAAACTTTGTCATATAGCATAGTTGAAATTGCACAATAATTAAATTCTAAATGTTATTATATTGTATAAAAAATAATATCAGCAGCATAGGTAACAGTTGATCTACACACTGATATAGCTTTGGTGAATAAGACATTGTATTTATACTTGGAGCTCAGTTTAACAAAAACCTGCAATAATAACAGTACAAGGTAGCTACAAACATAATTATTGACTTCAGTTTCGTATTTTGAGGAACATTCAAGACATATCATATCTCCTTATTAAACTTATTTATTCACTGAATTTCTTTTTATCTAATACCTATTCTAAAATATTGTTTTAATGAAAATATACATAAAACCATTGTAATGTCAATTACATTTAAATACAGATATAATGACCGCCCAGTCAACATATAAATATATATATTACAGAATATACAGTTCATATAGATGTGCAAATAGCATGTTCAAAGTACAGCCACTGCTCATGTACGAGTTCATTGTGAGGTGAAGAGGTTACAATAATATGGTTACAATAAAAATATTTCCATAGACATACCAGTACACTAATGGCAGAAAAGAATAATCAATCAATTTGTTGTTTCCTAGACTAATGATAGGAACAGTAAATGATATTTAAAGCTTCTTTATCTAGCAAAATATTGTAACAGTTCCAAATTACATTTGCAACACCATTTCTTAATCTGATAGTGCAGATAGTGACACAGACTGTGGCACACATTGTATGTTATGATTATTTATTTCAGCCACTAATAAATAACACTTGGAATCACTAACAATCTACAAAAATAAATTTTAAAACCAAAACACCAAAAATATCCTGCACCAAGACACAAAATTATTCTAACAACATTTGAATACTTCACTCCCTCCTTTCATAGTTACGTCTCCGTAGATCATCAATGTCAGTCAGGTAGTATGTACCAGGAAATAATACTTCTATTGGACCTGATGGATGATAAGGTGCTGTGTGATAGTTCTTTGTTCTTACATCCATGATTTCAGAAAACCTACTAGGTTCTACACACTGTCTCTTGTCCAAGAAAGATGCACATTCATGCAGAGAGCTAATTAACTTTTCAAGCTTAGATCCAACACTCATATCATTGCAGATATTTATAGAATACATAGTAGACGCCAAGCCCGACCCATAAGAGAACAGAGCAAACTTTTTGCCAATCAGCTGCTCTGTTGATTTACTAATGAGGTAAGAAGCAAGGCCACCATATAATGATGGAGTGTACATGTTACCTACATTTTTGGCTATGTAGAGAGATGGCTTCGTCTTTTCCTCAAACAAAGGCTGGCTGTACGTCATAAAGGCCTTCTCAACATCTCTGTCAAAGTATGTCTCTTCTAACTTGTGAGAGCTGAAGTTGGATAACCCTGGAAACTGCTTTTCTCTTTGTTCAGTTGAAGCATTAAGAAAGTCATTAAAACAGACTCTTGCCAAAGATTTCTGAACTAGTTTACTGTATGGACAATGGAACAACATTCCATCTACACTTAGTAAACCTTTAAAATCTGGATTGATCTTCCTCATCTTCTTACAAAATAAATTATAACAATTATCTAAAGCACTTAGATAACATTTGATTGAGAGCTTGCCATCTACATATGGGAACTCTGATGCTAAGTCCGGCTTGTAAAAGTCATATGCATGTGTCATGTATGAAGCACGGACACCACAGTCCAACACTAGAGGAGCATCGGGACCAATCAGCATAGCCACTGCACCAGCACCACCGGTGGGTCGCGCAGAACCTTTGCCATAGACGGCAATGTCCCCTGCCACAACAATAGCCTTCCTGCCGTCCCAAGATGAGGATTCCACCCAGTTCACTGCATTAAAGAGAGCTGCCGTACCGCCATAGCAGGCGTTTGTTGTGTCGATACCTTCGATATCTGTTGCGCCTTCCTTCGCGAATAGGGTCATGAGGTAGGTTTTGACACTTTTACTTTTATCAATTATTGTTTCTGTGCCCACCTCCATCCGTCCAATGTTATGAAGATTGATGTTGTTTCTCTCAATCAATCTATGCAGAGCCGTCATACAAATCGAGTTAATGTCTTCTCTGTCAGAGCAAAAGCCCATTTTATTCTGCCCGAGGCCGATGGTGTACTTGCCGGCCGAAACTTCGTCAAATTTCTCTAACTCCACTTGATCAACATATTGCGATGGGAAGTATAATTCCATGGCGAGTATGCCAACATTTTCAACTCTTCCGCCCATATTTTTAAGTGACTTTAACGTTCCAATAAGTATGTTCGTCTAACAGTCGGTACGTGTTTACCGAGCGATGTAACCGGCGTAAACTGATGAGTGATGACCGCCCGACCGCGACCGGCGCGTCTCGTGCGATGCCGACGTCAGCAGCCAGCCTTACGTTACCGGCACGAATACACCATTGACCCAATACCAATAACCAGCTTTCTTTCCCTCTTACGCGAACGTACGATAACAGTATTTACTTTGAGTGAAACCGTTTAGTATTCATGCAAAGCAATGTCACGATCAGCTTGTGTGGTTGTTATTTTTATTTTATTATAAGTTACATATTAATACAATTTTATTAGGCATTTATGCCGCTCAGGTTTCGAATTCCAGTTATAAGTTTGACATATTTTTGACAGCAATCATGTGGTTACGACGGATACGTCAAGATAAATATGTCACATAATGAGGACGTTCGGGAACTTATACAAAATTGAATAAATGATATTCAAACAGAAGTAAAGACAGTACCAAGATGTTAAAAGATTCAAATATTAGAACCCAATATCTTTAATTCACATAAATTACCGACTTTCACTCAGTTAACGGTAATTTTGCGCTTCTATATATGAAGGCTAACCAGACAAACTTGTAGAACGACATACCTTCTGTGACTAGTGTCAATAATACTTGTTTTATATTTACGACTATTAAATGAGATACTATTTATAAAAAATAAAATTAGCTTGTAAAACCCAAGACATGTTTTATACAAATCATTGCATTACTGAATGGCATTATAGCATAAAGTAACTTTTGTTATCCAATAACCCCACAATTCGCGTTATTAGAACCAAATGAACATTCATACCAAACATACAAAATCCTTCTTTTTCCATAATTTTATCTAAATTTAGTCCTCTGCTATTTGCTAAAACGACGTAGGTAACTGTGCTTGAACTGTACATACACACACAATAATTCCATCAAAACGGTACCTATAGTATTTTTAATACTTTGTATAAAATGTAGGTATTACGTACAAAGAGAATTAATAATCCTATGTCTTTGACTACGTACTAAGAGAAACAAAAGCGAGAGCAATATTTTAGTAAATATCCAAAATATCGAATGTCTGCATATCTATAACTAGTCCCAGTAGGTACAAATAAATTAATTTTCTACTCAAACGTCCTCGTTGCAGTAAACTGTACGTGGCTCAGACCGAGTGACTTAGAGAGCATGCACTCTAACACCTTTATCTCAATCAAGGACCATTTCCTATTATCATTAAAAATACAACTTGCGCACAAGAAATATAGGTAATTTTACAAACATTCAAACAACGGACATGATGAACACCCAGACTCAGCACAACCATATTTGGTGGACCACGTGTTTTGTGACCAGTGTGCATTCCGAACCCACAACACATCTCGCCGTAGTGGCAATGCCAAGGGGAAATTAACAATTACGCTATCCCTGATCTTACATGGTTTTGTTTTTCTATCACTCATTGGGAGGCTTACACGAGGACATGAGTCCAACGTGCGTGTCCAACGTAAGTTTTAATCATAAAACACTAGCCGTGGCAGGTGTAGGAGACTATTGCTATATATGGAATCTAATAAATCTGGATTATGCGGATCCGTGTTCGATAGCTGGTATATAAACTATGGATATAAATCGGCATCTGCTAAATATACTGTCTCAGTTCAAAGTTAGAATGGCAGACGTTGAATCGCCAACACACTAGATGGGCTCTTTGAAGCTATTCAGATAGCCTGTATGGCCGCTAGCATACAGGACCTAAACACAGTAGAATGTGAATATAATGACTATTCCATCTATGATACACTTTTACGTTATTGTATAGTGTGTACTCGTATTAGAAACATTTTGAAAACAAAGCCCAAATAAATTAAATACATTTAAAAGACTCTTATTTGCGACGCTGTCATTCAAAACAAGCCTCAAAGCATAAACGTACTTAAGTACCTAATTAAGAACGTTTGCGCGAGTCAACAGTTAAATAGTGTATTAACTATGCAGTCAGCGTTACGTCACGGATCCGACTCAGAACAAATTTCGAAACCTACTTTTTCTATAAATTAATACTTTCTTATCCTTCATTTCGCTAACTCCCCTACCTCCCTTCCCTTTAGATACGAATTAAATGCACTAACGTGTAATTAATAGTGGTGTATATTTTTATTAATGTTATTTTGTTTGTAAGTCGATACATTTCACAATCTCGCAAATGTTTATCGACTTATCTCGCTGACTGTATGTATTGCATCATCTCCTAAGACCTGCCCGGTTTTCCAGCGCACATGATAATGAATTGAGGCAATTATCGTTTATGAGTATTATCGTCTTCCTGCTCATAATAATAGTATTACGCTTGAATACTCGAGACAGAGGTGTGCCACTCTCACTTACCTTCAACTGTGTTTAGGACTCACGCAGTATTCGGCACGCCTACTTGGTTCTACAGACACACTTCCAAGCTTAGTGTTACAGTTACATATTCGTAACGTCATCGCTGACAGACGTGTATCAATCAAAATATAGTAAATTCACATTATTATAAACATTGACCTAGTTTAGTGTGTTTGTGCGTTATATGCACATTAATGTTGACTTGATAGTTTGTTTTGTTTTTATAATAGACATCCCTCTCTCTACGACTATCCCAGTTTAGGATATAGCTTTCCCCTACACCAACCGTATAGGTTATATTAGGGGAGCCGCTGTACCTTCCAGTGCCCGAGAGCACCTTCCGGGACCAGTTATAAACAGTTCTTATCCCCAAATCTCGACTCTCCACCCTAACCTCAGCGATCCGGTTCTCGTAAGCGAGCTACCTCGTGCCCAAGTGACACTACCTATTCTCCAGAACGGTACCGCAGCAATAAAGCCGCTCACCACCCGCAACTCAGGGAGTTGCTAACGTAAACCTCGCTGAAGCCGACGGAGAAGCCGCCTCCCATATCTCCAGTATGGTACCGGAGCTGTGTAAGGCACGCTCACTTCCCAACGTACATCCATACGTCTACCCCTTCTGGCCTACAAGCCGGGTATTGCCCGAGTCACCTAGCTATGACTCTTACTTGCTGAGCAGGCAAGCACCCGAGATGCGTCGTGGCAGTGAAACCACACTACCACTTCGCGAAAGGCAACTCCGTGCCTCGCGCGACCAACTGGTTCGCACTAGCCGCGCATGATTCCGACGCTCGAACGCCACGTGCTTGCCGAGTAACAAACATGCCGTCCTCTGCGGCTAACCACATAGCCACTACGAGTCCAACCTCAGTGTCAGGCACCGCGCACTCTAATCAGCGGTCGACAGAACACGCCTTTCGAGGCGCAGTGGGCTTCCTGACCCCGCAGTACACTGGTCTAAAGGGGGAGACCCGTAGTTCAATAGAAGTGGTGTAACGCGGCGTATCCCTCCACCAACGACGCCACTGCTGCACTGCGACGCCACGAGCACTGTTTGAACGAGACCAACCCATTCTAGAAACCGTAATCTAGCAGCCCAGTGAGCGTCTCTGACATGCCTATTCCAGCCAATGATGAAATGAAATCAGTTTCAGTGATTTTATTCGAATTGCGTATTTTTAATTCCGTATTCCAGCTAGGCATAATTTTTTCTAAAATGAGGTGATTGTGGGTGGATTTTAGAATGTTTTAATATATATATTAACTAAGAGTGTGGAACTGAATCAAACGCCTTTTTCGTGAGTTGTTCTTTGCGACCTTGGCTGTTTTTGCGGCACCCTTTCTGTTCTTCTGCCAGAATGTTATGTTATGTTCCTGTATGTGTTCGTGGATATATTCACTTAAGCAAGATGTTATAATTTTATATATATACTGTAGGCATGTAATAGTCTGTATTTAGCAGGTTTTGCTGAGTCTGATAAATCTTTTGGTAGCATGTGATGCCTTGTGTAATATAATGTGGTATCGTATCAGGTGACTGAAGGAATGCGTTGATGTGTGTGAGTGTATGTCAACTTCTTGTACCAAAAATTGTGTATATTGTCGGAGCCTGCAGGTTTCCTGTAGTGCATTTTAGCAATTACTTTCTTGAGAAGGTCTAACTGAATATGTTCGAATTTCATTTCTGGTATATCTCGCAATGTTTCTTTATCTTCTTCTATCCAGTGATTTTGTTGATGTATTGGGTTTGACCAAATGTTTGACCAAAATGAAACGTTTCAGAGGTAGGTAAATTAGGCTCATTTTCATGTAGGTTGTTGTGTTGTTGTGTAATTTGTCTGTAAAATAATTTTTCATTATTGCAGAACTATATGTTTTGTATTTTCCTAATCGTAGTCTGCTTATACCTTCTTAGTCGGCTAGCTAGGGTGTTGAGTTTTTATTTTCAGGTGTCTAGAAAGTGTGATATGTCACTGTTTTGAGTTTCGTGTTGTGAGTGTGTTTATATAGCTGTTTTATTTTACATACGTGTTTTTCTAATGCTGGTGACCTAACACCCCTAGTATATTCAGTAAGTCTCCCAATACTTGCTATGAGATGGCTAATCCTACCTTCTAGCCGTTTCTGCCACCAGGGTGCTCCTTGCGGTTTATTAATGACTGCATTATCTTCTAAAATTCTAGCACCGTTAAATTTGGCTGCAGTGTAAGCCGCACAGTAAATTGGTGTATGGAATGTTTTAAAGTCTGTATCGGTTGTTAATGTTTATGGGAGTATTTTAGTGTTGATATGGCTAATAATAGATGACAGTTTTTTAGAAGATTTTAGTTTAGGTATGTATGATCGTGTTGTTGGGTTTATTTCTATAAATTTATTAAAATTTTCTAGGTACATTTCCTCTAATTGTTGAAGTAGCTCTATGGAAAGGCTTGGAGTATCATGTGTTGTTTGTGTGAGATCTGGATGTTGCTCATTGGGTATTGTTTGTGTAGTGTGATAATCATTGATGATTATTTGTCCTGGTGGTGTTATAAAAGATGTATCGTTGACTTCTGTAGATTGTGTTGTGTCTTCAAGAGTGTTAGTAGTATGTAACCTAATTCTGACTTCCTGTTTAATTGATCAGTAGATAAAAGTCGATTATTGACAATAGATCTACGTTGGTCTGCTATTCTTTGTGCGGAAAGATGGGCTATTGAAGGACATTTAGAAATAATATCCTGATGTAGTAGCAGTCTGTAGGTAGTTAAATCGGTTTCAAGTTTTGTGAGTCGGTAATAACTTCTCATTATGATTCGTATGATCGTTAAGGGCATTTGTCCATCTGATTCTACGGGCTTGGGTGTACTCTATGGTTGTATTTTATTCTGATAAAGTTGGTTGGTTTTGTAGTATGACTCTAATTTCTACCATAATTTCTAAAATTTCTTACTTTGTTAGAAAGCTACGTTAGATAATAGCACGGCGTTGGTCCCCTATTCTTTGCTTTCCTACTTCTGTGACTGGGCCAAAAGCTTTGGTTGTATCCCGCTTTGTCTGACCTCTCACCCTAGACCTGTCCGGTATGAGTAACTCTACCCGGCAGAGCCCTAGCGCTCATTAAGGCGCGCAAGCCCCACCACGACGGCAGCGTAGGGATACATCGGGGGGTTATTATTATTATTATTATAAATTTATCTATGAAAAATTCAATAGAATGTAGAGTTGATTGCTAGAAATCTCTTTTAACCTAGATTCGCCTTCATATAATAATACCTAACACAACATAAATACTTATATCTACCGAAAGACTAGGCAGAAGTGAATAAGATTTATATTTTGCTAGTTTTCTTTTAGACTCCACGTAATACGGGTGAGTCTACTGTCCCGCCTATCAGTCAGGTGCTGGTAATTCCTTTATCCAGCCCAGGCGTCGAGACTAGAATCTTATAAAGTACCGGTAAAAGTACCTAATCGCAAACGTGGCAATGAAACATTAGGTACGATATTTTCTTAAAATTGTGATTGATGGGGTACTAGACACTTTTATAGTACGTTTGATGTTCTATGTTAAAGTCGATCATTCCATGCCAAAGTTTAGTAAGTAGTGTAATCTGTTATATCATTATTATTGGCTTTAAAAGAAGTATAAACGACAATTTAAACTGCGCCAAGACAAAATGTTTGGTTTATATAAACGGAGACTCAGAATAAACGCGTGATACTTCTGGGTCCAATAATTATGATGAAACACCACTCAGGGGGTGATTATACTTGTTATTATGAACAACTTTTGTTCTGGAATATTGCCAAAAGAGCAAAAAAAAAAACAGCTGTTCCATACACTTTGTCGAGGTTTTCACTATACTAAGAAACACTCAGTACGTATAATATGATCGAACTTGAAATGTTGTGACTCATGAACAAGTTTGTACATAAAGTAAAACGCTTCGGAACATAAATCTTGGTTTATTTTAACCTAATTATATCGTACCTTACAACTAACAACAACGTTTACAATAATGTCCGTCGGTCTAGCTGTTGCTGATCACCGTGTTGACTGCGGCGTCGGAGGTCGCCGCGCTCGCGGTACTGTTACCGACACTATCATTCATCTCACTACTTGACATTAAGAACTTGTAAAATTTCACACCTGCAAGAAAGTAGAATGTGTTAAGTACGGTACATTAAAGTAAGCTGTCATTAATGGCTCTGCTCGCGAACTGTTAGCCGTATACCTCTGTTTATAAACAGAGAAATGAGCAATATCTACATGATTTGATATTTGATCAAGACTCAGATATTTTATACAATAATAAAATAATATTATAGATAAAGCATTTTTGTTAGTATAATTGTACATATGTTTTACAAAAGCCTTCTATAGCGTTGGTTTTCCAAACCCCTCTGATACAACAGGTAGTGTTAGGTACAATAACATACCTACTGGTTTTTTTTCTTTTTTGATAAGTTTGTTCATATTTAAAAATGGGTTCCTGAATAAAAATTATTGAGGCCATTAACTAACCTGATGGATTTACTCGAACCTCAAAATCTTCAGTTGACTTCAAGTAACGCACTGCTTCATCTTTGTACAGGTCCTAAAATGAAAGAAATATGTTCAGTTATAATGTAACGAAGTATGTTGCCTTGCTCATATTTATCTACAACGTGCAATTTGATACTTCCTTCTCTAGAAATCTTATATTAATCTTATCATAAGTTATAAATAACAGTGTTGTTATGGAAAATATCAACACAAAATTATCTATTAATAAGATGACATAAGAAACATAATTGGACATAGTCATGCAAAACGGGTCCTTGCACTTACTTAACTTACTTTTGTAACAATTGGAGTTTTACTAAATTTAATAAATAAAAATAAAGAGACTGTGATTTGATTTTAAATTTCTTTTAAATAATAAACATTGTAGTCTGGTTTCTGTATAGTAACGTTTCCATAAATTTGATGTATGTACATATTTTTAATACACACTGTGTGTGTGTACACTGATAGATATTCTGAAACGCCGCTCGTTTGATTCCATCAAATGGAAGACCTAGTTAAGTAGGTATGTATGTTAAACTGACATGTATCTGATATGCAGCACGCGGCAGTTTCATTTCATCAAAAGTGAAGTTGGCGGCGTAAGGTATCCCGTCGTCACGCTGCGACACGAACGCCATCGCGCGCGAGCCGTCGTGCAGCTCACGGCTCCAGATCTCCAACCGGCCTCTCTGTACAAAACAATTACTTATTCATTTTAATAAATTGCATCCCCTGTTATTTCGCGTAGCATTTATTTTCGGGCTACTCCATAATTACGCATATTTCCACAGAAGCATAATATCACATAATATTATGCAACCATGCCTCTGCTAAAACCATTATCTGTAACAATAGATAATAGATCAGATATTATAATATATTTATTGATGTATAATAATTATATAATATCAGCACTGTATTAAACTGCTAGGCATGGGCCTGTTCCCGTTTGTTTCAGTGTAAGAAGAGATTATCATTACATAGTATACTAGCTGTCCCGACAGACGGTGGTCCTGTACAGACCGCAGAGTACTTTTGTATTACTATAAGTACAGACCAAAAACAGAAAAACCTAATCTAAACCATCCTCGAATCCACTTGAACACACACAATTTCAACTCATAAACCGTAATGTTATTTACTTATCTAATTTTGAGTATATATACCAAAATAATCATTTGAATGAAGTCATCTGTGAACACTTACGTGATAGTTACACAGTTGATGAGCCTGATCATTATATTACACAGTTGAAAACTATATGATTCCAATGTAGGCACGGATGATAACTCAAATTAAATACTACTCACCGCTCCTCTTCCCTCTTTCTTCCACACTCTCAATCCCTGCTTGCCCATGGGGTCTTGGTTTACTGCAATAACGTCCTTGTTTAACAGGATCTGTTTGAACTCGGGTCTGATGGTGTTCAGGTCAGTACTCATGAGGAGTGGAGCTGCGAGTATCGCCCATACTGCCATCTGCACCCGAGCCTGGTCGATGGTGAGGCCGAAGTTACCGATGAGTAACTGTAAAAATAAATACAAAATGCATTTAGAAAAAAAATCGACGAACAATGCACTTAATCCAGTGTCATACTAGCTACTCAAGCTCCGATAAGACTTACGACTTTATTCTAAAACAAGTTATTAGCCGCAGCAGCGGGCAGCCTCAAACGGCGCAAATATATTAATTCAATTAGTAACTATGATATGTCTTCGAGCCGATTCGGATGGAGACTCTACGTTCATGGTGTACGGGCTCGTACGTTTTCAGACATCTGACTAAACAACTAATCGATGCTTTGCTCGTCCAGAAGACAGACGACCATTTAACGTGGTAATGTTGCCGCCAGTTTTCTCGGCACTTTACCTACCGACAGCGATGCTGACGGAATTTTACGACGCTGCCTAAACCAGCCATGTACTATATGTAATGTTTTGTGCCTTTCCATTTCAGTTACCAGAACTATCGCTAACTTTAATATATAAACGTTAGTCTTGGCCGATAACACTGTACCCAACTTGCATGATTAAAAGTTAAACTTACCTATTTATAAGAAAATACAATTTAAGTTCTGCTTTGGTTTGACAGTTGTTATTTTCTATCCATAATAAGGAATAAAACAGGTGATATCACTAACCAAAAGGTGACATACGTATCATCGTGAACGAATTTTAGTGCCAGTGCCGAGCGAATGACATAAAAACCCATGAACAAATTACGTCAAAGACTTGCCAACTGGTTACATCAATAATTTCTGAACATACAACTTTCCAATTTTTCGTGAGTGCACGGACGGTCGGTGTGTTTAAGTGATCGCTTCGCCACTGCCACTGCGCCAAGTGTCGTGGGTTCTAGTCCCACACGGGACAACCCTTTGTGTGATCCACAAATGGTTGTTCCGAGTCTGGGTTATCTTGGTGTACGTTGTTTGAATATTTTTAAAATCCTCGCGACTCACATCAATTAACCCTAGTGCAGGAGTTGTCTTTTTAAAAAAGAAAAAGAAAAGGAAATAATTCTGGTCGGCAAAGCCACATGCCAATAATATGTGAAAATGTTCTATAATTTGTTTGCCAGCTCACCATGTCAGGATCATTCCAGTGCCCAGGACCCGCGTATTTAGCCAGCCTGTCCTGGTTGTCGCCAAACCAATCCATGATCTTGGCGAGTGATGACCACGAGTCCTCGATATCATCCCAGTTGCGCCACATGTTACAGTGCTCTGCTATCGATTCGTAATTCGGCTGAAAAAGTATAATTAAATATAGGATATTATCGCACATGACGGTATTTGTTTTGTGTATTAAAACGACAAAACTCTTAAACAATCATTGCAGCTATTACTTACAGCAAGTGGGCTATCTCTTCCTATGAAAAGTAAATTCATTTTCCAATCGTCGTTATAAACTTATACGTGCTTTAACAAACAAGGGACGCTAGCTCACTTTATTCTGAACGACGACCGCGCCTTAAAGAATTTTCAGAGCAATAAGAGTCTTCGGTTATTAATGGAATTAGAAAAAACACGGTACATGTATTCAATCAGCACTACTACTGGCTCAGTCATATAGCAGCCTAGTGCAATAATATGTACATTCTAATGCCAAAATAATTCGACGATATAATGTTATGCTCTGAAATGAGCCGTGCATAACATTGTCGTATTGATGTAAGATTATTTAAATGATTGCCGAACAGGTAACAAATACGTATAGTCAAGTACATTATTTTAAACTTGCGAACAAAATAAATATTTATGAATGTACCAAAATTTTTTCAGGTTCTTGATATGCAGGCCAACTGCACGAGTAGAGTATAGGGCGGCCGGTATCGTTGAGCATTTTTCCGATGGCAGGATACCCTGGAACAACAACGTTTAAAAAACCTTATATTGCTATTCACCGCAGCCCTTGTCGTTGCCCTAATATGGATATTTTGTATATACATACATATTTATCACCTAACAGAAAGGAAAGCAGCGATAGCCTAGTAGGAGACCGTTTCATTGCCACCTCTGACTATTGTAAGTTATGGGTGCATTAAATAGTTAAATATCTCTGACTCCAGTAGAAGTCACAGCGATGCACCGCTGCACCGGCGCGGCGGACTCAATAGCTTTTAATTAAGTCTGATATTCTTACAATTGGTCGGTTAAAGTTGAACGCTGCGAATCGTGCGAGAGAGTGCGTTATATTTTTGTTATTTTGTCTCACTCACGCTGAACGGAACGCGACCGCGACGCTCTATCCTTACCATTACATCGACAAAACTATGCACTGTCCCTTTCCGACAATTCTCTGTTTTGTATGTAGCGCAGTTATGCGTATATAGGGTATCTAACTTGATGTGTAGCCGTGTGTACCATCGATACACTTAACTTTACTTATTTAAGTGTATGGAAGCTAATATATCGAAAAGTGCCTGGTGAACTCACTAGGCCCTTTACAATTAATTACACATTGTGCCTATTCGTTATCATTTTATTAGCATTTTTTTGCTTAAGATCTAAACGTTGAGATCCTACCTTTCAAGTGTAGCTTACCTTTGTCCATCTCCTTGGGATCAATATAGCAGCCATCCAACTTAAGGTAGTCGATCTCCCAGTCCACGAACGTCTGTATGTCCAGCCGCTCGTTGCCCAGCACGCCAGGATACCCGGCGCACGTGAGGTTGCCATAGTCTTCGTACATGCCAAATTTAAGACCTTTGCTGTGTATCTAAGAATCAAATAAAAACTTATTAGCGCAATAAAACAATATTACTATACTGTGATATCAGTTTCGTTAGAGCTCCATTAACAGCCACTGTTATTGAAATTAATATTATATCTATTGGGTTTTTTTCCAGTAAATTGTTAATTTACCAGTAATACTATACTTTTTGTGTTAACTACTTTTTTTAATGTTTACAGGGCTTACCCTGTAAACATTAAAAAAAGTTAAACTTACCTATGTTAACAAAGGCTAACGTAGGTGCCCTGCCGCACTGTATCTTGTGTGAGGCGGTGGACAAACATGCGAATCACCGGGCGGGCGGCAAAGAGTGCGCCGCCACCCATAAAATATCATCAAGGCCCCTACTCGGAGCAACAACCAGGGTCGCCGCTCCCACGGTCAGGGGGGCGGAGGTCAGTATGGAGACGTAATGCCTCCACACCTCCGCCTCCTTCAATGCAATTTAAACCACTGCGCCAGGGCTCAGGATCTTCTCCTCCAGAGCATGGCGCAGTGGTCCATCAACATTGCCGTCGTCGCCGAGCCCTATTTCCTCCCTCCCAGGGCTGACTGGGCAGGGGGACCTTGATGGCTTGGTGGCGCTAACGCCGCCGGCACCCCGTCCCTCGAGAACGTCATCCGGGGACGGGGCTACGTCGCAGCACTAATAGTAGCAGTGGTTGTGGTGAGCGGATACTTCTCACCCAACCGATCTCTCGCCGACTTCAAGGAGTATCTCCTCGAACTTAACGTCGTCATCGCTCGAAGCCGCCCTCGCCCCGTGCTCGTCGCCGGGGACCTCAACACCAAATCTGCGACTTGAGGTTCAGTGACCACGGACGCGAAGGGTGAATTGCTCGAGGAGTGGGCCGTAGAGAACGGCCTGCAAGTCCTCAATCGCGGGTCAGTGCACACGTGCATGCGTCAGAGGGGCGGGTCCGTCGTGGATGTGTCCTTTGCTAGCCCCGCCTTAGCAAGCCGTGTCCAAGGCTGGCGCGTCATTGAAGAGATGGAGACGTTGTCGGACCACCGTTAATTCAGTTCGACGTCTCCATCCAGACCTCCGACCCTCCAGCCTCAAGAGCCCCGATTGGAGAGGCGGTCCGCGTTAGGCTTTGAAAAAGCTAAATCCTGTCGGTCCTCCTGGAAGCCTCCATCATTCAGGCCTGGGTGCCAGCACCGGCCAGGCCTGACAATATCGAAATGGAGGCCGAGTGGTTCCGGGAGGCCATGACTCAAATTTGTGTTGCAGCGATGCTTAGAGTACCTTGCCATTTTCTAGCCGGGCGTCGGGTGTACTGGTGTCGGATCACATCGGCCAACTACGCCATTCTTGTGTGGTAGCCCGACGCCAGTACATCCGGCTTCGTGGGAGGCGTCGCCACCCGCCCGATTTTATTGCCAGGGAGGCGGAACTGTATGAAGCCTATAGAGCGGCCAAAAAACTGGGGACTCTGGACCGTGTGGACCTGGGGGCGTCCATATCTTATGGTAAGGGGCAAGCTTCACCCCTGGGCACCCCCCTTGTCCCAGAGTCTCCGGCCCCGATTAGTTGAGGAAGTGGTGGCCGCTCTTTTCCCTTCACGGGTGGATCCAACGCGGACTTAGTCGACGACGTGGTTCCCGTAGTGACTCAAGTAGAGTTGCGAGTGGCGGTGGCAAGACTTCGCTGCAAGAACACCGCCCCAGAGCCCGATCAGGTAGGACGGGCGTCCGGCGGACACCCCGTCCGCCTACCGGCCCATCGTGTTGCTGGAAGAGGTCGCTAAATTATTCGAATACATCATTGTGGAGCGCCTCGTCCAGCGTCTCTCTTCAATGGGCCCGGATGTGGCGGATAACCAGTATGGTTGCCGCCGCGGGCGCTCCACTATCGACGCTATTCTTCGCGTGAGGAGCCTGGTGGAGGATGCGGTGTCCCGGGGCAAGGTCGTCTTCGCGGTGTTCCTAGACATCGCGAATGCCTTTAACACCCTGGAGTTGTAAGGGAGGCACTTATATTTCACCAAGTGCCGACCTACCTCCGCCGCATTGTCGGGGCATATTTGTCGGAAAGGGTAGTGATCTACCCGGTCACTATGGTTGGAGTCTGCGAGAGATGTCATGCAGTGTTCCACAGAGATCGGTTCTGGGTCCACTCCTGTCGAACATCAGTTACGACTGGGTGCTGCGAGGTGCGCTCCGCCATGGCGTCGGCGTCATTTGTTACGCCGACGACACACTTGTCACGGCGAGGGGTAAATCGCACAGGGCGGCGGCCATACAGGCGACCGCTGTGGTCGCGCGAAGTTTTTAATGTCTGGCATTCCAACAGTAGAGGTTCAGTCTCTTAACACCTCCCTTACAGGTAGTAGGTATAAGTGATTTGTATAAGCTATGTGCATGGAGCTAATAAATTCTAATTTATTTTAATTATTACTTGAAAATTCCAGGTTTTATGAAAAATTTGGTATATTTAATAGTATTGGATGTATAGGTAGCACAATGGTAAGACCTAAACATAATGAGGAGCTTTATCTTTGTCATAAAGTACATCATACTACAAGTGTACAGCTGGTATGTAAACAATTTGTTTACCTAACTATTCCTCATGTGTTTATGAACTAATAATATTTGGATACTTGGTTTTGGTTTCATGATTTATGATGCTGATTTCAACATTAATTATGTAGACAGCTCTTCTAAATGTATTTTTAATAGTAGTGAAAATGTATATGTGTTAGGTAAGTACCAGTATTACAGCTTATTTATTTTAAAACCTATGTACTTAGATAATTTTTTATGAAATATTTATATTTGCAGGTGATTCAGAGTATTAACGGAGACCATACTTAATGACACCTGTGTTAAATGCAGAAAATGGCACACCTGAAGCACTTTACAACACAGTTCATGAAAAAGCTTACAATATTATATAGCAAGTGATAGATATGTTAAAAATGTGCTTTAGATGTCTCCTAGTACACAAAACTCTACTATCATCCTGACATGGTTAAAAAGATTGTAATTGCATGCTGCATACTGTACAATATTTGCAATGAAGCCAATCTCCCTGTACCAACATTAAGTAAAGAAGATGTGCGAAGTAAGAAAAGGCTTAATTCTGTTCCGATGTCAGTGGTTGGCCAGTTAGATGAAGAAATTAGCCATAGGAGTAATATAGTAAATAATTTGTGGTGCTCCAAGACATGAAGATTATTTACCATTTGGAAGGAGAAGCCAATTAAGAGAGAAATCACAACATGCAGGGAACATGTTGCTGCAACAGCTGCCTCTTCTGCACAAAATACTTTTTAAGTTTGTTTTGCCAACATTATCAATATCATTCTTATTATCATAAGAGTTGATATAATAGACACTAATTGGCTGCTAAGTTAAATTATTGTAAAATAATTAATGTAATTAGATTCATATATCTGATTCATTATACAAAGTTAAGTTAATATTAAAAACCTCAATCAATCGTCGCAGCCTATGGCCGAGTCTTTCTAGGGTAAGCTCCACTTCTTCACTTAAAGCTGATTATATTCTAACAGTTTGTAGCTGTAACCATCAAACGACCCTTTATGTTGCTGCTATGTTTGTTTAGGTCGTAACATGGTGTTATATACCCGTCACTGGATGATGGATATAAAATCAATTGCGAACAAACCAGTAGGTATATTTGTTAACCTCACTATCTAGTGTTACGAGTGGGTTCACATTGGGTGAAGATTGAACCCATAGCTTCACGGACGCAGATCTGATCGACGCTGCAGCAGCCCCATAGTGCAGGCAGTGATGGTTGCTTGGTTAAAGATTAAAAGTGAGGGCAGAGGCAACTTTAAAGCAAGACTGTGGTTTTTACAGTGATGTTGACATGTAGTGAAACCCATCTTGTTATCTCTTTATTGCACCACTAACCAAAGTACATTGAAGAACATGTTTTACCTACGTTATTCCTAAACCATAGGTTGTAGCATACAGACAAAGAAAAATTAAATTGTTGGTCTCAAATATAGATTCACTTACATAATCGGCGACTGCCTTCATGCCGTTAGGGAAGCGCTGTTTATCCGGCACTATGCGACCATCTGAGCCTCGCTTCTTCTCGAGCCAGCAGTCGTCGATGCCCAGGTACTCGTAGCCAGCGTCCAGGTACCCCTCACTCACCATCAGATCTGCTGTCCGCTTGATTAGGTTCTCACTGGAAATATATTAAATTACATGAAATATACACGAGCACCAAGGCATCTAACGATTGGCCATCTAAAAAATCTAGATACCGCATTATTATTATTTAATTTGTTTCTTATAGTTACATCGTCGCAGTAATACCTAGCATGCGAATACGAGGGTGGCATCGTTAGTCTTCAAGAAAAACGAATGTAACGGGATTGCATAGGTACTTGTTAAACACAACTGACTCCTAGGGTCAGACAACTATTATCTAATACCAGTACAGATTTTGATTATGTTATCAGACTGTCAATCGAGATTTTGTGGATTCAATCCCACCATAGATAAGGTAGAATCGAATCCACAAACTCTCGATAACCACGTAATACTGCATTAACTAGGTACCTTACCTTACCTTGCAATGACTAGCAATCTGTTTTGATATAAATAAAACAAGTATACGGACAGCTTGTTGGTAAGCAGTTACCGTAGGTTATAATCGCTCACAATATTATATATAACTAGTATATAACTAGCTGTTACCCGCGACTCCGTCCGCGTGGATTTTAACTAAAACGTGTTTGTTCAGTTTGCAAAGTTTACAAAAACATAATATTTCTGTATTCCTCGTATAGAAATGACCTATGCTAAAATTAATGTCATTCTTCTACTTTGTAGTTTCGCATGCGGCTTAACCGGGATTCTCGCTCCACAGCTGATTCTTGTGATCTAGCTAGTCTCATTCGCCTAGCGTGTTCTGATGTAGCAGAAAGAGAAAATCTCTTTCTGGTAGGCATTGTGTTGCAAACGTATTAAAAAAAAAATATTAAGACTACCTTGTAGGTAACTATATTGTACCTATGTATTGCGAATATTAAAATCTAGAGAATTAAAATTACCTAATAACTAACCTACTTTACCTATATTTAATTATAATTACCTAATACATATACCAAAGTTAAATATAATAATAAAAGAGAAAATGAAATACCTACCTAAATAAAACTATTTACGATGAAAACTAATCTCAGCTACCTAAATAGATAAGAAAAATGCGTACGTACTCTAAACTAATATTTACTAAAACATATACGAACAACTAATCCTACCTAACAGTCTTAGAAATAACCTACGTTACACACTATTAAATATACTACCTATACCTTAAAATTAAATCTATATATACACCTTACAAAAATAAACCTAATAAGTAACTACTCTAAAGTCTAAACTGTACTGTTCTGAAATAAAAAGGTCGCGCTGAAAAGCACGGTTTAAAATTGCAGGCATACAATTTATAAAATGTTAATAAGAACGAACGCTCGCCGCTCGACACGTCCGTCTGCATCAACACTCAAAAAATGTATGGACTATGGAGCGCACGCAGTGTGACCATCTTGAAATTATCGATACTGCCATAATTTGGTTTAAAACCTGCCAAATCCTGCCAAAGACACGAGTAAAAAATGACAAATAATTGCCAAGTTTGTTTAGTGTCGTAATAGAAGTAATAAAAAAATAAAAAATACCGTGTTTAACATATTATTATCATATTTTTATATTATTAATTAGATTAAATGTAAATTAAACATTGCAATTCGCCTCATATTCTTCATTTTCTTTCTCTTTATACATGGCTTTATTCATACGATTTAACATTTCTTAGTTGGTTTGAATGCAAAGCAATCGCCATACTCTCCAATGCCTTGTTTAACGTGCAACACAGATGCTATGTGTTTGTTTATAAATCTGTTTCGTGTTTTCGTCTTAATTAAATTAATTTGCGAGAATATTCTTTCACATGCAGTGTTAGACATTGGTAAGCATAGCAATCCCTTTGCGAAATTAGCAATATTTATATATTTGAAGTTTCCATTACTATTTCGCATTTTTCCAATAGCACCCCAAAAATGATCTACGCTTAGAGCAGGATTCGAACTACTGCTACCACCAGATTCTAACAAGTCACTTACTTCTTTGTCAAGTTTTAACTGTCGGTACTCATTATCAATCTCCTGAATTTGTTTCTCATCGGCAAGATTAGGAATTTTTTCTGTAATATTTGCTATAGTAGTACATTTTTTATATACAACGTGTTGAGGACACAGGAACTGTAACTCTTTGAATAGTGTATTTAATGGCAAGCGTGTTTTTAATTGACTTGAAAGTTCAATCAGAAATGATTGCATATTTTCAAGGAATTTTTGTATTGCACTATTTAAAGTGATGTCTCTTGAAAGGCGAGTAATTTCCCTGCTGACATTAACACCTAAGTATATATCTTTACGAGGTAAAAAGTTAACTGTAAATCTAGGATCTAAACTAAGTGGGTCGGTGTTCTTAATGTATTTACTCTCCATGTAGCAACTTAATAAAGACATGAATATTTCCGAAACATCCTTAAAAACCATGTGTACATTTGCGTAGTCTCCTTGAAATATAACATTTAATTTGTTAACTATTGGCAAAAGATAATCTATTGCATAGAAATATAGTTTTAGAATACTGGCATTAAATTTTTCATATAAAAATTGAGAGGAAATGTTTTTGTCTAGTAAATATTGGCTTTGAAAATAAATTTTAAGTGCATCCCACTGCTCAAGAATCCTGTTAACGCATGCGTGTAATGACAACCAACGTATGTCGTAGTGCTGTAATACTTTATGTTTTTCTGCACTTACAAACTCTTGAAACTCTGATAACTCCCTTTGTCTTTTGCTACTGTGAGCAAAGTATCCATAAACTTCTTTAACAACTTGATTCACGGCCCTTGGTAATGTGTCTTTACTTGCATGACTAACTGACAGCGCTGTAGAATGGCAAACACACTTGATAAATAAGCAATGTGGATTGACATCCCTAATTTTAGCAATAATTCCACCATGCTCACCAAACATGACATTCGTGGTATCAGCACCAAAACCAATGGCATCTTTAATATTTAGATTTACATTGTCTAATGCCTTTGAAAGAGCGTCAAACAAGTTTTGTGCGGATTCTCCTTCTAAATCAACCATGGTCAAAAATTTTGTTTTCAATGCAGAAGATTTTTCAGAGTAGTACTTGTTTACGATGACAAGCATTTTATTTGACGAAACATCTGTACTTTCGTCTATTATTAAGGAATAAACTGGTGCACGAGTTCTAAGATTCGGACATGATCTCAAATCTGCGTGCATTTCCTTCTCCAATTCAGGTTTAAGGACATTGTATGTTATTGCAGCTGCTTTTGTTCTTTTACATGAGAAGGATTTTGCCACCTCTGGGTTACTAAAACATTTGGGAATAATTTCACTCAAATGATACATTACACGAAATGGCAAATTATGTTCTAATAAAAAAGAACACACGTTAAGTTCTGCTTTTTCACTTCTTCTTCCAAGGGTGAGTTCTTGAAATATTGTTGCACCTGAAACAATACAGTGAATTTATTTTAAAATGCAAAATACATTCTAAGAGGCGGTACATACACTTACTATGCATGTATTACGGTTCATGAGACACAGCCCGCTGACAGACACAGATGGATGGACGGACAGCGGAGGCTTAGTAATAGGGCCCCGTTGGCACCTTTAGTTACGGAACCCTAAAAAGTATGGTAAAATAATAATAAATATATTAAGTACAGTTTATTATTCTGAGGTTAACTTACCAATGATTGACCGCTATAGCCACTCATACATTTTTTATGTTTACTAGTAGCGGCATGCTCCTTTAAAGTGGACAGTCGTGTTGTTAATTTGCAGTTGCAGGCTTTACAAAAGGCCACGTCCGGGTCATCTTTAGCCTTGGAAATCCACGACGAAAGTAATGGATCTTGCTCCCACTCTGCTCTATACGCTCTTTCGTTTCTACGTTTCATCTTCCAGATACCTACTACAAATATCACCAAAATAACTAGGTATCGATCGCCGTAAAACAGAACCGAAACTAAAGTATCTACGTCTACGACTGATTGAATGAAATAACAATCATAAACTCACGTATAGAGAATACTCGTTTTACGGTTATCAACTGTATAACTACTAATGTTAATGTTCTTAGTTGAATAAGATACAAACATAACACGAGAAGTACAGGGGAATCCCTCACACAGACTACATCCAATATCTCTTACGATCTGTTTTGAGGGTTGCTATTTTCGACAATTTGAGTTGTCAGTGTGGAAAATTTATTTTCTACATTACAATACTGCCAAAACCTGCCAATTTTATAAAACGTTAACTAAACATGCCGGAGACTAAAATAGGAGGCCAATCCTGCCAAAAAGGCAGGAAACTGCCACATATGGTCACACTGAGCGCACGGCCGAGACGCCGTCCTTATATAGGCTTGCGATCCGTGGCGTCGCGCACCACGCTAGTGCCAAGCGGTTGCAAGCCAAATTCGACCTTCGGCCCTACACTTACAGCGCAACGTTAGTGATCTGCGGGTGACACAAAGGGCGACAAACTTATTATTTGCGGTTAGTACAGTAAACGTGTCTAGGGATTGAACCGCAAAATTAAGTTTGTTTTTTATTGTATATACTTTTCCGAGATAAAAAGTACCCAGTGTGGTGCCCAGCATATTAAAGTATAATAATACGAAGTTTCATCGTAATCGAACTGGTAGTTTTTGCGTGATGCTTGAACAAACAGACAGACAGACGGAGACAAAAAAATTTTTAATCACATTTTTGTTTACGGTTTTGATCTAGTAACACCCCCTGCTATTTATTTTTTTAATATTTTCAATATACAGAATTTACACTTCTACAGATTTATTATATGCATAGATAAGTACCCCGTGTACTACCTACTCGTTCGTTGCCCTCTAGGGAATATGGATAAAAACTATAAATTAAAAATTTAAAAACCCCCGACACATATTGAGGAAGTTGTAAAAAAAAATGTAATTCGCCAATTTATGGTGGCGGTCATCTTGGACCGATTTTCATCAAACATAACTAAGAACACTCCCGACTAATTCACCTTTCAAATAAAAAAAACAAAATCAAAATCAGTTTATCCGTTCGGGAGCTACGATGCCACAGACAGACACACACACACACACACACACACACACACACACACACACACACACACACACACACACACAGACACGTCAAACTTATAACACCCGTCGTTTTTGCGTCGGGGGTTAAAAAGGAAAGGATTAGACTCGGGAAGTATGTGAGCTTCTGGTCATCCCACCATATCGGCCAAAATGTAGTAATATTGTTATCTACTACTGTAACCCTGTTGTCTTGTATGGTTACCAAATAAACAGCACCGGCGGTAACTGTACTGTAACCCTTAAACTCGAACTACTATCATATTCCACCTTCGTTGAATAACAGGCACTCACGCCCTTAGTACATATTGAAAAGACTTTTCATACTCTAAAGCTTAACTCTTAACTAACTAACGTCGTCTGAATATCCTCGAAGAGGTAGACAAATACAAGGCATCCAATTATTTGCGTGCTCGGATGGCTGGAATCAAAGTTTAAGCAGTCTCCTGATCACTGTACTCACTATGAGTGTGCCGCGTGTTATAGCTTCAAATCCCGCACAAAAAAAGAACTTTATTCAAAATACTTAAAACTGAATTTGATGTCCGTTGTTTGTAAAGTCCCTCGTAACTCGGGAATTATCCCCGATGTGATAATTGCACTAAAAAGAAATCATTTTGATAGAGCAGCTAAGTTTTTAGCGTTATGTACTACGCTAAGCCTCTTCGTCTACCATGCATATTTTACGTTACCTGAGACCTTATCGGCGTTGTCGTAAGCACATGCGCAAACTAGACCTAGACTTTGACATTGTAGACAACACCGGTGGTTTCCGAAAGTTCCGTGGTAAAACTACAGTCAAGTGAACATACTCGTATTATGTTATTTACATGTTATACACGCTCGTTGAGCTGGGCGTATGAATGCAGGAGGCGTCCAGAACGTGTTGCGGATAAGTCTACTTGGGAATATAAATACTAACGGTACGTGACATGTCTCTGGGCATAAATATCCACAAGTCCTGTAATACGAACGGTACTCTGCGCTAAACAGATGATTCTAATTATAATAGAAATAGAATATTTATTTAGTCATCTTAAATTATAATGTTGTGTCTATTTGCTTAATATCTGATACTGCGACTGTCTATACCCCAGAACAGATATAAGAGGACCACTTTATCTATTCTGTGGTCTATACTACCAAGAATAGTTTCAGATATACATAATAATAATACTCAGGTCTCTGCAGGTATTGAATCTGACCATACTATTGTGCTTAGCTTTGCCACTAAATCAGCGAGATGGTGAATGACCTCTGCCTGATGCTAAACAGTTGCTATTAACATGATTCTAGTAAATACGTGAGAGGTCAATGTCTTAGACCCATTATTTTGAGCTTGTTGAGAGATACATACGTACCTTAGACGAGGCGTTGTGTGAGACAATTCTATACTACCTTGGAGGTGTGGTCACAGATCTATCAGAACCGTACGCCAGCTTTGTTTCTACCACATAAATGCAGATTTATGGTGTGTGGTAACCGGCGCTCATAGACATGGCTGTGTTTTCGAGACATCGCAGATGCAATCCCAAGACAACACATCTAAGCCGCAAACCACATACATGGCAAACAACCACACGGTCTGTACATTATGTGAAGAGAACGCGCGCAATGGGCTAAAAGAAGGAAGGGACTGAAGCGGTGACGAGGCTCTACCGCTCTCACTGAATAAAACGCAGCAATGCCTACGTATACTCTACGTACCTATAACTTAAGTCTGAATTGTGTGAGGAGGGATAATACTTCCTTGGTCCTGTCGGCATATCATGCTAAAACCACCAAAGCTCTACTGCATAAAAGCCATCGCGGTCCCCGTAAAAAGCTATAAATATCCTACTTATTTAGGCATATTGATGTTACCTAATGCACTCATTAGGGTACTTCTTGCAGTCCGTGATGCATCTAAACCGCTCCCAAGTGAGCCAGCCCATGGGAGGGGTCAGCGCCAAACCGTTCTCCAGTGCCAACGTAGAGCTCACGCCCCCTAGCAGCAACGCGATCACTATCTGAGGAATAAAACTTTGTCATTATTTAATGATACCCCCCATTTCAATGTATACTTATGTCTTATACTTTTCATGACAGAATAGCAATGGAACAGTTAAACAGTCGTTTCTTAATATTGTCTTAGGTTTACGCAAATGTTATACATTGAAATTAAACTACTAAACACTGATTTTATCGTGGTTTATTTTTAAAATACGTAGTTTATCTTAGTTATTTTTAATAGGTATATAATATTAAACTAAGATAGATTAGGTATGGTCAGTAAATGACGTGAAATTGGTGTTGGTTATAACGTTGTGAATGAGCTGATCAAAGCGCATTAATTGCATAATTATGCTAGTGTAAGATTAAATTTAATAAACGATTGCATATTCTGGATCGAGCCTTTAAACCAAGCCAGTCTTTTAAGTCTATATGGCAGTAACGTCAGTGCATTTTACCTACTCTGATTCTATAATTCGTTTTATTTATTTTATGCCGAATGCACTTTTTTATAATATTATTAAATAAATCTTCTGTTTCAGACATCCATTTCTCAAAGTTCAAACATGAACTTGTATGCTCGTAGGTATGTCATGTAATGAGAGTGAGCGTAAGTCCGATGTATTGTGCGTGGAACGCGCGACGTCCCAAGTAACAAAGCACTGTCGCTCGTTTACATTCAATCAAACTATAAAAGGTCATCGACCGGCTCACAGCCACCTGTTTGGACAGCTCAGCGTCAGAACCAGTATCTAATGCTATTCAATACACTTGTGTCGCCATTGTAACGGACATTCTAACATTTTGATACAGTGGAGTTTTGAACACATTTAAATAAGTAACTACTGATAGAATAAAGGTACCTATATAAATATTCTCAATTCTATCATACGCATGGTATACCTACCTAGAATTCAGAGAAAGTCCAAATGTCATGTCATCCATTACCGCGATACTGCTGATACTTATTTCAGTAGGAGTCTTTTATGATTGAAAAATAATAAACTTATTACAATGCGACAAATGTTTTTCTTTGTATAAAGCCTTTATTTTTTGTCAAGTCACAACTAAAATAATTGACCTTGTGTATCTTTACTTGCACTATTCGAATCTGCAATAAAAAAAATCGACGTAATTACTTACGTCTTTATTGCACTGGGGGTGCGATATTACTTTTATGATTTAATGGACATAAGTAAATAGATTAAGAAGGTATTTTAATCTCGAAAAAAATAAGTTTTGATAGACAGTGACAAAATTATCTAATAAACGAGACGACTCTGCTATACGGTATACCTACTTACCATAACATTTAATAAGTTTAAATTATAATACATCAATTTTATGTAGGTAATTATATTGTACGTCTAGTTTTAATCACAACAATTGGAGCGGCACATTTCATCGATTGGCAATTTCATCAAAACGACGACAAATGTATGCCATTGCCACTTTGTATTATAATAATAACTAGACGGATTTGAGATCGAAAGTTACCTATTACACGTGCGAGCGAGCATTCTGAAGGCTGCGTACCTACATTTAAGTTTCATTTTGAAATTGACTTTATTAAGATATGAGCTCAACCATAATTTATTTTAAACCTAGTCTATGCCACAGGTTTATACCGGCGAAAATAGGTACTACGGCAAGGCATACCGAGATTAATAGTATAGGATAGTTTTTACCCAGTCTAACAAACAAGTACCTAACTTACTTGTACAATTTCAAAATCTTTCATTCAATTCCGTTAAATCTGCACAGCGTTTTATTTTAAATTAAAAAGTATGATAATTCTCGAACTATTAATATTAATCAAGCCCCGTGTCGCAGGAGACTTTACAAACATACAATTACCGTACACTAAGTACACCCTCATTCAGAGTAATCATATTGTGTAGTTCATACTTATATATAATTGTTCTGTGTCCGCAGCACGCCCACGGCATCCACAGTGGTGAGTTACTAGGGATGAAGATGTGGGTGTGAGGTCGTAGTCTACATTCTCGTATCAGGGAGTATTACTTGTTGGGTTATTCAGCTAGGAAATTCTGTGAAAGTACGGAGTCTAGCAATGCGACTGGGCATCAATAGGCTTGGCCCCGTTCTGTGTGTGACTTAACGTAGCCAAACGTTTATGTGAGAGACTTCTGCCTAATACGTGCAAAGGTAACGCAATATTTACTATATTAAACAATGTACTAATGTAGTAGCTAAGCAGTTGTTAATATTGATCGCTATGTAACTGTTAGTAAAAGTCGTAATTGTTATGCAGTTTAACATTGAAGAGGCTAGAGTCACGCGACGCGGCAGCGACGGAAGAAAATGTTCTGCAGCGTGTCACGGTCACGCCTGACGATCAGGCAGGCGGGACACGTAGCACTGCTAGTCATAAAGTTATGCTAAACGAATATTAAGTAGGTATACTATTTAGTCTTCTTGCCGTGTGCTTGGTACCCAGCACAATATCAAAGATTACACGTCGATAATGCAGGCGTCTGGGTAGAAAGCCGCATTAAGACATTTTCATGCTACTCAGCAATCTTCATAACGATTGCCAAAGGTGTCCGTGACAGCCAGCCCCGATCGCTGATGGTGATGTTGGTATAAATGTCACTTTTAAACTCCGAGCTGCTAATAAGAAATGCAAGAATTTTCTGGTCGTCTCCGTATCCGAACCCGAAATTATTGAATGAATTATGATCGGTCGTTGTGCAAGCCGATATAGGTACTTTTTCCATACGAACAAACGAGGCAGTTCAATTATAACATTTAAATTATAACACACTACGAAAATAATTCAGTCAGTTGGTTACATTAGACCCTGCCCACTGCTTAGTAGTGACGCATGTAATTGCATTCGAATGGTGGTCGAATGCTACAACACGGTACTTACATAGCATGGTCAAGAACGCAGCGCACGCACTTATGTATAACGTCGCCTATATAATTATGTGCACAGCCTATATAATGATAATAGGTAACTTATACCAGTATCTTAGATAAGAATATAATTCACCTCACAGCTAATGTTTACAGGAATCCAATTAATAATACTTAGATCAAATGTATTTTAAACGTTTACGCTAATGGTATACAAATTAAGGTGAATCATATATCTTAGAATATAGCGGTCCATTTTATGTAATTAACAACCTTTTATTTTAACTTATAAGATGCACTTATCATACTAATACTTACACAATATAGACACAAGGACACTAACATAAATTCGAAATGCAGTGGTTGGTGCATATAAATTATATGTCTTAATTGTATCCAAAACTAATCATATAAGTCATAAGTTAATTATTTCTTAATCTATATTAGTTTGTGTTGAAAATATTTGTTACAAGAAAATAATAATAAAATTATTAATAACTAGCTGACCCGCGCAACTTCGTCTGCTTCATATAAGATAAGAGAATTTACCCCGTTTTTGATTACTGCTCCGCTCCAATTTGTCGTAACGTGATGTTGTATAGCCTATAGCCTTCCTCGATAAATAGGCTATCCAACACTAAAATAATTGTTCAATTCGAACCAGTAGTTCCTGAGATTAGCGCGTTCAAGCAAACAAACAAACAAACAAACTCTTCAGCTTTATAATAATATTATAAGATAAGATAAGATAAGATTATAAACTACACAAAATTCAATAATAAACAACAATTTGAATTTCAATAACAATTAGCAATATACATTTTAATATAATTAATTAATTTAATCGAAGGCAGCAGGTTATTAAATAATAATATGTTATTATGTTTACTGTTTGTCATTAATGTTTCGTTCAATAACGTTCCTCGGCGCGTCACAGTACTAGTTATTTTAAGCACAGGGTAGCTGTTCAAACTGTAGTAAACAGCATAAGTAAGTCCCTTGGATAAACATAATTATTAATCCAAACTTACAAACGATAAACTTATACGTACACAAATTAAATCATAGTAGGCTTATGGTAATCCAAAATTTATTGGAACCATTATTGTTAATCTGTATTATGAAATATTAAATTATAACGCCTAGTTGTATGAACTAATGCTAAAGTTATTAAAAACGAAACAAATTGTGATATTGACTTTGTAAATTCGTATAAAAGTTTAATAAACACGTACTCACCATTGTAAATTAATTTGATTTCTAAACTAAGCTTGAACAGTTTTCCTGTTTCGTTATTGTTTATTATCGATAAACTCGGCTAGACCCGTCTGAGGCAACGTGCGGCCGGGGCACAATCGAATGCAAACTGAGTGTCGTTTGGCGCCAACAACAAGGAAGGATAAGTCTTGCCTGCTACTCAGCCTGACAGTTACAAGTTTACAAATGTAGACAAACTTAAAAGCTCTCACACACACGTGACTTATTACAGCCGATATTATCGCAATACGTTATACGATATTGCTTCCTTTAAGCAGCTGTGATATATCGATACATATTTCTTACCATCAGAATACTAACATTCCTGTTTAAATGTCCCACTTCTGGGACTACATACATCTTCGATAATATTATACCAGATAAGCTTTTCTTATCATGTTTCCATCAGAGCGAGTGATTATTACCTATTTGGTGCATCAAACTTGGGACCTCTGCGTGGCAGTGCAAGGTTATCACTGCTTTCATTTCTTACATTGTCCTATGAAATATTGTTCAGTCAATCACAAGCGTTACATTGAGGAAAATGATAAATATTAAACGAAACGCGAGATTTGATCTTGAAACTAATTTATGTTAATGTTGCACGAGAAAATAGTAACTGACTGATGAAATTATTGACTCCAAACTCTTATAAATGGTCACATTAAGGTACTTGTCTAATAAATATTAACATTGATGTCAACTTTCAACTAACCCAAACACAGTGGAATGAATTCTCCTAAATTTTGACAAGTCTGTAGCATCCAACTAATATATTACTTCTGTGTAGTTGTAGACCATGACTTGTAGACGTAGTTCGCCGCTGATGTGTTATATGCCGAGTTTCAAAAAACACGTCAATACATCGATTTATTTTATTGCAAGACAATCTTTTATAATAGAGTTGTTATTCCGATATCGCCAATGGCTGATCTAATTTTATTGTTAAACAGTAAGCTCGTACACCGGTAGCGGTTTCCTACAGACTAACCTGGTTTACTTACGACTTTATCTTCCGCAGAGTTGGATACGAAAAGTAAAATACTTTTCAACTGTCTAATATTTTCCATAGTTGTCTTACGTTTACGCGAATGTTTCATGTTATTAAACTACTTTATACAGATTTTATCACAATTTATTTAATTACATTTTCTCAAAACAATAATATACAATGTAGTGATTTGTCCTAGCTGAATTAAGTAACGAGACAGTAACTTGAGTGTTTCTGTTATATTAAAATATAACGTGGAAGCTTATGTATCTCTGGAGTTATTTGTTTTAATGACAAGCAAGTGTTATATATTAAATCTACAAATATTATATTAATAAAAGCATATGAGAAAGACGAAGAAAATGGAACAGCCCTCACACTTGCCAATTTCGTGCTGCTACATAGATATCCTTGATTAATGTAAAATTTAGCGTAACTTAGTTTATTTTTTTTAAATTTAGTATTGTACGTTCAGTCGATTAGCTAATAATCCATTCGTCTATCCGCCACCTCCTAATCAGTCCAATTATAAGTACTTGACCACACCGGGGACAAAAAGTCAGATCAGCCGGAGTCAAAGATGCGCAACAAAATTCAACGTTACGGCATATTATTATACAGGGTGATTTTGAAATCGTGTAATTCCTTTTAACCACGCATTCTACTGGTGATATAGAATAACCCTGACCATATTTTTATTTAATTAGAATTATTTTTTTTGAAAAATTTATGTTCCGTTTTTTTCGTGAAATGGTGTCAGATAGTCATATGTTAACCAACCGAGGCAATTTTAATTTTTTACTAATTAAAATAAAAAAACATATTAATAATTAATGTCGTAAATAATAACGGGCGGTCCTTTTTATTGACCCCTATTATTTACGACATCAGTTATTGTTATGTTATTATTTTTAAATTAGCAAAATATTAAGATTGTGTCAGGTGGTTAAAATATGACTATTTGAAATCATTTCATGAAAAAAATCTGTACTCTAATTTTGCCGAAACCATTATTCTAATTAAGAAAAAATATGTTCAGGGTTATTCTATATCACCAGTAGAATGCGTGGTTAAAAGGAATTACACGATTTCAAAATCACCCTGTATATACGCCGAACGGAGAGTCCGTTCGGCGTATATACAGGGTGTAAATAAATCTGTACTCTAATTTTGCCGAAACCATTATTCTAATTAAGAAAAAATATGTTCAGGGTTATTCTATATCACCAGTAGAATGCGTGTTTAAAAGGAATTACACGATTTCAAAATCACCCTGTATATACGCCGAACGGACTCTGCAACGAACTAGTAGCCATTCTACACCTCTTAAAAAAGCAAGTAACAATCCTAGTCTAAAATCTTTTGTTATGCTGGACACTGATGAAGGCGAAATAGAGCGAATCATCTTAGGTATGCGTGACAATTGCGCCATCGGCTGGGATAACATAAGTAATAAGATTCTTAAGCGATTTAAGCACATTCTGGTACCTCCACTATCGTATATTTTTCGCCTCTGCCTTTCTGAAGGTATCTTTCCGACATGCCTGAAAAAGGCGGTAGTTATACCTGTATTTAAATCTGGAAGCAAAGACCTAGTCACCAATTATAGACCTATATCGATTCTCCCTTCAATATCAAAAATATTAGAAAAAATTATAAACAGTTGATTAGTTAATTACCTAGAACATAATAATTTTCTTTCACCTGCGCAATATGGTTTTAGAAATAAATTATCAACAGCTGACGCGGTGCATAATGCACTAATTTTATCACTGGTGAACTCGGCAAAGGTAATTAGACCCTAGGGATATTCCTTGACCTTGCCAAGGCATTTGACACCATCTCAATTTCTTCACTGCTAAACAAATTGGAGGCACTTGGTATAAGGGATACGCAACTGAGAATTTTTGCAGATTATTTAAGCAATCGGCACCAATGTGTTAAAATAGGAAATGTCGTAAGCCATGATGAAAAAATACCAGGATATGGAATTCCCCAGGGAAGTATCCAAGCTCCTACGCTCTTCCTGGTATATATTAACGACCTATGTAATCTTACCTTAAAACATGGAAAGATAATATCCTATGCTGATGAAACCGCCCTAATTCTTACTGCCAAAACTACCAACGAATTATACGATAGCGCCCAGTCTGGCTTTAATATTGTCTATACCTGGTTAAATAATAATCTTTTAACATTAAATGCTGACAAGACTAAATACATTCATTTTTCCATGCGCAAAAATCAGTACACTGTGACTAACAATTATATATACGCACACCATTGTCCTCTCTCCTACCACAATTATTTGTCAGTGCCCTTGTGTAATTGTCCTACTATTCAGGAAACCAATAACGTAAAATATCTAGGCATCATAATCGACGACATCCTCTCTTTTAGAAAACACATAGATAGTTTGGTAAGTAGAGTTCGTAAATTAATGTATGTATTTAAAAAACTGCGAGCTATAGCCGATTTAAAATTAATCATTCAAGTGTATTTATCTTTATGTCAATCTATCATCCAATATTGCATAACCTCATGGGGTGGAGCACTAAAAACAATATTACTTTCCCTAGAAAGAGCTCTAAGAGCAATTCTAAAAGTAGCCACAACCCGACCTTTCCTTTTCCCCACAATTATGTTATATAAATCGTGCAAGGTGATGACTGTTCGCCAAATTTTCATAAATCACACAGTACTAAAACAGCACACATTGCTTACATATCACGTAGATGTTACTAACAAAAGACGAAAAGATATAGTCTGCGCCTCACAATCAGTTTCAAAATTCATTTTTTCAAATAGATTTCTTTCTTTCCTAGGTCCATTTTTATATAATAAATTAAATAGAGAGTTAAGTATTTATAAATTAAATTATGTTAACTGTAAGAACATATTATATAATTATTTACAAATTTTGTCGTATGAGCAAACTGAGCAGTTACTCCAAGTAAGCAAATAAAAAATTTTGCTGATCTATCTTAACGCATCATTATTATTGACCCACTTATTACCGGTACTGCTAGTTGCTTATGCAGGTTATTAAAATGTTGTTATTGAATTGTAGTTATGTAAATTTATATTGCTAAAATAGTTTGTAAGCACTTCTTCGTCCGAGCCACAGGTTCAATCTAGTTCGGGCAAACAACAACAAATGTATTTTATAAATTAATTAGTAATTTATTATAAATTATTGTACCTATTATTTAAATAAATATTATTATTATTATTATTATTATAAATAACCGTCAATGCTACAACATATTATAATCAGTAGGTACGACGCGGACGGCGTATATGACAATATATATTCTTATTATTATTCCTTTGAAATATAATATGATATTGCTATTGAACGATCAACACTACAAATTAACAACAATGGACCGAAAAGTCTATTAAAAGTGAAATACGTATACATATGTATGTAGATGAGGAGCTATATCAAAAGATGTTTCGTTTCAGTGGAAAGACTTTGCTAATGACTCGGCGAGTAACAACCTTTAACTTCTTCTCCTAAGGCGTAAATGATACATAAGCAGCACAAGGGGAAGGCGCGGGTCAGGCACAGAGGCATGGTGCCGCTTCAAAACCTTGCCATACGAAATGTTAGAAAGCGGCCCGTTGTGAATTATACAGGCACGGCGCGGCGGCGCAGGCGCCCCGTATCGCTGCCTGCGCCGCGTTTCCTGCAGGCGCGACTCTGGGTGCTGGGCCTGTGCTGTTAGCCCTATGGCAGGATCAGCCCTCCTACTCAATAAATGCTACACATTTTAGTTCATCAACAAATACCTATAGGTAATTATTGACTAATTTGTTATCACAAAAATAGGTATGTTTGTTATTTGTAACAAATTATAATATGTAGTAAATACCATGAATAACCTATAAAAACATTTTGTATTGAGCGCTCGTAAATTTTTAGCTTATCTGCATGTTACTCTTATCAGTGACTATTATGTAGATACACATTAACATACATACTT
Source organism: Catocala nupta (assembly GCA_963675205.1). Taxonomy (NCBI): domain Eukaryota; kingdom Metazoa; phylum Arthropoda; class Insecta; order Lepidoptera; family Erebidae; genus Catocala; species Catocala nupta. Next base: position 324,036 of record OY776096.1, read on the forward strand.
ACATAGTCTGACGCTATATCCCCGAAGGGGTAAGCAGAAGCGTATTACACCCACATGTATGGAATTTGAATTACGTAACTAAAATCAAAATGTTGTAACATTGCTTTTTCTTTTCGTCTATTAAACAATTAACATTACTTCCTTGTTCTCTGTTATATTGTCAATATTTTAGTGTGCAACGATGTTAGTTATACATTTATCTGAATTTAATTTGTGTTTGTTGTTAAGGTACAAACAAATATATTTCGCCAGCTAAGGTTTAAAGATCCCACGTCCCTAAGGTGGGCTTTTGGGTGATCGTATTGTCGTCTACCGGACAAATCAGTTTCAGACACCACGCTACTTCTGTAAAATTTCTTGACAGTAAAACCTAGTTACACTTAGCGTAAGTCTAGACATGAAACTGAGACCTAGCACAACAGTTGCTTTCCAGTGGACTGCACAAACATTCAAACATCGGGCACAAGGAACACCCTGACTCAGAGCTACTATTTGTAGATCACACTCCACTCGTCACAATATCGGTTCTTGTAATAAACATGGATGCAAATAATTGCAAAGCCAATATGACAATTATCAATTAATATTTAATCACATATGTCACTCAATAGTTGAGATAATAGGTGAAGTTGTATGCTCCATCGTCTTCGTCGACCACATGACCTTGTGGTGATAGCGGTCAAACGCTGCATAGTGATCAAAGAGGCAGGAAGGCAGTTGGTGTAATTATTATGATCTCTAGTTTGATTTACATCTTCTCTTTCATGTACGTCACGTACTGTTGCCAGTGGTGCCATAGACGTTAACTGTAACTATGTATTTATTTATGGCAAATAAAATTTAATTATCATTTTATGCTTTAAGATAGCTGATATCCCTATGTATACCTACATATTGCGTCAGAAGTTAATATAAAAATAATATCTAGGTACCTACATGTATTTGGAAAAGGTGACTCTCCGAGCCAAAGCGTGGAGAGCTACGCTTCAGCACGAATGGGCTGGCTCGACCGGAGTGATACCACGGCCTCACAGAAAACTGGCGTAAAATAGCGCTTGCGTTGTGTTTCGTCGAGTGAGTGAGGGTACCGGAGGCCCAACCGTCCTCTCCCCCCACTTTCTGGTGGGGGCAAATTTAAAAGGCCTGCAACGCACTTGTGACTTCTCTGGTGTTGCAGGTGTCCATGGCCGGCAGTAATCGCTTACCATCAGGCGATCCGTCTGCTCGTTTGCCTCCTATACAATAAAAAAGGAAAAGGTTACAATTACGCATTAGGTTTCCCTGCATGAAGATTTAAGTGTAAATATATATGTTTCATGAATATAGTTATGTACACCTAACTAGAGTTACTGCAATAGGCATAAAATGCATAGGTACTCGCTTCTGTTTTTTATGACAAGACCTTAAATAGTTCTAAAGATAAGCCTATACGTTTTACGTTTTATAACTGCAATTAATTCTGCACATAACATAGTGAGGTAATCATTTATTATATAAGCTGGTACCCTAACAACTGACTGATATGTTACAGCTTAAACAACTATTCTACAGTAATCTATCAGTATTCGTAAGTAAAGGTCTTAAATTTGTAATTACCTATAACTAATTTAAAATATAACTCACATAGAAATAGTTTCTGACATTAATCGGCCTTCAACAGCTGTGAGTTGCGTTTTGTATACTTTTTCCTATCTCTGACTTAGTTTATCCAAGCTTATAAAAGGTAGAATAACACATTAATTAAATTTTTCTCTCTTATTAATGACGACTCCCGCAAAAGCAATAATGCCTGTGGTTAAGGGTCTGACTAAAAGTCATACAGTATAATAATAGTGTATTTATTTTGCTTCAAATGTGGTACACAAAGATGTTATAAAATATAAATTAGAACAATACACATTTCACCCGTAATACAGGTATGCAAAATTATATGTCAATTAAGCTACTTAATTACATTTTTATCAACCAAATTAGGTACATGATAATATTGGATTTGAGATTAATTGTTATTGTAAATAAATTCATTAAATCGAGTTCATTTCAATAAAAATTATATAATATTTTAATCAAATAAAATGTAAAATTAAAGATTTTTCGTTTTTGTTTACATGTCAGAATTAATTTAATTTAGTGAATAGAAATAATTAATAAAAACAAACATGCATAACATTAAATTAGGCATTTTAAAACACCGAGTTTTAGTCGTAATACAATGTCTCTTAATAAGTGCAGTAACGACAAGAACTATTACTTAAACAGTCTTTGATGGAATAGAAGTTTTCCTGGATAAGCCATTCCCGCAAAGCACAACAAAAGTTCTTATTCGGTAAATTCACTATCCTCTTGGGCAAGAAGTTGAAAATGAGTGGTGCGGTAATTCCAACTTGGACACAGGCATTCTTATGGATAAGTGGGTGACATGTCGCTTATTCGTATTGTCGATTTTTCAAAAAGGTAATTATGAGATTTGACAAATTTAGCCACTTCAGAAATGTAGATGGTGGGAACAGTTAGTAGCTTATTCGATTTGAAAATAGGTTTACAGGACTCAGACCATTTCATACCGAACAATGCGAATGCATTTCTTTTGCGCTATAAAAACTCTTAAAATCGCTCGGTTTGCCCCATACAACTATGTCATAAAGTATTATAAAGCAAATGTATGAGTGGTAAATCATATGGTAATAGCCGATACTCATACTATGGATTAAAGGAAAGTATCTATAGTGTATGTAATTATACATACATTCTATTATGACATTTGTCTCGAGCGCATACGTCACAAGTGCGGGCAGAGAGGGGGCAGTCAGTGTCCTATATACAAATGTACTCTGTAGTCCGACCGTCGGACCGATAACACGTGGTGGTGCATTGGCGAGCCAAATAAGTAAATCTATAAGGTTACGTATAAAGTGCAACTACTACATTGGCGACGAGGATAAAGAACAACAGCTAACGGTGAGTAAAATTTTAATTATAGTTATTTAAATAACTGAGATAATATGGTGTGTACGTATGAAAAGTACCTAGAACTGACATATCCAGGGTGTCCGGTAATTAATGGATAACCTGGAAATGTCTTATAGTAGAACTGATCGCCGTTCAGAAAAAAATATGAAAAAATCTGTCCTAACTACTACCTGAGATGTGTGTTTTTTTTTATTACCATGTATAACTTTCTTGTATACTACGACCATAAATGAATGAAATCCATCGGTTTTTTGTTGTTTTATTATTAAACACTAATTATGCTAATAGATAGGCAGTCAAAAGTATGCTATGCTAATATAGCTTGCACTTTTTAATATATATATAAATTTTTCTTTTTTTTTTCATTTTTCTGAACGGCCTTCAGTTCTACTATAAGACATTTTAAGGTTGTCCATTAATTACCGGACACCCTGTATATTTAAAATAGTGATATTTATCAGACTTAAACGATTTATAATGTGAGTTACTTTTAAATGTTATATCTAATTAGTTAACTAGCATTATGTCTACCGACATTACGCCCGTTTAACCTTTAAATGTTAACAATCTATTTAAAATCAATGACGTATTAAATATTTTCAGCAATTAAGATCAAATTCAAATTCATTTATTGCGAAAACAGGTTAGGTTTAAGATGTTACAGAAAATGTGTGCCTCTGGTATCCGTCATAAAGCATGCAATATTATACAAGGAAAAACAATATAATTAGTTATTGATAATATTAAAATACAGTCATATCAAATCATTAAATCATTTTACACTTCATATCATAAATATATTCATCCACGCTATAATAAACCTTTTCCAGTAAGAGCTGTTTAACATGTTGCTTAAATTTACTTACAGTAGTGGTCTCCAGAATATATTCTGCAAATGGTTATAGACAGGTGGTTCCATACAGAAAACACTATTGTTCATCATTGAGCTTTGGTTTTGGGGACAACAAATTTTATTTTTGTGGCGTTTACTTTTGTAGTTTTGGTACAACGTTGAGTTATTTTTAACAAATAATACTAATTCTAAGATATATAAACATGGAACAGTTAGTATACCAAGACTTTTAAAAAAGGGTCTACAGCTATCTGTTTGCTGGAGTTTGCATATTCTGTACAGTTGATCTTTTTCTGTACAGTTACCCCAAAATATGATCCCGTATCTTAATATTGAACCTACATACCCGTGATAAGCCGTCAGTACTGCCGTTTGGTTTAGTTTCTTCGTAAGCATATACGACGCATATGACTGTGAGTTTAATTTTATACAGAGAGCCTCTACATGCACCTTCCAGTTTAGATGGTTATCAATATTTAATCCTAAAAATTTCGTGGTTTCTACCTCCTTAATAATTTCACCTTTATAGGTTATGTCAATGTTAGGTACTTGTGGAATTCTATTTCTAAATATCATTAAATGTGTCTTGCTTAAATTAATTTTCAGGTTATTACATGCTAGCCATTGTATTATGTTGTCTAAAGTGTTATGTATGTCAGCTTCAAGACTAGCTTTATTCTTACCAGTAAAAAAAGATTGTGCTATCGTCAGCGAATAGTATGGTCGGGTGTTTGGTTATTTTTGGCAGGTCGTTTATATATATATTAAAGAGAAGTGGCCCAAGCACACTTCCTTGTGGTATACCTAGGCTAACTTCCTTAAATGCCGACAAATAATTCTTTTCTATTTTATTTTTTAGGCAAAGACGCCTTATCTGGGTACATTGCTTTCTCTTAGAGAGATATGTTAATTTAATTTAATTTTTTTTAAAGTATTTCATGATTTACACAATCAAAGGCCTTTGTTAGGTCCATGTACAGTGCACACACAGGTACCTTATGATCTACATTATTCACTACTATTTTTAGAAAATTATAAATGGCCATGTTAATACACTTGTTTTTTCTAAAACCAACTTGTTCCTTTGCAAACAGGTCATGTTTTCAAGAAATGTGTAAATTCTGTCATGTATTACCTTCTCAAATATTTTCGAGATGATTGGTATAAGTGCATGTATGGTAATAGTATTTAATACGTAATAACATAAAGAACTATTTGATTATCTCAAGTAAATTAAACGAAAACCTTAGTTGTTTACGCTTAATTGAACTTGAGTCATTAGTCATTACATAGCATGAAGCACACTACCAGTGTTATATGGTTGTGTGCTTTATGTTACATAGGAATGCGTTGCAAGATGAATAGAACGAGGCGATCGATAACTAAATATTAAAGAATTACTCGCATCTGATTAATTATAGGTTATGATTGAAACAAATTAAGGTATAGTTTACACAAAATAGTAAAAATATTAAAAAGAAAAAAGAACAGAAGGACATGCTGGTATTTACATATATGTCTTCGATACGTATATACAGTATTAGCAGATATAATGCCTGGTCATTAAATTGACACATGAAATTCATTTTAAAATATTATAGCTGCTTTGGCTGGTCATTAAATTGACACCAAATATTTAATTTAATTATAAAAGCTATTTATTTTAATGCTAATTCGTAAGGTAAAAATTGTTATTATTACCTTACGAAAGTAGTTTTGAGTGATCATTAAATTGATACAAAAGCAGTTTGATAAGGACTGTGAACAATAGTGTCAGCTGTATAACTATACAGGACATTAAATTGACATGAAACAAGCTTAGTAACTTAAAAGTTTATTAAGACTATTGGTTTCAGGTAGCAAAATAAATTAACATGTCTCAACCCACACTCGAAGAATTCGATTGTGAAGGAGAACAGTCATCAGTCGGGGCACGATGGGAATGCTGGAAACGAGCACTGTTTATCTCGATGCAACAAGTATTGAGGAAAGTGAAAAGAAAAGAGCTAGCTTGTTACATTTCGGTGAGTTAGAATTACAGGAGATATTTTATAACATTCCAGAAGCGAATGTTTCGACTACAGATGGAGTTGATGTATTCAAAATAGCAATAGATAAACTCGATGCATACTTTACACCAAAACAAAGTAAAGTCTATGAACGTCATTTATTTCGACTAATTAAACAGGAACCAGACGAAAGATTTGAGAAATATTTAGTGCGCCTGAGGCAACAAGCTAACAAATGTAAATTTAATGACAAAGATGATCAAATAATCAATCAGATAACTGAAAAATGCTCTTCCAAGGAACTAAGGGAAAAGATTTTGCAAACTGGTGATTCAATGACACTAGATAATATTTTAGCTGAGGCAAATGCGCTAGAAGCTGTTAGCCGACAAATGGAAGATTTTGGAAAGGTATCAAGTAAATCTGAAGACATTAACAAAGTTGATATAAAGGCGAAACGTAGTGCAAATCAAGACACATATAGAAAGAAATGGACTAGCTTTATAGCTTTCAGCAGATGTGGAAATAGAAACCATGGTTCTCTAGACGTCAATTGCCCTGCACGAGATAGAAAATGTTTAAAATGCGGGTTGAAAGGACATTTCAGACAATTCTGCAGATCTAAAGTACTAACCAAACAGAAAATAGAAAACAGACAACAAAAAATCTAGACTACAGAACAAAAAAGAAGAAAATAAACAGACTCACAAAGACACGGACGACGTACACTATGTATTTAAAATCGATGAGGATGGTGAATTTGAATGTGACTTGGAGGGGTGAAGGTAAAATGTTAGTAGATTCTGGATGCAAATGTAACTTAATAACAAGCAAAACATGGCATGAAATGAAAAGTAACAACATAGACATTTGTAATCAGGATGACAAGCCCGACAAATTGTTTTATGGTGACGGTAGTGACGAATCTTTCAAATTAATAGGATCTTTTGAAGCAAGGATCAAGATAGCTGATAGGTCTGAGTATGCAACTTTCTTTGTAATAGATGTTGGTACCAGGTACCTATTAGGCAAACAGACAGCTATAAATATGGGAGTCCTTAAAATTGGATTGGACATAAACCATATGGAAACCAAAAAACCATTTCCAAAAATTAAAGTTGTTCAGGTACATATACTTATTGACGATTGGGTACAACCAGTCTCACAGCCACTTCGAAGAATACCTATACCTCTAGAAGAAAAAGTTAGCAGTAAAATTAAAGATCTTATAGATAGGGACATTATTGAAGAAGTGCAAGGTTCCTCAAAGTGGGTATCTCCAATAGTACCAGTTCTAAAAGATAACGGAGATGTTCGAATCTGTGTGGATATGAGACGAGCGAATAAAGCTATTTTACGAGAAAAACCATCCACTCCCAACAATGGACAAACTGTAACATAAAATGAAAAACGCCAAATACTTCAGCAAGCTTGATATAAAGGACGCTTTCCATCAACTTGAATTACACCCAGACTCTCGTCATATTACGACCTTTATTACAAGTATATAGATATAAACGCTTAATGTTTGGTATAACATGTGCTCCTGAAATCTTTCAGAAAACTTTAGAACGTATTCATTTAGGGTGCGAAGGGACGGTAAATTTTATTGATGATATTTTAGTGTATGGCGAAAATAAAGAAATTCATGACCAAAGATTAAAAGCAGTAATGAAAACTTTAGTAGAGAACGATATAGTGCTAAGAAAGGACAAATGTTTATTGAATAAAACGGAAATACAATTTCTGGGACATGAGTTTTCAAAGAGTGGAGTAAAACCTTTACAGAAATATGTAACTAGTATTCAAGGATTTCGACCACCTATGAACATAGAAGAGCTTCAGAGCTTCTTGGGGTTAATAAACTTTGTCGGGAAATGGATTCCAAATTTAGCCACTAAAACCGAACCTCTTAAAGAGTTATTACGAAACAAGCTGGAAAAAGGATCGGTAATAACAAAGCTATAGGGTCACACTCAAGAGACTGCATTTATAGAACTAAAGTCCGCATTGTCTACGATTCCAACGCTAGGCTATTACGATGTGAAAGATAGGACTGTGGTTATTGCTGACACTAGACCAGTAGCATTGGGTGGCGTATTGCTACAAATAGACGACAGATGGCCACGTATTATTGCATGTGGCTATAAGACATTGTCGAATCGTAAACGGCGATACTGTCAGACGGAGAAAGAGGCTCTGGCATTAGTCTGCGCGGTAGAACATTTTCACATTTTCTTTATGGTAAATCTTTTGAACTAATAACCGATCACAAACCACTTAAAATCATATTTGGACATAAGTCAAAACCATGTGCCAGAATAGAGCGATGGATTTTACAACTACAAGCATATGACTTTAAGGTTATTTATAAACCAGGTAAAGACAATATTGCGAATAGTTTATCTAATTGTGCAAATTAGAAAACACATCAGTAAACAAAATTGAAAACTACCTACATCAGATCGTAGAAGAAACTAAACCAACAGCCATATCACTGAAAGATCTTATTGATTGTTCAGCAGAAGATCCAGAAAAAGGTTTATAATAATAAATGGGACGATAGTGTAAAAATATTTAGGTTATTTGAAAATAAGCTGTGCTTTTATAAAGGAGTTTTATTGAGAGGAACTAGGATAGTGATTCCAAATAAATTACGCAGAAAAGTTTTGAAGGCAGCTCACGAGGGTCACCCTGGAATAGTTTTAATGAAAGCTAGACTAAGGACTAAAATGTGGTGGCCAAGATATGACAAAGACGCAGAGAACCTAATCAAATCATGTAAAGGGTGCACCTTAGTCTCCACCCCAAATCCAGCGAATCCACTTAAAAGGCGAGAATTACCAAATGAACCTTGGGTAGAGATAGCTATAGATCTGATGGGACCACTGCCGAATGGAGAATATATACTGGTCGTGGTTGATTACTTTAGCCGGTATAAAGAGATAAAGATTACTTGGCAAATCACTAGTGCAGACATCATAAGGATGCTAACAGAAATATTTGGCCGTCTTGGGAATCCAACAGGGCAAACAGTTTCGTAGTGCAGAGTTTAAGCAGTTCTGTGCTACACGAAATATAATTCTATTTAAAACAATACCATATTGGCCACAACAGAATGTTGAAGTAGAGCGTCAGAATAGGGACATCTTGAAACGCCTAAAAATCAGTCAGGCAGAGAAAGGTCATTGGCGAGAGGGGTTGGAGGAATATTTGGTAATGTATAACAGTACACTACACTGTGTGACTGGAAAATTTCCAGCGGAGTAGGGCCGGGACTCCACCAAAGCGGAGACTAGACGAGCGGAGAGGAGATGTTTTTTAAACAACCAATAGAATTGTATTATTGACACCTCTCCTCTCCGCTCAGCTCCAGTGGAGATCGCTGTGCGGAGATGTGTAATATTTGTTTGTTGCGGGATGGAAGCGGAGATGGGAGCTGTGCGCGGACGACGCGCAGTGGAGACGAGAGATGTGAGCGGCGTGCAGTGAGCGATGTCACCCTCCCCCCTCTCGCCCGCCAGCAAACCGCAGAGCCCCGCTCAACGCCTCGCACCCGAGCTGAAAAACATCTCTTCTCGCACAGCACACAGCACACCGCACACATCTCTGCTTTGGTGGAGTCCCGGCTTTATTCTTTAAGCGACAGTTTCGCGACAACATCCCAATGGTAACTGATATAAACCGTCAGCTAGAGAATTCAGATGTTAGAGATAGGGATCAGCAGAAGAAATAGCTAGGAAAAGAATATACAGATAAGATAAGAAAAGCTAAGGAATTTGAAATACAGCCGGGGGATAAAAATTATTTAAAAATAGTTATAAAGACAATAAATTAAGCTTAAATTATGATCAGACTCCACATACGGTTGAAAAGAGCACTGGAGGGGATATTTAAGTTTGAAATGATCAGGCCGGACAGGTTTTAAGGAGAAATATAGATTATTTGAAGATTGAAGAAAGTAGAAGGCCAGAGTAAAATTCAAACAAAAACAGTTTAGAAGACGAGCCTTCTACAAGTAATGGGGAGGAATGATATAATAAAAGGAAAGGAAAGGGAGCATAACCTTGCCTAGTAGGTAAAAATTATATAGAAGATACGTTATAATAAATTACAACGAAAGGAAGCTTGTAGGAATGTGAATACCTACGTGATTGATAGCTCAATATTTATTAATTAAACACGAAGCAATTATAATAAATATGCATATAATTATATTGTGTAAAATAGTATTTAGAAATGCATTAAAAATGTTATACATAGTTAAGAAATAAATGAGTACTTAAATTTATAATACCAAAATGTTGTAATATTAAATATAATATAAATTAAAATAAGGAAGGGATGTAGTGTATGTAGTTACATAGACATTCTTCTTCACTTCTTCTTAACTTTTGTATGCCCAATGGGCGGGACATAGCTGAACTAAATTATGTAAACTATAACTTCTGTATTATGTACCTATGATCCACAATAAAGAATTATTATTATTATTATTCTGTAGGGGTAATAACCCTTACTATAATTTGATGATGATTTGCTAAATGAGTAGACAAGTTAACCGGTCAATGCTTTTATTGCTACTAATTAAAATTATGTACAAATATTCAAGTAAAATATATGAATGAAATATGAGCACGATTATAAAATATGCAAGCGCAAGCTAATTTACTTAACAATACTAAATGTACGGGTTTGCTCGTACATGCTCCCCACACAGAAGAGAATAACTAGATACAAATGCTATTTGTAATTCCGATGATAATCTAACATTGCGCTGCAAGTAAGGTATAAAAATGTAAATAATGCAAATGATAAGAAATCAGTTATAAAACATAACATTATCTAATCCTTAAACGTCTCTAGGAAAATTCTATTAGTTTATTGACACACGCGAATTTAACGTACAAGAATGGGTGACGTTGCTTTATTTAGTACACGAGCACTAGGTAAATTAAAAGCGTCACACTGAACATTGTCACTTATTTCACTATGATAAAACACTCTGTCACTAATGTTGTGAGCCGAACCTGAGCCCTGCCCCTGTTCTGCTGACGCAGGCGCGAGAGCGGGCGGCACGCGCCTGGCGCGCACCCGGCGCCACGCGAACACTATCCCTGCTATTCCCACGATGCCGATGATGCAGTAAATCACTGAGTAGTGATGTATATCATGATATGAAATACTTTCAGATATATGCGCGTTTTCCTTCATGGTTTTGATCTTCTCACCGATCTCATTAAGTTCTTTACCATAATTTTCAATTTCTGTGTCGTTCAATGGAATCGTGTTCGGCATCGGTATATTAATGATTTTATTGATCGGTGGTATTTCAGGAGCATAAACATCTGGTTTTATGCTAATGTGACTGGATTGCTGTTTATGCGCAATCACAGTAAACGATTGTGTTTTTATAAGGCATCCGTTACCTATAGTAACAATGCCGGCACCCGTTAGCTGATAAGCAGTAACCTGATCTTCGCACATTATATGTAAAGGGCATTGATCGCAACAGAAATAAATATAATGGTTCATAATACTGCTTTCTAGCCAGCTGTTTTTGCAAATAGTGGTCAGTGTCTCACATTCTAAGTCTTTTGTTTGACATAAATCTTTATCACCTTTAAATCTGTAAATAGGTTTCGAAATATGACACAAATAAACGTCTGATATTATACAATATCTCAAGGTCTCATCTGACATAGTAATATAGGTGTCTTTTTTTAAGTTTATAGCAATGTGCTGTGATATCGGTTTAATGCTAACCATGTTGCTACCTTTAACTTGAGGTATAGCAAATAATTTGAAAATGTCGAAGGTATCTCTACTGATGAGCGGCAATTTAATTTCAAAAATTAAATATTTTTCAAGCATTCGGGCTTTTACCAGAAGCAGTTTGTAAATTTTGCCTAAGTCTGTGTGTATGTTGTCAATAGGCAACGAAACATCCTTTGGGAGCTGACTTGCAATGAGACTCAACTCATTTTGCAATTGCGCAGGGGTCAAAAGATGTGGATTAAACTGGCCGTGACCGATATCGGTTATAGCATCCAGTAATGTACTTTGCAGAGATTTTAAATTGTGTAGCACGTTGCTTCCTATTATGGCTCCGACGCTAATTTCATAGATTATTGTAATGTTTTGATAATCTGTTTTTAAAGTATTTAATGATTGTTCCAAGTTGAAAATGTGCCTATTGATCATTTTATGTTGTTTGTTAATGGATTGCTCAGTTCGTTTTAGTAAATTATATTCCGCTTCAATGATAGATGTTTGATTCTTCCAGTATGCAGAAATGTGTCTCTGATTATCACGAAGTAATGTAATGTCTTTTTGGTACTGTTCGGCGAATCTGGAATCTAATACTCCGAACAGTCCGTTGGCAAGATATCCTACGCCGTCTATAAGACCGCGTCGCTGTCTGACGAGCCGGGTGTTCGCATGCTGACCGAGTAAAATTTGATTGTAATACTCAAGTTCAACGGCACCTTGAGTCAATTGTAGTAATATAATATCGCAGCTCATTGTATGATTTATTGTTTTGCATGTTTGATCCAGCGACGTAGTATATTTATTGAGAGCCTTTATTCCCTCCCAATAAGGTTGCATATCGTAATAAATGATTATTTTCCAGTCATCCCTTATGATCTGCATGTTAGATAGTTTATCAAAATAAACACTTTGATTTAGTTTAAATTTTGTCACATTAAAACTGCTATGTACGCCTGATAAGATCGTAATAAAAAATAATAAGCTTGTGAATAATGAAGCGAGACTATATCTTATCTTATTTCTCTTGCGCGAGGGTGACAATTTTGTATTGTCTGATATAACTTGGTTTTTATTGTGAGCTGTCTCTGTTGAGGGATAATTTACGGGCAAAATTGATAGTTTAGTGATCGGTCTCTGGAGAACGCCATTTTTTGTTTTTAAGCTTACAACCCGAACATAGCCGTCTGCTCCAGGATGCAGATCAACGACTCTACCCATTGACCATTTTCCAGGCGGTAAGTTATCATCGTGCAAAAGGACTACATCATCTAGATTGATATTTTCTCGGGGCTGTCGCCATTTACTACGTGTTGTTAATTGTGATAGGTACTCAGAGCGCCACCGTTTCCATATATCACTAAAGATTCGTTGACTGAGCTGCCATCTGGTCCTCATATCTTTCTCCGTTTCTATCAATGTAAGTGCTGATCCGCCAGTCAAGAAGTGGGATGGTGTCAGGTAATCCAAATCCTGGGGATCTTCTGTTAAAGGACACAGAGGCCTAGAGTTAAGACACGCCTCGATTTGGGCTAATACGGTTGCTAGCTCTTCGTAAGTTAGTCGTTGTTCCCCGATAGTTCTTTTAAAATGATATTTGAAGCTTTTAACGGCCGCCTCCCATAGCCCTCCCGCTGAAGGCCAAATTGGCGCATTAAAATGCCAGCTGATTTCCATTTCTGTAATTTCGGTAAAAAAGTCTTTGTTGAATATTTGTTGGAGCTCTTGATATTCTTCTTGTAACTGTCTATTGGCCCCGACGAAGTTCCTACCATTGTCACTGTAAATGTGACAGGGTGTTCCTCTACGAGCGACCATTCTTCGTAGTGCCGCAATGAACGTGGAAGTACTCAAGTCAGAGACAAGTTCTAAATGCACTGCTTTGGTAGTCATGCAGATAAAGACAGCCACATAACCTTTCGTTGTTTTTATCCCGCGACCCTTGTTGGCTTTAAGCAGGATATGTCCTGTAAAATCTACCCCGGTGTGGGCAAATGGACGAGATGGATTACTCCTTGCTTCAGGTAAGTCTCCCATGATCTGATGCTGTTTGTTTGGACTTAACCGTCGGCATTTGACGCATAAACGTATTTGCTTTTTAGTAGCATCATTACCACCCACGATCCAATATTTTTGTCGTATAAATCCCAACGTCAATCGGGCTCCACCGTGGAAGGTAAGTTTGTGAGCTTGTTCTATGATCAACTCTGTCAATCGTCCTCTGTGTGGAATGATGATAGGGTGCTGCATGTCCGAATTGATGTGTGCATGTCTTAACCTACCTCCCACACGCAGAATGTCCATATTGTCTAAATATGGATTGAGGTTAAGAAGTTTGCTTTGACTGCTTAGCTTGCCTTTTCCCTTAAGACTTCTTACGTCTTCCGCAAACTCTTCTTGCTGTACATGCTTGATAATAGTCAATTTGGCTTTTCTAATCTCTTCTAACATAAGGTAAGGCTCTCGCTTTCTGCTTTGCTTGCATGTTATAAACCTATACACCCAAGCCAATATGTGTACAGATTTATTAAATGAGCTATAATTGTTTAACAAATTAACGACGATGTTGCTGTCTGTATCTTGTTTCAAAATATTATGTACATGCTTTTGCTTTTTTAATTCTTCTGCTGTTGTGAAAATGAGTTGACTTGACTCGATTTTAGGATTATATGTTAATAACCACGAAGGTCCTTGCCACCATAAGATATGCTGATTCAATTGAGATATAAGTAGACCCCTACTGGCGCAATCAGCGGGGTTATCACCAGACTTTACATATCGCCAGCAAGTAGAGGGCATAATCTCCGTGATTTGTCTGGTTCTGTTAGAAACAAAAGTTTGCCAACGGCTTGGATCGCCTTGTAACCATCCCAGCACTGCAGTAGAGTCAATCCAGCCGTAAATCTCAACCTGATAATCTGATAGACATGTCTTGACCTTAGCCATAAGATTAGCGAGCAAAACAGCTCCACACAGTTCTAGCCGTGGTAAGGATATATTTTTACTAGATGGTACTATTCTTGATTTCCCCGCTACAAGAGTAATGCTAGGCGTTTTGTTATAAACTTTGCAGTATATAACACACGCATATGCCTTTATGGAGGAGTCACAAAACCCATGTAACTCAATCTTATGGGTTGGTTTTGTACCCAGCCATCTTGGCAATTGTATTAGACTTATCTGATCGATCTCTGCTTTGATTTTTACCCATTCCTGATATATTTCCCCTGGTATTTGATCATCCCACTGTATTTGAGAAGTCCAAATTTTTTGAAATAGAATTTTCAGTTTTGTTGTAACAGGTGTAAGCCATCCCAAAGGATCAAAAAACTTAGATATTTCTGATAGTACAGTTCGTTTGGTTGCATTGATAACTTCTGAAGTAATTTTGGGTTCAAAGGTAAAATTATCCTTGGAAGGATTCCAACGAAGTCCTAGCGTTTTTGTGGACTCCGGCTTTTTGAAACTCTTTGATTCTTGATGACATGACGTGTTATCGTGTAATAATTGCGCCTCGTTTGACACCCACTTCCTTAAATTGAATCCTCCACTTTTGAGTAATGCAATTAAATCCTGTTGTAATTTGAGCGCAGTGGGTATACTGTCTGTTCCGTAGAGAATGTCATCCATGTAGGATGACTCCTCCAGGACCTTCGCTGCTTCCTTATAGTTGCCCCTTTCATCGCTTGCCAATTGCTTTAGGGTCATCATAGCGAGAAATGGAGCTGCTTTTGTACCGTAAGTGACCGTTTTTAATTGATAGTCTTGTAGTTTTTTGTTTGGGCTATCTCTCCATATGATCTTCTGTAAGCTCTGATCGTCCGGATGTATCAAAATTTGACGGAACATCTTTTCTATATCCGCCGTAAAAGCAAATTGAAATTGCCTCCATTTCAATATTAAGGACTGGAGGTCTTGTTGTAAATTTGGACCCTTATACATAAGGTCGTTTAAACTTTGACCACTCGAAGTTTTAGATGACGCGTTAAAAACTGCTCGCAACGATGTGGTTGTAGAGTCGTCACGTAGCACACAATGATGCGGTAAGAAACACTCGAGTTTCGTGTTACTAATTGTTGGTTTCATATGTCCTAACGCTATGTATTCATTCATGAATGACTTGTATTCATATGCGATGTTTCTATTTTTAATAAATTGTCGTTCTAAATGTCCAAATTGGGCTATAGCTTTCGGCTTAGAGTGACCCAATTGTGTTTGAATCTCAGCCTTCAGAGGAAGCCTAACTTCGTATCTTCCGTCCATTAAACGGCGTGTAGAGGACTTGTAAAATTGAATACATTTTTGATCGTCCGAAGAAAGAGAAGTTGACTTTGATATTTCTTCGGTTTCCCAGAATTTGTGCAACTGTTCGATGTCAATCTGAACCACACTACATTGTAAGGTCGAGTTTACATGGCCGCACAAGATCCAGCCAAGATGGGTTTGTTGAGCTATCGGTATTGTTTTATCTAGTCTGCAAATACCATCTAAAATAATGCTTGAATATATGTCAGCACCGAATAATAAATCGATAGGACGGCTGATATTAAATTCGGGGTCTGCAAGGTGTATATTTTCCAAGTAGGCCCATTTTGGTTGTGCGAAACTGTAAGTTGGCAAATTTTTCGTCAGGTTTTTCATGATAAATACATCGGTGTTGAAAATATAAGAGTCGTTTCTTGATGTACAGTTTATAGTAATAATCCCTTTACAGGAATTATCTTTCGCCCCTATTCCAGTAATCACGTTGTTACACTTTTGTCGTGGTAAGGATAATTGTTGGGCTGCGTTCTCAGTAATGAGTGAAGTTTGGGAACCCTGATCAATCAGAGCTCGCATTGTAAGGTACGATCCATCCAATTTTCGAACCTTGACCACTGCGGTCGACAAAAGTATTTCCGGTACTTCACGCTGTTGAGCAACGTGCGAGTTAACCTGCGGTGCCTGCTCGGTACAGGCACGTGGGGCTCCGTATTTTGCTATCGTTGCGTTTTGCGATTTAGTTGGGGATTGCGTAAATGCATCGTGCAAAATAGTGTTATGGTATCCGGTGCATTCACGACAACGTTTTGTTGAAAAACATGCTTTACCGTTGTGATTGTAAAGACAGTTTTCGCATAATTTAAGCTTGCTAATAAATTGTTTTTTATTTGCTGAAGGCATTGCTATAAATGTTTCGCAATGATACAGGCCATGTTCATTTTTGCATAATGGACAGGTTTTTATTAAATTGAAATTTGATTTGTTATTTGATTGCGAAACTGCTTTATTGCTCGAGTAGGCTTGCTTGAAATTACGAAACTTTGGATGGTTATTGGATTGATTTTCCTGTAGTGATTTTGAATTATACGTCGATTTTTGATCTTGTTTACGCCTAGAGGACTCCATGTTTGTGAACTTGTTTTCCAAAAAATCCAACAGGTCTTGTAAAACTGGCAATTCACGAGGTTGCTTCAGAGAGTCTAAATAGTCATCATGTGTTTCAGCGTCTAATTTGTTTGTTAAAAGAAACACAAGGAAGGGATCCCATGTGCTCACATCCACTCCTAGATTTTTGATTGCATTGAGACACTCATATGTAGTATCATGAAGGCGTTTTATATTGCTAAGGGATGAATGTTGCATAACTGGAAGATTCCATAAGATACTTAGGTGTGACATAAATATACGCTTTTTGTTGTTGTATCTATGGTTCAGAATTTCCCAGCAAGTAGAGTAGTTTTCTGAACTGATTTGCAAATGTTGTATTAACGTTTCTGCTTCCCCCTTAACTTTGTTTTTCAGAAACTGCATTCGTTGAGCATTAGAAAGAGAAGGGTTGTTGTGTATTGTCTCCATAAATAGATCTTTAAAGGATACCCATTGGTTGTAACTACCCTGAAACACAGGGACGTCCATTTTTGGGGTCGACTTCTCCCTATGTGCTACTGACCACAATTTGCTATTCAGTTTCCTTTTCATGCAATTAAAAGCTGTCTCGTAGGCAGAAAACGTGTCTTCGTACGTCTCGTCTTTTCCATCGAGTTCACCATCTAACTCCCAATGGAGAGAGTCTATAGCCGACCATTTCGCTTCCAAAGTTTTCAATGTATCTTGAAACTCCCACCTTTCTTTTATGTTGTCGATGTCTATGTTTTTAACTGCACGAGAAAAAGCTTTGAAGTTACAGGTTTGCTTTTTCATTAAGTCGTCCAGCTTACTGTTGGTGCCTTGTGACCTAAATTTTGGCGTTGTAGGCAAAGACATCTCAGCGTCTTCCGAGGTCTTAGAGGTTCTCTCCACGTTTGCTCCCCCTGATGTACCTGCTATCGGCGTTGCAGGCCTTAAAAAGGACGTTGTTGCTGCTTGCTTAATGGAATCACGCGTCGAAGCGTAAAAATCCTTAGTCTGCTGATAATGGTTTTTTGCGAAATAGTCTACTGAATCATCTTTAAAACCACTCAAAGTAACATGATTTGTCTGAAATTCTTGCCAGTACGCATCTAAAGTCTCCAGACGCCGCTTGATATAGTCCGCAGTCCTACGTTCATATCCAGCTTTCTTAAAATTTATTAAAAGCTGGTTCATAGCTACCATGATCTGGTTTTGATTTTCTACAAGATCCTCCATTTTTTGGCTCATGTTATATATTAAGTAAAAAAGGAAAGATCTTACTTTATTTCTGCTAACTGCAAACCAGGTTGTATGCTGCTGTGCTTACTACCCGAGCTGCTCCTCTTGAAAAGTGTCACTGATAAATTCCACAGGTACTGATGAACCGTAATCACTGGCACACGAATTGTCCAAAAGTCTGCTAAACACTCGCGTTAAAAGTCCTGCGTTACGGTTACGCTCGAAGGACCAAAATGTAGGGGTAATAACCCTTACTATAATTTGATGATGATTTGCTAAATGAGTAGACAAGTTAACCGGTCAATGCTTTTATTGCTACTAATTAAAATTATGTACAAATATTCAAGTAAAATATATGAATGAAATATGAGCACGATTATAAAATATGCAAGCGCAAGCTAATTTACTTAACAATACTAAATGTACGGGTTTGCTCGTACATATTCTATTATGACATATTTTGTCTCGAGCGCATACGTCACAAGTGCGGGCAGACAGGGGGCAGTCAGTGTCCGACCGTCGGACCGATAACACGTGATGGTGCGTCGGCGAGCCAAATAAGTAAATCTATAAAGTTACGTATGAAGTGCAACTACCTACTAAAGTATCAACTGTGATAATCACCGAACTGCCTCTCCGTCGCTATGACAAATTGAAACGTAACAAAATACTTACACATTTGTTATTTCGATACGTTAGCCGTACACTATTGTTTTGTATATTAGTTTGAATAATTATGATGTATTTAGAGCATACAGAAATGCGGTAAGGTCGTACTTGTATAAACACACAACACATGAAGTGAGTTAGAAACGCACATTACGTTAGTAGGTACTGTGACGGGCTCAGTTCAATGGCTCGGCGCCCGGCGGCCACCGGGCACGTGCGCGTCCCTCGTTGTGCATGTGTGACTAGGCTGGAAACTATTTGAGTAAACACCGGCAATCAGTAAACGAAGCTCATTTATTAAAAGTACTCAAAGTAAAGCTTTATCGGTCATTTATTTGTGGACCATAGTTAGGATACAGTTCTTATAGCTATGTTATACCTGTCCTACCACATTATAATATTTATATATATCATTAGTCCTAAACAGTTTAATTAATTTATATTAAAGATTTTAGACTAAGTGAGTCGATAAATATCAAACGCGCTTAAGTCACAGCTAGTCAACTTTCGAGGAAACGGTGTTGCTACTGTCCGACTTATTTTGTGGTCTAAAGTAGAGTTTAATACTGCCAAATCGTTCGAAATAATATCAATGGGCAACACTATGAAAATGAAAGGTATACCACCATTAGGTTATTAAATAAACCGGTTTTTATTTTGGACATAAGCACCTTTGATACTAACAGTATGGATTTAAACTCATTTGAAATAAACTGACATTGGATTTAGGCAGTTATGAAAAACCACAATGTGACTTAGGCTGGTATGATGTAACTAACTAATAAAGGGACGTACTCGGGTAAATAGACCCCAGGGATAAACAATTAATAAAAACCAAATTAATAAATGAATAAATTTACTTATACATATCATAAAACAATTTAAACCATTTACCAAACGTGTTTACAAAGTAAAACAAAATTATTCACTCAACAAAATGTTTTTTTTTTACATAGGAATTATTGATATTATCAAATGATATTCATAGCTACCATGACTATAAACATCTAATCATTTTGCACCAAAGTAATATAAAACTTAATCAACTAAGAGAAGTCCCTGCTAAAAAGACATTATTGTGTAATAGGTATGTAGTACCTATATACCTATTCGTAATAAAACCATAAAAGAAGGCACGTGGTTATTCATTCCCCCTTGTTTACACCGTATCCAAGATTTCATCTAATAAGTATTCAGCATCATCATTTACTGCATTATCATCCTCTTGTTGTGGAAAGTTTCCACTTTGAGACAATACATTTTTGTAATACTCTAAGTCAGGTAAGTCTCTCCAGGCTTCACCAAAATGCTTTTCAAGAAGTTTATTAACGTCAGTTAATTTTTCACTTTTAACAGTAAAATATGCATCTATTCTGTCCGGTTGAATTCTAGATATAGGTATTCCACGTTTCGTTATAGTCTGGGGATTGCAAATATCATTCCTATATGATATCTCGCCTCAGACCATTATTTTCCGGCGTTCTGTCTTTTCTATGATAATCCGCTTTGTTTTACTTATCTGGAAATGTAATGTTTGAGTGCTCTTTAGCACATCCCTGCACGCAGTCTTCCAGTCAAAAATAGGGACTTCAGTGACCAAACGTCGAATGGTAGCTTTAGACGCCATGATATCTATATAGGTCTGAGGATTGCATATAGTTTCTAGCTGTCTTATATTTTTTTCGGTGAAAGCAAATACCCGATCTGGTGGAATAAAGCTATGCCCAGTGACAGGAAAGACAATCTCTACTTGTTCTACGCTAGATTGTGTGTCGTACAGCCATTTAGCAACCATTCCAAGAAGTATTGAATTTTTGTTTTGGCCGCCGCAACCATCAGCCACAAGCCTTATCCGCTTTTTGCCATTAAGATTTATTTGATTCAGGCAATGGTACAAACAAGATGATATTTCATTAGCGCCTTTGGCTGCCATGTCTTCTGTCCACACATAAGAATAAACATTGTCTTTGGTGAGGTTAGCGTGAGAGTTTCCCTCAACAATCGTGAAGTTATATATGTATAACTGCCGAGAATAATAAGCTGATTGGTCAGCTACTTTGGGCAAAGGTAAATTCTTCTGACAGTCAAAAGACAAAATAAGGATTTCCGGGTTATCTTCCTTTAATTTCTCGAAAAAGCATTTTGCTCTAATTTTGTGTATCCTATACAGCGTACGCAATTTTTGTTTCTCAGTTTCACTTTGCTGTAATTTTAGCTTTTCTAACAGCTGCAAGCAGTCCGAACACACATCTTGGCGTGGAGAACCGAACCCAATATTGAAAGAGGTATTAAATACTTTTCTGAAAAAACTTTTAGTCACCGAGTATCCCGGCATAGATTGGTCCTCATACATTTTGTATAATTTAGAGATGTTTAGGCTTGGATCCAAATATATTCTCCTTTTTATTTTGCCTCTGCAATAATGGCTTTCTAATGGCTGAAATTTCATCACAAATTTCTGTACAGCTTCTCTCTTCGAACGGAAATCGAAGTATTTTCGGTCTCCTCCACGTTTTTCTGATGGGATTTCTCCGGTGGCTGCGAATCGATTAGAAACTCCTTTTATCCGACCCTGTTTAATTTTTAATATGCCACAAAATGCAGCGAGACAGACAGGAACTTTTTGTTTATTTTTGTGCTTACTAACAAAATACTGCTTTGAAAAAGTGCGCCCGTTTCGAGTATTGTTTCTTGCGCGTCTCCTTTTAACAGGGTTCAAAATCAAATGTTGCAAAATATAATTATCTTGACTAATTTTGTTAGACTGACTGTAAAACCTTTTGTGAAAGTAAAAGATATCGTTTGAAGATAACGTTTCACATTTATATACACTCTTTTTGTTGTGTTGACATTTCGGTTTTTCTGGCAAGGTTTTCGCAGAGTACCTGAAAGTAGCAATTAAAAACTAACTTCAGAAACTAATATTATCAATATACGACGCACGAAGGCAAGACCATCTGGGGAAAACGTAAGTAGTAGGTATATTGGACAGAAAATGTCTATGTAGCTGTATTACATTGCTAGCTTTGCCCGCGGCTCCGCCCTCGTGGATGTCGGTTATCGCGATAAAAAGTAGCCTATGTCACTCTCCAGCCCTCCAACTATATCCACACAAAAATCACAATAATCCGTGGCCTCATTGTATCGTGAAAGAAGAACAAACGGACAAACAAACACACTTTCGTATTTATAATATTGGTAAGGACTAGTAAGGATAAATAATTTAAATTATTGGTAATGTAGGTAGGTATCTATATATTTAACCAATTTATTTTATTTGTTTGCTACTTTGGCAGAGAACCAAATGTAATTGTTTAAAAGTTACGAATAAATGTTGCTTATTACCGTGAAATAATACTTATTTTTATAAAAACGTTGCTTATAAAGGGTTCATTTAGGTAATAAACCATAAACACGTGCATATGTAAACAAAGCAATAAAAGCATAAACGTAAGTACAACAGTGAATCCGAGGTTGATAATATTTAGGTATTAGGAGTCCGGCCCTGTTTTTGGATGGTATGTATCACCAAGTGACTATAACACAACTCAAACAAAGTGAAATTAAAACAGTAAACTTACAAATCCTTCTGTCTTTTTTTCTGTTTTTCATTGTGCTGCAACTTTGACTTCTTTTTAGCTAATTCTGGTTTCACAACACTTATTTTTTCCTCCATAATTTAATAAAAATCAAAGCACACGATACGAAATCCACCAGCTTATGAAAACAATGGCGGTCATGACACTGCGCAGGGATGTCTGTCATTGGTCGAATCGGACTTGGGCGAGTTTGATTTATACTGA
The DNA here is from genome assembly GCA_963675205.1 of Catocala nupta. Lineage (NCBI taxonomy): Eukaryota > Metazoa > Arthropoda > Insecta > Lepidoptera > Erebidae > Catocala > Catocala nupta. The sequence continues at coordinate 346,721 of OY776096.1, forward strand.
CATTGTGACTTATGCAATATTGAAAAGAAAACGAATAATTTGAGCCTTATTTCAATGGGAAACAGTGGACTTTGTTTGAATTGATCGGAACTAAAATATTTATTTTCGCGCGCAAAATCAGATTAACCAAAAACATATAATAATGACTATAGTGGACTTAAGCACGTTTGATATGTATCGACTCAAGTATAGATTGAAATTCAACGCTTATAATTTATTATGAATACATAAGACACAGACTAACAAATATGATTTAAGTCTATATCATTGAGAAACTCTTCAATAGACTAATAGTAGGCCTTACCAACCAATAATTTAAATAATTTGCTATTAAATATGTTTAACAGTATTCAGTTGAATTCCTTCATGTATTTTACTATACAGGGTGTAACAGAAAGGTGTGGTCATATTTAAGGGTCACATAATATAGCCCAGGTACAATGGAAAACCGCGAGAATTAAATTTGTATACATTATTTTCACTCAGATATAGTTTTTCTTTTTATCGACTTATAAATATCAGCATTTTCTAATCGATACGTAAATAACACTACCATGCATGTATTTTGTTTCTAAGAATTACAAAAGAACCTAAACTCGACACATTTTTGTTTACGTTTGCGATCTTAACAGCTATTGACCATTATAACTGTGCCGCAGATGTGGATACTGTTAACTTATTCAAATTGTATACAATACAGCTCGTTGTTCTAACATAGAACGGTGACCCCACAGATGGTGCGAAATCTTAATGGGGAGATGATGCAACGGACACAACTTTGCATCAATGAACAAGGTGGGGTATTTGAAAACAGGCTGTAATAAATAATTTAATAAGAACATGTTTATAAAAATTAATAATCATAAAAATGTTGGCTAAAAACTGTGTGGTGAAGTGATATCAGTGTTGTATATCGTACCGGCTTATTCCCGTGCGCTTCAAATCACCAGAGCCTCTTCTATTCTTGTTTTAAAGAACATTACTTCGCTTTCGGTTAATTTCTAAACCGCGGGATTGTTACAAGCATTGAAAAAAAAAAAGACATACAATACTGTATGTTTTGTAACTATGAATCAATGACCTTTAGTTGAAAGGATAAAAACGATAGTGATGTAACTGGTTTTGTATCGATATTTAAATAACAAATAAATAAAATTATTGATATTGTCATAAATATCAATAATTTTATGAAGAAATGTCGTACTTTTTTAAAAGCCTTGATTTTTTTTTTTTACACTTAGGTCATAATATTTTTTATTTTTATTTAGCACATTTGATAGGTCCTTATCTAAGAAATGTTCCGTTACAATATGATTCACATATTCTGGGACACTCTGTATATACTGTTGAGATGCCTATTTCCCTAAATTTGTCCTTACAAGGTAGTTCTTTTCTTTTTGAAATATTAATTATAATAATAATAATATTATTCTAACACATACACACAACACCATCTAGCCTAAACTGAGCAGAGCTTGTACTAGACAATGGATAAACATACATGTATACGTTTTTTTTTTGTAAGTACATACATATTATACATAGAAACACCCAGACCAAGACAAACATCCATGTTCATGCACACAAATATTTGACTTGTGCGGGAATCGAAGCCGCGACCTCAGCACGTCTGAGTCAGTCGGTTACACTAAGGTTCATATCAAAATTTTAATTTTCCGTTGTTGTCTCCCATACCGATACGCATATTTATATAAATAACAATCATAATGTCAACCCTGATTACAAGCAGTCCCACTGCATCTCTGTTGGCGTAGGATTCTTCTCAGTATGAGAATGGTTAGAACATAGCCATCATATCCACATATCCATATAGATCATATATTCGTTAGATTTTAAATTAGATTATTGAGCATAAATGTCTTGACAGATCTGATGTTAAAGTGGTTGGTATGCATGCTGGTGTGCGGAGTGTGGCAGAGCGCAGCGCTGGACAACGGGCTCGCCCTGACTCCTCCGATGGGGTGGCTTACGTGGCTGCGGTATGGCTGCACCATCGACTGTGGCGCTAAGCCAACTGAATGTATAAGGTGGGGATCAGATGCTAAACCAATAGAATGTATAAGCAAAGAAAACGGACCCTGGCTAAACATCGACGCACATTTGTGCAGTTAATTGTGGATTGATTTAAGGATGTAACACTACTGAACCTTAATAGGTCTACCGGCGTGAATATGTTAGTCCTCCTATATGTTAGTAATTAAATAATAATACTCACTTGTACCTAATGGGGATACTGTACTGCCGAAAACGAAGTCGATAACAACACGTATTTGATAAATATTAATAATATATGCTCTTATAATTAGTAAATGAATTAATAAGCATACATTAGGCGGACTGCCTCGGTGGTGCGATAGTAGTGGATGCAACTGCTGAGCGTGAGATGTGTAGTTTGTTATTCCGGCTCAAAGCATTATTAGGACTTTCTACTGTTCCCGGTAGATGGCGACAGGCTCGTCCCTTATTAAGTGGGTCTTAAGACCACTATTGGCTATATTACACATCTGCCAATCTCTATTATAAGTAACAAAAAGACGTGAGACTATGTTTGTTTGTAACACTAATCGCTATTCTGTTTAACGTAATTATTTACCTAAATGTGTTTCCAGTGAGCAGCTAATCAAAAGAACAGCAGATCTGATGGTGAGCGAGGGATACCTAGAAGCGGGGTACCAGTACATCATCATAGACGACTGCTGGCTGGAGAAGAGCAGGGCGCCCGACGGCCGCCTCGTGGCGGACCGCACGCGGTTCCCCAACGGGATGAAGGCCTTGGCTGCCTATGTTAGTAAACATACTAACATAACATCTGCTTATTTCGTTTTTATATGTATATACTAATGTAGGTACCTACACTACCTACTATCCTGAACCAAATTATGAGTGGGTAATTAGCTATATTTGATGACATTATTTTGTTTTCCTTTTTAAGGGGGCAACTTCCGCATAACATTTTATACCCGTGTCGCAGAGGACTTTACAGATAGGTATTGAAACAACGGACACAAAGACCGTCTAGACACGTCGCAACTATTTGTGAATCACGAGATCCATATAGGTATCGAAACCACTACCCTTGGCTCGGCAGTGGCGAGGCATCCACACTTAATCCACTGCGCCATCATACTTAATCAGACGTGTAAAACAATTTTTATTCATGTGTACCTTACTATATTCACCACCAAGTCAAATGTTATAATGTGAAAGCTTGCGAAGGTGTTCAGGTGTTTGTTATTCAATCATGAGTCTACCGTTATACGATTTGGATAAACCATGGCACATGGATACAGCATGACTGGGATTAAAGAAAAAAACGTTGCCGGAATGCATTTTAGTGTTATAACGGTGGCGAAGCCAGAGGCAGTAGCGGACTAAGCCCGTGAGAGGCCCGGGGCGGAAAACTTGAATGAGGTTTAAGAAGTTTATGAAATTGTACGGGCCGCTCCTTTCGCCCACCGCTAGTCCGCAACTGGCTGAGGGCAGAAGCCAATAACATATAAATGGTATATTATTGTTGTCCACCACGTGGCAGAGGTCGTTGACCAGTTTCGCTATGATTGTCCCCGGCAGGTCCACAGTAGAGGTCTGCAGTTCGGTATGTACGAGGACTGCGGCGCGGCCACGTGCGCCGGCTACCCCGGCGTGGAGCGCCACGAGTCGCAAGACGCCGCTACGCTCGCCTCCTGGGACATCGACTACCTCAAGCTCGACGGATGTTACTCCGATGTTCACGACATGAAACATGGTACTGTATGGCACAGATGCATATATAGATATAAAATAAATCTCTGTTTCCCTTGGCCACGCCATAACTTGAGAACAACTTAACCGATTTCATTCATCTTTTTTTTAAGTTTTCACATACTTTGTACAAGGTTCTTACGCAGTGGTGTACCTATAGGGCAGGGCTGGCAAAATTCCACGGGCTCCCGACTCGAGTGGGCTCCGGCCCAAGAGGCCGCGAGCTCAGAAATAACCTAACACTTTTAACAAAATGTTGTACATACTTAAGTACCTAAAATTATTATTATTTTAAGTTATTAAAATAATATTTTTTAAGTAGGTACCTACTTACTTCGAGCACGCCACGATCGTGGCGGTAAGTCCCGTGTTTGAGGAGTGGCTGGAGAGGTGGCATGGCGCCCTCACCTTCCGGCTGACACAGGTTCTGACTGGCCACGGTTGTTTTGGCCAGTTCCTGTGTCGTATACGCCGGCAAGAGACGCCCGGTTGTCACCACTGCGGCGACTGCCGCGACGTTGTTGAGGACACGGCGCTGCACACTTTGGCGGTTTGCCCCGCCTGGGCATCGCAGCGCCGTGAGTTGATCGCGGCAGTCGGATCGATTGCCCTCTCGCTCCCGACCGTAGTTCAGTCTATGGTCTGGAGTGAGAGGTCGTGGAACGCCGTCGCCTCCTTTTGTGAGGAAGTAATTTCCATCAAGGAGGCGGCGAAGCGGGAGAGGGAGCGTTTAAACCCTCTCTCCAACCGCAGAGCCGGGCGCCGGAGGACGCGCGATGACCTCCAGCCACCCTGAGGTTTGACCTGGGGGTGGCGGGCTTTGTGGGCCTGATTGTTCCTGAGAATTAACTGATGAAAACGCTATAATATGACGATTTAAGCTTTGCTGGATAGTAATATAACAAATGTGTTTTATTTATGCTTTCGATATTTAATGTAGGGCAACACAACGCAGGATGCATAAAATATGATTTTTGTACGAACAACGAAACTATTCAACTGATTAAACAATATGCAAGTACCGGAAGTCAATATTAGTTTCTTGTTTTAAGAATGCTGTAGGACAAAATGTGGAAAGCAAACTAATAAGTATGTCGAATAGGTTCATCAGCTCTACTTCCTACTGATAGGTACGTCTGTGTCGAAAGTAGAGCTAATTTTGCTGTTGTCTCATATTTCAGAAATAAGAATATTCTTTCGAAAATGGTATGGCATCTTACCATTTTCGAAAGAATAGATTAAGAGTAAATAAAGCAAAATCGGTACGCTAAGAATAGCTAGGTACGTGTTGTTTAGTAGTTAGTAAATAAGAGTTATTTCTGTTGAATAGTATACCCTGCATTCGGCAAATTGCTGAACGCCACCGGCCGCCCCATTCTGTACTCGTGCAGTTGGCCGTATTACGAAGAAGTTAATAACATAGTGGTGAGTAAGTACTCTTTGTCTCGGATCTTATAACAAGCAGCGAGTCATTTTACCTACGGATACTTACTATCTTACTTTTATAACAAATTATAAAAAAAAATATATGCTATAATTTATCTATTCGTAGCTAAAACGACTCGTTTCTTGATTTATTAACCGGCCTTACTGGATTTCATCCCAAGTAATGATATTTGAACTTCTTTAGAAAATCTGATGAGATGTTATGAATAATTTAATATTACCAAATGTAAATATATTGTAACGGCTAGTGCCATCTGACGGCACTGTGGGGCAGACTCGGCAGTCCCTTCTAATAATTTATTACAGCACCATCTATTGACATCTTACGGAACTCCTAGAAAACTCCAGAAACGCTTTACCGCTTTTTCGCCGACGTCAGGTGGACCACGTGACATCGCGGCTGCAGCGGAACCATCTAGTGCAGCTCACTCGCCGGTGAATCCCGACCTTGTGACTCTGATGGCGTTTATGCAGGAGCAAGCACTCCACCAGGAAGAGCAGGCACGCCGCCAGGAGAAGCACGCACGCCGCCTCGACGATCAGCTTCAACGCGATAAGGAGGAGGGTATGCGCCGCCAGGAGGAGCAGACACGCTGCCAGGAGGAGCAACTGATGATGTTAAAATACCTCAGCGCAACGGTTGGCAAGGAGATGAAGGAGGTGAAAGAGCAAGTCTAACGCCACGAAAGTCGCATCGCCGAGGTGGAGAAAACGATACACGGGATCAAGGCTGGAGATGGCATCGTGACACCTACGGTTGTGGCGCCTTCAACACGAGGCTTTAAAGTCCCACCATTCGACGGCTCATCGTCATAGTCAGCCTATAAGATCCAGTTCGAGGCCGTCATGAAATCGATCGGGTGGACGCAAGAACAGGCTCTGATTGCTCTCACCTTGGAGCTTCGCGACCAGGCCTTGACCATGCTAGAAGCGCTTGGTCAAGACGTCACGTACGAGAAGCTGTTGGAGGCATTGGAAGCGAGATATGGCGACGCACACCTGGAACACGTGTTTTGCGCCCAGCTGAAAGACCGATCGCAACATGTTGGTGAAACCTTGCAGCAGTGGGCCCTGGAGGTGGAGAAGCTGGTTCGAAAGGCGTACCAGTCCTCACCTGCGCTCATCGACGGGAACCTCGTTCAAGCTTTCACCGACGGGATCCGAGACCTGGAGGTTAGGGCCGCAGTGAGACTCGGACACTTCAAAAACCTGAAGGATGCCCTAGCCCACGCTTTGGAGGTGGAAGCAGTGCGACGGGACGATCGCGCTCACCGTATCAGGGAAGTGTCGACTTCACCCCGGTGCTATAGCTGCGGCGAAAGAGGCCACATCAGGTTGAGCTGCCCGAAGCGAAGGAGTCCACGTAGCAGAAAGCAGTCGCCGGTAAGAGAAACACCTGATGTGCCTGCCGGGCAACAACAGCAGGGAAACGCCAAAGTTCAAAGAGCAAGGTACGACGTGTCTTCTCTCTTAAAGGACTGCCGTAATAACCTGTCGAGAGAAGAAAAGAACAAGGCTGAGACGATGTTAAACCGGTTTGCCGACATCTTCTCGACCAGTGATGCTGACATAGGCAAGACTGCCCTAGTTCAACACAATATAAACACAGGCAATGAGGTACCGATCCGCCAGCGACCAAGACGTGTACCAGTGGCACGAGAACGCGAAGTTGACGCTATGATCGAAGGTATGGTAAAAGAAGGCGTGATTGAGCCTTCGTCCAGTCCATGGTGTTCACCAGAGGTTTTGGTGAAGAAGAAGGATGGCAGCATACGCTTTTGCGTAAACTATCGTCGGCTAAATAACATCACAAAAAAAGACAGTTACCCATTGCCAAGGATTGACGACACTCTGGATACGCTAACGGGGATGAAGTGGTTTTCTACTTTAGACCTGAAAAGTGGCTACTGGCCGGTCGAGATACACCCTTGAGATAAGGAGAAGACAGCATTCTCCACAGGCAAAGGATTGTGGCTATTCAATTTCATGCCTTTTGGATTGTGTAATGCCCCTGCCACTTTTGAGAGATTGATGGAACGGGTACTTACTGGATTGATTGGAGACGCCTGCCTGGTCTACTTGGACGATATTATCATAGCAGGACGCACCTTTGAGGATCACCATCGCAACCTGGAACGCGTGCTCTCGAAGATTCGAGGAGCCAACCTGAAATTAAGTAAAGAAATGCGCATTGTTCAGGAGGCAAGTGAATTTCTTAGGACATGTGGTCTCCGAAAAAGGCATCCAAACGGACCCGGATAAGATTATTGCTGTCAAGGACTGGCCAGTTCCGGAGAACAACACAAAAGTCAGGGCATTTCTTGGTTTGTGTTCCTACTATCGACGGTTTGTAAGGAACTTTGCTGACATCGCCCGGCCTCTGCATAAGCTTACCGAGGATTAGATAAAGTTCTGCTGGAATGAGAGCTGTGACGTCGCATTTCAGAAGCTGAAGGACCGTGTATGTAATTCACCGGTTCTAGGCTATCCTGACAATGAACATAAATTTGTAGTAGATAAAGATGCCAGTAACTCTGGCATTGGTGGCGTGTTATCTCAACGTAAAGGAGAGCATGAGGTTGTAATAGCGTATTTCAGCAAAGCCCTATCCAAACCTGAAAGGAACTACTGTGTCACGCGAAGGGAACTTCTAGCTGTCGTAAAGACATTGCAGCATTTTAGCAAATATTTGTTGGTGCGGAAATTTCACCTGCGAACTGACGACGCTGCATTGAAATGGCTACTACAGTTTAAAGACCCAGAAGGACAGGTAGCAAGATGGATTGAACAACTACAGGAATTCGACTTCGTAATACAGCATCGCAGTGGCAAGTCACATAGTAATGCGGATGCCCTGTCGCGTAGATCGTGTCCCGACCAGTGTAAGCACTGCGCCAGGCAAGAGGCCAAGCAGGAAGGACTAGTGAGGATGTTGAGGATGGATCTTAGCGAAAACTGAAAGGAAACTCTGTAGAGAACGCAACAAGAGGACAAGACATAAGACCCATCCTCGAATGGAAGAAAACAGGTGCTTCGAAACCAATGGCAATGTGCAATGTGCTCTATCACCAAGAGTTACTGGGCACAATGGGAAAGCTTGGTTATCCAGGTTGGAGTTCTGTGCCATGCCATGGGAGAATGCTCGAAGTGTTTTACAACTCTATTATAATGGGAGTTCGGGTCACATGGGAGTTAAGAGAACTCTGATTAAGATCCGGTAATGATTCCACTGTCGAGAATACGTTGAGGACTGGTGCCGCAAATGCACGAGTTGTGCTGCCGTGAAGGGGCCACACACTCGCAGCAGGGGTGCATTAAAGGTGTACAATGTTGAAGCCCCGTGGGAACGTATAGCATTAGATGTTGCCGGACCGTTTCCTGAAAGCCAAAGTGGAAACAAGTACTTCTTGGTGGTCATGGATTACTTCACGAAGTGGCCGGAAGTGTTCGCAATTCCCAATCAAGAGGCATCTACGGTGGCCGACAAGCTGGTCCATGAAGTCTTTTGTCGTTTCGGGGTGCCGTTAGAAATCCAGGGTGACCAAGGTCGGAACTTCGAGTCTGAAGTATTTAAGGAGTCATGTCGTGTGATGGGTACCCACAAAACGAGGACGACTGCTTATCATCCGCAATCAGACGGCATGGTTAAACGATTTAACCAGTCTCTGGAAAGATATCTGGCGAAAGTCGTAGAAAGCAAACAAAGGGATTGGGACAAACACATTCAACCGTTTCTCCTGTCATACCGTAGTGCCGTTCACGAAAGCACATCAATAACACCTGCTTTCGCTAACTTCGGAAGAGAACTACGATTACCTGCAGATTTGATCACCGGCATCCCACCTAAATCTACACGCAGCATAACAGATTATGCGAATGATTTGCGCAACAGGATGAATGTTGTATACGAACACATCAGACAGACCGGTCAGCAGATGTCTGAGAGGTTGAAGACCTGTTACGATCGGAAGGCGAACAATAAAGGCTTCGAGGAAGGATCGCTTGTGTGGTTACATAATCCGGTACGCAGAAATGGAAAATCTTCTAAGTTGCAGGCAAAATGGGATGAACCCTATCGCATAGTCACTAAGATGAATGACGTCACCTACCGGATCCAGAAAGGACCACGAGGTACACCAAAGATCGTTCATGTGGATCGATTGGCACGCTACTACGGATCCAACAATGTTCGGGACGAACATGTCTAAGAGGGGGGCAGTGTTACGGCTAGTGCCATCTGACGGCACTGTGGGGAAGACTTAGCAGTCCCTTCTAATAATTTATTACAGCACCATCTATTGACATCTTATGGAACTACGTATTTGTCGGTACGAGTCGTGTAGAGAGAACGCTGGCACATTCTCGAATCATCGCGCTGTTACGTACCGTGTATGATATTTTCTAGAAAACTCCAGAAACGCTTTACTCGCGTATGAATAGAGCGCACGCGCACAGCCGAGTTAGTTTACTATCGTAAGCGGTCAAGTGTTCATCGAAGCGAACGGAAGCGAAAATACTACGGAGTTTGAAGCAGTTACAGTGGAAAAGTGTAGTATATATAGTGTTTGTTGTGTATTAAAGTTAATTGTGTGCTAGAATAAAACGTGTTTTAGTCAGTAATATTATTTTGTATTCTTATCCGTCGAACCCAGCACCTAACAATATGTTGTTTGTACTTAGCCACCCTATTGATCATTAGGCATACCTAATAAAGATCAGTATTTCCAACAGCCGTAAGTAAACAACGAAAATCTTCAATAATTCTATTCAATACTGTCGCTTCTAGAATCTTGGGTGGGTAAAATTCTTCTGTCGAATAGTTTTAAAACATTGTAGAGTAGTAAAAGTTTGCAAATCCAAAATATATAACGCTTAGAGTTTCGTGTATCATATTTATAATTTAAACGTTTGTTAACTGACAGCCAAACTACAGCGAAGTGGCTAAGCACTGCAACATTTGGCGCAACGCCGTCGACATCAGGAACTCGTGGTCGTCGGTGAACGCCACCATCACTTGGTTCGGGGACAACCAGCGACGACTCGTGCCGTTCGCAGGGCCCGGACATTGGAACGATCCTGATATGGTGAGGATTTACTACCTATCTCTCTATGTTTCTATGTGACTTGCTGTAGATCGTGGTCGTAGTAAAATAAGAATAAGAATAATTTATTTCTGCATAAAAGAAATTACAACAAATTTAGTTATCATTGGTATAGATATTAAGCTCAAGGCTTGTATCGCCGAGACTTAAAAACTTAACATAAGGCTTAAGCTATAAATAATTTCACATTTATTATACCTATCGTGCACCGGCTCAATTAGCAAATTTAACAGAAATAATAATTCTAAATATAACAATGTTATAACTAATAAGTATGCCTGAATAAGCAAATAGTTTACATCATTTTCTTAAACTAATAGTGTCTCGTGTGTGTATGTGTGTGTGTATGAATGTGTGTATGTGTATGTGTGCGTGTGTGTGTGTGCATGCGTATGTGTGCGTGCGTGTATGTGTATGCGTGTGTGACTCTCCAGCTGTATATCACCTGATAGTTACTAGGATACCTCTGTTTCTTGATATGTTGGAGTCATCAACCAAGATTCTATTTTATGTTTGATTTTACTCGTTGGTAAATTTTTGATTTCATCTATGTGACTATTGACTATATTATAAACATAGGGCAGTAGAAATGTGTAAAGGTGTTTAATGAAACTAGTTTTTCTAGCGGGGATCTGGACGCGATAGATACGGCGTTGAATGAGAGCTGAATGCTCAGTGGATCAAAAAATCTTTCTATGTATGGCGAAATGAAAACATACAGAGACTCGTATATGTATATACACGAATGGGTAGGCAGAGACGTATCACCCACATTTTTATAGGTTCCCGTTATATCTCTATCTTCCGTGTTATAATTAATTGTGCCCAGGTAAAATGTAGTCACCCTATGTTTGTGTACAAGCTCATGCCAGACTAGTGTGAATCATGAATTATCATCTTAGCTGAAAGACGTCCATTGCTAAACATAGATTTTCCTTAACGAAGACTTTCTACACAGAAAGGTCTTGGGCCGCCTGCATGTACCCATTTCCCGCGACCCTTACCAGGTCGTCGGTCCACCTTTTGAGAGGCCTACCGCGGCTGCATTAGCGGTGCGTGGCGAGCGCTCCAGACGTTTTTTGTCCCAACAGCTATCGGTTTTGCGAGCTATGTGATCTGCCTACTGCCAAGTCAGCTTGGCTATCCGGAGAGCTTGTGCTAATATAAATACCGTATCAGAGAAGGAAATATGACATTCACCGACTCGGATGACGAACTCCTGACCTAATGAATCTATAAGCATAAACTTAATGGTAAGCGACGAGTTACAAAACGTCGATTTACTCAAATAGGAAATAAACAGCTAAATACGATATAAAAATCTTTTAAACACCAACCACATTATTCTTTAAAGACTTCTGCCGCACTAGAGATTTTTCTTCTATACCGCGAGCGCGAGCGGAGGGAACTCACAAGCATTGATACGATACACGCGGAACAACTATTTATTCACACAAATGTTTGTCTCGTTTGAGGATCGAGCCCTCCGCGCACTGGCAGTGGCGAGAAGACCATTGAAACCAGAACGCTATCTGTGCAGACGTTCTAATATTAAATGTAGTAATTAAGTAATTACACGATTATTTGGTCACTTGCGGTGTTTAAGCCCGGAGCACTCGGTGTAATGATGATTACGAATTGAACTAGATACTTAACAGCTGCGCCATAACAAGGTACTTATCAAATTGTTTACTTAATTTTAGCTAGTGATAGGCAACTCCGGGCTGACGGTGGACCAGGCGCAAGTACAGATGGCGGTGTGGGCGGTGTTAGCCGCGCCGCTGCTAATGAGCGTGGAGCTGGCCTCCATCGCACCAGAGTTTAAGGAGATCCTACTGAACCGAGATGTTATCGCCATTAACCAGGACAAGCTTGGCCGACAAGGGCTAAGAGTTTGGAAGGATAAAACCTCGAACGAGGTAAGTGGCTAACCTAATGAGCCAACTGTGTTAGGCATTATGTACCTACTTATTTTCCTCTACTACATAAAGATGGCATTACAAGTCAATAATTTTTGGTATATTTTGAACTTAAAATAAAAGCTTCATTTTATTTTATTATGTTTACAGCGGCGTGAACTGGAAGTGTGGAATCGAGAGCTTTCTGAAAATAGTTTTGGTGTAGCATTCGTGAACCGCGGGGATAATGCCGCTAACGTCTCGTTCACTCACGAACAAATGAAGCTGCCACAACAGGAGTACATTGTGCATGATCTGTTTAAAGTCGAAAAAGAAAGGTCTTTCAAGCCAAACGAAACATTTGCTGTTGTTGTAAACAAAACAGGCGTAAAGTTTTATAAATTTATTCCAACTAAAATAAATAGTGTGTGAACTTATAATATTTAATTAACCTTTACCTTATCACATTGATATTTAATAAGTACTCGAAATAGTAATTAATGTGAACCTAACAAGTGTACATAGAAATACTACCTAATATTTATATTGTAGAGATATTCCTCAAGTACTCAAACTAGGCAACTATGTTATTCCCAATAGACCATTGGACTGCCATGCTACGTATCTAACCTACTAATAATAGGTACGTCTCCAGAAGGTAATGATGTATTGTTAAAGAAAACCATCTGCACCTCAAAGTGTTTCTTCATAATGCTTTAGGAAGTAATTATGTCAAGTCTACTAACCCCTACTGGACCCAACTAGCAACGTATTACGAACAAGAGCAATATTGCTCAAACCGATGGCTCACGGACCACCACAGGATTTGAAGTAACCCGCCGACGCACTACGAAATCTACGCCAATAAGGGAAAACCAACACATTACTAAAGCAATTACCAATCATTATTGGTCCCTCCTCTATTAAGCAGAATTTAAAGCCATAGTCCTTACATACATTTACTGCATCTGATAGGTTTTCTATTTCGTAGTTTTCGTACAATTCACGTTGGTGTACCGACAGCTGTTCTTAAGTGTGCCAAGGACGGGCCAAAAGGTTTGTTCACATTTTTGTTTTATTTCTATTGGAGAGAATATTGTGTATTTTGGGGAGTGTGATTTCCACCACTGCCCTAGTGGCACAACGTTAGTGGTAGGCACAGCAAACCACAAAGAGCGACGGAGAAGACTCCAAAACAGGTGGCTATGTCTGTATTATTGTACCTACAGAAAATCGGAACACACCCATGCTCGATACTTCATTACCTACTGTATAATAATATATAAAGGTTATACTGTTCTGTAGGCCTACCATACAACGTATATGCCGAAGTTTCAAACCGACTCTACTCGTACCGTTATACACATTTATTTCAAAATTTGTCCTGAATTTCGGTACGTAATATCTTGATGTCCTAAACCCTTTCATTGAGTAGTCCGGAATAATGTCATTTTGAACAAGAATTCCGAAGAAACTTCTTTGTAAGTTTTTTTCGTTCTACCCGATGTTTCGGATATATATTTTCATGGTAGAGCTACTGGCTTCTCGGTGCCTATAATTTTATCTATGAGCTACAAAGCTAAAGTACAAGTACAAAACGAAAGTACTCTAAGATGTTGGGACAACGCCCTGTTCCATGAAACATGAAATGAAAATAAAAATATTTATTTGCATTAAACATGTGTGATACATTGCAGCATTGATGTTATACAATTTGAAGTTCAGCATGTTCTACCTGTATAGATATAGGTGTACAAATGAGTGTAGTATAATAGTTACATAGAATAATACAATAATAATGTTACGCGCTGGGTTCGACGGATAGGAATACAAAACAATATTACCGACTAGAACACGTTTTATTCTAGTACACAATTAACGTTAACACACAACAAACACTATACTACACTTTTCCACTTTGACTGCTTCAAACTCCGTAGTATTGTCGCTTCCGTTCGCTTCGATGAACACTTGACCGCTTACAATAGTAAAACTGACTCGGCGGTGCGCGTGCGCTCTATTTATACGCGGGTAAAGCGCTTCTGGAGTTTTCCAGAAAACGTCACACACGGCACGCAGCAGCGCGATGGTTCGAGAATCTGCCAGCGCTTTCTCCACTGAACTCGTACCGACAAATACACAGTTCCGTAAGATGTCAATAGATGGTGCTGTAATAAATTATTATTAGAAACCGCCGAACCTTCCCTACAGTGCCGACAGAGGGCATTAGCCGTAACAATAATTTAATTAAGAATACTATTAAAATTATGGTAAATAATTAAATATAAATTGTAAAATCGTATAAAGACAGTAAAGTTCAAATTAAAATCAAATTAAAATAAAAATAAAAATCATTAAGCACAAATAATTAATATCAAGTATTGTTAAAAGAAACGAACGCATATAGTAATATTATATTTCACAAAATGTTTAGAATGAGTCAGTTAGAAAATCTTTTAAATTATAATAACACTTAGAAGCTAATAAATCCCTAAGCTTTTTCTTAAAAGAAGTTATGTCTAAACTTTTTAAATTATTTGGTATTTTATTATAAATAGTAGGTCCCATGCAGAGAATACTTTTTTTCATAAGTGATGTTTTAGCCGGGTGCATCTTTAACTTAGTGTTATCTCGGCGATACCTAACTACATTATCTGCTAGTCTTGGAAATAGCTGAGGGTTGTTTCTCACAAATATTGCGAGTTCTAAAATATATATTGATGGAAGTGTTAGAATTTTATACTGTGAAAAATAAGGTTTACAGCTGTCTGCTGTATAAAGTTCAAACAAAGAATGAGACATCTTTTCTGCACCTTAAAGGCCTGTTCAAAGTCAGGCGAGTTAGCTCAAAATATGATGCCATATCTCAATACTGTAGCTATCAGTCCATGGTATGCCGTTAAAAGTGATTCAACATTGAGAATAAAAGACAGCTTATGAAGTGCATACGCACAGCTACTGATCTTTTTAGTTAGGTTATTAATATGTGTTTTCCAATTAAGCCTTTGATCAATTGTTAACCCTAGAAATGTTGCGATTGTAGTTTCAGTGATTATATTATTTTGATGAAAATATTAATGTTAGATGAAATATTAGGTCTTTGAGAGAAATACATTATTTTTGTTTTACTTATATTAATTTTAAGGTTATTGGTTTCTAGCCATTGAATAATTGAATTAAGGGCATTATTTATGTCAGATTCGAATAAATTTTTGTCTTTATATGCCACAGTGACTGTGCTATCATCAGCTAAAAGTGACATTGGATGCTTTGTCACTTTTGGCAGAAGATTGCACATATTGGATTAGTTTTATCTACATTTACAATAACATTATCCAAAAAATCATATATGGCCAAATTTATGCTCTTTTTGCCTAAATCCTTTCTGTTCCGAACAAAGTATGTTAAATTTTTCGAAGTACCCATTAATTTCTTTGTAGATGAATTTTCAAATATCTTTGCAAACACAGATATCAAAGCTACTGGACGATAACATTCCATAAGCTCTCTATTTTGTTTTTTAAATAAGTGTTTAATTAATGCCGTTTTTAACGCGTCTGGGAAAATTCCAACACTAATGCAGAGGTTAAGGATATGACTCAGATGTCCGCAAATTTGGTCGTTGACATATTTTACTACTTTTGTACTTATTTCGTCACATCCAACGCTATTACTATTTCTTAAGTCTTTTTTTATTTTATTAATATCCAACGGCAAACTAGGATTCATAAATATTGAGACGGTACTTTTATTTAACAGGGAGATAACGTTTTTTCTTTGTTATTCGAAGGGACAATTCTATCAACAAAATAATTGTTAAATGCGTTTGCAATTCCCATAGGGTTGGTGATAATCATATTTTGCGATTTAATTCTATCAATTGTGTTAGTAGGCACATTAAATTTTAAATTGTTTATTATTTGCCAAGTTGTTTTACTTTTGTTCTCAGAATGTTTTATTTTGTGGTTATTTTGTACTCTTTGTGTCAATCTTATAATTTTGCGTAATACTTTTGTATAGTTCAAATAAGATTTTTTATTAGCATGTGTCGGATTTCTTCTAAAGATTTCCAACATCTGCCTTTTTTTCTACACACAATTTGATGCCACTGGATATCCATTTTTGTTTTCTCGTAACTTTTGTAGTGACAAGTCGATATGGGAAACACAAATTATATAACATTTTAAAGTCTTGCATAAATGCTGCAAAAGCGTTGTTTGGATCGCTGGTTTTATAAATATCTGAAAATGAAAGGCTATCTAAGCAGGTTTTGAATTTATTCATATTTTCTATACTATAATCTCGACGTTTTGCTCGCCAGCAATCGATAACACATTTAGTTTTAATAGGGCACTTTAGAACTTGCGCTGTGTGGTCCGATAAAGCAAATTCTATCACTTCCGTCTTACAATTTTGTTTAAAGTTATGTGCAAAGTTATCGATGCATGTTAGAGATTTTAGTCTTGTGGGTACTTTTAATGCTAGAGTACAGTTAAAATTTAGTAGCAAGCATTCCAACACAACTGTGATATTATTTGTCTTAAGCGTATCAATATTATAATCTGCAGCTAAAACAATATTGGTCGAAACGTCAAGCATATAAAAGGTAAACATTATGCATGATCGCGTTAATACCCGTTACATATTATATATATATATCATGCAACGCGAAAGTTTAAAGTTATTAAAACAATATTATTTATATTCATTTTACATAATTTAATCATTTTTTTCCAATTTACAGAAAAACATATTTAAATTATCAGGCTTAGGAATTCTATAAATACAGACAATAACTATTCCATAATCAATTAGTTTTACGGCGCAACATTCGAAAAGGCCCGATATAGATAGTTGGCTTATCTCCGGTACCTACGTCTTTCCAGAGCAGTATTGACTAGTATGCACGGTACACCTCTCTTGTTTAAAAGTCTACTAAAACTAGATGCACATTCAAGTATTTTTCGTTTCCCGCCATCATATAATGCTCTGTGATACAGAGTACATCTATGCTTGAGTCTCTGTCAGCTAGTTCGTCTAAGCAAATAGCTAATTCATCTGTTTTGTTTATGAAGCCGGCTATGTATGTATTAACGAAAAAGCTGAGTTACCTCTTCTCTAAATTTAAGAATATGAGCTGATTGGTGACTTGTTTTATTAGTGTTATTATTGTTAACGTTGGTCTCGTTAATTATGGATAGATCCACTTGTATGTTATTGTTATTAATTTTATAATTAATTTAATTTTTATATGTAATTAATTTTACCAGTAGTGTAGGAGAACATATTTCGTGTTAGATGAAGATTGCTATCCAAGAAATATGCATACCCAGTATTATGTAAGTCTAGAGAAAGCATATTGTTAAACATTTCAACCTTAAAGCTATATCTCGGTGCTCCTGCTACGTATGTAGGGGGGCAAATAACAACATTGGTGTAAGTGATTCTTTGCAGTGTTTGTCTTAATGTGTTTATTATACTAACAAAGTTACTTTCGTCCTCCTATGAAGAGCAAACAGTAATCGTAAAAGAGTAAAGTTGTTTAATTTTCCTTCAATGTTGTTAATTAACTCCTTTATAGTGCTATTGGGCATTGTGTAGTGGCAATAGTCGAAGTAATCTGCGAACACGTCTTCAATTAAGGACACAGACCCTCTGACTTTTCCACTGCTCAGAATGCATATTTTGTTCTTTTGTTTTGTCTTTCCGTTTTGTATAGTTTGCACTAACTTTTCACTTAGGTACAGCTTGTTCACAGTGATATGTGAAATCATTTAATTCACCGAGTGCACTCTAGCGATATCTTTGAAATAACTATTAAAGGAGCAATTGTTTTGTTCATGTGCGATTGCCGTTTCCCCATGGATAAAGGTTTCAATACGTTTATGTCCGTCTTAGTGTTAATTTTCTTATAACTTTCAATTGTTTTAAAGATTTATTTAAATCAGTTTTAAGGCTTAAGTTTTCAATATTTAAATTCTCAATTTCTTTATGAGCACTCATTAAATCGTTGGTTAATAACTTAATCTTATCATACAAATTTTGCACAACTTGACTACAATTCTGTGAGACATCTGGTAGGCTCATCATTGATGCATTGAATATATTTGTTTCTTCTTCAGAATAGATTTCATTAATTATATCATTGAGTGAGTTAGTTCTACATAATTTGCGGTATGTTATATTGTCATTCATTTTTGTCAGTAATTTATTTATAATCTGGATGTTTCGTTAAAATAGCGCCCTCTGTTGTTAGGGCATAAGACCAATTATTGTTGTATAGATAAATTGTTTTCTACATCACAACATCTAAGAGTACTTTCGTTACAACGCCACCTATTGTAAATATACAAAATTTTTAATAAGTAAGATAAAAGTATATTATTAATTGTGCTATATAGATATACTGATAAAATATATAAAATTGTAAACTTAAACTACCTAGTTGTAAAAAACAATTCTTAGGTAGTGTATTGTAGCAGCAAGCTAAATTAAATCTGCAGCGTAGAACGGAACAGACACTATAACCCACAGACATAATATACAACAACTTAGTAATATATACCATTAAGCACACACCGGGAGAATGACATTAGTTCGTGAAACGGAACAGCGGCCAAACGTAAACAAAATATTTCAAGTGAACGAACTTGACGTTAATTTAAAATTAGGAAAACAAATAATGTTTTACATAAAAAGATAATTGAGCTTATCGAACGCAGTGTTTCAGTACCGAGATTGTTATTATCGTCGAGTGTTAGATAAAACGCTCAATGTCAAAGTATTGTACATTGTAATAACTTGTTTGAAAGGCAGGAAACACCTCAGGAAATGATACAAGTTTGGAAGTGATGACTAATTTTTACTAGCTCTCTAAAACTATGGGTACCTCATATAAAGATATTTTTAAATTATACGATGTGATCCAGAACGGGAGCGAAAGGTATGTATTTACTTAATTGTACCTGTACATATAAGTTTTCACTTTGTTGTCTTTTGATCGAGTTTACAAACACCTGCTGATCACTAAAAGAATTTAAAAACAAGTTTATCTTAGTTATTGATTATCTCAGGATGCACCTGCTGATAATAACAAATTGCTTTGGTTATAAGATTTTTATCTATTTTGCAATAATTAAATAGGTACTTATTTTTATCGGATTCGCAACTGGTATCGTAGTGGGGGGTCCATAATATCAATGTTGCACAATGTTATAATCCGTATTTTCCTCTTTCATCACAATAACATCATATTTAAAAACTCACTCTATATTTGTTATTTTATATTAAACTAGTTGTTGCCTGCGTCTTTGCTCGCGTATACCTTAGTTATAATAAAAGTATGATATGTTGTCTAAAACACCTCAATATTTATCTTTACAGTACTTACATACACGTGTTTTTAAATATAATTATATTTTTAATGATACCCAGTATTTTGCAAGGACTAAATAATACATCTGCAGTTTGTCTCTTAACAGAAAATTTATTCCGAAAGTACTTTTAAAAAATAGCAATTTATGTGCAAGATTGTTGACTACATACATTATTTTATAATAATGTAATTACTAATATTTTTAATTTATTTAGATGCATGTTATGGCATTTTCTCTACTTTTAGGACTTTGGAGAGTCTTCTTAAAGAAACTCCAGTACAGATAAATCAAATAATACCTTGTAAGGGTATAGGAATATTGCATTTAGCTGTGGGCATTGAACCTGAGGAAAAATCTAAGAAATGCACGGAGTTACTCTTGAAACATGGAGGTGATCCTAATTTATGGTGAGCCATTTCCTGTTAATATTACACACGCATTTTGCCAGCTATAGTTTCAGGCCACAGAAAATAAGGAGTGCGCCGTTAACCAAGCACAGTTACAGAGGCCATGCTGTTTCTGAGAATTTTATACTAGAAAACCCAATACCACTGTCTGACCCAAGAAAACTGAGAGTATCACCATTATGGCAGTCTTATAACTTTATGTTTATATCAAGTAATATTAGGTATTACTGTTTAGAAAATTGTTTATAGTAGCATTAGGTGTTGATAACAATAGGCTCACCCATTACATCGAACCTAAATATAATACAATACTGCGGACATACAGGCATGTCTTTGTTATTTTATGTCACAATCTTAACTATTTTACACAGTTAAAGCAAAAACAGACAAATTTATAAAACCAGTTATAGTGATGCTGGGGAGTCATCTTTATAGGCCATATTAAGTAATGTCTTCAGCCCACACTTTATTTAAAACAAGTTGTTCTGACAAATAGCACTAGTTCCACCCACATATCTTGTAATTTTCTTAGCAAGTAGTTTTATTCTTTTATATTAAATAATTTTGTATCAATATAACTTCTTTTTATGTTTTGTGCATATATTTGCACTTCTATAAACCAATTCTCAGTTCTATTCAATTTTTTTACTCACTTTGTGTCAAAAACTTTCCTTATCTGCAATGAATCCATTGTATTATAGTGTAAACAAAATCATAAGTCCTTAATATAAAATATACATTTATCTCCTTGTTTTGTACAAAGTATTGCACCTGCTGTGCTACATTAGAGTGGCAGGTGCATCATTCCTCCTCAACATATTCATAACTTAAATTGAGCTTTAAGATCTCATTGCATAAAGTTTACCAGCTTGTCTTGTATGAATCATACCATCAACCAGTATCAATCCACATAACTTATAACAATTACGAAATCTCAAGAGTTAATCAGATGAACCAAGGTTAATCAAGTTAAATTGGATCTTTAATAATAGTAACATTGAACTTTATGAATTGTATTGTAAAGGGTTTTGTCATATTATGTATAATACTTTATTAGATTAAGAGAAACAGACTCGCCCACTGTTACGCGGGACTTACAACAGTCTCGACATTACATGTGTGTATATGTAACATAGGTACTCCTCTGTTTCACCTTATATATATATTGCACACGCAAAGAATCGGATCTGAGATTTCACGACCAATCAGTCAAACATGCAGTTATGCTGTCGCAACTAAAATATCAGTCCATATAATATAAATTGCTAGTTATAATTTAAAGACACCATTATCGCAGCAGACAGCTAAATTAGAAGTGTTTGGTGCTACGCATCCGAACAGCTCAGCGCTTTACATTTGTGCATTGCATCCACATTTGAGACGCGTTAATGTTATAATTTTATTCAACTTCCTAAGTCAGTTCGCAATCGAACAGCGACCGAGCTCAACTACCATTTAACCATGAAGTTTACCATTTAATTTACCATTTTTAATATTAATTAACCATTTAGTAACCAGTTAAGTGTTAAGATTTTTTACCAATATTGACTTTAGAATGAATATTATCTCTTAACATACCATTCGTAGTATCTATTTAAACGCAGTTACTCCTTAAATCTAATTTATTAAATATAAAAGAGCTCGCTCCGTTACAAGAAGCTACGTCCGAATTTCCCTACACCCTACGCCACGTAGGACTGTAATTGCATTCTGAATCTATGCTTAATCTGGTCTAGATTTATGTCTAGTGAAATCTATAGCTTTAAAAAGGTGTATGTCAGAAAATCTTCTATAATATTCAGTCGGCATAGCAGTCGGTGACTTGCCTTATCTTTAGATGTCTTATAGCTTGTCGTCGGTTGCTCCAATCCTGAGACCTGGAGCGGGTTGCCCCGTAGTAATACCTTCGGAATTGCTTCCTACAATATTAGGAACACTTTATATATAACTTTATATTATAACACTCCTAGGTACACTTTATGTACCAGCTAAATGCACGCCTACTGATGGATAGTTATAGTTTCCGCCTTACTTTATTTACCAACAAATATTGCTATATACACACTGTTATATAACCGAACTGATATTTGTACATTAGCAATGACGACGGCGTAACTCCGGTGCACATAGCTGCGATATGGGGCAAGCTGGACAACCTGAAGCTGCTGATCGGGTGCGGCGGGGACCCCTCGCGGCGCGACCTGGACGGACACTCGGCCTTCGAGTACGCCACGCGCGAGGAGCAGTGGCACGTCGTCGACTACCTACACAACGTCGTCGACCAGACCGACCACTCGCCGACAACGCAGTGCGCCTACACTTTAGATTTAGGTGAGCATTCCGCTAATTGTGGATTCGATTGCTTATACTTGGACCTCTGGTTGGAGTAGAAGAGTCCACTTGCTGCAATTTTCTGATGATGATACGGAGGAGCCGGCTGTCTCGAGGAAGAGTCCGCCTTTTATAGGAGACCTACGTGAGAGTAGTAACTTTGTTACGCACTGTAATAGTTCCGACGGTGCTTTTACTTAACTAGAATTCTTCATCTTTCGTTCGATCTTGAATTCTTTGCCGCAACGGTCGAGGTTCATACCGTGGTAAGCGCTTACCAATAGGCGGGCAGACAGAACGCATGTTGCCAATTAGATTATATAAAAAATTTGATAAGATTGAACTGTATTTCTAAATTATATAAAATTCCCATTCTTATCAACTGAACTGTTGTTGAAAAGAATGGGAATTTGGCGCGAACCATAATAAAAACGTTCATTTGATATTTTATTTTTTACGTATTACTCTAATAATACTACATACCTATTGTACCTAATTGGAATATAAAATGGATGTTGCGATCGGGTCGGTAAATACAGAAACATGGCCATATTGCTATGCTATATCAAAAACAAAAGAAAATATATTATATTTCCATTTGTTTTTTAATAATAATAATAATAATTTATTTCCAAAATCTATAGTTACAAATATTGTGTAAAGGTACCTATATATACATATTAAAAGTATAAGTACAAAGTGATTAAACTAGTAGAAAGGTCACCCATCCCTGTACTAGTTAAGAACTGTATCACAGGTGACGGGGCCTTACAATACAACAAATTCTGTAAACTAACACAAGGAACAGACTTAAGATATATTCAAGTATAGTGCTGTATATTATATAATATATTAACATAGGTAAAAACTTAAATACTAAATTAAATTAACACATCGCCAAAATAACAAATTTCGTAAATAAAGTATAGGTAACAATGTAGGTTATTATCTAATTCATTATTAAAAATATAGATACCTACATATTGTTCGTGTTGTAACCATAATTGTAGTTGTGTGTCTTAGCGACATAAAACCGCGCATCAGCAAATCGCAACACTGGGTCATTGTCTGTTATGTAACACTCGTATTGAGTTAATAAGTAATTATTTAATATAGAGTTCGGATTATTTACTAAGTTAAGCAGAAACAATATGATAAATATATCCTTAGGGTTTTCTTTAGGCGCCCTATAATTGATCGAGTTTAAGTACCTTTTCTCGGCCATGAGTCTCGCCGGGCAATCAGCAGAGCCTGTAATGTGATTACTAGGCTTCTTAAAATGCAAGCATGTTGCGCATTTAGGTCCCTCTCGCTTCGCGCAGTCTTTTATAGAATGGCCTTGATCACCACAATGGCCGCAAGTATAACTGCTCTCGCGACAAGGCTGCCGCGTGCCCATATTGCTGGCACTTATAGCAGCGATTTACCAGAGTGAATTCCCTCACAGGACAGGACGTTCAATTTATAAAGACTCTGTCATTAACGATGAGAGCTTTTCGTATTACTCCAGAAACTTCAAGGACGTAATTACAGGTCTCGGCGTTCTTTCTGCTTGATTTATGGCTTAATTTAATAGACCTAAGGAACGTCTCGAGATTAGTATCCTGAAGTTTATCAGCAATATTTCGATTATAGAGGCAAAGTGTAAACTTCAGTATCCTGCAGAGACGAAGGAACTCCTATTAGTAACACTCTAGGCTTACGTTTAAAGGGCTTGTCAATTTTAAGAGTCATGTTCATGGTCTGGACCTGCTGTTTAATATAAACATTTTAGAAAGACGTAATCCTGCTAAATTAATTAACTTGGTTGTCGTTGGCTTTCAATGAAGACTCGGCGGAAACACGGACGCTCGTGTTATAATTGGCGTGACCCAGTTGGGCCGGCGTCCATTACCGCGAGAGGGCCAGGAAGCGCGGAATTAAAGTATGAATATTATTTGAATAATTCGCTAGAAAAGGAAGTGAAACATTATAAATTATTTTTTAAATTGACACAACGGACTCAGTTGTTGAGATAACCTACTTTGACACATGATAACCAGTAGGCTCGACTTTTTAATTGTAGTTAATTTAAATTTCTCTATTTCCGTTCACACTTCGATAGATAGATACAATTTCTACTGCAGTAGAAATATTTCCTGTATCGTGGGGAACTTTACAAATATTCAAACAATGGATATAAAAACGCTCCCAAGCTCGGAACAACTAGTTGATTTATCAAACCACGTTTTATTTTACTGATAACTCATTACTTAGGCAACTTTCATTTAATTAGGAAAGTTAGGTTGCTCGGTATTACACTAAATCCTCACTGCATAAAAAGTAGAAATACTTATTTCACTAACGCGTACCACATGTGTGCTGCTCAGAGCCGCTGATAGCGTTTAAGGAAAGATACGAGTAGATCCGTGATAAAACGTATCACTTTTATTAGTTGATACATGAGAAACAATATAGCGTTAGAGTACGTGTTTCATAAAAAACGTTTCTTTCTAAGTAATACCTATTGTTTATCAATTACTCGTATCTTATAGTTTTTATTTTATTAACATAGCAGTAATTTATTTGGCATACCTAAGGCATGATCTCAATCAATCCACGTTACAGATAAACTATAAAATATTTAAAATATGTTCATTTAAATATCAAAAGATATTTTCCAGAACGAGTATCATTGACAACAGACCAAATAGTCGCCGAATACAAACCCATCGATGACAACGCACAGGAACCGGCCGCGCCTGACAGGAAGTCAGGACTCATCAATGAATGGTGCGAGAAGAACAGCCTCTGTATCAACAAGCTGTACCCGACCATAGTGGGCGACACGTACCTCCTCGACGACGACTCCGCACCCTGGCGGAGCACCTGCCTCGACCTCAGCCACAACCTCACCCTCGACCTCACGCACAACAGGACATCCTCCGACACTCACGCCAGCTTTAAATCGTGTCTCTCCAACAAACTAACCGACGTAAAAATAAGCGGCATACAGCGATTAGACTTCACCCTCGACGAAACAACGAAAGAAAACTCTAACATTTTGAACAAAAGGATCAGTGTGTACGAGAACTTTTCGCTGCCCGGCTCGCCTAAAATGATCTCACATATCAATTATAATACGAAGACTAGTTTAAAGAAGCAGAAGCAGCAGCAGGGTAATCGCGGCGGCAGTTTGATGTCGAGCGACAGTTCGCACGAGCTGGACAAGGTGCTGGCGGTGGTGCAGAACAAGACGAACGAGTTCCTGAGCGCCAGCCAGGCGCACGCGCACAACACGCGGCGCTCGTCGGCCAGCAGCGGCGTCAGCAGCGGCGCCTGCGCCGGCAGCGGCGTCGTGCTGGCGCGCGTGCACGAGCACTACAAGTACGAGGACAAGGACGAGGGCGTCGTGCTCATCGAGAAGCGACTCCTCGTGTCTCCGCTCGTGTGAGTACCCACGTTGTTGTACTGCGTTTGCTCGCGATATCCGCGGCGTCTGTGGTTATACATATTTGATCGAATTCACGCACTGCTCTTCGTTCGATTTGTTTAATAAATAAGTAGGCATATACATTATAGTGATGTTCCGGATATCCGTATCCGTATCCGTATCCGCGGATATCTGCGGGAGAATAAAGATCCGTACCCGTTACATTTTTGACGGATCTTTTACCTTATTAATTTTTAATACATAAATTCAATTCATTTGTAGGTGATTAGGTACCTCGCAATTAGATATTATTAAATTTCAAATATTTTTTATTTCTAAAATCAAATATTTGGCATCTTTATATTGCAAACATTTATCGTAGTGAGTTAACATACCAATAATACGTAACGGAACTAAATCAACTATCTAATATATGTATATATATTTAAACACTTACTATAGTATAAGAAGTTATAATAAAATATTATTTAAATAAATACATATATAGGTACATAGATTCACGCCTGTTTCCCAGAGGGGTAGGCAGAGACCACGGATTTTCATTTGCTACGATCCTGACACACTTCTCTGGCTTAATTCACTTTCATAACATTCCTCATACACGCTCGCCGGTTTAAGGTGCTCTTAACCTGGCCTTTATCCAGAACGTCTCCGATCTGATCAAGAAACGTTCGCTTAGGTCTTCCCCTTGCGACTGTTCCATTCTCACTAGCCTTATAAACTTTCTTAGTCAGTGTTTTCTCGTCCATTCTTTCTACATGCCCAAAAACAGCTTAACATACCTGTTCACTGTGTTAGGGTTGCTAATCGTATAACTGATGAGAGTTAAATAAAGTTACGTGTAGTTTGCTTCAATATCTATTTGACACTAAAACTTGTGAGGTAAGTAGCCATATACACATGTACATGTAGGTAATTATAAACGTATGTTTGTGAGCCGAACATGCCGCCCACCAAAATGTCTATAAACATTTTACTAAAATTGAGGTCACAAAACAGAACATTAAGTTAAATTAAGTTATACCATAAAATAATATTTTCTAACCAATTTTCTGGCTCAAGCTTAAGAATAACAAGTAATTACTCACAGTACTAGAATCATATAATTATTATAGATATAGTTTAAATAGTTTCAAGTATGTAAATATGTTTATACAAACAAATGCAAAGTTTAAATATATGCTTTGGTACATCACTCTGTCTTTAACAGCTTACAAATAGGTACATCAAGGTCTAGTTGAAATTAAACTTTGAAATGAAAAGGTCTGGTTACCTACATTACACATCCTTAAATCAAATAATAATTTACAGTTTGTTATGATATGATATACTTATACCTAAATAAATGATAAAATAATTTAATGTTACAGTTAATTTTCTCTAAATAACTGTCTGCATATTTAAAGCAAATTGGTTGGAAATATTTAACAAAGATAATTCAGTAATTGATACCTGCATACATTAATCTTTAGTTTCTATAGGTAAGGCACATATCTTCGATATAGATCTTTGCGTTGTTTTGCCATTACAACGCAGTGTATAAACCCGTGTTATTTTGTCAGGTCCAGGGTGCTTCTCGATAATTCGACCGAGGGCCCACTTGCTAGGAGGCATATTTTCTTCTTTTATGAGTACAATATCGCCCACCTCGAACTCTGCTTTCCTTTTCAGCCATTTAGGACGCTGATTGAGTCGTGATAAGTACTCCGTCTGCCAGCGTCTCCAGAAATCCTGTACTAGTTTCTGTGTATGTTGCCATCTAGATAGCAGATTTATGTTTGTAGCTGTATAATCCCGATCCGGTACCGTAACAAGCGCTTCACCAACAAGAAAATGCCCAGGGGTAAGTATTTCTATGTCTTCCATTAGATCTACATCAGTAGATACAGGCGTCAACGGGCGTGAATTCAGGCATGCTTCTATTTGGGTGAGTACTGTTGAAAACTCTTCAAATGTTAAGTTTGATGTAAGGACTCTTCGCAAGTGCTGCTTCACTGATTTGACTCCAGCTTCCCAAAGTCCACCGAAATTAGGGCTGTATGGAGGGGGAAAGTGCCACTGCGTGCCATCAGTTGCAAGTATTTCAACTACATCACTAGGTATATTAAGCCTTGCTTCTTTCCACATTGTATGTAATTCCTTATTAGATGCCACAAAGTTGGTGCCATTGTCACTCCATATTTCATTACATCTACCTCTTCTAGCAACAAATCGTTTGAAGGCTGCAATTAACGCATTTGAAGTCAAATCACTGACAAGTTCTAGATGTATAGCCTTCACAGCCATGCAGATGAAGATACAAATATAGGCTTTACTGGTCTTGGCTCCTCTTCCCTTCGAGTTCAGTACATATACAGGGCCAGCGAAGTCAACACCACTTCGTGAAAATGGACGCGCTGGAACGACACGTTGCTCAGGTAAGTCACCCATCATCTGTGGTCTACTAGCTGCTCGCTGTCGCGCACAGGTAAGGCATCTGTGTATATACCGTTTCACTAAGCTCTTGCAGCCAACTATCCAATACTTGCTCATCAGGTAAGTAGTCATCAATTTTATTCCACCATGTAGGGTTCTTAGATGTGCATCAGATAATATGAGGGGAACTAGACTGCTTTTCTTACCCAATATGACAGGGTGTTTTAGATTTTCATCAATGTCAGCATTTCTTAATCTGCCGCCCACCCTGAGGATATTCTGCTCATCAAAAAAAGGGTTGAGAGATTTTAGCACACTTGTAGTCTTCACGTCTTTGTTTTCTCTTAATCTTCTAATTTCTTCTGAAAATTCTTCTTCTTGTGCTAGTCTTATACATATATCCAAAGCATTTTGTAGTTCTTCTTTTGTAATTGCTATTTCTAGCCTCTCTGGTTCTTTTTTCGAATTCAGAAATCTCTTGCTGTAAATTATTACCTTTAATAGTTCAAGAAGGGAGTCATAGTCTTCAAATTTTATACACTTCTCTTCATATTTAGTTACCTGAACATGGGAATGTATGATCTTTCTTTTTTCTATATCTGTTGATATTGCTGACGGTCTGGCGTATTCAATGACTTCACTTGTCAGCCAAATAGGTCCGTTCCACCACAACTGGTTGGGTAGTAGGTCTGATATAGATGAGCCTCGGGACGCTATGTCAGCTGGATTGTTCGATGACTTCACGTGAAACCACTGACTGTTATTGATTTGTTCAAGTATTTCTACAACTCTGTTTGCAACGAATGGCTTCCATCTATTTGGTTCTCCTAGTAGCCAAGCCAAAACAATCGTTGAGTCTGTCCAGGCAAACACGTTTCTTGATGGTATTCTCATCGCCTCGCGTACCTTGTGTAACAGTTTTGCTAGAAGTACTGCGCCACATAGCTCGAGACGAGGTAAGGAAATGGTTTTCACTGGAGCTACCTTTGTTCTTGCTGCAATCAAGTGAGTCCTTATGTCTTCATCATTGATTTGTACTCTACAGTAGACGACAGCTGCGTACGCTTTCTCCGTTGCGTCACAGAATCCATGGAGGGTGACTTTATCCCTTTCGGTACTCTTTGTATGTATCCATCGGTTTATTTTAATTAGATTGACATGTTCTATTTCTTCTCTAATGTTTCTCCATTCGTCTGACAATTGTTCTGGAATTTCCTGATCCCATGCAACTCCTTCTAGCCAAAGTCTTTGTACTAAGATCTTCGCTTGGACTATGGCTGGTGCTATCCATCCCATTGGATCGAACAATCTTTGTAGGTCAGACAGTATACTTCTCTTAGTTATATTCGACACAGGTTCTAATTGTAGTTGGAAACGAAACTCATCTTCTCCTAGGTTCCAAGTAAGACCTAGGGCTTTGATAATACCATCTAGTTTCAGGTCTAGATTTACTCTGGTAGTTACTTTGTTTTGTGGGATTGTCTTTAGAAACTCAGTGCTATTTGAAGCCCACTTTTGCATCTCAAAGCCTCCTCGGCGTAGAATGTAACTTATTTGTTGGCTGATAAGGATAGCCTGCTCAGCCGTATCACAGCCTGATAGCAAATCGTCCATAAATAGGTCTTCTCGTATAACCTGAGCGGCTTGTGGATAGGGTTCTCCTTCTTCCTCAGCTAGAGTCAGCAGAGTCTTTACAGCGAGGTATGGAGCTGATGCGGTGCCAAAAGTAACTGTGCGTAGTCTGTAGTCCTTGACTTTAGTATTGCTCGTTTCTGTCTCTATTAGGCCATCTAACCCCCTTATCGTAGGACGCCACAGTATCCTATGGTAATCTGTGTCTGGTTCATCTAGCCATATCATTCGGTACATCTTCACGATGTCACTGGCGAAACAAATTTTGTGCATACGCCATCTCATTAGTATGCTTCTCATATCTTCTTGCAATACAGGTCCAACCATAAGTTTTTCATTCAAAGAAATGCCGTCGCTGTTTTTACAAGACGCGTCGAACACCACTCTGACCTTAGTTGTTTCTTTGTCCTTCCGAACTATGGCATGATGTGGTAGGTAAACAGATGGTTTGTGTATTTCGTCCTTTGGAACTTCTTTCATGTGACCCATAGTTATATATTCTTCTAGGACTTTGTCATATTCTTCTTTCAAGTCGGGAGATTGTTGTAGTCGTCTTTCTTGCTGGAGCAACCGTCTCATTGCAATTTCTCTAGAATTCCCTCTCGGTGTTACAGGTTTGGTGATACGAAATGGCAGCTTGACTATGTATCTTCCGTTACGGTCTCTCTTGTATCCATTTTCATATAAGTTCTCGCATTCTTGTTCTTCCTTCGTAAATCTTCTTTTAGTGCCTTGATCTACTTCCCATAGTGTTTTCAAAAGGTCTTCAACTTCAATTTGATGATGCAATACATGAATAGAATCAGATTCTTTATTTTCTTCAACCTTCCCAAAGAGGATCCAGCCAAGGTTGGTTTTATGTGCACATGGGGTACCTGGCGGGCCCTTGATTATTTCGTTTTGTATGATTTCTGTGTACACGTCGACACCGAGAAGTATGTCAATGGAGCCCGGCGTGTAGTAAGTCGGGTCAGCCAGGACAAGCCCTTCCAGGTGGGGCCAATCGCTTATCTTGATGGTATGGGATGGTATCTTGGTTGTCAACGGTTTGGACATGACATATGCTTGAATTCCTATGTTGTAGGCTTCACTTCTTGATTCTAGATTGATTTGAACAGTTTGTCTGATGTTCTCTCTTGTTGACCCCACACCGACCACTGTGCCTCGAACTGGATAACGCTTGGCCTTGAGTAGTTGTGCTGCTCGTTCACTAATAAAGCTCGCCTGTGAGCCTTGATCAATCAATGCACGTAATGTTGTTTTGTGGTTGTTCTCGCTATGTACTTGTACGAGTGCCGTAGCCAATAAGGCTGTATTCTTCATGTTTGAAAGATGTGAAGCCACCATTGTTATGTCTTCTTCTTCCTGCTCTTCTTCCCTTTGTTCCATGTTTGTACATAATGCCATTCTTGTGTACTCGCTCTCCATATTGCCCTTTGTGTCATGTTCTTTGTCTTCATGAAGAAGAGTGTGATGACGTTTTCTACATAATCGACAGGATGTTGGTATGCGGCACTGTCTTACAGAGTGTCCAGATGCAAGACAGTTAAAGCACAAGTTGTTGTTTTTTACAAATTCACTACGTTGAGATGCTGTATATTTGCCAAATGCTTTACAATGACTCAGTGTATGTATATCACTGCACATTTTGCATATCTTCTTGTTATCATTGATTGTTGAAATATGAAACACTTTTTCACGTACAGGAACAGCTGTTGCCTTTTGTTTCGTCGGTTCTGTTAGTTCTAATGTTCGAAAACGACTTTCTAGAAACGTGCGTAACAATTGAAGTGTTGGTAATGTATTGTGATCGTTACAACTGTTACTCACATGTTCCTCCCAATCTCTATGTGTCTCACTGTCCAACTTTTGTACTACAACGAATATCACTATGGCATCCCAGTTTTCAGTGTTTACTTGCATATTTTTGAGATGATGTAAGCATTCAAAAGTTGTATCTAGCAGATTCTTTACTTGGTTTGAAGTATTCGACGTGATCTTCTTTTGTGAAAAAAATCTTTTCATAATGGCGTTTATTGTTATGCGTTTGTTACCGTACCGCGTTTTCAAAATGTCCCAAGCCTTTTCGTAATTCGAAGATGTCACTTGTATGTGTTTCAATATTGACGCTGCTTCTCCCGTAGCACTAGTCTTCAAATAATGTAACTTTTGTACGTTGTTCAAAGATCCATTCATATGCACAAGCGTGTTAAAAAGGTCATGGAATGTCATCCAATCTTCGTACTGTCCGTTGTAGGTTGGTATTTGAATTTTCGGTAAAACCACTCGTATTTCACTTGAACTCGGCGTAGAAGTGGTATTTGCACTGGACTCTGTAGTCCCCAACAAGTCCATTAACTCGCATTTAACATTTATATACAAATCTTCATGTTCGTAAAATTCATTTTTCGCAATGTAAGGTACATGTTCTGCGTCCTCCTTCGATACGTTACGAATTATCTTGTCGTGGGCGAGCTCATACTTATTCCAGTAATCTTCTACACGTTGTAGCCGAGTTTCTATGTAATTTCTAGTTAATCTACTCTTCGGGCACTTTTTCAAGTTGACTAATGTATTCTTCAACGTTTTAGCCATGCTTTCCACAACATTTAACCATTCTTGTAAGTCTTCCATTGTAAAGAAACGATAAACAGTAGCAATCTTCACTCGTAATAATGTTATTTTATAACACTAATATTAATTTGTTGATAGACGACACACAATTATGTACTCGTTAACAGATCTTTTGTTCTCGGGCAGCCGGTCGCCAGCGCAGGTAAGAAAAGGGTCTCGTCACTCAATGCGGCTCGATTATGGACCATATGTTCACTGTGTTAGGGTTGCTAATCGTATAACTGATGAGAGTTAAATAAAATTACGTGTAGTTTGCTTCAATATCTATTTGACACTAAAACTTGTGAGGTAAGTAGCCATATACACATGTACATGTAGGTAATTATAAACGTATGTTTGTGAGCCGAACAATACCCTTTTCTATTCTCGTCATTATATCCACTTTTATGCCGCATCTCTCTCTAATCATACTATTGCTTATTCTATCTTTCAGAGTCACACGACATATGTATATTTCTCAGCGCTCTCATTTCTACAGCATACTTTGTGTTATCAAAGTGTTAACTTTAGATTAATAACAACACAACACAGTGACAATTAAAGGAACTTAAATTATAAGTCATAATTGAAATTAAGTAATGGTAAATTGTACTTCAAAAAGAATAACTTGGCAGCTTTATCCCCTAAAAGTCTGTTTCGATGAGGATCATAAACAATTCCTGCTGCACTGAAAAATTGTTCACTTGGAAAGCTTGTTGCAGGCGATGATAAATATGGGCGAGCAATATGACTGAGACCTCCAAACTTTTTACTGGTGGTAATCTGCCAATTTAGTGAGTCTTGGTCTCTTGATAATCTTCTTTCTGACATATATTGTATGGACAAATTAGTTTCCGTATCTAATATTTGATTTTCAGATTGCTCATTGTCATCATCACTATCTAACATATTAGCCATAGACTCTTCTAGACTCTGGCAATATTTGTAGTTTCTGTGAGATTTACTTCAGTTTCTAAAATTGTAAGTATTTTTGTTTTATTTCTTGTATGAGAAAATCACTGAAGAATTTACCTTTGTACCGCGGCTCTAAAATTGTGGCTACTTGAAACAATATTATATTATCAATTTCTGAAAAACGAAAACCTAATTCATCGTTCAAAGCAGACACAAAGTCAAGGGCAGCGGATACACTGATATTGAGACTTTCCTGGATCTCGTCATAGATTTTATTCAGTGCTCTTACTAGAGGAATAACTTCTGATATACATGTGTTTTGTAAGCTCAATTTTTTTGTAGTATCTTCCAAAGACTTCAGCACTTTTACTAATTCTTTAATTAAAATCTAGTCATTGGCATTAAATTGTTCTATTTTATTAGAAGAATAAAGCGACAAAGAATCCTTGATGCAATCGAGTTTTTCCAACATATAATAGCTGGAATTCCAGCATGTCGGTGATTCTTACAAAACTTTAAAAACTTTTTGATTCAGTCGAACTTGTATTTTTTCTACTTCTTGCTTTGTTGCTGTGGAATGGTTGAAATGTCCTGCAATTTTCCCACATTTTGTCAGTAACTCGTTGATCGTATCAACTTTTTTAATAGCTTCTTTAACCACTAAATGCAACTGATGTACTGTACAGTCAATATTATGTATTTCAGTTAAATAACAAGCGCGCTTCATGTTGGATCCTCCATCTCTAACCATACAGTGCACATTTTGTTTCAAAATTACCCATTCTACTAACATACTTAGAAATATTTCCAAAATATAATTTCCCGTGTGATGTTCTTTAAGAACTTCCGCTTTCGGAACGATATTTTACGTTGCAAATCTTTGGTAATACCATGACATGTTAAGGATAACAATAAAACTCCTGATGAAGAACTTTCTCAAAATCTTGTTGTAACATGTTTTTATTTTTGATGACACTTTATCGTAAAGTTCGGCGCGAACAAGGTACGTAAAATATTTTCTGCCTTTGAGAACATAATTTGGAACAATATGGTCCAACAATCTTCGGAAACCTAATTTTCAACGTTTTGGAAGGGTAAATCTGACAATACTAACATTTCGGAAATCAAATAGTAAATTTTTATTGATTAGAGGTTTGTATTATCCCATATTTTAGCTTTTTCCATGTATTCTTTGAAAAAAGTTTGTATAAATTCTCTTTTTACTGTTTGCAAAGATGTTCCTGGCTATGACATTTCGACGGTACCGTTGTTAGCGGAGTCTTCTTTCAAGAATACATCATATTCTTCTGCATGTTTTCTCTGTAGGTGATTTTTTAAAGACGTGCCTTCACCCTTATTTTATTTACTTATTACTTTCCGTCACAAATTTTACACCTCGCACATTCATAATTTATTATCACGAAATAATTCCAAATTGCACTACTGAACTTCTTTGTAGACATTTTTTTAACTCGTACAACAAACACAAACGTTATCTATGCTGCCCAGTGTCACACTGAACAAGTTACTCTATGCACTAAACTATAAACAAAACAAAGAAAGACCCGCGCAACGCAAGTGGAAACATATTCTGTCACGCAAAGCGTCAAGTGGCGTCAACTATCGTTTCAAGGTCACGCGCACCGACACCGATTGAGTAAGAAAGATAAGAGCCGTATCTGTATCCGCGGATCTTGACATCAATGATGCGGATCTACATTTTTAATCATCCGGCACATCACTAAATTACATTATTTATCAAATAAATATTTTTGTCGGATAAATAATGTACCTATTACAAATACAATGACTAACTAATTCACAAACAGTTTGTGGAGGTAAATGAGATGGCATTCTCGTGGGCGGTCAAATGGAAAAACGTGATAGAGTCCTATATAGATACATATTTACGTGTATTAGTTATAATTAATAATATAAATACATATAGAGCTACGACCTCAGTGGTAGCGGGGAGAACTGCCGCGCGGTGC
The DNA here is from genome assembly GCA_963675205.1 of Catocala nupta. Lineage (NCBI taxonomy): Eukaryota > Metazoa > Arthropoda > Insecta > Lepidoptera > Erebidae > Catocala > Catocala nupta. The sequence goes on from OY776096.1 coordinate 382,042, forward strand.
TACTACATCCGCGCACCTACGGCTACCCGACTATAAAACTAAAACGTCAGCAGTGTCGCTACAAGTTTATTACTCTACGTGCATGTAAAATACTTGCCTAACAATGATTGTCAAATGAAATAGAGTATGTCGTTCAATGGCAGGCTGTCAGTGGAGGAGGGTGACGGATGTGCGGGGGACGCGGCGGCGGAGCAGTCGCGGGTGTCGGGTGTGTCGGGTGTGTCGGGGACGTCGGCGGTGTCGGTGGCGTCGTCGCTGCCGGCGGCGCTGCGCCACGACGACGCCGCGCTGCGCGCCGAGCTGCGGCGGCTGGGCTGCGCCGCCGGGCCCGTGCAGCACACCACGCGCACGCTCTACCTCAAGAAGCTGCAGCTGCTGCGCCGACAGGCCGCCAGGGACGCGCGCGCCGACACCCCCGACGCCCCCGACACACGCGCCGACACGCTCGCTGACGACTTGCAGGCCTTGAGCGTCAATGATAAACGACACAAAAAAGGTAAGTTTTGAGCTATTATATTATCAACGAAACGATCGTCTCTCGTTAAATATATACGTTAAGATTTCCCTGAGCTAAACTACATAGAAATATATTAACTTTAATATTCAAGTTGAAGGCATCCATTAGAATACAAATAGTTTTTTATTGAACATCAAAACTTTTTCATTTATTACAATTCATGTCAAAATGTCTACAAAAACAACATTTTAATTGACAATGTAAACAAATATATTTTTTTATTTTTATACATCATTTTTAAATTTACCTATTTTTAATTCTATTTATAATGGTTATTAAAATAAAATTTCCAAGTAATGTCACACGTAATGTTACAAAAATATTATTCGAAAAAGGTAAAGGTTCCTGTATAATTAGAACATGTTTATATTTTTAATAATTTTGCATATTTATCAGAAGTGTCTTTATCGTATTCTGTCATAATCAAATCAAGACGACCTTATGATAAGCGTATCAAAAACAACTTGTAAATACACAAATAAAATTAAATATGCAGCGTTAGTATATCTACTGCAGTCTTTGTATATTACCAGCTATTATTGTCACGCACGTCGCTACAATATTATAATTAGGATTCACAATTATGAGTATCAAGTAAAACCTTATTTAAATTTGAACCATCCACAGTATACAGTATTGAAATAGAAAAATCTCTGCGCGACGGCGAGTGGATGAAGGATCTGAGTGAGTTGGCGGCGCTGGAGCACCAGGCGCGGCAGCAGTTCGCCGACAGCAGCCGGCGCTGGCGCGAGGGGAGCGCCAAGACCTCGTTCACGTACCTGCTGCTGGACCCGCGGCACACCCGCGACCTGCCCGCGCGCGCGCACGCGCAGCCGGCGCACACATCCTGGAACACTTTTATTAACGCCATATTCTATGTTGGCAAAGGTACCTCACCGGTTTTATAATATATTTTCTTACATTACGTACTATATAACTCATCCAGTCTTTAATTTTTTAAATAAGGTCGATGTTGTGTACGTTTAACTAAGTATATTAGTGTTTGTATGTTATTCGCACAACCAGTCGCAATAAAACTTCACTCAAGCAAGCACGCATATCATTTAAAATACATCCTGCTCCGCAAAAGCCAACCTTATCACCCAAAACATAGTGGTCATATTCGCGCCGGATAAATACAAGTGATAAACAAGTTATCGAAGCGACCGGCTGGCCGACGAAAACAATAGCGAGCCGCATTCTATAAGGTGATTAGTGTTTATTACAAATAATAAAAAGGTGCTATGAGTACTACGGCGGAGTTAATTAATCTATTAGAAGACACGGCTGCCTTATTACAAAAAACTCAAACGAATTTGAAGAAATGCCCTAAAGCGAGGTTAACAAAAGGTTACATTGAAGCAAGAATTAGATGTATAGAAGAGTACTGGACAACATTTAAGGATACTCATCAACAATTAGTCAAGACGACGCCAAAGGAACAAAAACTGCTGATTCCTTATTTTGCCAATGAAGACTTCTTTGTTTATGAAGACTTATACCTCGTTTTATTAGCTGATTTACAAGATCTTTTATTAAAATTGAATGCAGCGGCCGCGCCCGAATCATCGCTAAACAACTCCAATACAAATGAGGCCAGCAGTGACGCACTCGTCAAGCTGCCGAGGATACAATTACCTACTTTTAGTGGTAATTATGAAGACTGGCCTACGTTTCAAGATTTATTTATTTCGTTAGTGCATAGAAACAAAGCGATTAGTGACGCTCAAAAGCTACATTATTTGAAGAGTAGTGTTACTGGGGAAGCACAGTTATTATTGAAGCCGATTCAAATAACACATTGTAACTATGAACAAGCATGGAATGTTCTTAAAACCAGGTACGGAAACAAGAGATTAATTGTCAACTCGGTTCTAACAAAGTTATTTACCCAAAGAAAAATTAGTTCTCTGTCTGCCAATCAAATAAAGAATTTATTAGACGTTACGACTAATTGTTTGAATAATTTAGAAAATTTAAACATACCTACGAATTCATGGGATCCTATAATTATATTTCTTGTGATACAGAAATTGGACCCTGAGTCGCACAAAGAATGGGAACAGACAGCATATACCAAGGAAGACGACAAATTACCTACCTGGAATGATTTAAAGGATTTCCTGCAGTCAAGGTATCGAACATTAGAACTTGTTATGTCAACATCGGGCACCCGTGACAAACCTATAAAGGAGCGTACACACCATGTTACTGCTACGGCCACATCCACCACGTCACCATCTCCGACAGATAAGATATGCGTGCTGTGTAAGGAGAAACACACTTTATGTCATTGTAAAAATTTCACCAAACTGCAACCTACTGAGAGAACTGAGTACGTGAAGATAAACAAACTGTGCTTTAATTGTTTGGCATCGGGACATTCTGCGCACCAATGTAAGCTGCAAATGTTCTGTCGTATATGTACTCGACGCCATCACACTCTTCTACATCGAAATAAAGATAATGCTTCTTCGGAACAAACTGAAAGCACTATACCACCGAAAGCATTTCATCACAGTGTAGAAGAAAAAGAAGAATTAGTAAATACCATGATTGCGTCACATCACAGTGCCAAACAACGCACGAGCATAGCACTACTGGCCACAGCAACAGTTTTAGCAAGAGATAGGTATAACCAGACTGTTGTTCTACGTGCGCTAGTGGACCAAGGTTCGCAGGCTTCATTTATCAGCGAGAAGGCGACACAAATGCTGAAACTAGCTAAGCAAACAGCAAGAGGTAGTATCATTGGGGTGGGATCTACAAGAACAAACGTCGATCATGTAGTGCAGCTGAGGATTGGTTCTCGCTGGAAACCAAGCTTCGAGATCAACATTCAAGCATACGTTATGAGTAAACAGCTGACTACAAAAATCCCCTCCAAAGCTGTAAATGTTACACCTTGGCCACACCTAGAAGGACTCGATTTGGCAGATCCAGACTACCACAAACCAGGTCCAATTGATTTACTTCTAGGTGTCAAAGAGTATGCACAGGTAGTGCAACAACCGCTTATCAAGGGTCCTCCCGGTTCTCCGTGTGCACAAATGACGAGCCTAGGGTGGATCTTGTTCGGAGAAATCAACAATAAGTTGCAAGATGAATCTTTTCTGGTCCTTCATCATCAAATAGACGTGGAGAATATGTTGAAAGGCTTCTGGGAAATTGACACTGAAAATAAAAGAAATTTAACAGGAGAAGAAAAATTATGTGAAACGATATATAAAAACACTCATGCAAGAACAAAGGAAGGAAGATATATAGTAAAGTTACCTTTTAAAAATGATAATCCCATTTCGCCTGATGGAAATACTAAAGATATGGCAAGATACAGATTACTACAGCTAGAAAGAAGATTTAGAAAAGCACCTAAACTTAAAGAAGACTATCAGAAGGCCATGCAAGAATATATAGAATCAAATTATATGGAAGAGATACATGAAAATGAACCAAACGAAAGGAAAGCAGTGTACTTACCTCACCACGCTGTTGTCCGCTCCGATAAAGAATCCACGAAGACACGCGTCGTATTCGATGCATCAGCTAAGGGCATGAATAATGTCTCTCTGAATGATGAACTGCTTGTGGGTCCTCAATTACAATGTGACCTCAGAGATATTGTAATGAGATCGAGATTACATCGTGTCTGTTACGCAAGTGATATACAAAAAATGTACTTACAAGTATTGTTAGCTAAAGAACACGCCGATAGGTATCAACGTCTTTTATGGAGAGAGGAAGAGTCGGACCCAATCAAAGAATACCGTATGCTTCGTGTCACATTTGGCACAGCATCAGCACCTTACCTCGCAATAAGAACCCTTCATCAAGTGGCCGAAGATGAGGGTCAAAATCAGGCAAAGGCTGTCCGCATTATCAAAACTGACTTCTACATGGACGATTTGATGTCTGGTGATGACTCTGTAGAAAATGCCATAGACACTACTCAAGCAATATCAAATATACTGTCAAAGGGTGGCTTCACACTTGCTAAATGGGCTTCCAATTCTGCTAAGTTTATGAAAACTATCGAACCAAATAAAAGAACAACTCGAGCCCAATTGGATTTTAAATTAGATGGTACTGTGCAAGCCCTAGGTGTGATTTGGAACCTTGGAACAGATCAATTTCAATATAAAATAAATTTACCGCTGGTGTCTGATACTATTACTAAGAGAACAATCTTATCAGACATTCAGAAACTGTTCGATCCGCTGGGATGGATTGCTCCGAGTTTAATCTTAGTTAAAATGATCATACAAAGATTATGGCTAGAAAAGGTTGCTTGGGATGATAAAATAAGTAAGCCCATAGCAGATGAGTGGATGACTATTCGAGAAGACTTAGAAGGAGCTGAGGAGATACACATTGATCGATGGCTTGGTACGTTAAGTAGTGACATTGAAAATGTACAAATACATGGCTTCAGCGATGCCTCCATGCAAGCATACGCAGCAGCAGCTTACATTCGAGTAGAGAAACAAAACGGTTCGATTTTGACAAAACTGCTGGCTGCGAGGACTAGAGTGGCACCACTACGTACTATTTCGTTACCGCGTCTGGAGCTGTGTGGAGCATTATTGCTATCAAAATTGCTTAAGCAAATAGAACACGCGATGCAAATACCAAAATCCAATATTTATGCGTGGACAGATTCAGAAATTGTTCTGGCATGGTTATCTGGTGATCCGCATAAATGGAAAACATTTGTAGCTAACAGGGTTGTAGAAATAGTTGAGAACGTGAACAATAACCGGTGGTTTCATGTATTATCTGAAGACAATCCTGCAGACATTGGATCGCGAGGCATGCTACTATCTAATTTGAAAAATGCTGATTTGTGGTGGAAGGGTCCCGCGTGGCTATCTGGAAAAGAAATAGAATTAAAACAAGAAAAGTTATCTACAGATTTGGAAATAAATAGGGACAAATTACAAGCAAATTTAAAAATAGAAGATGAAGAAGGTATAATAACCTCACAATTTATGGGATTCAATAATCTAAAGGAATTAATAAAAACAATAACCTATTGCTACAGATTTTTAAATTTTAAGATAAATTCAGAAAATATAAATGGAAATTTTACAACAATAGAGTTGGAAAGGTCATTAATGAAGTGCATACAGTTAGTACAACAAGAAGAGTTTAGTGATGAAATAGCAAGATTAAAGATAAATAAAGCAATTAAAGGAGATAGTAAACTTAAAATGTTGAGTCCTTACCTTGACGGAGACGGCATCCTCAGGGTGGGCGGTCGACTTCGTAAGGCGAAATTAGATGAGCAGGTTAAACATCCAATTATCCTTGGTCACAAGAACAACTTGGTGACATTGATTGTCGCTGATGCGCACGCTCATACATTACACGGTGGTGTACAACTTATGTTAACATATCTAAGTTCAAGATACTGGATTATACGGAGCAAAACATTAGTAAAGGCCTGCATACACAAATGTCTCGTGTGTGCCAGACTACGTGCAATATCTAGAACTCAAATCATGGGTGACTTACCAAAGGTGAGGGTAACTCCTGCTCGACCTTTCTTACATGCGGGAGTCGATTTTGCCGGACCATTTCAAATCACCATGTGTAAAGGAAGGGGCCTCAGAACGCAGAAAGCTTATATTTGTGTGTTCATCTGCATGTCAACCAAAGTCATGCACCTCGAGCTGGTTAGCGATTTATCTTCGGAAGCTTTTATCGCAGCATTTAAGCGTTTTGTGGCGCGTAGAGGAAAATGCAGCGATGTGTGGAGCGATCAGGGTCGCAACTTTGTTGGTGCCAATAAAGAGCTGATAGCTGCATGGAAGGAAGCTAACCTAGTCTTTGAAGGTGATATATTGAACACGTTAGCACTGGAAGGAACGCAATGGCATTACATACCTGCTTACTCCCCGAACTTTGGAGGCTTATGGGAGGCCGGTGTAAAATCGGTCAAATATCACCTGAAACGTGTGCTCACAACCCATCTCACCTACGAAGAAATGTCAACAGTACTGTGCCAAATAGAGGCCTGCCTCAATTCCAGGCCACTGTGTCCTATCCTTAATGCAGATCCAGATTGTATAGAAGTGTTAACTCCTGGACACTTTCTAATCGGTGAAGCACCAATTGTTGTACCGGCGCCAGATTACGAACATACAAAAATTAATTGTTTGTCCCGTTGGCAATATACACAAAAATTACTTGGTGACTTCTGGAGACGTTGGCAACAAGAATATTTGACAAGGCTACAACAACGCCCTATCTGGATCAGGAAAACAGAAGAATTCAAACTTGGCGATATTGTTTTAATAAAGACCGATGGTTTAGCACCTGGTAAATTTCTGCTGGGTCGGGTGGTTGACAAGCATCCTGGAGAAGATGGCATAACTAGAGTGTACAGTATAAAAAGTGGTAACAATGTAGTGAAAAGATGTGTTTCAAAACTTTGCCCCTTACCAATAGATACCGATTAGTAAAGTTAGGATGTACTTTAGAACTTTAATCACTTTTATCAACCTTTTGTATCCATGTAACCCTATCTTACCTGTACCATGAATATTTAAGTATATGATTTTTAGTAAATAACTTTGATTGTTAGTGGAAAGGTACTACGTCCTTTGGTGGGCGGAATGTTGTGTACGTTTAACTAAGTATATTAGTGTTTGTATGTTATTCGCACAACCAGTCGCAATAAAACTTCACTCAAGCAAGCACGCATATCATTTAAAATACATCCTGCTCCGCAAAAGCCAACCTTATCACCCAAAACAGTCGATAAATGCCATACTTTGATATATACCATATTAATGTTACAAATGCAAAAATTACTATACTACTGAACTTACCTAAATAGTTTACATGATGTCATACAAGTATTTATGAACATTATTTTTTGTTTGCATTAAAGCATACAAAAATTAGGAACGTTCTATGGATTATTAACCAGATTTTAACTAATATGTGTGAAGCGTAAACTGATAATTTATATATGTATGTGTGCACAGGGAAGCGCTCCAGACCATACTCCCACCTGTACCAAGCGCTCACCCTGTGGAAGAAGGACTTCAGGACGTCCAAGGACAAGAAGGTGCAGCACATTCTGGACATCTGGTCGGCGCAGGCGGGCGTGGTGTGCCTGCACATCTTCCAGAACGTGCTGCCGGCGGAGGCGTACACGCACGAGGCCGCCATGATCGACGCGCTCGGGCTTGGCGCGCTCCGCAACGTGCGCGCCGGGAACTACTACGGCGCCGCCGCCGCCTGGCCACTGCGCACGCGCAGACAGCTCGGGGTCTACCTGCTGTACCGCGCCATGCTCATCTTCCTCAGCGAGGGCGAGCGCCAGCTGCGACCCGACGACTTGCACTGACACAACTACTACGGCGCCGCCGCCGCCTGGCCACTGCGCACGCGCAGACAGCTCGGGGTCTACCTGCTGTACCGCGCCATGCTCATCTTCCTCAGCGAGGGCGAGCGCCAGCTGCGACCCGACGACTTGCACTGACACAACTACTACGGCGCCGCCGCCGCCTGGCCACTGCGCACGCGCAGACAGCTCGGGGTCTACCTGCTGTACCGCGCCATGCTCATCTTCCTCAGCGAGGGCGAGCGCCAGCTGCGACCCGACGACTTGCACTGACACAACTACTACGGCGCCGCCGCCGCCTGGCCACTGCGCACGCGCAGACAGCTCGGGGTCTACCTGCTGTACCGCGCCATGCTCATCTTCCTCAGCGAGGGCGAGCGCCAGCTGCGACCCGACGACTTGCACTGACACAACTACTACGGCGCCGCCGCCGCCTGGCCACTGCGCACGCGCAGACAGCTCGGGGTCTACCTGCTGTACCGCGCCATGCTCATCTTCCTCAGCGAGGGCGAGCGCCAGCTGCGACCCGACGACTTGCACTGACACAACTACTACGGCGCCGCCGCCGCCTGGCCACTGCGCACGCGCAGACAGCTCGGGGTCTACCTGCTGTACCGCGCCATGCTCATCTTCCTCAGCGAGGGCGAGCGCCAGCTGCGACCCGACGACTTGCACTGACACAACTACTACGGCGCCGCCGCCGCCTGGCCACTGCGCACGCGCAGACAGCTCGGGGTCTACCTGCTGTACCGCGCCATGCTCATCTTCCTCAGCGAGGGCGAGCGCCAGCTGCGACCCGACGACTTGCACTGACACAACTACTACGGCGCCGCCGCCGCCTGGCCACTGCGCACGCGCAGACAGCTCGGGGTCTACCTGCTGTACCGCGCCATGCTCATCTTCCTCAGCGAGGGCGAGCGCCAGCTGCGACCCGACGACTTGCACTGACACAACTACTACGGCGCCGCCGCCGCCTGGCCACTGCGCACGCGCAGACAGCTCGGGGTCTACCTGCTGTACCGCGCCATGCTCATCTTCCTCAGCGAGGGCGAGCGCCAGCTGCGACCCGACGACTTGCACTGACACAACTACTACGGCGCCGCCGCCGCCTGGCCACTGCGCACGCGCAGACAGCTCGGGGTCTACCTGCTGTACCGCGCCATGCTCATCTTCCTCAGCGAGGGCGAGCGCCAGCTGCGACCCGACGACTTGCACTGACACAACTACTACGGCGCCGCCGCCGCCTGGCCACTGCGCACGCGCAGACAGCTCGGGGTCTACCTGCTGTACCGCGCCATGCTCATCTTCCTCAGCGAGGGCGAGCGCCAGCTGCGACCCGACGACTTGCACTGACACAACTACTACGGCGCCGCCGCCGCCTGGCCACTGCGCACGCGCAGACAGCTCGGGGTCTACCTGCTGTACCGCGCCATGCTCATCTTCCTCAGCGAGGGCGAGCGCCAGCTGCGACCCGACGACTTGCACTGACACAACTACTACGGCGCCGCCGCCGCCTGGCCACTGCGCACGCGCAGACAGCTCGGGGTCTACCTGCTGTACCGCGCCATGCTCATCTTCCTCAGCGAGGGCGAGCGCCAGCTGCGACCCGACGACTTGCACTGACACAACTACTACGGCGCCGCCGCCGCCTGGCCACTGCGCACGCGCAGACAGCTCGGGGTCTACCTGCTGTACCGCGCCATGCTCATCTTCCTCAGCGAGGGCGAGCGCCAGCTGCGACCCGACGACTTGCACTGACACAACTACTACGGCGCCGCCGCCGCCTGGCCACTGCGCACGCGCAGACAGCTCGGGGTCTACCTGCTGTACCGCGCCATGCTCATCTTCCTCAGCGAGGGCGAGCGCCAGCTGCGACCCGACGACTTGCACTGACACAACTACTACGGCGCCGCCGCCGCCTGGCCACTGCGCACGCGCAGACAGCTCGGGGTCTACCTGCTGTACCGCGCCATGCTCATCTTCCTCAGCGAGGGCGAGCGCCAGCTGCGACCCGACGACTTGCACTGACACAACTACTACGGCGCCGCCGCCGCCTGGCCACTGCGCACGCGCAGACAGCTCGGGGTCTACCTGCTGTACCGCGCCATGCTCATCTTCCTCAGCGAGGGCGAGCGCCAGCTGCGACCCGACGACTTGCACTGACACAACTACTACGGCGCCGCCGCCGCCTGGCCACTGCGCACGCGCAGACAGCTCGGGGTCTACCTGCTGTACCGCGCCATGCTCATCTTCCTCAGCGAGGGCGAGCGCCAGCTGCGACCCGACGACTTGCACTGACACAACTACTACGGCGCCGCCGCCACCTGGCCACTGCGCACGCGCAGACAGCTCGGGGTCTACCTGCTGTACCGCGCCATGCTCATCTTCCTCAGCGAGGGCGAGCGCCAGCTGCGACCCGACGACTTGCACTGACACAACTACTACGGCGCCGCCGCCGCCTGGCCACTGCGCACGCGCAGACAGCTCGGGGTCTACCTGCTGTACCGCGCCATGCTCATCTTCCTCAGCGAGGGCGAGCGCCAGCTGCGACCCGACGACTTGCACTGACACAACTACTACGGCGCCGCCGCCGCCTGGCCACTGCGCACGCGCAGACAGCTCGGGGTCTACCTGCTGTACCGCGCCATGCTCATCTTCCTCAGCGAGGGCGAGCGCCAGCTGCGACCCGACGACTTGCACTGACACAACTACTACGGCGCCGCCGCCGCCTGGCCACTGCGCACGCGCAGACAGCTCGGGGTCTACCTGCTGTACCGCGCCATGCTCATCTTCCTCAGCGAGGGCGAGCGCCAGCTGCGACCCGACGACTTGCACTGACACAACTACTACGGCGCCGCCGCCGCCTGGCCACTGCGCACGCGCAGACAGCTCGGGGTCTACCTGCTGTACCGCGCCATGCTCATCTTCCTCAGCGAGGGCGAGCGCCAGCTGCGACCCGACGACTTGCACTGACACAACTACTACGGCGCCGCCGCCGCCTGGCCACTGCGCACGCGCAGACAGCTCGGGGTCTACCTGCTGTACCGCGCCATGCTCATCTTCCTCAGCGAGGGCGAGCGCCAGCTGCGACCCGACGACTTGCACTGACACAACTACTACGGCGCCGCCGCCGCCTGGCCACTGCGCACGCGCAGACAGCTCGGGGTCTACCTGCTGTACCGCGCCATGCTCATCTTCCTCAGCGAGGGCGAGCGCCAGCTGCGACCCGACGACTTGCACTGACACAACTACTACGGCGCCGCCGCCGCCTGGCCACTGCGCACGCGCAGACAGCTCGGGGTCTACCTGCTGTACCGCGCCATGCTCATCTTCCTCAGCGAGGGCGAGCGCCAGCTGCGACCCGACGACTTGCACTGACACAACTACTACGGCGCCGCCGCCGCCTGGCCACTGCGCACGCGCAGACAGCTCGGGGTCTACCTGCTGTACCGCGCCATGCTCATCTTCCTCAGCGAGGGCGAGCGCCAGCTGCGACCCGACGACTTGCACTGACACAACTACTACGGCGCCGCCGCCGCCTGGCCACTGCGCACGCGCAGACAGCTCGGGGTCTACCTGCTGTACCGCGCCATGCTCATCTTCCTCAGCGAGGGCGAGCGCCAGCTGCGACCCGACGACTTGCACTGACACAACTACTACGGCGCCGCCGCCGCCTGGCCACTGCGCACGCGCAGACAGCTCGGGGTCTACCTGCTGTACCGCGCCATGCTCATCTTCCTCAGCGAGGGCGAGCGCCAGCTGCGACCCGACGACTTGCACTGACACAACTACTACGGCGCCGCCGCCGCCTGGCCACTGCGCACGCGCAGACAGCTCGGGGTCTACCTGCTGTACCGCGCCATGCTCATCTTCCTCAGCGAGGGCGAGCGCCAGCTGCGACCCGACGACTTGCACTGACACAACTACTACGGCGCCGCCGCCGCCTGGCCACTGCGCACGCGCAGACAGCTCGGGGTCTACCTGCTGTACCGCGCCATGCTCATCTTCCTCAGCGAGGGCGAGCGCCAGCTGCGACCCGACGACTTGCACTGACACAACTACTACGGCGCCGCCGCCGCCTGGCCACTGCGCACGCGCAGACAGCTCGGGGTCTACCTGCTGTACCGCGCCATGCTCATCTTCCTCAGCGAGGGCGAGCGCCAGCTGCGACCCGACGACTTGCACTGACACAACTACTACGGCGCCGCCGCCGCCTGGCCACTGCGCACGCGCAGACAGCTCGGGGTCTACCTGCTGTACCGCGCCATGCTCATCTTCCTCAGCGAGGGCGAGCGCCAGCTGCGACCCGACGACTTGCACTGACACAACTACTACGGCGCCGCCGCCGCCTGGCCACTGCGCACGCGCAGACAGCTCGGGGTCTACCTGCTGTACCGCGCCATGCTCATCTTCCTCAGCGAGGGCGAGCGCCAGCTGCGACCCGACGACTTGCACTGACACAACTACTACGGCGCCGCCGCCGCCTGGCCACTGCGCACGCGCAGACAGCTCGGGGTCTACCTGCTGTACCGCGCCATGCTCATCTTCCTCAGCGAGGGCGAGCGCCAGCTGCGACCCGACGACTTGCACTGACACAACTACTACGGCGCCGCCGCCGCCTGGCCACTGCGCACGCGCAGACAGCTCGGGGTCTACCTGCTGTACCGCGCCATGCTCATCTTCCTCAGCGAGGGCGAGCGCCAGCTGCGACCCGACGACTTGCACTGACACAACTACTACGGCGCCGCCGCCGCCTGGCCACTGCGCACGCGCAGACAGCTCGGGGTCTACCTGCTGTACCGCGCCATGCTCATCTTCCTCAGCGAGGGCGAGCGCCAGCTGCGACCCGACGACTTGCACTGACACAACTACTACGGCGCCGCCGCCACCTGGCCACTGCGCACGCGCAGACAGCTCGGGGTCTACCTGCTGTACCGCGCCATGCTCATCTTCCTCAGCGAGGGCGAGCGCCAGCTGCGACCCGACGACTTGCACTGACACAACTACTACGGCGCCGCCGCCGCCTGGCCACTGCGCACGCGCAGACAGCTCGGGGTCTACCTGCTGTACCGCGCCATGCTCATCTTCCTCAGCGAGGGCGAGCGCCAGCTGCGACCCGACGACTTGCACTTGCACTGATCACTCATCACTAAACGTACTTCTATTACAGATTGGTTGTGAATATTGTGAACTAAATTAAATTAATTTTGATATTATTTATTCGAGGCTTCGTCTAAATTGCTGTAAAATATTGTATGTGTAGTTGTAAGCTTTAATGTATTGCATTTAGTTTGCCCGCTAACGATTGTACCTATTGTAAAATAAAGCCAAAGATTTTACATGACACGAGTGAAATTATCGGTTTTCGCCCCGGACCTTCGTTTCAGCAGTACTATTTATATATTAACCAAAATTGTAGTTGTTAGGTATATAATAGTTTACTTTTACAAATAGTAACAATGTATCGTTGTACAAGAACTGAGTTATAATGCGACACGAGAACTGACGCGTTCAGTCACTTATTTATTTTCGATTTATTACAATGTCACTATGCCAAACAGTACTTTTTGATAAAATGTTTGTTTGTCTTTTAGATGAATACATTTATTATACCTATTATATGGTAGTGAACTGCCATCAATACTACAATGTACATTTAATATTACAAATTATAATTGTAATAGACAATGACTCGGACCTCGTGAAGATCCGGTCAGCAGCCTACCTGCAAGGTTATCTAAACGATAACAGAGAGCTTGAACACTGAAGGATAGTAGTTATAGTCACATAGTTTACTTAATAAAAACTAAGGGATGTGAGAACATTTGTATACTATAGGTACTAGCTCTAACGTATACAAATGAATACTTTAAAACTTAGCAAGCGAGGAGCGCATGTGGAGGATATAATGTATTATTCGAAATAGGAGAGGGAAGGGATACAGCCCTGACTGTAACAATATGTGTGTATGTACAATAAATTGCATTTGAGAGATAATGTAAACTATATTTGGAAGGATTGATATTAATTTTATTACTCTCCACCAACTACTTTTATGTGCTTCCAATGCATATTGATCTCAATGTCAACCAATCGACGTTTTAGACACCATTACGTTTTTCGTGTCGTTTTATAAGTATATGATACAGCACCGTCATGTGACAATGTAAAGTTTAGTATTACATGGCGATCACACCGCTTTAAACTGTTCATGCGTTTTAGAGTTAGCATTGAAATTGAAATCGCTATTAAAAATAATATTTTTTTGTGTACATAAGCGAACCGATTATTTCACGCTTTAATTAACCGTATTTAACATATTTATTTAACTTTTGTTTCCTAGTGGAATATCCAAAGTTCAGCAAAGTTGTATAGGTACAAATACAGCGCCAAAAATTCGCAAATAAAATTAACGTGGTGTATTTTTACATTACTTAATTGGACCGTGTAGTGCAGAAATGATCCCGGAGTACTTTTTAATTTATCTATATGTATGAAGCTCTTTTGAATAAACATCTAGTAATGTCTATATTCAATTCTTTATAAAACTATATGCATATCATGATGTAATAGGATAACAGTCAAAAGAAAACTTTTATTTATGTTTTTGTGGATTGAATCATTTCTGCATAACATGGTCCAATACTTCTTGCCAAATGTACATATGGTAGAAAATGTTGGTCTCAAACATCTCCAGGAATGCTTATAACAAAAGCAGTTGTGTCTGACTATGGAGTGATATTTTTGTAGTATAATTTTAGTTGTCTACGAGTTAAATACTGTCTATGCATTGATTAGTGACAATCAATGCGTAGACAGTAATTAACTCATAGACATAGGTGTCTCATTTGTTATAAAAAGAAGCTTATTATATTTCGCATAATTTTAACTTAACATCAGTATTTTGTATAATTTATAGATAGTTGTAAGTATATTATATTTAATTAAGTTACCACAAACGCACGTTGTACAAAAGCACTGTTTGCACCTCGCTTTAACTTGATGTATTGTCTAGTTGTACCTGTGACTGCGTCACTACCTCGTGTAGTGTATGTAGTGAGCTCTGTATTCTCTGTGTTCCTAGTCATTAATGCAGTAACTTTAACGCATAATGTATTAATCATGACATATAATTTTACTGACTTTTATCAGGAAATAAAACACATTTTTAAGAAATAATTTATCTTTATTATTCCTTTTTTCAACGTCTCGAATTCTTTTCTAAGTAAAATCAAACTTGGCTTTAGTTACATCAAAAAAATACACAAATGTTCCATATTATATGTATATCGATACATTATAAATACAATGATCATGTTTCATACCAAGTCGCCACTGGTACGAACCGAATGAAAGCGTAACGGTCCGCGCTCGCACGGCTCACAACGTAGGATCCATCAGTCTATGCGTCCGTCCGCTCGGCCGCGCTGCGCCATGAGATCACGTCTGCGCGCTGCGGCATGCCGCGTGCCGCGTGCCGCATGCCGCGTGCCGCGTGCCGCATGCCGCGTGCCGCGTGCCGCATGCCGCGTGCCGCGTGCCGCATGCCGCATGCCGCAGCGCGACGCGACTAGCAGCTCGCATCCTCTCACATGCGGTGCATCGCATGCCCGCTCAATTAACTAAAGGATCGCATCTCGGTTAAACCTAAATATCCGTAGGTACCTACTACCGCAAAGCGTAACTGCACACGTGGGCGGTGGCGCTCGCGCTGTGGCGGCGCCGGCGCACACTCGTGCGTGCTCGCCACTCACTCGTGCGTGCTTGCCGCACGCTCGTGCGTGCTCGCCGCACAAACCCTCCACCTTACTGATATTTCAATATGACAATACGGTGTTGCCCTCGCTCCCCGAGTGTGGCCGGCGAGCGCGCCGCCCGCTCGCGTGCACTTACATGTATAGCGTCTACACTCTCAAGATATAAGTAATCACAATATTCTTTTACATAATTCAAGTCGTCTGTCATTCGAACGTCACGTGACTTGTGAAACTAAACATTGTTTGCTAATAATTATACTCATAATGTGGACTTGATTTTTTGCATGGACACAGATTTGCCTATTAAATTACAATAAAGGCGTTCCAATACAAGATTGATTATGATTTACAACGTAATATTATTTAGAATAGTGACGTCGAGACGCAAGCTGTGGAACAACATTAACCTTTGGATGAACCGCGATGACATAACCGACCGAGGTGACGGCGACGCGGCGTCGCTGACTGCAGTAGGTATCAGTATCGCTGTGTGCAGTTTGTAACTACGTACGTATTCGTATTTAAGTAGATAATTGTTTGAGAACAACAGTATTCATCAACAAGAGATAAAGTCACTGGTTATCCAAAATTCCTTTCTGCAGACTTGATTCACTTATTTCAATAAACTTAGGTATTTAGGCCCCGCATTTTCTACAAAATATTGTTTTTATTAATTTATTATGAAACAGGTACGCGTACATTGACTAAAATGTCATGAAAAATAATACCATATCACTACAAATATGTTTTATGTAATTCTCTAATATGTGTTATAAACGTTCTCTACTACACTTGAAATGCAATCGACACGGCAGCGCAGTCCGCTCACTTCAGTTACTAATTAAATAACAATCATATCGTCAATCAATATAAAATACAATCAGACGCATCAACACAAGTAAGATTTGCTCAAATTAACCAATTGGAAGACTACTTTTGTATGAACTGACGCGGTGTCAACGTCGACGTCGACGTCACGCTAAATGCTCACGAACAACGAACGAGAATGCCACCACAATCACACGCCGTGCAGTGAACAGTACAGAATCCCTAATCCCTTGTATCTGAGAATATCCAACTATGACGTTTTATAGTTATGATTAGAAGCATACAAGGACGCACAGCGGTGTCCAAACACTCGACGAATCTATAGGATGCTCTCTACGTTATATATAATAAGTCATTCTCCACTATTACCGAGACAATACGTTTTGTGCACGCTACGACTCATATTGTAATGATCACATTGACGCCTTTAAACTTACACTATAGTACTTAAATATATAATTAATATTACAATTTATATCTAGATACGCTCGCTTTCATTTTGTGGAATGCAGATATCATAAATAAAGATCTTACTAGGCTGTAGTCGCAATGATATAAATGTTAGACACGGGGCTTCAAACATCAGTACAATGCCCAGAGGGAGAATCGGAAAATTCGATGTTTATATTACAGAACCCTTATGGAACACTAACAATCGTAGGGTACTTTACACATAACACTAATATGTACAAATCTAGTTTGTGCTTCCACTAGTGAACATATGAACCAGAGACTCGGTCCGCACTCCGCACTCCGCACTCCGCACTGGGCGCCAGGCGCTCGGCGAGTCTGAACACAACACTCCGCTACTATAAGGTAACTATCGGTCCGGACACATTCTAGAACATTCAAAGCGCACATCACATACACATTTCGTGGGTTACGCGAGATCACAGTGTTTAAATTATGGCTACTGGCATAGAGATAGGGTCCGTGTGGAGCCGAGGCCGAGGCCGAGGCCGAGTGGGCACCGCGGGCGGGCGGCGCGGCGGGCCGGCGGCGTGACGTCACGCGGCGGGCGGGCGGCGGCTCACTTGGGCGGCGTCGGGAACGAGTTGACCACGGCCTGCGTGCTGGCCAGCACGGCCGCCGCTGCAAACAAACGCGGTTATGTCGCTAGTGGCGCCCCTCGGCCCTCCGCCCCGCGTCCGTCCCTCCGCACCCCTCGCGCGATAGCCTCACACGGGGCGGGCGGGGCTGGCCCGCTCGCTCGCCGAGTGCTATCGCGCCCCTGCAACCAAGAGGCACACATTACCTACTGCCAGGGGTGGCGGGGGACGCACGACTTCTGCACTCAGCAAATATTATACAGAGCAAATGTATCATCAGAGAATTAAGTAAGATTCGAGAAATATCACTAATGGAATTAAATAGTCGCCGACCGAGTGCGCATGCAGTTCTGTCGTATAATAATAATAATCGTTTATTTATCTCTGTAGGACGCGACGTGAGAGGTGACAGCGTGCACAGTCGGGTGGCGAGGAGCGTGGGGAGCGTGGGGAGCGTGGGGAGCGTGGGGAGAGCGAGGGTAAGTACCGGGGTAGGGCGGCGGGTAGAGCGGGTAGCCCAGGCCCACGTGCGTGTGGTGGTGCGTGTGCACGTGGCGCTGCGGCGGCGGGCTGCGGGGCTCGCGCGCGGCGGCCGGCGGCTCCTTGGGCGCGTCGGCGCGCGGCTTGGCCTGCGGGGACTTGGCGTGCTCCTGCAGCTCGTGGATCTTGTGCGGCGCGGCCTGGTAGGCGAACGTGGCGTGCGGCGCCGCCGCCGGCAGCAGCTCCAGCTTGGCCTGCGGCGGCCGCGACAGGTCCTCGGGCGCGTGGTAGCGCGGCACGGACCAGCCGCCGCCGAACCCGCTCACCAGCATGGGGCTGAGCGGCGCGCGGTACACGGGGTCGAAGGGCAGCGCGCCGTAGTGCGGCGCCTGCATGTAGGGCGGCAGGTAGTACTGCGACGTGGGCGGGGGCGGCGGGCCCTGCGTCTCCGTCGTGGGCTTCTGGCCCTCCTGCTTCACCTGCGGCGCGACCACACTCGTGTTATACACTCTCATAGTCGTGTGGGGCGTGCGAGCCACCGACGCGACACCCACCTTGACGTCCTCCTTGGGCTTATCGTCCTTGTCCTTGGGGGGCTGCTTGTGTGCGGGCTGCGGCGGCGGCCGGCCCCCCTGCCCCGCGCTCGCCCCCGCCGCGGACCCGGGGGGCTTCGCCTCGTTGCCCCCCTCTTTTCTTCTCTGGTCCAAGCTCATGTAATATCTGGAAGCGAAAAAGTCATATCTTCAAGTTTCACCATAAAATGTGCGATCGCAAACCACAAGTTAAATAATTAACACTAGAATCACGGGAGACCCCATTTTAAACTCCTATGATCTGACCCCTTTTAGGGGTTACTCAAAGTAACATTACAATAGTCAACACAGTAGGTAGATTTAATGTCTAACATGAACCGCGCTTCTAGTGTTAAAATCTATAGAAATATATTACCCACCTTCTGAGCTCCTCCTCCCTGGCGTGTGGTGGTCTTTGGAAAGCGTAGGGTCCCATCTGCGCCTTCATTTCGATACTTTCCTTGAGTATCTGGTGGTTGTCGTTGGGGCGGGCCGGGTTCTCCTTGCCGTCGGGCGGGCGCTGCTTGCCCTTGTCGAGGGGCCCGGGCGAGGTCTTGGCGCGCTCATTGTCCTTGCTCTTCTCGTCGAGCGGCGCGCCCGGCGGAGGCCCGCCCGCCTCCACGTTGTACGGGAAGTTCGGCACGTAGTTGTACGGGTAGAAATGCTGAGGTAACACTTTTTGAGGTCCGTTGTCAGGTTTGCCGTCCTGTGGAAGTGGATATTATTTAAATATCGACTGACTCTTTCACTTACAAAGCACATCCGTATGTCTAGGGCCAGAGTCATTGAGTTTTCCGTTAAGAAACACTGCCTAGTATTGCGTCGGCGCAAAGTGTTTACAAACAACATAACTGCAGCTAGAATCCAGAAGAATGCTGTAAAAATACACAATACGTTTGCATATTGTATATTTTATTTCTTATAAATGTTCACTAAAATCGGCCCCTGTGACTCCCACCCACATTCGATAATAGCCCGTTCTATATAACATTACTATGTATTATAATCACGGTCTAATCTTTGAATAAGTCTTGTTCGTAAGTATAATATACTTAGCGGTTTATGCGTGTTCAAGTTTGACATCCAAATATTTTCACAAGCTTGAAGCTTCCACATTTGTAATAAAAATGACATTCATGTCAATATTGTCAACTAAATGTCATGAGATAACCCGCGCTAATCCCTACTCAAACGGTGAATAGCCGAACTAAAAGGGATACCAGCGTTATAATTTTATTTTAGTAGAACTTCACTTGGGATGCCATATTAATAAAATTCTTTTAAATTAGGGGAAATTGAAAAGTAAAAGATCGATCCCGACTCCAACCGCACTTTTTGAGAATTTAAACATTCAGTGCTATACTCAATATTTAAATTGACATGGAGTCAAACAATAATATTACATTGAGGAAAAGAAATAAAGCACGAACAATATCTCAGTCTCCTGATGAGTCTATAGACAGCTTATCTACACCGTCAAGCGTTAGAAGCAGCATTATGGACTTAGTACAGTGGTTAGCTACACGTATCGAAACTGAAGAATTGTTTGAATTAAATAATATTATTACTAACCTGACAGAACAACTGTTATTTTACTAAGAAAATCAATCACTACAACAAAAATTAGAAGAGACAAACAAAAAACTACCCAATTTAAAATATGTATATAACAAGCATGAGTACCAGTAAAATTAACACGACATGTGACTCCAAAAATAAGATTTAGCGCCTCATTAATAAAAATATTTTATCTGCAAGAAAATTAGACTTTCAAACACCAAAATTTATTTCCAATAACCAAATAATACAATAAAAAAATAAATTACCTATAATCTTAAATTACTAATTAAGTAATTAATAAGAGAATACTTAATTTCCTTAATAAATATGACGTATTAACTAAACAACAATTCGGATTTAGGAGAGGCAGATCGACTCAAGATGCTATTTTTAGTCTGATAAAATCAATCCTTACTAATATTATAAATGTGAAAGTTTGTGAGGATGTATGGATGTTTGTTACTCTTTCAAACTTCTGGACCGATTGCGATGAAACTTGGTATGTAGATAGCTGGAGACTTGGATTCACACATAGGCTACTTTTTATCATGATATTCCCATGGGAACGGTACTTACGCGGGTGAAACCGCGGGGGAAAACTAGTAATATATAAAATAAATAAAAAAGTTCAATCTAGTGTTCTATTTTTAGATTTAAGCAAAGCTTTTGACTTTGTAAACCATAATATACTTTTGACAAATTAGACAAATGTGGTATACGAGGTGTCACACTAAAAAGGTTTAAGTCATGTTTATGTAACAGAAAACAAATCACTCGAATAACTAAATTCAATAATGTTACTAATAATTTGAAAATCTTTGATTCTGATCCTAAATACAACTATTGTGGTGTGCATAATTTATGTTAACGATCTCCCTCAAGCAACACAAAAGCACGATTGTGTTTTATTTGCTGATGATACCACAGTAATTATAGGAAGTGACAATACTAACGGTATTGTCACTTCCTATAATTACTGTGGTACAGCGAAAATCAAATAAATAATACACTTCTTGATATTAATAAACGGCTTAATTTAAAAAAATTAAAGATAAATATAGATAAAACAAAAGCTATTAACTTTAGATCTTTTAACACCAAGTACAAACAGTTAAATATTAAATGCAATAACCAAGTAGTTGAACAATTACAGAGCACAACATTTTTAGGTGTCATGGTTGACGAACATCTTACATGGAAACCAAATATAGATAGTGTATGAAAAAACAATTAATACATTTGTTTTGCCTTCAGAAAAGCTTTTGCCTAAGGATGTGGCTTCAAGGCAATCTGCATTGTTGGTTTACCATGCATATGTTTGCTCCATAATTCACTATGGTATACTAGTTTGGGGCTACTCATCAGAAATGGCTCGAGTAATTATAGCTCAGAAAAATGCATCCATTCAATATTTACTATGCAGTGGTCTGACTCTTGTAGGCTAATATTTAAAGCAGAAAGTCTTTTAACTGTGCCTAGTATATATATTTATGAAGTAGCGAAGTTTGTTAAATGTAATTTAGAATTATTAGATAATAAGAATAAGCGTAAAATTAACCGGAACTATTTAAAAACCATACCTCGATTAGAGATGTTTAGAGATATTTATTTATATGGCACCACTAATTTTTAACGCGATACCTAAGCATATAGTAAAACTACCGTACAATAAATTTAGCCCTGCACAAAAAAATGGCTGAATGAAGAAAGTTTTTAAACTTTTAAAGAATTTCTAAAAAAATAATCTCTCTGTCTTATCATTTTAGAAATACATTGTGTTAATACATATTAAAATTGTGTAAATGACACCTTGAATTCTAAAAATTGTACTCATTCAACATTTGCAAGCTATTGTAATATGGCGAAATGTGTTTTGTGCTCTTTGTTTTTTTGTCATCTTTTGTATACATTTTATGTAAATAAATTTATTATTATTACTAAGCATATTTTGTTTTTTCTCAAAATAAAATTCGGTATGATAACCACTGGTCTAGACCAAGTGGGGTTCATTTGGGGCATTATTTATTAAAAGGGGCTCGTCCTGCAAAAACTTACGAACTATACGGCAAGTATTGAGTATAGCGGCCTTCTGCATAGTGATGTAAAGGTTGGTGAGTAGCTCTATTTGTCATAAATAGTGAAGAAGGTGTTTGGGTATGACGCCTGTGCTGGAGAGCACCAGGGGCACAATGTATACTTTGTTCATTTTCCATATTTTACTTATTTCTTCTTTTAATTCTGTATATTTATGTATTTTTTCTGTTATGGTTTTCTGTATATTGTGGGTATTGGGTACAGCTATGTCTATTAAATACGTATGTTTATTTAATTTATCTATCATAGTTATGTCAAGCCTATTGTTATGTATAGTTTTATCTGTAAGTATTGCTCTATCAAACTATATTTTGTGGCTGCTACTCTCCAACACTGGTTTTGGGGTAAATTGGTAGTAGGGAACAGTTTTTGGTATTAAATTATATTTTACGGCTAGCTTTTGATGAACAATATTAGCAATTTGGTTGTGTCTGTGGGTGTAATCTGTTTTAGCTAGAGATAGGCAGGCTCACATGTTGGATGGTTTCAGATGCGTGATGACACTTTCTACATTTGTCAATTTGTGTATTAGGGTCTACATGCGGTTGTTCTAAATCGTGTATATGTCTGCCGTGTAATTCCTTACCTCGCCATCTACATATTTTTCCATCCCTGTGGTCATCAAAACTTTTAAAAATAGTATCTCTTTTGTTTAGATTTAGAGAAGTAAAGTTATTGTCTATTTCTGTAATTGCTAAGTGAACTTTACTATTTTTGGCTTTATCATAAAAAATGTCTCTAAGCTTTCAAATCTGTCCTTCCCACAGCATGGTCAAGTCAATCAGCCCTCTACCGCCCTTTTGCCTGCTTACTCTAATTCGCTCTGTTGCTGCTTTAGGATGTGCGTAGTTGTGTATAGTTAGTGTGGTTCTAGTCTTAATCTCTGATCTATTTAAGTCAGTGCGCGTCCATTTAATTAATCCAAAGGAATACGATGATAAACCCATTTTTTAAAAATCTATTTACAGCAATAAACACATTTGCCATACCCATGGCAAATGTGTTTATTACCGATGCTGATTTCATCTGTAGTAATTGTATCTGTACAATTAGAAAGGTGTAATGTTGTTCTCCAGTCAAACATGGCATTTTTCAGAAAGCTGATTATCACTCGGATGAAGTACTCGAATTAACCATGAATGAGGTACACTGTCAAAGGCTTTTTTATAATCTATATATGAGATGTGCAGGTCTCTTTTATGACTATGGGCGTGTTTTAGAATTGTGGAGTCTATAACTAGTTGTTCTTTACATCCTCTATGTCCTTGTCTACAGCCTTTCTGCTCTTCAGACATAATGTTATTGCATTCTAAGTGTTTGTTAATTTTATGTGTTATTAATGATATAATAAGTTTATATATAGTTGCTAAATTTCATGTTTACGGGGGGGGATGTGGGATTCATGGGACGATATTGTGATGGGTTTATATTGTCACTACTTTTGGATAACATAAGTGACGCCCATTTACGAATTTGGGTAGTACTTGTTCACCTTCGATGATTTCTGTAACGTTCTTTGCCAAAATATTATATAAAGTATGGAATTTTTATATCAAAAATTATGTATCCTGTCTGTTCCTGCTGCCTTCCAGTTTTTAATTTTCTCGTAGCTATCTCTACATCATCTACCGTAACATCACAAAATTTTACATTTTCCGCATTCATCATTCTACATTCTTCATCTTTTATCCATCCTGCTGAGTCATTACGATCATGCCGTTTCTTCCAAAGATCGCTCCAGTAGGTTTTTTAGCTCTTCTGAGTTGGGCACTTCTTGTGTTCTTTGTATGTTATCCTTTCTAAACGTTCTATAAAACTTTTTTCATTTGTAATAAACAATTTGTTGTCTTCCTTTATTTGCAATGCTTTCATATATCTGACTAACCGTTGTGATTTTACTGTAAGTTTTTGTTTTAATGTGTCTAAATATTCCTCTGGTTTAATGCTATCACGTTTGTGAATTGTGTGTACTTTTGTCCTTCTGAAAATTACCTCGACTGCTTCAACTACTTTTCTACTTCTATTATTATTAACTACTGGGTTAACCTGCCTATATCTCCTCTAAAATTTTTAATGTCATTTAGTAATCGGAGTCGGAGTAATTGCCGGGGGCGGGCTTTAGAGATTAATGGGTTTTATGCGGAGTATTAGCGTTAGGGGGCTCGGATTTTATATCCCAGGTTCTCGGATATTACAAGTGCGCTGCAGTAGATCAAAGTGTGAATATGATTTAAATCGGAATATATTGAGTAAAATCTGCTTAATATTTGCTTGTTAATAATATCTATATATGCGTAAAGATTTCTGCATTCTCTAAGTTTAGGTAGTTTAGGATTATTATTATTATTATATATTAATTACAGTCTCAATTTCAATACTTCCAATTAACACATGGGTGTTTATTAAATTTTCGCGCAGTGAGTCGACCAAGCGCACTAGTGTGTCACGTTTTGGTAACGAGATAAAAAGGCTGATTATCTGAAATGAACTCACTTTGAGGTCAGCTTTAGGGTCTCCTTTGGAGAGGTCCTCCTTGCTTTTGTCAGCGGAAGGCGGCGGCGCGGTGGGGGGGTGTGACGGCGGCATGTACGACGGCTGCCCGTAGTACTGGAACGTATACATGGTCTCATTACATTGTGTTCCTCACTTCGATATCGTAACAAAACTACACGTTATCTTCACAAATCTAAATTGATGACTTGTCTCTCGATAGTAGACGCTCCTCTGGTCACGACGCGACGTCGGACGACGTCGACGCGGTGGAGTGGTGGAGTAGTTTGTAATTATCATGTTTGATATATGATAAGTGTGTGAGGACCAGGGTGAGGGAGTGTGGTGTGGCGTGGTGGTACCTGGTGGTAGACGGGGAATGCGCGGTGCGGTGCGTCGGGATCGGGCGCGGCGTCGGGCGGCGCGGCGTCGTCCGAGATGTCGGAGTAGGCGGGCGAGCGCACGCCCGGCGTCGGCGAGCGCCGCCCGCGCCGCTTGCCCGGCGACTCCTCCGCCGGGGACTCCGTGGACTTGCGCTCCTCCGCCATCAGCGCCGAGCGCGGCTTCACCTGCACGCGCGACACACTTAGCCATCGTGGACTCGTAACACTGACACAAACTCAAACTGTGCAACAAGGTTCCAGAAAAAATTTAATCATAAATGCCTGTAAATCAAGTGATTTCTTCTAATGTTTCATGTAATATTTGTCTTAAATGTTTATTTAGTCACTGTTGTTTAATATTGGTATAATTAAGTATAATTTGTAGCGAAAATAATGGTGTGTAGCATGTTACCTTGAACTGTGCCGGCTGCAGCGTGGGCAGCGCGTCGGGCGGCGTGGCGGGCGGCGGCGGCGGCGTCTGCGCGCGGTCCGGCGGCGCCGCCGGCTCCGCCGCCGCGCTGAAGTCCTCCGCGAAGCGCGGCGGCTGCGGGGACTCCACCTCCAGCTCGGGCTTCTCCGGCGACTTGTCAGGCGACTTGTCTGCCTTCGCGTCCGGGGACTTGGCCGGCGTGGGGGACTTGACGGGCGTGGCGGGCGTGGCGGGCTCGGAGAGCGGGCGCGCCGGCGACGCGGGCTCCGTCGCCGGCTCCTCCAGCTCGGAGCTGGAGCCGTCCTTGTCGTCGTCGTCGGGCGCGCCGTGCGCGTGCGAGCGGTGGTACTTAAGGCCGTTCGCGTGTTTGTACTTCTTGGAGCAGTTCGGCTCGGGGCACTCGAGCAACACGGGGTCGGGCGGCGGCGACGACGGCGTCGGCGGCGGGCGCTTCGCCTTCGGCGTAGGAGGCCGCTCCTCCGCCTCGGACGTGCGCTTCCTCTTGGAGTCGGGCCGCGGGGGGGTGAAGGGCGTGGGCGAGGGCAGCGCACGGCGCCCCTTGGCGCCGCCGTTGCGCAGCTTGCTGTGCACGGACGAGCGCGTCTCCGTGAAGTTGGTCATGTCCGTGGGCGCAGCGTTGCGGCCGCGCTTGGCGCCGCGCCCCTTCGGCGTCCGCGCGTCCAACTCTTCGGTCGGCGAGTCGCAAAACCTACAAAACAACATTAAACTAATGTAACGACAGCGTAGTAGTCACGTACCGTGGCTGAGTCGCCGAGCTCGCAGGAACGTGTGGATACGTGGTTCAATCATTATTTATGTAAACATATTCCCGCTCTCAGGTATTCCAGTGCACGTTTTCGTGTGACTCATTTTAAGCAAACGTGACCGAGCGTCAGTCGCACCGCGCGGCCTCAGGTCGAGCACTCGCGCGCTCGCTGCGATCCGCGACTGCGTGCTGGCGACATTAGTAGGCGCGCGGCGCGCACATTAGATTAAAATCTGGCGCATAAACACTGACCGTGGCGGCGCCCAGTCGTGTCGCGTGCAGTCCAGCAACGTCCCGACGTAGGTCTTCCCTCGCCACGTCACGTTCACCACGAGGACGCCTGGAACAATGCACAACATGCTATCAGTTTATGGCTTCCCTCGCGTACGTGCGCCGTCGATCGTGTAATGGGATTAGTTTTAAACTGTGTAAGAAGATAGGGCTTTAACGGAATTGGTGCAGTGAAGTAATAGTCGGCGGCGGGTGGCGCCCATCCAATTTGTCACACGGGAGCACTCATTTGCATATTGGGGATTCAGGAGCCGCGAGCCGGCGCGGGGACGTGACTGCGCCGCGTGTTTGCGAACGTCGGTCCGTGTCGCGCCGCTCCCGCGCCGCGCCCGAGCCGCGCCCGCACTGCGTCCGTTAACGCGGCCGCCGAGCTAACTTATGCAAATTTAATTAATCAATTTCACCCCTCTATCCGCGACAATTTTTCGCCGGCGCTATTTTGATTGCATTACGCGGAGCACTCATCGTGAATTCATTACGTCACCTAGCTCCAACCTTATTGTAATTCAAAGCGATTTAACCTTGTCTTTGTCCTCAAAATGGTTTTTTCGTAAACAGGAGTAACAAATTGAGATAAAAATGAGGGCCTCGGACAATCCCTTTATAATCCCTGGCGAGCTTTTGCGTCGACTCGATTGTATGTCGCGGTCGCGTTGAATTGCAAATAAGTGGATCTCTTTTACACACACTGTATTTGTATGATGACGCTGTGTAACCGATATGTAGCACGTCAGCGATACGGGATCACTGCGAGCTGTCACTGACGGATTGGTCTGAACCAACTACTGAGCCAATGCGGCAGTGACAGCACGTAGTTTGAACGCTTGCACAACAGCTAATTGCGAGGTTTTCAATATGATAAATATAGTAAAGAAATTCGATAGAAGCTCACGCTTCAGTAATTTATTAATAATAATTGATAATAATTTATTAATAATTCATGGATGATGTATGTAATCGCCTATGGCCGAGACGTTGGTTCAGTTCAAAATGGCAAGTCAAGCTGGTTAACGTGAACATAGGTAAGTTATTTACTGACTACACGAATAGAAAAAGAAACTACATACATACAATCTACTACAGGTATACTACAAGCGGGAGAGAGGCTATTAGAGTGGAGAGCGCTGCCAGCATCAGTTGTAGACTGTAGTTCTCTCTAGTAAATCCTGATCTCACGCAGTGCTAGCATTGCTTGCGCCATATTAAAACCTGTGTAGGTGCGAGCGCGCTCCCGCCGTGCGCCTGCGCGCCACCTTTCGTCGTGCAGTGCACGAACTACTCACGTTCCAGACACACGATCAACATACACAACTACTGAACTATCAACAACTACTCACTACTCAG
The DNA here is from genome assembly GCA_963675205.1 of Catocala nupta. Taxonomy (NCBI): domain Eukaryota; kingdom Metazoa; phylum Arthropoda; class Insecta; order Lepidoptera; family Erebidae; genus Catocala; species Catocala nupta. The sequence continues at coordinate 409,957 of OY776096.1, forward strand.
CTCGCATTATATTTGTTTAAATAAAATATTACAATATGTTTAATATTAAACTCCACAGCATATTTTAATTAATTTGAAATATCTATATCACCATGAATTAATGTGAAAACTTAATTAATATGTTAATTAAGTCTTTGATTAACATTTCAAAGATAAGTAAAATGTAATGAGAAATACCAATTCTTTTTTATTTATGAGCTCGAGTTCCTAGTTAGAAATTTAAAGAAAGAATAGCTTGTATCAAAAACTATGGTCATATTTAAGACAAGTGATACTAGTAGATACATATGTTTATAAGATATATTGGAATCTAGATATAACACGAACATCAGTTCTTAAGTAGATAAATACTTAGATTATATATTATTATTACCCGCCTGTATCTCCGGGGGGCTACGCAGGTTTGTATGCCACACCCACATGTCGCCAAATATGTTTTATTTATTTATTTAGGTCTACCAGCTATTGTTACAGTGATACATGCATAATTTACAAAAATAACATCCTTAATACTAACTGCACAATCTTTACAGGTAAACACCGCTTGCTAATTAGAACATGTTAGATTCAACTAATTTAAGTTTAAATTTACAGAATTACAAATACCTTACATAATTAATTATTGGAAAACAAAGAGAAAAAGAAACCAAAAATTAAACAAAACGCTTAAACAAAATAAAATGCTTAAGAAAACGCTTCTAAGTGCTTGCATTGGAAATTTCAAGGATATTCCCAATAAGAGCATTTAGGGAGCCGCAATGAATATCTACGACATCGCTATGTTCATTAATTAGCCTACATATTCTGGGAACAGGCGAACATGCACCAAATTTGGTCCTACTTAGTGGTGGGATCAAAGGTGTGACTGGTTTGCGAGGACGGCCACGTGGCACTCTAAATCGAAATCTTTCTAGTAGCTGCGGACAATCAATTTTATCGTGTAGAAGTTTATAAAGGAATTTGAGATCAATAAGGTCTCTTCGTTTGTCGAGCGTCATTGTTTTAAATGAGATAGTTTTTCAATATACGACATATTTCGAATCTCTCTTCCTATATGTGCCCTATATGCCCTAAATGCCTCATAAATCTGTTTTGAACCCGTTCCAATCTAAGAGTGTGAGTTGAGTAGTGTGGCCTCCACACTGTGCTGCAATACTCCAAAATATTTCGAACAATACTGTAATAGAGCACTATTTTGGTACGGGATCTTTTGAAGTATTTACCGTTTCGTATTACAAAGCCAAGACATTTAAGAGCTCTTTTGGTAATAGTGTCAATATGGTCGACAAAAGTCAGCTTATTGTCTATATTAATGCCTAGATCTTTGATGTTTTTAACTTCCTCCAATTTTCGTCCATTGATGTAATACGAGGATCTAATATTATTATTAACTTTGCGACAAAATTTTATGTGGCAGCATTTTTCACTGTTAAGTGAAATTTTATTTCGAGTGCACCAGTCCGACAATCCATCTATATCCGCTTGCATATTTGTAATATCGGTGCTAGACTTTATAAGTTTGATAAGTTTCAAGTCATCACCATACAAAAAAGGGGTAGTATGAACTAGGCAGTCACTGATATCATTGACAAAAATATTAAAAAGTAAAGGGCCAACGTGCGAATTAATTTTAAATAATGATGATTGATATCCATTTACCACGACATAATATGACCTTTCAGTCAGATAGGATTCAAACCAATTTTGAAGAGTACCAGTGATTCCATGCCAACGTAATTTGTTTATGAGTATTTGATTAATGATTTAACATCTCTTGTAATATAGAGCGATCCTTGCCATTTCCATGTAACATTTATCTGATTATCTAACCATCTTAGCTTCTAGCTTACTGCTAGATAGCAAGGTGGCATCCTAGCCGATGCACAATTGCAATAACAGGTATACCAACCGCAACTGCCGACCTTGCAAAAAGGAGAGGTGGCCGCACTCCCGGCGTTACCTACACCACCCACCGGTCTCCCCACTGACAGCACGATATCTCCTCAAAGAGTCCTTACGTTACGATCCTTGAATATGACCACGCCTTTCGGTTACACGCCGTATCAACTAACCTAACCCTCCTTCAAGTATATTATAACAAATAAATCATATGAAAATGTAAATGTGACATTGACATTATTTCTACATGATATACTTACTTTAATGATATTCAGTATCAATAACTCAACACGCGGCCTAGTTAATAGGCGGCGAGCAAAAACAGAACCATCGTCCGTGGAGAAATAAATGTTATACTCATAAAAAGACTGATAAGTGAGCCGTGAAATATGTGTGCGGCACCGCACCGCTCCGCTTATTATTTATTATTCCACGAAACAATGAACAGATAAAGCATTTCAAATAAGCGATTAGCATAAATGTTAGCAGCCACTGCGGCACCATGGTCGTTGACGAATGACACGGTGCAGGCGAACATTAGTTTACTTCCAACAGAACCCTATAATAGTACATGACCTCAGAGCCGCCACACCTGAGTCATTGGACAGTACAAAGCTAATAAGTTAAAGAGTTTCTCGCCTGTCTCACAGAATTTCAGTGTGCTACGGTGCCGGTATGTCGCTCTAATGCATCTCATCACATTCTCCGACCATCCAACCACGCTCAAGTAATCTGGCTTTTATCCAGAATGTCTCCGATCTGGTCGAAAGACGTGTACCTTGGTCATTGATGGCACCTGCCTTATTGCCTTTTCTAGTACGCTATACTTAATTCTTGTTACCATAATATCTTCTGCCATGCTCTCTAAACGTCACAGTGCTACTACGTTTTATTTTCTTTAAAAACAGACAGCACGTACTTCTCAACGTTCTCGTTTTCTCGAATTCCAATACTATATCTTTTTAACCTATTGACATTAACATCAAATTGGTCTCACCTGATTCTAAAACCTGTCATGTGCCTCGTTAACTAAGTTAAAACAAGGGCTCGCCGCTATTTAGATTTCTTTACTATTTAACTATAAGACAATTAAGAACGCTGACTCACATTTATTGGCAAGATTTGTCGCATCGGTCGCTAACTAATACTGAGCTAGACTACCTACCAATATTGAAAATGCGTTTGTAAGTAAGGCTGTATATCGTTGCATTGAACGATAAGCAATAAGCTTCTATTGTACAGTGATTTGAGCATTGTACAGTGTTGAGCGCATCGGTGCCTGCAGCGATTACACATGGTGGTGAAATCATCCTGGGTATGGAATATTATATTCCATACAGTGATGTCACGAGCGGCGGCAGGTAAAGGCCCTGGTTCGGTCGTGAATGCACTGATGCTGTTAAACGCAAACAGACAGCGTACCACGCTTGGACCAGGGCTCGCGCTCTCCACGACTCTAACGTCGATCACCTGAAGGCAGCGTTCAACCAAGCCACAAAGGTCTACAAGAGGGCATACTTAAGAGCGGATGCCCAGCGCGTCGCACGGTTCGGCCAGGAACTCATGGCGCATTCTACGGACAGTCGTAGCTATTGGAGCCTGGCCAAAGCCGTGCAGTCCAACTTCTTTCTGCTAGACCTCGCTGCGCCCTTTGAGATATCCGAATGGATCACTGGCTCATCGGCCGCAGGAGAAAGCAGATCTGCTTGCAAATCTCTTTGCGGCTAATTCCCGAATCGATGACTGCGATTCGCAGCCGCCTAACATTGCCTGATATACATATCAGGCAACGTGACGTTCGTGCGATACTGCAGTCTCTCGATGTTCGGAAAGCCAGTTGTCCTGACGGTATCCCAGCTGTGGTCCTCAATACATTTGCAGCGGAGTTGTCTCTCACACTTACGCGCCTGTACAGGACGTCTTACGCCGCAGGCACTGTGCGTGAGGCTTGGAAGGAGGCGAACGTTCAAACGATTCCCAAAAAGGGGGACCGTTCCGAGCCAGGCAACTATCGACCCATAGCTATCACCTGGGTGCTCTACAAGGTGTTCGAGCGGATTATAAATAAACACCCAAATTGTCCGCTACCTGGAGGATCACTCGTTGATCAATGATCGCCAATACGGCTTTCGGGCTAAACGATCAACGGGTGATGTTCTAGCGTTTGTCACGCACCTCTGGGGTGAAGCTATGGACAAGCACGGCGAGTCTTTGGCTGTTAGCCTAGACATAGCCAAAGCTTTCGATAGAGTCTGGCACCGGTCTCTTCTTTCCAAGCTTCAGGACTATGGCTTGCCCCCTCAACTGTGCAGCTGGATTGCAAGTTTCCTGCAGAAGCGTCGTACTCAGGTCCTTTGCGACGGTCGCGCTTCCAAATTTATGCAGGTCAAGGCAGGAGTGCCTCAGGGGTCCGTCTTATCCCCTACGCTCTTTCTTCTGCATATCAATGATATGTTAAATCTCGGCAACATACATTGTTATGCGGATAACAGTACCGTGCATAGGCGATATCTCGGACGTCCTAGGACCAAAGAGGCTGAGGTCGAGGGGAAAAGGCAGGATCTTGTCGTTGAACATGACCAGACCTTGGACCGCATCTCTGAATGGGGTGCTAAGAACTTGGTCCAGTTCAACACCAAGAAGACCCAGGCATGTGCGTTCTCAACAAAAAGGCCCCGTTCCTTACCCTCCTTTCTCTAAAGAACATTCCACTGGTGATACGTGACAGCCTCTCCATCTTAGGTATGGATCTATGCCGCTCCCTTTATCCCAAAACCTACATCGAGAGCGTCATTAAGCAAGCTTCGCGAAAACTCGGAGTTCTGAACGGAGTGAGGCATTTCTTGGCGCCTGGGCAGCTGCGCCTATTGTATAAGGTACAATTGCGCCCTTGCGTGGAGTACTGTTCTCATCTTTGGGATGGCTCCGCGCAGTACTTGCTAGACGCTCTTGACAGGTTACAGCGGCGAGCTGTCTGTATCATCGGAGATCCAGAGGTCACGAGTTCACAGGAACTGCAACTCCGTAGGGACATTGCCTCATTGGCATTTTTCTACAGAATATACCACATGGAGTCCTCTGAAGAGTTATTCCACCTTATATCGCCCTTCTCTTGCCTATCCAGAACAACGCGTGCTGGGCTCAGATGCCATCCTTACACGGTGGAGTCGACTAGAGTGCGTACCAACAAGTTTGGGTCCTCATATCTCTGCCGAACGATCAAGGCATGGAATTCTCTGCCAAGGCACGTGTTTCCTTCTTCCTTCAATCCTGGGTCCTTTAAGCGGGGCGTGAAAAAGCACCTTTTCAGGCCGTCAAAGTAGAGACCTCAATATCGCCTCGGCTGCTATGAGGACGATGTGGAGGCCACTGCTCTTAGACCACACGACTGCTTACCATCAGGCGGAGTGTGGTCACTTTGACGAGCAAAATAAAAAAAAACCTTTGTGACATATCAAGTCGTGTAAAGCATTCATCGCACACCGCGTACGGCGTGCAATGTGTACCTGTATCAAATAATACCGAGACAAACCAACCTCCGCACCACGTAAACAAAACAAAATGCAATAAAGAAAAAACAAATACACCATCTGACCTCATCTGTCTCATAAAATGGCTCCCAGGTTGTCAGAAATATTTTAAAAGTAGGCAGCGGACAGATGGTGCACTCAGGCTACTTGCTAAAGGAAAGCGTTGGTCGCTCCGCACTTTTATTATTTAGGGGTGAAATCCCCTGTAAATTGTTAATACGGCCGGCCGGTCACGGAAAAGTTAAATTAGAGATCGCCCGCCTCTGTTTGGGCGCGTGTAATCGTTCGATTTGTTCGAACGTCACTAATGGGGCGGCGAGTGGGGACGAGGGGCGCACTTCTACTAAATTTCTTGTTTATTATAATCGTGTCATGTAAGTACTACACCGACCTAACTTTACCCGCGGTAAAGTCGAGCTACCCCAACACTTGGACAAAACAGTTTCCATTGCAGGAATGAAAAATGTACAAAGTGCGTTTTCTTTTCAACATTAGTACGTTCTTGTGACGCTTCAAGAAAATATCTCTATGCCAATTTAAAATTGCCGTGCAGTTTCTACTCTTTAAGTTCTGACATGAACCTATTTCTTTTTACTTTTTCCTTTCAATGTAAGTACTTCAAATAGGAAAACGCTACTAAACTATGAATATTCCCTGTTTATTTATGAACTATAAAGTTGAAACATAGACTACAGTGTTTAAAGTATAGAAAGCACTTTATACGTCTTTTATCGCGAATGTGTACTGCGGCTGTTTGAAGCAGCCATATATTTGTGACGTGCCATATATTTTATACGAAACGATAAGTTTGCCACAAAAGAGAACCGTCCGTGAGCCGTGCCAACAAATAGACAGATATTAGCATTATTTTATATAATTATTATCAAATATAATACAATTTCAACGCATATTAAAATTTAGCGTTCATTAGAACTGTGTTATTTTCAACTTAATAAATTAAAGTTGCATATGGTCGACGTTCCTGGCATAATTAAAACGTAAACTTGATAAAAGGTTTATGATAAGCTGTTTATACAAAACCAAAACGAAATATAAGCAAACTGAGCGATTACGGCGCGTATATTTGATTAAATCGCCGATCGCTTTACCAGGAAGGCAGCGCGCAGCGGAGTGAAATAGGTTCATTTAGGTGGTGCTAATTACAACTCGGCCGCGGTAATCAACGGCCTAATAGTTGTCGTGCCCTCGCCCCCGCCCCCGCCCCCCACGTTGCCCCGCTTTGTTCCCAACACCCTCCCTCCCCTCCCCGCGCGCGCTCTAACTGGCGAGCTCAAATCTTACCTACATCAATATTAGTATAAACCACAATACTCAGTTCGTGATTAAAACAAATTTAAAAGATAGGTACGTCGTTTTAAAGGTTGGTTGTTTTTTATGGGCTAATAGTTATTTAATGTTAACATTGATATTGTAATTTACAGATGACGACACGGAATAGCTTCAACTATTATTCATGTTCTTTCGTATCAGAGCATGCTCCATTTTGTATTGAGTGTATATTTACCCTACGTATATTATACTATTGCACCTGTGTAAATATATTTCTATTGTACTTCCTCACGTCCCGCGTCCCCGGTAAGATAGTCAGAGCAAAATTCAAAGCAGTAAAGGCGCGGGTTAAACTTAGTTATATACATACATGTATAAAAAGGAGAAACTAACCTACTGATTGAACGACTGACTGACATATCAACGAACACGGTCTAATAACTCAACAATTTTCATTTTGCTTTTTTATACAACGTCGACGTACACTAAAGAAGGGATTTATTTTTATTTTTATTTGTTACTTAGGAGAGACATTGGAGAGTCAAAATTTGTATAAAGACAAAATTAGAATGATTATATCAAGTCGAAAATCAACCCTAAAAGGTTCACCCATTTAAAGGTAGATATTTTTATAAAGATAAAATGGGTGCAAGATTTGTAATGGAGAGTCTGGTGAAAATAGGATAGTAGTTAAGTCGCGCTTAATAAATACTTTGATGAGAAATGTTTGTTTACGATGACAGGTGATACGTACATTATTTATGTATAAGTATGTCACAAACAGCACATATAAATATATTAATTAATACATTACAGTACATTCTCGCGGATGTTGTGTGGACACATGAACATATGGGTATGGCACAAAAACCCAAACTTAATATTTGATTATTTCAGCTTCATCATTGTTTTGTTGACTCAATCGATCGAGTTGATAACACAAACCAGGCGAGTGGGCGCCGACAGGGCACGTCGCCGTCACTGTGGGCCCGACACTGGTACTAATCAGAGTTGCCCATTGTTTCCCACACCGAGACAAACAAGGTTCCGGTGATTTCATTTACATCCTTTCAATGTTACTGAAGCGGCCTGCTGCTCAACTTGACTCTCTTAAAAGGTGTATGTTTACACAGGACGTACATTTACAGTCATTGGATTAACAAGTGCCTCTTACCGAAAAACCTTTGACAGGACGTAAATGCGTCGCTCGTCGGGTGGACACAAAATACTTGATGATGTTTCATAAAAGAGACATAAACGAAACGTAACATAAATATTAAAACATGTCCACTAATGAGTGCAGTGGAGCGCCGAGCGTCGAGTAGTGGGAGCCTCCGTTTAATTGTTGGCGCGAGCATGTGGCGCGGGAGCCTCGTAAACCTGTCTCGGCGGACATTTTTTTAGCTGCACCGACCACCAGATGCCATACGTTTTAAAGCAAAACGATTTAGACTTTTGTGCAGTACCGAACCTCGTGTGAGCAAATGCAATATTTTAATAAAAGTCGATGTTAGCCGTGAAATTATAACGCGGTCGGAGATTCACAGTAAACAGTATTTAATTTCCGTAAGCTCCTCGGCGCCATTAGCCGAAAATAAATAAGCTCGAAGAGGAAGGGCGTGAACTAGCTCCCTCCCTCCCTCTCCCCTCCTCTCGCCCTCGTGCTGCGCGTCCATCGGATAAATTTGGAAAGTGGCAACAGAAGCGAGCAGATGGTGATTTATTATCGTGTTTTATAATAATTACGAGCGGTTACGGGGGTGCGGCATTGTGTTTCGCGCGGCCAGACCCTCTACTCTAATGGTGCCCACGACGTGTGATCTTCTCATATTACATTCTTCTGTTTTATATTCAACATAGTGATGAACGACCGCATTTATTGGATAGGCATTAAACGACCCTTCATATAATGAGCTTTAAAAATAAAAAGAGTAAACAAATTAAATAAGCGTTCATGAGATTCTTTCGATTTCAATATTTGATGTTATACTATTCGGAGGACGCAATTGGATGGTGCACAGTTTAAATTAAAACCGGACAGCGAAAATAAAATAAGAAATATAATATTCGCCGCAGTGCGAATTGATTTCATCGCAAACATAATAATAATTTATGTAAATGAGATTACGGACCATTGTGGAATTTATTTACTTACCCTAAAGACACGAGGGGCACTTTATTACGAGCAGAGCATAAAAGGTGTAAAGGCTCTCGTATCAGTTCGGCGCGCTATTAAATATTCTGCGATGCTATCTCCGGCTAATAAGCACCCAGTAATTACGTACGGACTCATTGACTCCTCTGTTTTATGTGCGCCGTGAATATTTTAATATTAATAGCCAGTTCGGGATTGCGGGTTATAAATAAAAAAATATAAATAAAATATTCTGAGAAAAGATGAGATGGTTATGGCCGTCATGAAATACGAATGACAAGCGACAAAAAACGTCGAGGTACATTCTGTAATGAGTATGACTGGGCCGGGTGTCGTAAATAAATTATTATATTGCTCCTGTAAGTGGGCTTCTTAATTATATGAGAGCTTTAAACCACTATGCTTGTCTTATTTTAAAATAACGTCTGTATGTATGTGGTAAAGCTTGTAATAAATCAGTTGAGTACATTATTATAGATTTTACCGAACTCTTGTTCCGAGCGTTTATACATTAGCTAGCTGATCCGCGCAACTTCGTCTGCTTCATATAAAAGATTTTTGCCCGTATTGCTATTGGTCGCAGCGTCATGTTACATAGCTTATAGCCTTCCTCGACAAAAGGGGTAACCAACAATAAATATTTTTTCAATTCAAACCAGTAATTCCTGAGATTAGCGCGTTCAACCAAATAAACAATCAAAAAATCTCTACAGCTTTATAATATTAGTATTGATATGTAATAATAACATAAAACATACGAACAAAATGCTAATTAACATAAAAATAGAATTTGTAGCAGGATGCAATAAATATTGATTGCTTATTCGTTCCAAATCGAACGTATGTAATTTATAGCCGGCGCGGTGTCTAAACCTCTTCTTCTGAGTATTTTGGCTACAACAAGATAACCTCTTCGTCATCTTTTCTTTAAAACATATCAAAAGCGCTTTGGACGAATCGTTTAAGTCAATGTCAGGTAAAGGAAACTGGCCAGGTGGGCTAACCGTTTTGAGCGCGCAGTTGTCTCTCGAAAACCTTTGTTGCAAGAATTGTATTAGTGGAGTTGTATGGCCTGCCCTTCAATTCCCGCTACTACGTCCTTATCAGTCACGTCATTTCAACCAAAATTTCTTGTTTCCGATCATATAATGAAGAAAGGCAACGCCTTAGTTCGTTGAAGGAGCTTGAGAGTCTGCTCGTGGTTCTACCTTTAACGATATTATGTACAATCCGTAAGTACGCGAATTATGTACACGCTAGCTGTTATCCATGTCATCGTATTTTTAAGTAGTCTGCCAATATCGTCTACGTCTGTGTATGTCGCACAAGTGTGCTGAATACCGAACAAACAGTGTGTTTCGCGTTTATAATAGTTATGCGTTAAGTAAGTGCAGACGCGTTAAGTGTAGAAGTAATGATTTCCTACTTTGCAGATATATCATTATGGGTACAGAAATGTCACAGGTTTGCCACACTTCTGAAGTCGAAGTATCTTGCACATAAATAATAATGATTGTACAATCACTTGCGCTTTCACATGTTGCGGAGCAGCGCCCGTGGATACACACTATTGTTCTTCAATTACATATGTCCGCCATACCAGCAGTTCACATATTAATATAATATACTAGTATCGGCTGTAGTCGATCGCGTTTGTAAATCTAAAAAAATAATGCCTTGCGTGCGTCGTGGTTATAAGTAGTCTGTATTACAGTACTCGCTTTTATATGTACCTACTTAACGTACTAATACGATACTTCCCTATATAAACATATGAATACCTTGTTCCCTTTCTGATATCCCCTACCTCTCTCTACGCTTAAAGCTATTTTCCTATCTTTCTTAACATCCCACGGTCAAGATTTGGATCGGTAAAAATCACTGGTCAAATCTGAACCGCAGTACTATTCCTAGACGTCTTTACATCATAATTCAAACCACCAAACAGTTTGAATTACGATAAGGTAATAATGTAATATGAATATTCACCTTTCTTAACTGTTCTATAGCTAATACCGGCTCAGCTTGTTGGTCCTAGAGTGAACTTAGCAGCTTACAAATATTAATTAAAAACACGATCAATGTATATAACCAAATACATATATTAGAGCTAAACGGGCGCAAAAAGATCTTAGATTTGCCGGCATGTGTGGGAATCTTCTATAATATGAATTAATAATAATTGAACTAAGTTGACGTGGCGCCATCTAGGTACATGTGTATGGATATTTTGTGCTCATCCATGGCACAGTACCTTTCATTACTCTACTGTTATTATAAATAATATAAATTTACTTAAATTTCTGTTTGTGAATTAATGATGAATATCTTTGAAGAATTTGTTAAATAGTTTTTATGATAGATGTCCGAGTTTTTATACCAATTCCTTCAGAGTTATTGTACTAAACTGAAAGGTTTTGTTTTCATGGTCCAGCTTCTCGAGATAGAACGTGCGTCTCTACACCTACATATAATGAATTAATTTATTTAAACCATTGATATAAAACGAACATTACTTGCATTTAAATACTATATACGGATTTTATCGCTTTTTATATGTATTATAATATATAAACTGCGATAAAATGCATATTATATGCATAAACGTAAGACCTCTAACGCCATGTCCATTAATTCTGTTATCATATGTGTCATAAATTATTTTGGTTTAAATCACAATTTGTGAACGAAGAACAAAAAGATATAATTAACTTACAATTTCAAAATAATTGAGTAGGTATTTTATGTAATTATTATTATTACTTATTTATTATTTTATGCTTCATATAATTAAAACACATTGTACGCCACGCCAGTTAAAAATGACTTTGAATCGACAAAAATCATTTTCTATTGTGCCAGTCAATGTGTCTATGATGAATATAAGTAATATCAATTTCGATATAACGTTAATTGGTGATGTTTGGTCAGAAGCGCTGATTGTTTGGTCAGAAGCGATGATGATGAATCGCAAAAGCATGTACGTATACTAGGCGTGCAGAAGCGTGCAGATGTGAGGAGCGCTACGGTGCGTGGCGTTCGTGCGCTAGTAACAACTCACCACCTTCCGTCTCGTGCCACACGATGCCCTCCAGCGTGACCGAAGTACCAGGCTCGCACGGCCCGAGGCAGTCGGGCTCCGTGATCGTGCCAACCGACGTCCCCACACACACTTCTGCGGTTTCCTGAAAATAACACACACATATATGAATTCCTGCTTTCTAATTTCGCTATAATCTAAAACGGGGCATGTTTTGTAAAGTAGGTTAGATGTCACAAGTATATGATTAATTGTACCTTTTCAACAACGGACATTTATAATCAACTAAATAACGTCGCAGTACCTACAATAGGTGGTAGGTATGGTTTTCGCAAATTGTGCAATGTTAATGAAACAATTTAGTTCGGATAAGCGCAAATATGAAACATAACGTACGTCACTGGAAATGTGTTATAAATAATTTTGCAACCGCAGACATGTGAACACGTTAAAAACCTTAATTTATTGGCTTCACACATTCTGCGAATCAAATATGTGTAACAAAATATGCAGGTTTAAATACCCAGCTGCCGCGCGACCGCATTTTAATTGTAGAAACAGGACGCTCATCGGGAAATGCCGATAGTATTTGCGTGAACGAAACACGACAGGGGACACGGGACACGGAGCCAATTTATGAAAAGCTCTAAAGCTGTATATTTAAGTTTTGTAAGCATGTTATTCAAATATGTATTCAAAATACGGCTCGGTAATTAACAGCGCCCGATAACAGTTGTGTCCCGGCCGACGGCGACGCGACGTGCCTTGTTTTCCTATAATATTTAAACAGCCGTCCAATTAATTATTGATTGATACAATTGAAATTAATTTTATTTAAAATATGAAAGCGTAATAAATAACTTTCATCGGCAGACGTTACTAAGAGCGAGTTTATACAAGTAAACATTTGAGTTGACATAACTAATTGGTGAGTTTAATATGATTTAGTCATGGAAAGCATTTTATTTATATACCCTAACCGGTGAAGACATGACTGAAAATAAATGTACTAGAAAGAGAAATAACTTTGTACGTGTAATATTTGAAGAAAAATAGTGAGATATAATAGCGCTGTGGAGATGAAATATTAGTCATGTATCATGTCATGTATATGTCACATAATATCATGTATATGTATCATGTAGTAAAATGCTAAGATGATTATATATGATAATAAAGGACGATAAATACTAAAGAAGAGATGACATAAAGTAATTATGAGTAATATGAGTATGGAAAAGTTCGAAGGCGAAGGCCTCGGCGAATATTGTTGACATTAGAAGGTTCCAGCGAGCACGAAGTGTGTATGAGAGACGCGCCGCGCCGTCTCGCGCTCTTCTGTCTATCCATACCATCATACAACTGTAACGGGACTGTGTCTGTACTTATATTGACAAGACTAAACTAACTATTTTGATGCAGTTTTCGCATTTTAGTAGACTTCGCCTTAAAGTCTAAGCCACATTTCATCTTAGAAGTATCCATTTCAGGTTCAAAATAATATTTTATTTCTGCTCTCTATCTTTTATCTTTTTCCGTATAATAGGACCGGAGCTAGTGCATAGTGTAATTAGCGTAAATTACTAAGTCGCGGGCAAAAGTTACTTAATATTTAGACAAGTAGTTGTGGCCGCTCACAGCATCACACACGTGGGTCCACTCTTTGTATTATCGTGTGTGATGGACAAAACTCGCGATATGTAAACATTCCTATATAATTATAAGATCGTTCATCGAGGAATTTCGTAGCGTAAGTACCTAATTTATTCTTGTTCTTTTTCGGACGTCGCCAATTAATTTGTCCCGTGATTAATTTCGTTGCTCGGAAGACAGTTCGTTATCGTTCCCCCACACTGAGATATTTCGGTAGCTACCAATGATCGGCCAGCTATAAAAAGATTACTTATATGTAGGCAGCTTTATGTGGTTTATTAAGAGCGCACGGATAAACGTACGGAGGACGCGCGGACGGGACGCCGACGCACTCGTTAAGTGCTCATCTGGCACCCAACGCAACGAGCGACTCACCCAATTATATACGATATTATACATACTTAGTTGTTGCGACGAGCACGAACATTTCTTATAGGGACAACTGAAATAGGAAATTAAAAGGTACCTCCTTTATGTTCTCTGTCTCCAATTGTCTCTAATAACTCGTGATACTGTTTATCTCAGCGCATATACCGATTCAGAAAAACATTATGATTTTGTAATTTCATATTGATTTGTAAACATAAGTAACCTTCCTTAATCAGATGATGATATGAGATGATGAGATGTGCAACATATATCTTATACCTAAATAGATCACAATAGATTGATGATACATATACCTACAGCATACAGGTAGGTCCGCATCTTCGACTTTTCGAAAAGATGTGGTTATGTTATTAATTATCACTCGCTTTACCGATAGAGGGAAACATTACGAGAAAACCTGCACGTCCGACAGTTTCCATAATGTTCTATAATTCAAAATCACCTAGATCACTATTATTTTGTTGTTATAAAATAATCAAATAAACCCCAACCGTCCGCGTCGGTGGCGCAGCTGTAGTGAATGCGACTGATAAGCGTGAGGTCTAGAGTGTTCAGTCCTGGACGAACGATTGTTATTGAGTTTTCCTATTACGAAATTCTCAGCAGCAGCAAGACTGTGGAATTGTGTCCGATAGACGGCAATACATGAGCCGCGTGGGCCCTGCACTGTAGCATCACTGGCAAAATGTGGCTATTGTGAGTTTCTTCTAGGTGTCATCGACTAGGCTTAAACTCATTAATTAAACTAAGTAACAATTAATGTACCTATGTAATAATATTGAAACTAAACGACTTTTACGAATAAAGTGGTTTAATTTTAATGTACCTATAACATTCGCGTCAACGTACTTAAGAAATATTATTGTTACATTTTTATCTTAGTCTTGGTCTGCTCATAATAAATATGATTACATTATGTTTGTCATATTAATTTAAAAGTGAATATTTATAACATATACCTAAGGTCAGTAACTAGGTATACCCGCCGCACGTTATCCGCTTTATTAATGAATCAATTTGATAATAAAAGCGTGTGTTTAGAGCGGCGAGCGCGGTCGCGAGCGCGGTCGCGGGCGCGGTTGCAGGCGCGGTCGCGGTCGCGGGCGGCGCGTTCCGCGACTGTTATTAATTACAAGTGGCCGCAGACAATGCGATCCTTCATACAAATGATGCTGATTATACTATAAACTGTAAGCCAACGTAAACGTACTCATGCCATTACAACGCCTATCGGTATTTACTCTTGATAATACCGTCGAGGCATTTAAGCAGTAAACCCGACACAACATAGCAATAAAATTACGATACTGTAATAAAGTATGACATTGTAGACAAATGGGCGCATTTAAAACAAATAAATGTTAACGGTTTGCGCTCAATGTTTTCCTTCGCCGTATTTAATATTATCTCCTTTTATAAATGCGATAAAGTAAATTGAAAATTTCCATGTACATTCAAGTGTGTCTGTGGCGGATATTATAATTTTTACCGATCTACCGGGAAGGTCGTTACGTTTGTCGTGTGGACCGCGGCGGGCGCGCGGCCGTGGCTCGGGGCTCGTGGTACCGAGACACAGGGATTGCATAAATTCAAAGAGCGTTTACGGAGTAGAACATAATCAAATGAAGCCATTTACATTCAGCGCCTGATATGAGAACGGTGCGACAAGATCGCCCATCTCGCTCACGCACACGGTTAATGGCATCACAAATTGCGAACTGAAGCACTCCGACGGTGAATCCGAGAGATGTCGTTCCGACGAGCACTTTTGGGAAAATAACAAAATTTTATGTGAATCGACAGATATTATAGCCCGGCAATAATCTTTTCACGTTTCAGTTTGTAACAATGACCAAGTGGATTATGCTAATACGCTACACAGCGGAGCTGATATCGATACACGTTTAGTCGAATTATGTGTCGGTTTAAAGCGACGCAGCGTGCCGCGCGCCGCACAGAGCTCTTAAAATCGAGCAACGAAATAATTGTAATGTCTGTGGTAATATTAACGTAGGAAGTATTAGCAGCAGCTTCACGCTTGAGAAAAATGTTTTGTGTTTTTTGTGTCCGTACGTGAATATTACATAAATTGAGGTACTTATACCATACAATATAATATACCTATTCAAAATTGCTAACTTTCAGTTGCTTTCCGTATGGATCTCGCTTTTCAGGGCACTGTGCGCCGCCCGTCGCGCTTTGTAACTATTAGTAAACATTAAGTTGAGCACAAACCTTTCTTACTACTGTTAAATAATAAATACTCAATAATTATAGACAAGTGAGACTTCAATGATGAAGTCATACGTCAGAATGTCTCAATCGAGATAACGGCAGATAATCGACGAAGTACCCACGCGATGCCTATAAATAAAATTAAACGCTTTATTGTTAGTTGAATGACAAATGTGCGATAGTCGGCCGACCCCGCCCACAGCGCGGCCGCCGACGAGCGCCGCTGACAACACGCGCGTACACCGATAATGCCACAAACATATTAATATTTGTACAATGTACACGCCGCCGCCGCGCTGTATCGCCATTAAGTCCTTTATGGGTGACGCATGACGGCGCGAACGTTACAACTCGCGCCGGTCGCCAGTCGAAAGGGAGGAATTGGGCGAAGCTCGGAGGGGCCGCCCGAACTTGCCTACTAGCGCGGCGCCATGCACTCGCGCTAGATGACTGCAAACATGAGCGTCTCAGTTGCCGCTTCATCTTCACAAACGAATCTTAGAATAATATATGTATATTGCCGCAAGCCAGATTTACATTTCAATAAACTGATGCCGTGATACCTGCCCAGCACACTGCGCCGGCGAGCACGCACGACGGTCGGAGGTGGCGCGGAGGCCGCCACACAATAGCGAGTAAATCAATTCACAAGCGGGTGGAACAAAGGAGCGCGCCGCGCGAGACTGCAATGAGCGCGCCGGCCTCCATTAACACACCAACCACTCGTTTGAAGATGTTCTGCTGCCGTCGCAGGAACTAATTTGTAGTCGCGCCGCCCGCGCCGACACCCGGCGCTAAAGGAAAGCACTCGACTTGCCTAATGGCTAGGAACAACGTCCCCGCACGCTCACGCATAATACTATCATTTCCAAAAGTTGTAACAATTTAGCTCCGGCGCGGTGGGCCGTTACAAATTGCGGGTAAATCTCACTGGTGAATATTTGGCAACGGATGCGTCCACTGGAGCGCGGGAAGCGATTCCCAACAGAGTAACCGAATTACAATCCACTAAACCGAGGGAGAACATACGTCATTAAAATAATTTAGGGAAATGGTACGTTTTAGTGCTCGCGTTTATGGCAGCCTGGTGGATGGGCCGTGCTCGCGACGCGCCAGCACCGATAACTGCCGGGCGGAGCCACCCACCATCTTGTTTATACACCACCTACCCGACACCCGACACCCGAGACGGAACAAGTGGCAACAACCAGTGTTCGTGTCAGCTAATGCGCTACAATACATCAGCGACTTATAACTACAGAAACAACTAAATTACGGACACGGCTAATTGTACCGAGAACTGGGAGGCAATCTGCAGCGTCTTAACCCTCTTACTAGAGGAAATTATCATTTAAATGTACTTTCAAAGAAAAGAAAGCGGTCGCTGAGCACTGGAAATTATTATCATTCCGTTTTTCTCGTGCGCTCCTAACTCGCTACGTGTTCCTTTCGATACGTTATGTAAATAGCATTGTAATAATTACAACTTAAGACTATTGAGTAGTGCCTAGACTATCTAGTACCTCGTATACCTCCACGTCGACATTCTTACTTCATTCTAAATAAAGCTACTAAACAGAATATACTGAATAAAATATTGCATAATATACTCGTGTGTTTGTTAGTTGGCTGGCTGCAAAGTTTAACTCTAACAATATCACTATTCTAGCTTATGTCATGGTCCTGAAAAAAACTAAAATCCACAATTAAAGATTTGTCACAAGAATGCAAAGCCAGCCAGCCTTTTAGCTTATTACCTCGGGACGAAGTTGTGGTGAGAGAGGGTGCTGCACAACGACTACAAATACTGTAGTATTACTTATTTTTGACGCGTGCACGATTTGGTGTAGTTAGAGTGTCATATTTGGAGTGGTAACGAGTTATAAATAATAATAAAGGCGCACAATCGCAGCCCGGGCGCCGGGTGCCGGGTGCCGGGCACAGGGCGCAGGGCCGCTCGCAGCGCAGGGAAGGGTCGTGGGTCGCGGTCGTGGTCCCTGCTCAGGGCTGACACGACGTAATTAACTTTGTACAATTCGATTTGATGGCGCGCTACTGTTTCAATGTTCTGAAGTACAACCCTCCTCGTTCGTGTTGATAACTTTTTTAATTTATTTATTATTTTCAAACTTTTAAAACTGCACGTAACTTGGCGTATTATTTTGATAAAATTTCCAAAGTAAATAAGTTATCAAAGTCTTGTTAAATGTATTCACTTCGAATACAAAATGCGGGTGGTACTAAAACAAGATAAAATAAATTCATTTTTAAAAACTCTGCTTTAATTGTTAAACAAGATATCTAGCCTCTGAATACAAATGCAAACACTGAGAATATAAATGTGTTGAATATACATATTAGATCGATGAAGTAGCAGCGCACGCCTGCCACGGAGGTACCATTAGGCAGGTACACAGTTATGTTTGCAAACAATACAATTATTTGCTAGTATACTATGGTATGCCATACAATCATTATATCAGTGATTATATTGATGTGAAACAATACGCAAATCCTTTGTGATCGGCTAATCTGTAGATCACGAGCCCACATAATCATGTGTTGTTGTGTTAAGTTGAACGACTTTTAATTACAATACATAATTAATAAAGTCAGACAAAAGCTTATTTTCGTATTAACTTATGTTACTTGATTCTGTTATGAGACCGGCGCGATGCAGTGCGGCGCGGCGCGGCATGATTATTTTGAATCTCAAACGTCCCTGGAGATTGTTAATGTCGACGGTATTTCCACTCATCAATTGCACATTACAATAAAAAGTTGTTACTTCACGCTACGAACGATCCTCGTATCAGATAAAGATAATCGCACGATCCAGATACTATCAAAGGTTTATAACTTTGTTAAGGCAACTATGTATAACTCACCTCGAGATCATATAAAACACATTTATTTCAGTTACCAGCTACATTTATATAACTATATTTTTATCGGAAATATAACTTATTTTTGCTATTATTACTATATACTACCCAAAATGATATAATGTTTATTAGTTTAAACCACTAAACATTCTATCATTTTGGGTAGTATATAGTATACAGTTTTACAAGTGAGTATAGGAAAATAATCAAACAGCCTCCTCGCACCAGCGCGCGGCGCGCGGTGTGCTCTTGTTCGGAAATTCGAACGAGATTAATTAAAAATAAAATCTGGGCGTCACCCCGAGCACTGGTAATTAAAACAGGAATAAATGAAAACGCAATTCAAGTTTCAATTACAATTAAGGGTGAAAGATGAGTTTTAATGTGCTTTAAGACCCGTATTTTAGTTTTTATAACTTGTTTAACAGAAGCCAACGACACGCCGATAAGACTCTCCGAATAGCCTTTGAACTAGACATTGGAGCGAGCAAACAACTCATTTAATTATACACTAATATTTTACAGTCGCACAAATTTTAGATGGCTAATTAATGTGCACTATAATTAATGTATAGTAACTGAGTCGTTAGGACACAAAGATCAATTCAGAACTCTCAGGTTTTTAGGATTAATGTAGGTATTGTGTAAGTAAATAATTTTGTTTGTTAACTAGAAAGTTTAATCACAGTATCACAGGCATGTTCATTAATTGCTTTAATGTAAAATTAATCAGACTTTACTTGTTTGTTCAACTTATCAATCTTTAGTATGAACTTGTTAATCTTTTGACACATTTATATTAACAATAGCAATTATCTTGTTTATAGTCGTGTGTAGTTGATCATCAATAACGCGTACCAAGTACACACACAAACACACACAAAGATCACATTCAGTCTCGTATTCGCAAACAATATTAAAATTGTATCTTAAAGAATGTTTAAAAGAGAAATTACAGCACAAACGCGCGCACCTATAACGCTCGTAAATAAATAAACTTTGAGCAAAGAAAAATGCAAGGAAAATATTTTTTAATATACGAGGCGGCGCTTTGAAACGCTCTCTTTTATTCAAGGGGGAAAGTTCCTACCTAAATAGGAATATAAAAGGAGCCATAGATTTTATGAAATAGAAAGGCGCGCCGCTCGGCGTTGCCCGTCGCCGCGCACCTCGCCTCACGCATATTCACTATATCGATGTCCATGGTTTTGTTTTATGCTAACGCAGAGACAATGAAACGTCGTAATCGCATGATCTCACACAAATCTAAGAATCATATTAACATTGTGGAGAAAAATATTAGCATACTTGCATTATATTTTATGAGATAAATTTAAGTGCGATGAAAATAAAATGCTAATCGAGAGAATCGAGCTCGCTTCTTTTAAAACAAAGAGTTTATTCATTACAAAAGAGCCAGTAAAAACCTAAGTAGGGTTGTGCAGCGATTCTTGTCGGAAACTGCCACGACTAAAAGAATGCAACTTTGTTCCAAGGCGGCCTTTGTAAATGAGAAGCGAAACGCGTAAAGCCCGCGCCGCGCCGCTGAGGCGAGGCGGTTGCGGCGCGGTGTCGCACAGACACAACACCAAATTGCATTCAAATTGGAACGCCTTTATCGTTGCCAAAGAGACTTTTATATTAGCCAGCCATCAGTGTGCGCACTGCACGCGGTGCCGTCACTTGCTGCACCTCCTCAGCCGTCATGGAATCGTCCCATATCACTACGGCAATTATATACTTCATACATAACTGAAGCAGTGGCCGTGATAATTTATCAAACAAAACACGGTTCTAACATATTTGTTCAAAGGAATACGTCGGATAATTTACATGTAACGGAAGCGACTAATGAGTTCATAAAACACCAATGCCAATATATTACAGCGGTGGAGCATACCTAAATGATTTAACGCGATTGGAATTAACATTTAAACATAGACATACATAAACTATTTAATTCAATATTAAATCAGCGCTCAGTGAATAATACGACCGGTTCTCAAAAGGCAATCAAATAAAATATCACGAGAAATAAAGCAATAAAAAAGAAGGGATCGTGATTTGGACGCCGTTTAAATTTGGAGGTTAATGGTTCATAAAATAATATACAACTGCGAATGCAGCCAGGGATTATTGGTATCAAACTAATTGTAACCTAAAACCAATTATATTTATTAAAGCGAGCCCATTGAGTCGCGTTACAGATACGCGTTCATAATTGAGCAGCTGGCTGACTCATCCGCCGCACTCACCGCGCCGCGCGCCGTCCCGTGACCATTACACACACACACACACACACAACCCGCAACTAGTATTTATTTGCAAATAGTCTTCAAATACAAATTACAAAGTTAATACGTAGTCTAACATAAAAGATTACGCGTTGAAAGTAAATAAGTACAGTTTATATTTCACGAACACAGATGACATCCAACGAGGTCTGAAGGAGACGTACCATCACTGAGATGTTAAGCACTAGTAAAACGTGACGCATACGCCACAAGCACATATAACACTCGATACTCCGCGCCATGATGACTGCACGTTAACATCAACTCTCTCATGCTCATGCATACGTACTTAGTGGCTAACAATATTTTCCCGCGTATTTCCACGGACGAATGAACAACAAAATAAAATCGTTTGGAAAACATCGTAATTTTCGTTCAAAGCCATTTAATTTAAGCACAGTGGGCTGAGAGAGAATAATCTGATTTATATCTGTAGGCCGTATATCTTCTTTATTCGCTGTTTCACACTACCCGCCGTAATTTGTTGAAAAACACGCAGATTCAGTTGTGCTTTTTTCTATTTTACGATTTATGTGTTTTATAGACGCCACGTATTTATTTACAAACTTTAGTGCGCGATGCTTTATTTTGCGTATATCTTATATTTGGAACATTATTGTAATATGTACGTGATGTAACACCTCGGTGGGAGTATGGCTCGTGTTTTAAAGATCTAATCTAATGTTCGACAAGTCATCTTCTTCGATAACTACAGAGGAGATAAAATAAACGAGCAGTAGATATAATATGTAGCGATACTTATATTATGTATGTGATCGGGTTAAAATGGCTGTCCTCCGACCTCTTGCGCCCTGTGGGAATGCACAATAGTCGGATGACAATACATTTACACTGTCGGCGATGTGATAGTTTCATCGCATGCCAACATGACTGTTTCGAGACTAGTAACAAACACAAAAGTGAATTAAAACGTTGCAAATGAAGAACAGGCGAGTATTTACAAAACACGTTGGTTTGTACCAGAGCATGTACAGTGCAAGCTACGTAACGAAACTGAGCGGTGCTAGAGGAGTTAGAGCTGAGCTGAGCTGTGCGGCGCAGAGCGAGCCGAGCACGATCCGACGACGTGTTATTTATCCCCGTCCAAACGCCCTTTACGAGCACAATATCGACGCTCGATTTTCATCCCGCCTCGGGGAGAGATAAAAGAAGCTTAACGTCGCGCGCCTTTGTGTGCGTCTATCTCGACGCCACCAAATAAAACTATTAAATTAAATAACGTTACGCAGCCGCTCCTCGGAGTAATCTTTATATTTTATTAACAACGAGAAACCCTCTGTCAATATTTGCTCTTTTTACAGGGCGCAGTGTAAATATTCATGATCCGCGACTCATATAAATATTAGTCGAGAGTGCGCACGTTAATGAAACAAGATGCTAACGCCGCGCCGCCGCGCCGCGCCGCGCCTGGCTCGAGCCAGGGCGAGGCGAGGCGAGGCAAAGTTAGAGCCACGCTTAAATTATTCCAGCCGCGTCCCGTTCTTGTCTTTGTGCCGTTGCTATTATTTCAAATTATTTTTAATTGAGTAAAAGCAAGCGAAAAACACAATAACAACCCTCGGAGTTAATTGCCCTCCCGACAAAGCGTTCTAAAAGCTTTTCGAGATGCTCCAATGTAATACAAACGTTAAACTGCATGACAGAGTGTTTGTGCTTTAGCAATTCTTAAAATAAAATGGAACGTGAAAATCATAACGCAACAATGGACCGTAATGAAATCTCTTTTTTACGGCTAACGGCTATGTCGGGGGCGAGCAATTTTAACCTCGTTTTCATTGATATTCACATTTCATCCGAGCAACAAAAGGGTTGGGCTCTTTGCGAAATGTCAATTGCGAGGAGTGAGGAGGGTAGCGGCCCGCCGCGCGCCGCCGCCTATGTCATCCTGGTAGCAGCGGACACATGTACGCGGCGTGACAAACACACAACATCATACGGATGCGTGTGTCGGCGGTGTGTGTGTACTCACCGGCTGCTCTGAATAATGCATGAGAAGCCAACGAATGCTTTAAAAAGTTAACAAGGTTTTCCGAGCTTTCCTTTGTTCCGCTGCTTACTGCTCTACAAAAACAAATTGCTTCCACTGGAACAGAGTGAAAAATTTGATTCTACCCAGATACCTACCCAAAATGCAATGAGCAAAAAGGAAATATATTTCACATTGATTGTGAAATATATTTCACTTATGAGATCGTACGAACGTCTGTGAAGACCATATTATATGTATGTATGTAGTTATTATGAGCAAAGAACAAAGTTTTACACCTATAAGACACTTAGTACAAAGAAGTACAATCAAGTGTGGCGTACCAGGGGATAAGACGTTGTAGCTGGTAAAAGTTGTAGTTCCGCCCACGGACTCGGTCCGAGTTACGGATACCTAGCCGATAACAGGATTAACGCGCCCTCCCTTGTTGTTACCGGCTAATTCGCACGCAAACTTCCCACACGCCACACTTTCGACACGATAATGCTCTCCTAGTACTTTGCTTTATATTCACTTATTACTTCCACAATGTTACGTTATTTCATTTTCTTTTGGACCAACTGGATTATTTTTGTTGTGTTATTTATTAACTAAGCTTAATTTTGATAGCATGTATTGCTTGCGACGACTGCAAAATGAAGTAAGGCATTATGAGTCGCTCGCATGTGTAAACTGTGATAACTTGGCTTGTTTGGATTACAATCTCGTTTATTTCAAAACTAATGTACGTGCTCGACAGAATAATAATCTGGTGAATAACTTAGTACTTTACTCCCTTTTTGCCTTTATTCATTTCCAATGTATATAAGCTTGAGCCGATTTGTTACTCTCGGACATTTATAATATTAGATACATATACCACAGACTTGGCTATTCGAACTTTTCGTTTATCTTATCCAATCAAAGTTAATTGCGCAATGGATTAAATCACTATTCATTTTAATATCTCCAAATCTTAGTTCGTTTTTATTTCAAAACTTCCAAGTCAATTGAGTTGAGAATTTTAATTTTATAATGATGGCAAATAAAGTTTGAACAGTTGACGGGAGTCGTGAAACGTTTATGACGGTATAAAATGATAATGGATTAACTTGATCGCCGCAGTCGGCGTTTAACGATCGACCTGGGCTGCGGCAACTTCCTCAATAAAATTATTGTCTGTCATCTCCTATATCGGAGATATGCTTACACACCAAACTTATTACAAATTAAATTATAAGCTGTTATTATAGCGTCTGCCTCTCCGTCCGAGACGTGTGTGTCACGGTGTCACCACTCACGGTCACATCTCAATGTGTGAGATATCATTATTATATTCTGCCAAAGTCAATGCTGTGTTATAAACTCTGCAGTATTAGCTTACATGTTTATTGCCTGCCATCGACATGTTCTGTAATATACATATTAAATAATATGAAGATTGCCCAGCAAACTTGGAAATAGTGAAAGATATCATTTTATGTTACTTTTATTGGGCCCAGTAAATTCATTCGTAAAAACTGAACTACTCTACATCTATTTAGTCCACAAACTATACATAATTAAGTAGATATAGGGTTTCGGTAACAAATTGTAAAACAAGAGACGAATGTTGCCGCCCCAACAAAATATGTAGTTATATTGTTAAACTAACTACTACAATATTTGATAATAACAAATATTGTGATAATAATATCAAATATTGTAATGTTCTTGACAAATGCTTGTGTTCAATTAATGACGTTGTTTGTAATGCCATTAGATGTAAGTTAGATGCCGTGACATAGTGCATAGGTACGAAACGTCGCGGTCGCGTCGGCAACTTATACATATAGACACATTATAAATCATTCGATGCTTTCATTTTCAGTTTACTTTATCCCATGGATGGATATATCTTTTTTTTTATAAGAACGTTCATATAGATTATTTATCTACAGAAACAAATTAAAACACGATCAAAAAAAAAAGTTATCTTTTTTGTCGGTGTTGACAATATCATAAAATAATACGAGGCCGCGCTATTGCTTCATTTTCTTTCTCATGAGCTGACTGACTAACAAGCTGAAAGGCATTTAGGCAAAAGTATTGTGGCTTGTATGTACTTTAATCCTTTATATGTTATAGAAATATTACACGATTTAATTGAAAGTATATACATATAAAAGTAACAACTTGCCAAATACATATATCTACATATAATTATAAATGTTTGGAAGTATGCACAATTGCTTTGTAGATTTCTTCGCAATTAATGACATATACTTGCGTAAATAATATATATATATATATAGATATATGACTTTATCCAACAGAGTAATAACAGTAATAAGATAAGTAAACTTATAGTTAAAGTAAGATGTATGTCTCACTAACGTGACCGCCGCGTGTCTCACTAGCGATTAGCAGCGTAAACTAATAACAGTGGTAAGATTACATTAAGGAAAACTTATTAATTATTACAAATAAAACTGGGGTCGCTCATAATTAAGAGTCCATTTTGTGACAGCCTCTTAAAATTCACTCCACGCGCTCCGAGGGAGGCTCAAAGGCGAAATAATTAAAGCGGAGGGTATAAGAAAATGTCGGCGGGCGGGGAGATCAAAGCGCGGAATTTACCCCCGGGTAAATAATATAGCAGTCTCGCGCCGGATTTGGGTATTTGGTAAGGTTACAATATACCTGTTGGGTAGCGGTATTGACATGGTTTACCTCAATCCAAATTAATTATTTAATGAACGGCACTACCCAAGGGACATGGCTAATAGCGACGATTACGGAGTAATAACTCGGCGCGTAAGCTCCGGGGCTCCGGGGTTCCAGGGAGCCACTGTCGCGTCGCGCGTCGCCGACTATCTCCAGCTAGCCTTTGTTTACTCACCAAATACTAACTGAGAAAAACTGCACCAATTTATATTCTAACTCCAATATAAAGCGTGACACGAGTGATTTACAATGCCATGTTTTTGAATAGGTTTATTTAAATTGCTCCGAAAACACGCGCATAACAAAACACGGCGATTAAATAAATAAACGATACCTACGAATAAAAAAGCCAAATTGTCTGTCGGGCACCCGTAGTTTGTATAATAAAATAATATGATTACAAACAAATAACGTATCATATAAATGGCACATCCATCACAAAATTACACTTGATGGATGTATGACACAATCCATCATTTAACATAATCACCGAGAGCTTCACTTTCAAAGGTTACTGAAAACATTCAATTATGCAAAGTCTACCTACGATGTTAATGCCTATATGAATATTAATATCGCGTATTGCCAAATATACCTTGTTCTCGTGTTTTTTACGTTATTTGTACTTATTACGTTTGGGCGTGGGTAGCAAATTACCCGTAATTTAAACCTCCGAGTCGTGTTGAACGCAAACGACGACGCGAACAATAAAGAAGTACAATAAAACCTCCTTCACGGCAGGTAATTGATTACGATATTTGAATTCACCCAATTGATATCGGGCGGGACTCATCGACTTCCAAGAATCTCAGGTTTATGTCCGCGCAGACACGATAGGCATTAGGTACTGTGTGTGTGTGTGTGTGCGGAGGAAGTCGCGGCGAGGCAACGCACGACGGTGACGAGTTCACGACTGATGGCGGCACCGAGTCAGGTCACACGAGTGCTCACCGAGTACAATAATTGTAAATCGCATTACGACGTCAACCTTTACAGCTGCCATTCGAAGCGTAAATCTGAAATGAATGAGCTACAGACGGATATTACGAATTCACCAGACGCGCCTCAACTCATAACAAAGTCACTAAACAGTCTTAAATTGTTAAAAATTAACATTCAAATTGGGGGAGCGCTGTTAGTGGAATTAGTAGGACTTTCACTCATAAATCGTCTGGAGAGGGTGGCGAGTACGCCGCGCGCCGCTTTATTGGCTCGACGTCGACATTCGCCTGCTAATAAATGAAGCAGAAAACTTGTACTTATGTAGTGCGCTGTTTGCCGAGGGCGGAAGACATCACCCGCCGACTTATCTAACCGAAACTGCGTCTACTCCGCGCGCCCTAGAGCTCAAACTTGGCCGCCGAGCTGCGCCGTCCCGCTCGGCCGCGGCGCGCGCGAGCGAGACCACGCGCCCGCATTAAGGCTTATGAAATGAGCTCCGTTGCCTCATGTTATCCCGACGAACAAAATGAAATTATGACCGTAGCCGCGCGCAAAGAAAGCGTCCATGACATCTCTAATTTTTTTCTCGAACAGCTTTTACCAGCGAACGGGATTCAGAACAAAATGCTATAGGATAAGAATTGGAAAATATTTTTCATATACTTACTATTTGTTTTCATGTAGTTTACTTAACGTACGAACTTCTTGTTTACGGTATATAATAATACGTTTGCGTGGAATAGCACACGTATACGTGCACTGTTCGTTATAATTGTACCTATATTGACGCGCGCAGTGTCTTAAGCTAGATTGAGGCATTAGTGCCTATTACAGAATAGTCGCATCTGAGACATCACAGACAACATAATTAGGGCTCGAACGCGCAACGCTCATTAAATATTAATTACAATCTAATCAAATTGTGCTTAAACTAGGAGATAACCCTTTGATGTGCATCGATTATGTACCGAGCGAAGTACGCTCGTATACCCTTGTGAATGCATAGTTAAACTGTTTATTCACATGGGATCCCGATCATGATTTCCCTTCATCATGGAAGGGAAACGTTTGTTTGTTCAGAAATCCTGATCTGGATGAGCCGTTTTTGTGTGCGTGTTCGTGTGAATCCTGATTCAGGATTCACACAAAAACGGCTCATCCGGCTGATATGAGCGAAATAAGTAAAAGCCTCTTTTCATTTAGCTGACCGACTGCCGAACAGATGATCCATTGAAACTAATGTACCAGGAGATTATGTCGAGCGAGAAGTATTGCAAGCGTTAATAGCAGCTTAACAAACTGTTATTTTATCCGATAACAAATTATATGTTTATGTTATTTTGTGGCGTTTGAAGAATTAATTAGGAAATTAATGCACTTTTTTATAACACGTTCGTACACTTCGAAATAGGTTTAAATCACCAGTAAGGTGTTCTGAACATAGAAACCGATACATAAATCTATAGCTTTACACAAATAGCAATAAAATGCGCCATTTGTATGACGGGCCGTGAGAATTCTCCATTATAGATTCATTCACAAGCTTCACAGGTAATTTAGCACCTGGCCAACTTAGCCCATAGAATATAACAAACAGACTCTAATTAGAAACTCGTTTGTAGCAATAAACGGATCTTTGCAATATAATAATAGTCGCGGCGGGGGCGGGGGCGGGGAGTGTGACACACGGGGTGACAGCTACTAACTACATTACTGCGTCGCGCGTCGGTGTATTACTAAACTGATAAATACAACTTAAAGTGTAACGACGTTCACAGTTTTTGCAAGCATTGCGATTTTGGCATCCGCAACCCACACGGGTTAACAATATTTCTATCACACACTATCCCAGTGATAAATTATAATTAGCTATTCTATTCGAAGGCTAGAAATCGACGAGACACGGGAAGAGATGCACCTAATCAAGTTTACAAATAGGTTAAAACCTAATTGTCTAGATGCACATGTTCCTACATCTGCTCCAACCGATCATACTCGTTATAGATAAAAGTAAATTACAAAGTTTAATGTCTCCACGTGATACTAAGTGTGATAATAAATATATAAAGCTATATCTGCTAGCTTTTGTGATTATCGTTACGTGAGTCTAACCGACCTCATTAGCCCCGTCTAACGATCAAGGTCTTAAATCCAGGCGTTTCAGCCCAAGCTGACCAAGAGACCGGTCAGACTTTACTAGTATGACTAACCTGCTGTCAATGTAAAAGTGGCCGCCACTGTCCCTGAGCATATAACAACAAAGGGATAGAGTACAAAGTACATCTAGAAAATCTGAGTCTTCTGGACTTTAAGAGAGTACTAGGTGTAGCGAGTTACATCTAACCCTTCGCATGCACCTAGATCTCAGAGCCGCAGGACCTACGTGATTATTAAGAAGTGGAGATATCTACAGTAAATGTAATACGTAGATTAACAACATATAGCTCTCTAACCGGCGAAAATTAGTTCTGCAATTGCACTGACAGTTGATGAGCGAGTGGCCTTTCGGCTCGGTCTAGCCGCTTACAAAAATGGTCTTGAAATATTGAACCCAACAATATAATATATAGTGAGTAACAGTAAGGTGTGGTCACAGTTTAGGGTCGTAAGTTGAGTTTGATGGTACTTAATACCAAATCCTTCCTGGGACTAAAGTAAAATCTCAACGTTTTATGAACATCTTTAATACATGAAAATATATAGATATATTCAAAATCAGTACGCGTACTTGAAAAATGTTGACACACTATAAATTTCATCAGATATATGAGGTTATTGGAATTAACCGACGATTGATGATAATATAATATGTAGTATGTAAAGGCCAATATGTGGATACGTTAATAACTGTAAACATCTAAGTGTACCCATTAGTTAAATAAATGGCGAATGGTGCTGCTGTCATATCCAAGCTTATTCATAAATATACTAGTTGAAATAACATATGTAGGTACTAAAGTGTGGATTACAATTCATATAATACTAACAAAGTTCAGGTTTAAAAAATATACAATACAAAACACACAGTCCCAGCTTTTAAACTAGCTAGTAGATAAATGTTATGTATCGACCAGGAAAACATGACATTAGTGTTAGTGGCTGGTAGCAATCGGCCGCGTTGTGTTTATATTCAATGATTGCACATAAACATAACAAATGGACGCGGCTAATGTATATTTTATCCATTACCACACATTATGTCACTACGTACTCGAACACTCGCTTTATCACTTTAATTCATCTACCCTCTATTTTAAAACACGCGATGCTCCTAATGTTGGAACGAACGAGACAGCGCAATATGTAGATGTGTGCGAGCGGGACGACACGAGGTGGTCTTTCTCAACATGTCGCGTTTAGCGGTGTTAAGGTTAATGGCGCTATTTGTATAGCAGTGGAGATGTTATCGCGCGGAGGCTGCGCGCCGCGCTCGCCCGACACCAACATTTTATTGTCTACATCGACATGGGATCATTCTCGCCGCTCCTCAACCATTACAATATGCTTCAAGGGTTCAAGTTCTCATGTTGCAGCTTTTACATCGGGCTGATTATCACTCTGAAGTTAAAAACAATCACACAAGTAGACCTATACACCAGCTAAATTACCAGTACAAATATTAGTTCTTTATTTGTATTCAATTTGGCTTGGTAATCGTACATCGTTTTCAGTTCACGTTTAATAATATCATGTCATTTAGACCAACTCTGTCGATATATAATAAAAATGAAATGAAAATATGTGACGTATAAAATTTATGAACCTTGATATATTTTAGTGTAGAATATTAATATTTATATGCAAATGTATTTTTTTATTATAGAGTGAAATATGTTAAACGGTCTAAAGGAGACGGGCGAACTTCAATAGAACCTTGGGCCTAACGTTACAAAAATGATAACTATTTCATTTTGTAGATAACACAATAACATTTACAAAATAAAAATAAAAATGCGAGATTTCAATGGGATTAGCTAATTAGAGGCTGTGAAACATTATGGACAAAATAGACTTTTATACCTTGTTTAATGGCAAAAACTTAGGATAAGTTTGTTTCAGTTTAATTTAGAGCTTATCTATAACTAGATTAGATTATTAAGAACAAAATAGAACCAGTAAGTTGATAGACATATGCCTACATATGTAATATATTACGAGAAACAGTATACAAACTACAGGCGTTTGAGGGACAACTAATAAAACACACATTATTTCTTTTCGTTTATTCTTCATCATAAATAATCAATAAATCATTTAAAAATTGTGCAGGCGGTACTAAATTATTTTGATACCTTGCCCAACCAAGGTACCATATTATGGACTTTACATGGCAACAGCAACCTACAGTTCTCTTTCCTACAACACAGTTGCAATAATAATGCTGTATTGCTTCCCTACCTATAAGAGAGCTGTCAACTACTATATAACTAAGTCTCGTCAGTCCAGTACACGTAGCTGAAGTCGTTAAATAAAGACACCAAACACAAATCACCACACAAACACGAAAAACCATAACGGAAAGTATTCACTGCGCAAGAGCAACAAACGAATTGTTTGTTTTGACTTTTGATTTATGAACGTCAAAATCGATTTTCCAGTTGCCAGTAAAAAAAAACATAGATCATATTTTATAACTACGCAATGATTGAATAAATAATTATATTATTTAATAATTTGTTCTGTTCTATTTTATTATTATTTATTTACCTACTTAGATGATAATCTATCCAGATGAAACTCGAAAATACCGTTATTTATAAAGCATGCTTATTCTTCGAACTATTTAATTCACATGGCAACATTATCGCGCGTACATTTATTCGTCTTCCGGTAATAATGCGGAATTATCAATATGTTGTTTATTTTATTTTATTTAGATGAATCCCATTGACAATCGCTGAAATATTTTGAGATTAAGGATGAAAAATAGAATAAAGTATTTTGATAAATATTTCATTTGTGTAACGTCAGGCCCAATTCTGCCCGTTTCCTTTGTCAAGTCTTAGAATACCAGTCAATTAGAAATCTAGTGTCCGGCCATCGTTGTGTCGCTGCTACTTAATAGCTAAGCACTGAGATCATATCCAACTATACGCGGTGACGATCCCAAGTTCGTTTACCAGGTCAGTAAAATCCCCGGTAAAATCACGGAATCTGAAGTCGCGCTGTAAAAGCTCGATGCTTATTGCCTACAAACATGGGTGGTGAAATAT
The DNA here is from genome assembly GCA_963675205.1 of Catocala nupta. Lineage (NCBI taxonomy): Eukaryota > Metazoa > Arthropoda > Insecta > Lepidoptera > Erebidae > Catocala > Catocala nupta. The sequence goes on from OY776096.1 coordinate 442,176, forward strand.
AATTATAATACACCACTGCGTACCCCTAGGACGTGACCGCGTGATATTAAGGTACCTACGGAGTAAGTACCTAAGTGATGCAAACGTGCAGACGGATCGCCTGATGGTAAGCAATTACCGCCGCCCATGGACACCCGCATCACCAGAGGAGTCACAAGTGCGTTGCGTTCCATTTAATTTTGCCCCTATCAGAATGGATGGGTACGGCTGGGCTTCTGGTACCCTCAGTCACACGACGAAACACAACGCACGCGCTATTTTACGCCGGTTTTCTGTGAGGCCGTGGTATTAGTTCGATCGAGCCGGCTCATTCGTGCTGAAGCGAGGCTCTCCCACGGTCTTCCAGTATGGATTACGACACAACATTACAGTATAGGTTATAGAGCCTGGAGCGCCCCGCGCGCCGCGCTGTGAGCGTGATACTAACTTTATTTAATCATCGTTTGTACCAAATTCAACAACCGTTATTTGTAGTTTTATCGTGAATAAATAATTACGCAGTTTGTATTTATTTACGTCAATAGTGAATCATTTCTATCAGCCAGATAGTTTAGTGCTACTAATATAAGGTATTTACATATACGAAGAATGATTTGCCTCGATGATCTAATGTTCTATGCCCCGGCGTTTGGGTAACTGTTGATCGTGAAGTCTCAGGGTCGATTCAGACAAGTGTTTTTGAGTTTTGACAAGTCAAAGAAAATAAAATAAAGTAAATGACTTTATTTTATTTTCTTACAAACAAAAGGCTAGCTGACATCGAAGAGTAACGAGCAAAGGAGGTAAAGTAAATGTAATTTAGAGGAGTCGCGTAAAGTTTTTTACCGGTTTTATTATTCATATTTTGAGAACACGTTAAATAATTTTTATACTTGCAAGTAAAGCAAAATATTAACTTACATATAAGTATGAAATAAGATAACTGTTTATAAAACGCTAATAATTAACCATTGTGCTATACCTAAAAGACTTTGTCTGAAAATTCTATAAGTTATATTAAAATAAAATGACTGCTGTGCATGAGGTTTCGGGCCAAAAAGTGTTATTAGGTTTGTTCGTCAAGAAATGTCAATAGCAATATGACGTTTAAAACTGTGCTCGTTAAACGACAACAGGCTCACCTCCTATACCGTGGCACCTTACACTGTAGCAAGCGAGCAGTGGGTGCGACACACCTCACCCTTCCCCCTCTGTGAAATAAGCGTGACACTATGTATGTAAGTATAACCTAACAAACCCTTTAAATATATTTGTATAATATTTTATAAGTACGGTGCAATTTATTCACATAAGAAAGTTTGCTCAACTTACTGGGCAAATACAAAATAGTACATAAGTCGCGGCGCGCTGTTAGAGTCAGCAGGCAGAATAAAAATTTGTTGACGTAAGTGAAACAAGCGTTAAAACATGTTTACATCAAACAAGATCGACCTGACGACGATGCGACGCACGCATCTCATCGCCTCTACTGCGTAAACATCACTTTATAAATAAAAACGTTTTCCGCAACCATTGTCAAGTACCCTCGCCGCGCCCTCCTCGAGAGCCGGCTACTTAACTGACACTCGAACTCACTGCTACTGCTGCTGAGCAATAAACTATCTCAAGCATTAAATATCATCGCACCTGGCTAGTTCCACCACCGTCCATCCACAGATCCCGATATCCTACTGTGACAGACAAACTAAACACACATTTATCCGAGACGTGAATAGAATCTGAGCATTAATATCTGCCAGTTGAGCTTGAAATTATGCTTACACCACAGGGTGAACGAGGCGCTGATGCAAAAGTTTCTAAAAATAGTATTAATACATACTTATATAGATATAGTGTTTATGTAAATGTTTAAAAGGCAATGATACCACGATTACACTAATAACACTTACAAAGTGCTATTATCGTCATCGTTCAACCGAGACGCGGTGAGATGAGCGGACGCCAAAAAACATCTCTCGACTTAATACCGTGATTGACATTTGTGTAGCCTCGCCCTCCCCACCCCTCCGCCCTACACCCGCGCGCGCCCCGCACGCGAAACCTGCTCGCTCACAACCTATAATATAATGTTTAGACACACCACACATACACACACACGCATGTAACTATAATCTATACTAATATTATAAAGCTGAAGAGTTTGTTTGTTTGTTTGGTTGGTTGTACGCACTAATCTCAGGAACTATTTGTTCTATTTAAAAAATATTTTTGTGTTGGATAACCTATTTATCGAGGAAGGCTATATAATATCATGCTACGATCCACGGGGGTGGCGTAGTAACCATAAACGCGGGTGAAGCCGCGGGCACATCTAGTAATTATATACTACTTAAAACTTTTTATTTCTTTATTTATTATGTACAGTCTGTGTCATTGTGTTTTAGTATTAAGATTTTTAGGCTCATTTCGAAGTCTGCTCATATTTAAATATCAAAAATGTAAGTATGTAATGTTATGTAATATGAACAGCATGGGCTACACTAGGGCTAGAGCTACTTAGCCTCATTCCACGAATATAAAGCGGATGTCAATCCGGTCAACAATTACAAATTCGGCGACGCAATATTTATAATATTAATACGTGAAGCAAAAATAATTTTCCCCTTTTTACGAAAATTGCGCGGATGGAGTTGTATGACATTTGGCACAATTAAAGTTTTTAAGGAGAAGGAGTGGCGAATCCTATTCTTTTTATAGAATATGCATTAGAAATACATTAAATTAATGACAAAACACTACACGCACACAGCCATGCATTTGACACACGCAGTCGAATCGCCTTCGTAGTATTTCGGCAATGTTCGTCTGACGTCATACAATTCTTCGTAACTATGGTTACATGTACCTTAATTAAGTATATGTAATAAAGCAAAAAGAAAACAAAGTAGCAAGCTTAGGAATATCGTTAAGAAATAGTATGGTTAACTAAATAATAATTTGTTTAAAAATGTTAGGTAAATTAACCTTAAGCCTTGATGAAATCTAAATGAAATGTGATTATAAGATTAAAGTTTTAGACAATAAAACCCTAATAATGTTCAAACTTAAAATTTAAATCTATTATGGTCGAATTTTGGCCAGTGGGCGAGCGCTATTCGGTTTAATTTGACATTAAGATGACAAATAGAGCAAGCGTGGTGATGCGCTAGGGCATGGCTGGGCATCTTGGAGGCTGTGTAAGTACCATTAAGTCGTCTGTAATACACTAAGTAAGTATTTGCATGAGAACGACAAGATATTTGCATATGCAAATTACGTTCCGTCTTTATTTGGGCCGCGGACGTTAACTCCACGTCCTTATGGAAATGCGCGGCCCCGAGCTTTGCCGATAGCCGTATCTTTAAACTTCTATTGTTTCCAAAAACCCTTTAAATCAGATACCGTATAAATTTTTTCCATCGAGCCACTCCACAGAACAATTATCTTTTATGTGTATGAGCGTCGACAAAAAGTGGACATGAATAGAGCGTTAACAAGGCAAAAACCGTAGTCTATTACAGCGTTTAATAATGCCATTATAATGCAACCGAACCGGCTACGGTTGTAAGAAATCGTTCGCAACGGCACGGCCGGTAGTACAAGACAAGAGCCGAGTGAACAATAACGACGGCACCGCTCATTTCTGTACAGCCAAACGAAAACAATAAAACAAAGAGAGCGCAAAAACGACACCGAGCACGCAAGCGGCCTCTCGAAAAATAACAGCGACACACACGCGAGACCGACGACGACTCCTAACCGCACACAGTCGCACATGCAAGCATGCGAGCATGCGAGCATGCGAGGCCCGAACTCGCGCGGCTAGCCGAGCGTGAACCCGACCGCCTCGCCGAGAACGAACGCGGCCGCGCACTTATTACCGGTGCGTGTGCTGCGTTGCGGTATCCATTACGCTAAGGAAACAGCGCGCGAACCAACGGTGTGTGTAATTGATGAACAATTTGAGAACCTGTTGACGAGCAGTGACGGCCGCGCGCTCCGACATCCCCTCGCCCAAAACGCTCGGAGATCGCTATAAAATCTTAATAAATGCATGTCATTTCGCTTCCACTTATAATAAACGATGCGCAGCGAGCCTCAAATTACACTCACTCGCAATAACTGTTGTTTTTTTATAATGAACTTTAATTACATTGAATGTTTGTACGCTTTATCGTTCAATCAAACCGTGTCAGATTTCAAATTATAATGCACATCTTGGCAAGATTTCAATTAAGTATTTTATTAGTAGGATGAGAATGCTGTGGCATATTACAAAGACGTGTAAATTAGCACAAATAAATAACGGCCCATCGGTATTAAAAGTGATAAGAGGCAATAAAGTCAGCGAATTGTGTGATGTAGTAATAAAAGTGATCGGAAAGAAAAAGAATAATTTATAACAATAAAATGGTGTGCGGAGATGTCGCTCCGCCCGCGCCGCCGCCGCGCCGAGCCGCGTCTGGCTGCCTCGCTGCCTGTTCCACCCTACATCAATAATTCATGCGACATCGCGCCATTGAGAAAGTGCTCTGTGATCGCCATACTAATTCAACCATTGAATCACTAAAACATTTTTTTGTGATACGCGATTCAATACTACGCACATAATGACACACGATTTGCTCATTGTTTGGATTTATTAACAAAACGATAGATCCTGTGCTATCGAACAGAACGATAAAGCACCACGTATAAATCCACAAATACTACAGTTTATGAAACATTCACGTCAGCCGCTCAAATAGTAAACATGAAACATTCATTATATTTGTGTCAATAATGGAAACAATTTCATTGATTAGCTAATATATATGTATATATATCGAATTTTGTTTCATACTATTTTACGAGCTGCCAACTATTCTTATTTTCTTTTTCGAAAACGAATCTAATATTAAAGCTTTCAGATGGTCTGGCCCGGACTGCTGCAAAAATACCATGCGATTGGATCTGGAAGCACATGTACTTATACAAACCAAAGGAAGGATAAGGTGGTGTACCCGACTGGATTAATTCATGTAATTTAAACTCCAATACCAGGAGAATACGAAACTGAGGAGGTATTCAGCTCGGGATAATTCATCTATGCAGACGAGTGACTAATATAGAAACAGGCATATCGCAACCGTATAGAATTCAGGCAACCGTGATAAAAATGAAAAACAAACAAACACCTACTGCTGCCACGAAAGAAATGCCAAAAGTTTGAGCATTAAAGATAAAAACATATCCGTTCCGTTTATTTGTTTTACTATTGCAATCAAATCTGTGTACGATATGTGAATTTCCAAGTGGTACGATGACGCTGTGTTTACGACGCTAGTGTGCACAAGCCCTGTGTGCCTGTGTGGGGAGGGCGAGGGAGACAGCACGCCCGCCGCCCCCGGCGGAGTGAGGAAGAGGTGGATATTTCATCGAGTCCGGCTACAAGATGGCAGACGTTTGCGGTTGATAGTTTATAGTTATTGCGAGCGAGTGCGACGTGTCCGGGGCCGCTTTATCACATTGTTAGCGTTGTTATCCGCGTACACCGGATTAACTGGAGATCACACTCCAGCCCTGACTCACCACTCGGACAATGGCTTCCGGTAATGGCTTTTAACATTTACACCACCTTTTATGTGTTTGCCCTTCTGATTTATTATAGCGTGTTCGTTAGTTTAACTTGACTTTGTTCTTAATTATCGTTTGGTTCTATAATTAATAAAGTATTAAGTTTATGGCGTTTTAATTAAAAACAAGGACGGAGCGCGGTAACAATTTATTCCCCCATGTAACAACTTCAAAGGGCGTAGAGGTGTCGCGCGTGAATATAAATCTCCCGGCGGGATAAAAGTGGGAAAGCATGGGACGGATCTATATAAATGTTGCAATTCGTGCGAGTTCCTGTGATCGATTGCTCTCACTATCGTCGCACTATTTCAACTACAAGACGTCTCATTTATTCCTGTCATATTCAAAGCAACATGCTTTTATTTCGCTCGAGGAATTTGTGCGATAAAAAGATACGTATGTTGTTATAAGCGGACGTGAAGTATTATAAACATCGGCGCTGTTTATTTTATCTCTCGAGTCGAATGCGAGTTTATTGAAATAAAATATGCAAGGTAAACACCGCATCGAGTGTAGGGCGGGCTGCGCAATAGTGCGCAGATGCTCGCAGTACCAGGGGAGCACAACCGCAGGAGATACACGAGCTAAGTGTCGAGCCTGCCGCCATAAATCCACCGGAGCAAAGAAAGCGTTAACTCTGATTTACCGACGCCGAAGCTCGCGTCACTCGTGACGGGATTGAACGCGCTGCTAACTTGCTTTATTACCCATACGCGCGTCTACAAACAACTATATAACGCTACTTCCGAAAATATTAGGACTGCACTACAATCAAGTAACAAGAAATACAATTTGGTATTTTCATAGAAATTGCAGCAACGCGGGTGATTTAGCAAGAAATCCTCGGCGGGATATCCGAGCTGAGATAGCAATCGTGACGGATCGCGAAGCTTCGAGAGCTGCCATCACTCGGACAAAGGAATTGTGTGTCTAGGTCATGTGACCGCGCCGGCACATCAGCCACCACAAATCATAATGGTCTCTCTCCTTCAACTGGTAAAGACTAGACAGATCCCAGTTGACATCGACCGAAAATTGCTTTCAAACAGAATTCAATTAAAACTTTATTAATTTCACAAAGAATCTTCGAAGGAACTTCAATTCGTAGAAACGGTTACGTTGCCAAAGTTAAGAAAATTTAACTAATACAATTTATACAGAGATAAAACTTCAAAGACGGCCTACCCAAACCGAAACCTGATTCAGTGTGTTGGGAACCCAGCGTGGGAGGAAATGGTAGAAAAACAATAGATTCAATTTTAATTCACTTCGTACACAGACAGGCAGTAATGGCGTGGAGTTATTTACATTATAAAATGTGCTCGATGGTTGTAAATTAAATACGCGTCACCGTCGAGCGTAACGTATGTGGAAACTGAAAATAGAGCAAGCGATTTGTAGTCACGAGCGAGTTATTAGTTAAAAGTAGGGCTCGGTAATTAGAAGCACATTTGGCGGGGCCGCGGGCGCTCCGGCGCTGCGGCCACGTGTCCGTCGAGTCGACAGAGCGCCGCGCGCCGCCACCTTCATTAAATAATTAAACCGTAGTACTCGTGTGCACTCGCGCTAATAGCCGTTTTGCTGTGAATGCTGTGGAAAAAGTCATAGAAAACAAACACCTGGCGTGGCCGAGCCTGGCTGCCGCAAAGTGAATTACATCACTTCACAACAAAGCGTCCATGTTACAATACTAGGACGGCATGAACATTTCGCAGCTCGCAAATTACGGTATTAAATTTTAAAACCACTATTATAAATGCTGTAGCTGTGTAAGAACATTGTTGTTTTAGTACTGGGCCGGACGGATCATAAAACATTTAGTATTCATGCACGTTCAGTCCGTGCTCTGCTACAACAGAACGGATTTGATCTTTGTGTACTACATTTTGATTTATAGAATTATCGCCGCTTTGTTTGACGATACAATAATCACGACCTTGCTTATACATATATATATATATGACCAACACACATCACACACACACACACACACGCTCGCAAAACCTAGTTAACTAAGAAAACAAATAGAACATAATTAGTTTATTAAACAAATTATTCATACGCATTATGCAAGGGAATGATTTGATACGATGAATAGAAGCAGTAGTAGTAGTAAGAATAAATACTAAAAAGTTTCTTCTTCTAAATTCTAAATACTATAAATCTACTGTAAATTTTGTGTACAAAAAATGTTCATTGTATCGATGTATATAGTGAGAGGTGGAGCGAACTTTTACAAATCATAACAACATGAAGCTAATATCTAAAAGTTTTTATTGTAATCACCTCAATGATAATGAACTGTTTGCAATGCCTTGTGTATTTAATCACCAAGTATTTGACCATTACTTTAAGCTATGAGTTTTTATTGAGTATTTATTATAAGACTTTATCTATAGCCTAAATAAATAAAACGTTGCCATTATTGTTCGGTGCCTTAGGTGTTCTTGAATTAATAATAATGAACATTTTATTATTACGTATGTATTTATAGAATCTGGATACTATTATATAACAAATAATTTCGATATTAATGGAAAAGTGAGCAATTAGGCGTGTGGCATTAGCGACATTAGGGGCATTATTGATTGTGACACATTAGTACGACTGTGTTATTTGTAGCTTGTAGTCCAGTGTCCACCACCGCGCGCTCAGGTGAAACACAAATTGCGCAAAATATAACTCGATTCGCCATTGAAGGCTCACCAACGAGATAATTTGATGCGATTACACAAACTAATATAGGTATCAGATGGATGTTATCTGTCCGGATTTAACTAATTGCGTTTTGTAACTATGTTTTCATTCAAGACGTTATCTCGTATCGCGTTGTACGCTTACTGTTATAACACTTAATAGATCTGTTGACAGTAACACGTTCGCGTCGTGTTGTGTAACGTTCACAGCCGCCTTTATTACTTTTTGTTTAAGTGTCTTTGGTTTGTGCGATAAATTTGAATGAGCACGACATTAATGAAGGTCCTGGCGTGCGTCGGATGGAAGTCGGCAGTTAGCGTCATGGTGTCTGATAATCAAGGAGTACTTAACACACCGGCTGCGTAGGTACGCGTCTGCGGCTCCAATATCAATTTCCTGGACGGGCTGCGATGCAAATGGCGACTTCTCCGACGAAATTACCACCTATTTATTTTAGTGCCTCGTTTAATCAAACTGCAACGCGAGTTTCGCTGAATTCTAAATATTTTGTTTCGACGCTCGAGATACTAAAATTATAAATTAAAATGAAAAGCAGCTGTAATAAATTAAAATTTTATCATTCACAAATAAAGCGATACATCTACCACGAAAATATTTTGTTTTAAATTAGAGTAATAAATATTGCAGAAGCCATTAGGCGAGCGTACGTCACGCGTCGGCACTCGGCACTCGGCGCTCGGCGCTCGGCACGTAGCTGCGACCGACCTCTTTATATCCTCGACGAGACAATAAAATCTCCGGCCATAAAGGTTGTCGCCTCGCTACGTCACTTTATCTACACTAAAATGAATCAATCAGCTATCAGCGGTTCAGTGTCGCTCCATCGCGCATCGGTCGCGCGGCCTACAGCGACGACGCGACGGGCCAATGATGAAATCACAGATGCTATCTGCGGTCATTAAGCACCATCACTCCGGCGAAATACTACTGCAAAACAATTCGTGTTGGCTATTAGCCGTTCTGTATAGGTCAGAGCGGCAATAACGACGGAGATAAGGATGTATCTCAGGTCGGCGTCGCGCGTCGCCCGGCTGTAATTTAATGTCTTTTCAAAATAGCAGCAATAAATAGTAATTCGCCTCAGTCGATGGTTATTGTTATGAGTGCTAATGCGCTAAGTCAGCTTTAATGTGGGCCTAATGCGCGGCTCTGTTCGGCTGAATAGCCGCTGATGTAAGTCGTTTAGCGAGCCTCCGCCACCGCGCCGCGCCGCCGCTCACGGTGCCGCGACAATGGCGCTGGCGCGGACATTAAAGTTCACACGCATGGTCGCGCGTCGCACGTCCGCCTCACCGCCGCCGCCGCAAACAATGAGACGCTATACATTTTTACATCACAACCACTACTCGTAATTTATATTAGATTTAGTGCCGCGGAACCGTTGCTCAACCGTGTCAATTTGTTTTGCGATAAGTGAGTACTAGTTTAAAAAAGTATATCGCATGTCGCCACCTCACACAGCTATATTTTTGTGGTGTTTGGATAACTATGAGCAAGTACCAGCCCATCGGCGCGGCGAGGCGAGGCAAGGCGTGTCTACTTCGGTACGCTAAGTACCTAGTAATTTCGGTGACGTGTTGCGAACTCGAAGGAGGGTAGCGGAATGTGGTCGCCGAGGCTCACAATAATAGCGGCCATAATAAAGTTCACACATTGTCATGTCGCCCGAACCGCAAACAAAATAAAACGCTCACCTGCCAGAACACTCCTGCCTTACCTACAAAACATAAAAATATGCAATTAGTAGATGCTGTAAGTACTCTAAACGTAATCTATACATGTAAGATTATTCATTATGTGGCTTGTACAATAGTACGAGGATTGTTTGTAACCCTTTTCTACATTGTTCTATATACATATTATGTTGATTCGATTCTTTATAAATCTATCTAGGTAGGTAGGTAACAGAAAAATGAAAAACAGCCACGTAACTACTAAATCAACATCGTTAAAAATCTGTTAATGTAATTATTATACATGTGTATCACAATGCCAATAACAAGCTTGCTATGATGATATATGAAACCAAAAATTAATAATAATAATTATGTAATAATCTCATGAGAGGTCACCCCTATTACGTTAAATGAATGGAGCAGTCAGCGCTTTAGAAAAGTTAAGAGCGAATTGAACCATTGAAAACAAAAGGCGTTTGTACCAGGCGAGCATAAAAACGAGCAGCACGGAGTAGTTGGGCCGCCATTTGCATAGCGTCCAGGATATTGCGATCGGGCACAGCGGTGCTCAGAGCAGCAGAAATAAAGGGACGCGGCGCCTTCCGTGCTCGCCGACAAATGGACCGCGCGCCGCGCGCCGGGCCGTTAGTGCACTGCTGGTGTCACCCGCCACAACTGCGGACTCGGCCGCCCCGCGGCACCGAACTGTTCAACGTCTTTCACCAAATTACTGCCAAACCGACGCGGACGTCACCTACACCCAAGTGCCGCATGCTATTCTTTTAGACAATTCTATGTGTACTCTACTCGAGTTGAATATAAAGGATAATATCTTCAAAGTGTAATTAGAATGGGACGCTGCATGCTACAGTGACGTCACACGCATAGATTTGGCGTTGCCGTTGGAGCGATTCCAAGCGAATAAACACACAGATATAGCTTATTTAGGACTTGTTATTTCTGTTTTATATTCCCGTGCCGTACTTATTTTTTAGCGTAAACAAATGTAATCACAAAATACGTCGTGTTTATCTCGATTTATTGTAATGTTCGTTGTCGTAATCGTAAAATACGTATCTAATACTGAGAACGTAGTACACTAAAGTCTTTATAACTGTGAATACGTATTGAAGAGCAAAGTTAGCAGCTGTCATTTTGAAAATGGTTGATTTATCGGTACTTGTGGCTCGCGTATTATGTTCGTTTTACGTTTGGGTTCAACACATTAGTCTCCTCGTGCTTTACGAGGGAAACGTGACACAAATGAAACGTTGCTCACCAAACAACTAAATAAAATATTTTCATTACTTACCTACACCTGCTTATAGGGTGAACAGCCCTGGCCCTGTACCACGTCACTTATGCTATACCGCTCGTTGTAATATACCTAATAAAGTATGCATATTACAAGTAAAACTATTAAGTATATTTCTATACTAACTGACGAGCACAACATGTTCCTGTATCGCGTATATATTAGGTATATACGTAATCCAACTAAAAATAGAAGCGAATGCTTCGAATTATATCAAAAGGAATGCGCTTTATAAATCTTAGAGAAAACATTATATTTTGTTTATATTTTTCTCTCTAAATATGTTCGTGTAGACTGTAGTGAATTAAATAATGACTACCTACTACACATATTTGTGTTGTAACTTTGGCAGCACTTAAAATCTGTATCGTTTTACAAAATAAACTAACTACATCAACTTATAAATAGATATTGTTAGCAAATACTTCATCGTTGTTTTTCAAATAAATTTCGTCCGACATAAATTCCGACATACAAAATGATAACAGAAAATATTGATATACATAGTAACAGCACATTTTTCTGTGACAATATAACTGCTCATTTAATGAAATCAGCAATTTTATGTGACAACAAGTAGGTATCATAAGGAAAATCTCGAGTGTTGTTTGTTAATGTAAATGTAAAATGAACTCTATTGTGTAGAGGTTGGTCGCTAGTGTTGCGAGTGTTGCGAGTGTTGCGAGTGTTGCGACACTACAATATTGTTAGAAAGAAAGTTGGCATGTTTTCACGTGTAATGTGTAATGTATGGTGAACGGTCAAGTTGTCAGCGCGCCATTCATTGTGTGCGAATGCGAAAGCATGTTAACGATACAGCCGAGTGTTTTGTGCCACCGCTCGTGTACAAAGTGTACAGGGTCAAGGAACCCATTATGTATACGCATTTGGTTAATAAACACTAACGTTATCGTCCTACCCATCGATATACCTCGTACATTCTACGTCTATAATTGACGTCCACACCTGCACGCTCACTACTTCCTACAATAAAAGTCAACCTCAACGTGTCACGTACAATCAGCTTATAAAAACGATTCAGTATTGTAGATCTATACTACTTTCAACAAGTTATATAAGCGTTATTAGTTTCCAACAAAATATACCAAACTAAAAGTCTCTTATCCTTATAATGCCAGTAATCTTGTATTGTTTTAAAGCATACACTTTGATATCTATACGAATATTGTTAATTTGGCAGAAAATTATACACAAAGATTTTTCACTGGAGCGATAATGATCGGTCAGTCGAGCTCAATATGCACACGTCAGCAGCTGTCGCCGTACGTTATTAAATATCAATTAAATTACAATACGTTACATCTATTCTATTTAAAAACGTAGTTTCCTATTGTTGAGGACTTTCCGTTATTTTGTATACTCGTAACCATTTGTGAAAACAATGAATTGAAAACTTGTGGCTAAAGATAATATTTATAAATGGAACAAGTATATTGAAGCAAGTGACTTATACAAATGAATCAGTTGATGTATTGGAAATGCGGCACTAAAATCAATCAAGCATTCAATTCGGGTAGCAGACGAGTATAGCCAATAGCCATTAGTGTCGCAACAGTGCTGTACCAGGGGTCCATCACGCGGAGAGGCAATCTAGTCGGACGTGGCGGCGCGGGCGGCGGCGGCCGCGGTCACCGAGCCAATTACTGCGGCGCGTCAACAGTGATTTACGATATAATGGCCAATCGCGGACTCGACGCCTACATTGTTTAAATGCCCCGGAACGGCTCGATGCGCGCTGACTAATGAGTATTATATTAAACGCTTCTCCCCCTACGCACATAAACACAAACGACGTATTACAAAAAGCCTGCTAGCGCTTCACAAGCGTATGTAATGTAAGCCGGTCGCGACTCGCGACTCCCTGCGTACGTAGTCGTACTGTCGTAGATCTCTTAATACTTCAAACACATTAGCGTTGTTTGTATTCATCAATCAACGGACGCATTATAGTGATTAAATCTGACATTAGACGAGTTATCGTTCGGTTACGTAAGCTGATATTTGATCAATGATATCGTGGATAGAACGGATTTCAGTGACCGCTTTATCCACTAATTTAAACTAAATTATGTGTAATTATTGATACTAGTACCCGCTATTAGTTTTTAGCCGGGCGGCGGCCGCGGCCGTTAATGCTCGACTAGATATAATTAAGTGTTCAATTTATAAATTAACGGCGCAAACAGGTTTTATCCGAAATCGTGTCGAGTGGCGCGCAGGGAGTCCACAGGAAATAAATAATGGTGCGTTGTGCAGTAAAATGAGTGTAGTTATGTGCGCGTGCGTAACTGTATACGAAATTACATCGTATGTATCGAGTTATGCGACGTGCCCGCCATTACTTAGATGTGAGGTTACGATAACAACCGCCAGATAAGCGAGAGGAACATTGAAACACGTACCTACTATTATATAATTTATTCAACAATCCTTCATAAATATAAGGCAAACAATTATGGCCAATCGGATGTGCCAGTTAAAACTTTTATATACTAGTTAGATATACATACAATACATATAAGATAAGTATAAGTACTTATAGTAAATGTTACCTACATTTACTATAAGTACTTATACTTATCTTAGATTATATTAACGTATTTTCTTTCAAATTGAGTAATTATAATAGCAGCGCAATCCGGCGCATTGTTACACAATATAAAACAACTTTTAATCAGATTGATTTTATTTTTCAGATGGATCAGGCGCGACTCGCCAGCTCCATCGGCGTCGCTCGTCGCCACTGATTGGGGAGTTGTCAAAAATGACATCGATGGTATCGTGACATAACGTGCGGCGCGTTATCTCACTCTTAACTTAACTGCGAGTACAGTACACAGATAAGATACGCCGCGGCCGCTTCTACCTAAAGTACACACTTTATTAAAAGTTGTTGGCTAAATGTGAAACATTTACAAGTCGTGATCGCGCAACTATTATGACCCGTAATGAAATTCTAAACGATAATTTATATGTAAATGTGTGAATACATTAAAATATGATTAATAATTTGCATTATAATTAATGTGAGTGTTCTCAAATAATATAATATAACATCATAATTTAGATAAACTGCGATAACGTTGAGTTTTATATTTAACACCTATGCATACTGGTTCGGCCGACGAACTGGTTGAAAAACGTGTACACCGCGTGTACAGAACGAGAAACAAAACTGAGCTCGATTTAGTTTGATTTTATCGATGAAACGTCTTCGTTGTAACAAAACAAAGTCCGCTCGATCTAATTAGTGAACACTTCTTACTTTTATTATACATATATTTGCTCTACGGCATCATATTAAAACAAAATAAATTCTCAAATACCGAAATACTATCCGATGTTACTTTGATATCGATTTGTTTTTTGTAACACGCGATAAAAACAGCAATAAACATTTGTCTTAATCTGTTTTCGATTCAATTAACTTTTTTATTGATTAAATAGAGTTTTTGCACGTTCATTTTATTTTCACGAGCACTATTGGCAATCGCCGACGTATTTTCTAATGTATATTAGCAATACATAACACGTACATTAAAGTGTTGTGTAATACAGAGATTGATTTAGTAAATGCACTCGTAAACACGGGTACAACGATAATAATCGAAAAATAAATGCATGTAAGATTATTTCCTTGTGATTAAACGATTGTGCTGTTTATCGAGTTGACATTTTATGGTGAACTCGGTAACCGATCGGTTCCGAGGAGCACATGTCATGTCCGATAACTTATTTATTTTTTGCCGTAGATAGTTCGCACGCGACGTGACGTGCCTGCACGACGCGACGCGAGTACTCACTGCTCGCTGCATCTCAGCCGATTATTCACGCGATTTCAATTATCTATACGCCAATCTGTATAATTATAGCGGCCGTTATAAAAAAACTATTAATACCTCTTATGTTTATGTCCGCCGTGTCTTGAGAACCGGCCGCTACCGCTCGGCACTCGGCACTCGGCACTCGGCACTCGGCACAAGGCGCGCGGAATATTACCTACCTAGCAGCTAGGGATCGCTTTTGTTTTATTCATCGCCACTTGTTATGACGACAGAGGGCGCAGTCCGTTTTATAATTATTATGAACCAAATATTAACATACATTAATATTAAAGCTAAAAGTTTATGTGATCTTGGCATTAGACATGTAAACTTATGTAAATAAGTCAGCAAAATCGAATAACAAAGACAAAAAGTTGAACAAGTGTCACATCGGTATTCTGTTCTAATTAATATATTAAACACTGGCTTTTGCCCGCGGCTTTGCTCGCGTAAAAGTATACGAGGGTATTAAAGAAACAGTCCTTTTTAAAAATAAAATATAGCCTATGTTACTCGGTGATAATAGAGCTTGCTAATGGTGTAAGAATTTTGAAAATCGCTTGTTTAGGTTTAGCGTTATATCCTTACAAACAAAAAAGAAAAATCAAATATTTCCTGTTTATAATATTAGTATAGATTATATTTACACACGATGGAAGCAAATAAACAAATGAGTATCTATTTATACAATTTTAATCATGCCATTGTATATTATAAGAAATATTCCAGCAGTATATTATCAACATAATATATTAGTTCTCTTTATTGTTTGAATATTTCTTGTCAAGACTACTGTACAACAAATGTACTGGGACTGTATAAATATTGCCATTATAAGCGGCAGCCGGAGATTATTATCGTATTGTTGAAGAGTTGAAACAATATTTTTGTACGTACTTAGCGTTATTTGGCGATTTCGTTTCAGTTCAGCTGTGTACGCGTCTCAATACATTGTTTTTGCACAACAACTTTTTCCTTCAACCAATAGCCCCTTTTTCCCAAAACAAATAATGAATAAAAAGACTTTGAAACCAACTTGTAATATAACTATAAGTGACTGGTTGTTATTCGTCTAAACGTAATTGGAGTAACTAACTAACTAGCGTCCGTGAAAGGCGGAGATAACCACAAAAGGCCAGTGGAAAGCACAAAGTAATGCAACTTAAAGGAGACTGAATTTGAGCTATTCCACTTTGCGCGTTTACAATGCAAGATTCTCGTAAATAGTGAGCTGACAACCCTGTTCACTTGGTATTTTCATTAAAGAAGCCGTCTCATTAAAGACGTGGCGTTCCGTCTGAGCCCCTGGTGGCAATTAACGCGGTACAAAACTTTATTCAGTTGTCGCTCCGCCGCGAGCCGTGATGCCGTGAGGAAATTATTCCCAGCCAAGCCGCGCATTGCGCGCCATTTGACTAACATCTTGCCGCGCGCTGTACTCCTGGTACTTACTGCTCTCTACGACTCTTATACCGTTACTCTCTGCTGCAGATAGATTTATTTTAACTAATAAATCTTTATTTGTTTCATTATTGATAATAGTGTAGAATCCATTACACTATAGAAATTGTATATGATGTAGATATTGTGAGGAACTTTTGTCATTATCGGCATATTATGTTTGTAAACGACTTTCTTTATTTGTAGTTTAATCTCGAAGAAAATAAGTTTATTGTTTACCCAATCAATACCTATACTAATATTATAAAGCTGAATACTTAGTTTGTTTGTTTGTTTGGTTGAACGAGCTAATCTCAGGAACTACTGGTTCTAATTGAAAAATTATTTTAGTGTTTGATAACCCATTTATCGAGGAAGGCTATAGGCTATATAGAAAGTATTGAGATCTGTTATTATGTAAGTAGGTATAGTTACCTACTTTAAACATAATGAGCGTATAATATAACAATTTCACGAAATTTAAATAACTTAATTATGTAGTTATCTAAATGTATATGTATAATAATCTCAATATGTTTTTATCTGTTGTGTTTTTTTTTGAGTTGATGTTGTTGTTAGAATTCCATATCATTATATTTCTTTTATTGTTTATGTTGGTCCAAAATCTCTGCAATTGTAGGTTTAATATGATTTCTTAAAGCTTATTGTCATTTATTAGTTTACATAATATGTATATACTCGTAGATGTACTAATATTGTATTTTATAAGTACCTATTGTTTTTATAGCTCTGATATGTGAGGTAAATCATACATACCTATTGTCAACAGCGCATTTTACATATACACTATAATGTTATCTCAGTATATTATTGCTATATGTTTTTAAACTTGTATTGAATTTTTATTTCATAAAAGCAAATGTAGGCAGTTCTTTTATTTTATAAAAAAGGGGGAGGTGTAGTGTATGACGCGCCATCCCTCCTATACCTATAATATAAGGATTCTATATAAGAGTATGCATTACACGATAGTTTATTGCCAAAGCAACACCTTTTTATTTCGTCACCCAACGCCCAACATTGCAGTGAAAAACAAAAATAAAAAGTAGAGAAACATAACGAAACAGTTCACGCCTAAAATTATAAAGTATTTGGATTTCTTCGAATACATTTATAAAAATATATTCACATTTGTTATATCAACTCAAAAGAGTTAACTTAAATTGTTGTTGAATTTGTAAGCCCAAAAAAAATGCTTCGGCTATGTTTATTCAACCTATTTCTATATATAAAACCTAAAAATATTTTCTTTTGCAATAGGCCAATCTGTTTAAACACGATATGTACACAAATTAGTCACACTAGAATTGTTAACAATTCAGTAAGAACAATCTGTCGCATAAGTCAACCTTACGCACATCCATTGTTATAAAGAGCAACCAAGGCAAACTCTCCCAGTCACTGAACTAATTTACAAAATTGTGTAATTAAAACAAAGTCATGTTGTAATAAAAGTATACATCGTAGCGAGCGATTTGTTATTTAATAACAAATGTTGTCATAACAAGGTGAAAGATAATAGTAGGGTATTGGAGTGATCGGTGCATTTGTACGCTGCTAGCATTACGAAGACTAACAGTTACTAATTGTATAATGAATGGTGATGTAAAGCAGCGTATGTCTCGGACGGAAATATATAAATAATTAAGTCAATTAGCTCGGACGTGCCGGCGAGCTGTTATATTTCATGTATTTATCAGATAGGCCGTCACATTTCGCGGTGCACGCGCGATAAAAATAAATGCTGGTTTATTTTCATCCGTCGACGTACGCGATACATACAGTTACAAATACTACGGCATATTATGTCGCTGCCAATATATTTACTTCACAAAAAATATACAGCATTCTGTGTCACTTGAAACGGTAATTGAAAAGAATTGATGTTGGCACAGTCTATTGTTTGTTTGTACAAGATATTACACGGAACAGCTCCGTAAGTGTGCGCACACTGCACCTGACCCGAAGCGGACGGACCTACGCTCGGCCACGTGTCGATGTAATGACGCTTCACGCTACATATTGTATACAATAAGTCTCCCAACGAAGTACTCAACTTGTACAGACACAAACGCTGATTGCTGATAGAATGTCGATGTCTGAATTAGAAGACACAGGCATTCTAGTAACGCTATTAGAGTACGCTTGGATTCGTACAGCGCGTATGTCGTATCATGTCGACATGATTGTGTAGTATTTAGGGGCCTTTAAAATGTAGATTCAATGTCATTTATTGTTTAGACGAAAGGGCGGACGTCAATCTTAGCACAGTTATAGACGCGCGTCGACACAGCATGTAGGAACCCAGTAACGGTCGCTGAAAAATCTAAATGGATCGTATATTTCAACGTTGGCCTAGAGTTTTCTTGTCAACAAAGTGCTCTAGCGTCGATCGTGCGATATCAAATTGATGCTTATTACTTGGCTAATAGAAGCCAATGTCGTTTCTCACGGCAGCCTCCGATGAGAACTAGTCGGTTTAGAAATAGACGTCCGCGGTTGCGTGGGCGACATCACATCTAAATATTATGGATACAAACATTCCAAATTAGCCGCGGCGATTAAGTGGAATGTAAACTTTAATAATATATTTTCCTTTAATACTGGAGCTGTCAACGTGTCGTTTTGTTTACGATAATTATGTAAACGCGCCGCCCAAACTCTAAATCAACAACGTTTCAATTGAAATGTTTTGAACAAGTAAATTGATACTCTCAAATATTTACCCACGCTCCTCTAGACCGCAACTGCCACAACTGGTACGTAGGCATCAAATAAATCCCTGCGCGCTAGGGCTGTCTATTAATAACATAAAAAAACCTTTGCAGCGTATAATGTTACATGTTTTGAATACAATTATTAAAATTAGAATGAAATTAGCATCCCAAGTTAGAGGTGCTCGTGAATAATTCATGATATAAAACATAAAAGTTTTAATTTTTATAGCGTTTACGTGACGAGAAGGGCTCACCGTCGATGTATATTTAAAGTTCCCTCGTCGGGTATAAAGCTCGGGCATATGAGGGGCAGATTACTTTCGGTAACCCTAGTCCGTGTCAACTGATAGCCCGGCTTTGCGGCGCACCGACCGAACGAGCCGAGAATCTGTGCTCACTAATACTAGGGGAACAGAGCACGGCCGAAAGTAGAGAATGTACATCACAAACACGAGCGTACACACACACACACACACACACACACACACACACACACGTACACAGGCGAGGGAACAAAGCACAGAATCGATACGGGAGGCCGCCACCCCGCGTACCATCGAGGGGATGAATTTAAATTATTCACAGCGGGTATAACTGCGTGCCGTCTTTAACAAACAAATTACGTATGCGCACCTAATAACGCGATACACGAGGCGCTCGGCACTCGGCACTCGGCGTTCGGCGCTCGGCGCTCGGCTTCTGGGCCACCGAGCTTTCAATTATAAGTTGGTAGGATAAGCGACGCGGGTTGGATTTGTAATTACCTCCGACCGATGGCTGCGAGCGCGAGCCGCGCTCGGAATTCACTAATTAGTTCAACTATGTCGTAATTACCAGCTCTGTGAAATCGTAAACGGTATTAAAAGCTTTTAGCCCACTCACTCAACACCGACACACGTCGTATATTGTTGAATTTTCTTAATTAGTGTCGACTTAGTTATTGGCAAACTTATGTTCGCGAACGTTAGCGTGAAACATAGCTGAAGCGCTCTTTGAGTGGATGACGCTAATGCTAGTAAAATCGCAGAGTATCTACTTAATTGATTCAAGTACTCCCTAATGCTTTGACGAGCTAGTCGATAAAATCATTCGTGGATGATAAATCGCTTTTATCGTGTAATAAAATGTAGATATCGTGACTGCGGCTCTTTAATAATAAAGACCTTGAGGAAAATTCTTCCTTTGAACGCTCTCATTCGTCACATTTCAAATATCAAAAACATCGTTCAGAAACAATATTACGAACAAGTATGAAGGCACAATCGAAAAGGAAATACCAGAATACCATCGATTAAAGAAAAGGGAAATGCTCGCTTCAATCCCAATCATCTGCCCTAAACGCCGACACAAAGTAAGAAAGTAGGGAGCGTATAAAACGTCAAAAGAGATTGAATATCGATTGTCGAGTCGACAGCAATCTCGAGTTCTCGTCGGCGAACAGACGCGCTGAGACGCGAGGAGCGCGGGGCGGGGCGGCGCGGAGCGGGGCACGGGCAGAGGGGTGCGCGGGCCACTTCCGACCACCCGTGACAATTTATGTTATTGGCACCGCGCTGCCCGCCGGTGATACGGGACACCCTCACATGTAATTGTTAGTTGGATACCGCAGGATATTGGGGAATTAAACGAGAACGCTGATTGATTAACCGGTGATAACGATTACGGATATTGCGGCGGCCCGGTCAAAAATGATGGGAGGGAAGGGTCTGTAAATAAATAAAACAAAATCGCTTTTATAAAACAAACGTTATCGAAACGAAAGTGAATCGAAAGCACGTAATCGCCCGCGTTGGACAAAAATAAAACAACAAGGCGGCGCTCATGCACGCGGCACTCGGCACTCGGCTGTTTACAGATTAAGCTGAAAGATCAACGAAAATATATTCTAATCTGACCCAACAGCATTCTCGCATTTCCGGCGGCAAAAACTCGCTTACCACGCCACGACACATGGGCGAGAAAAAAACCAGAGTTATTATCTTAAGTCGAACCCAACAGAAACCATTAGTAAACAACACGGGCACAAAAGAGGGCAAAATAGCGGCTTATAAAAAAACGTAACAAAAAACAGCTTTTGATCCTCGGCTCCCCTATATTTTGTTTGTGAAGGTTTTATTAGTCGACGAACTAGTCAACCGATCCAATTCGAACTCGCCTACATCTATCGCAAACGATTTTATTAAGCTTATATCTTTTTCAATCGCAGTTTCTCAGGTTTCTCGCTATGGCAAAGAGTAAGTCAAAACCATGAATTGATTTAATTACTTATCGCTTGTTTTGTGTATAAAGCGATGATGTTTGTGCACTGCGACACGAAATATCATATCTTGTGTATATAGAATATTCACGTTAGAATGCAATATGCGGCGAGAGTGCGACAAATCTGTTAGTCGTCGGTTGAGAGCGAAACTTTCCAGTGAACAAAGAGACTCAGGTATACATACGCCCGCGCCAGCTGCGGATTACTGCCGTGACCGACAAAACAACCGACCCGATCCAGGATCCGGTCGACTAAATATCAAACGGTTCCACAGACGACTCAACAAGCTCGTACAAGGAGAATACCGTATAACTAACTTAAATGGGTTTATGACAACCGAGACGGGAGAATTTATAGTGAGCGACTCAACGGACGCGTTGTTCTTGTGACGACAGATTGAGTTTAGCGTTACGTTAACACGACTAATAATGGGGGACGCGCTGCGCTTCTCGATATGGCAGCTGTCAATTGGCCAGGAAACATTTCGAGTGAAATAATACTCAGATACTCAGCCAAATTGCACAACCGTTAAATAAGTAACTGTAAACAGCAAGCGAGCACGCCGATCCTCGCCGGCGCGCGGCGTCTAGTGCAAGCCGCGCTGGAACGTGACTCGCGATAACTTACAGATCACTACAATTAATGTTGAATCAATTTGCTTTGCGGGAGCGAATATTTATGATCGTTTCAATTGTTCATGACATAATAAACGAGAACGTAACAAACCGCAGCCGAGTATAATGCGAAGCGGAAATAATAATGGCATTTGTTAGAGTGGAGCGGGTTGTCGGCGCCGCGGGCCCGGCCTCACATCCTAATTACGCCAATAATAATTACACAGTAGCCGCCGGCAGCCGGCTGCCAACCACCTCCTCGCGCCCGCTGCTGTCTTCATCAATAGATTAATGAACTTTGGATAGAAAAACTACTTATTTCATATTTAACACACGATAAGTCTTTCAGCGTGTTCTACCGACTCTTTCACGAGGAGTGCTTTGAAGAACTGTTTGATTTGGTACCAGCGGCCCCTTTCTATCACCGTACCATTCGACAACGAAGCAGGGTTCATCCATATCACCCGGAAGCGTTCAAATCCAAGACGGTACGCTTTCAACGATCATTTCTCCCACGTACGTGTAAGCTCTGGAATGAACTGCCTGCTTCGGTGTTTCCCGAGCGCTATGATATTATGTCCTTCTTCAAACGAGGTTTAAAGAGAGTTTTTCTTTCACGGTAGGCAGCGGCTTTGCTGTGTCCTGACATTGCTGAAGTCCATGAGCAGCGGTTACCACTTTCCATCAGGTGGGCCACTTGCTCGTCTGCCACCACGGGCAATAAAAAATAAACAAATTACGAATGAACAACGTCATACAAGTTTATAAGGACAGCTAACACGTAGTGTAGTAAAGCGCTCACACTTTAAAAATGCCCGCATAGCTAGGATGTAGTACGAACTACGAAGTAATGCTGCAGTTGAAGCAATAAACAATTACCTCTCGCGTCTCGCTGGTTGCCTGGTGCTCGAGTGTTCACGCTCAGTGCTCGCGGCCTCACGTAGGGCAGCGCGGCCGGTGGACGGCGCGCATCGCTGTCGGCCGCTGCTAATAACGCCGCGTTGCATTTATACTAATTATTGTGATTCGTTCCGCGGCCCTGCGAGGGAGTTATTGCAGGCTCCGATAGCCCATTTATTTTATCGCATCAATCAATTACTTCGTGTATAGGTATTAAAATTTTAATTCACGGCATGAAGGGATTGAGTTTGGCTGAAGCAATAACGCTTTATAAATGAGTGATGATACGCAGGTAACGTGATACGTACGTCTCGACGTATTATAAATAAAGTTATTGGGCGCAAAATTCTTGAGTTTATCATTCAAGCCGGAGGTTATTAACTTCTATTGACAGTTGATGATCTCTCGTGTAAAATATCTCTATATGACATGTACGGGTCGGGGGGCTTTGGTATTTCGGGACCACAAGAAAAAATAACAAAGTTATGTCTTGAAAAAGTACGGTCAACCAAAAATTCAGAAGTAATTTATACAAATAAAACAATTTTTATAAAATGACAATATACATACGTGCACTTTATTTTTTATTTATGAGTCAAATAATTCATAATAATTGTGATCGTTCGTTCGTATTCATACCGGTTTTTCGTATCAGTTAGAGATACATAATCTGCTGAGAGGTGCAATCAGTGGCAAAACAGAAATTGATTTTAGACTAGGCGTGAGTGGCGGCACTAGCTCCAACATATTTATTTAATGTACGTGGTGAGCTTGGCAGCCAGTTAGCAGGTAGTTTAGTGAGAACACTGATCAACCGGCAATCAACATGTAAATTTATTCAGAGCGATCGGTATAATCGGGCGCTGCGGTGCTATTAACCTCATTTGTGACGACATATACATGTTAAATATCATGCTCCTCTGGTCACTCTGATTGAAATTATATTAATCTATCTCGTCAGCCATGCCTATGATTAGTCCTTCCTTCCTTCTTATGCTAACCAAAAGTTTGCTGTACTCCATCCAACAGACACCTTTAAAGCGTCGTTCGACTCAAACAGATTATTATTTTTCACCATCAAAATTAATAGTACAAAGAGAGAGATTAAATAAATCTAGTAATTTTCCAGTCACTGGTGGATGTCAATGTAAGCTCTGTTAGAATGATATAGATATCTGTCAGTATTGTAATGTTAAACATAAATGAATGGTACGAGTGCGTTAGTTACGGTTACGCAGCAACTCTTGGATATTGAAACACATGTTATGTTGAATAATGTTTTTAGGATGTTACATGTTATTAATTTATTATATATAAAGATTTATTGACTTTATTTAAATTGCTTTGCAAATTACCATCTCATTTTATTTCGTACTATAAGTGTAGGTGAGTTTTATACTTAGGTAGGTAAATATACAATAAGTTTATAAACGAAGAAACGTGTTTGCTTTAGCAAACACGATGATTTATGTAATTTATAAACATCACATTCATCAATTTGAATGGCTGATAAAATAAAGGCCCGTTATCTAGTTACTTATATTTAGTAAACTTATCTATTATAACATTTTAAAGATAACCTTTTTTATCGTTTACGTATTTATCTTATACTTACTGAATTAAAATTTAATTTACATTCAACACCAGTGAGAATATATAGTGTAATATGTAGGTATATGATGAATTGATGACAGAATAAAATAATAGATGGAATAACTAACGCATTACTCTGCATACACGTTTTAAACGAACGAATTGTAAACGATTGACGAGGGGTGTCACCCCTATGTGAAACTCGCTCATAATAATAGTATATTATACGACAGTTTAAGTACCAGGAGCGCAGACAATGGCATCACGAGTGTACGGATACTGTATCTATGGACAAATATAGGGGCCGCCAGACGCACCCGGCCTGCGACCCTGCATAATGCTACGAGTAAGTCTTCATACCATTACGAATACGAACTAACAACAGCCAAAGAAATTGAACTTTAGCTTCGACAAAGAATCTCAATGGAGACTAAAATAAATACAGCTACGTAAATATTTCAAGTACTTAGTAATAAGACTACAAAAGGACTTTGAAGTAAGTCTCTTCAACATTTTTCGTCTTTATTCTACGCTATCATATTTTAATAACATTAAGTAGATTAAATCTTTGAAAGTTGCTAGAATGAGAGTAAAGACTTCAAAATTGATATCTCGTCTTTAATTATCACTGTGAAAGTTTTCCAGTTAGGGGACGAACGTTAAATTGATTCCACAGGCACTTTAGAAATTTTTAGAGCCCTCGACAGTGATTAATGAATGGAATTTGGGAGACTGCGATGTGTTCGCAACCCTCGGGCGAATAACAAGAAAAGCAAAAGGGAGAATCCCTCCTTACACTCACCCTATACATTTATGCGGAGCTGTAATTTCGCTGGCGCTATAAAATATTGCGGGCGCGGGATTGCTCAAGCAGCCGTCGGGGCTGATAAAAGTTTAATGTAACAAACTAACCATAATTTGATGTGGTCGATCGTGATGAGTTCATACACTATGCGGTTTGCATAAAACCTTTGGCAATAGCAGCGGCTGCGAGTCACGTCGCGCGCCTGATTAATGATGCATGTCTCGCGTCCGCTCAACCATTGTGAAAGATGTTCATTGCTTGCAGGTGCGCAGGCGGGATTCTTCGCTGCAGCCTACTTTATTCATGGAGTAACTCGTCTGCTTTATGGGAGGCACGGCGCACGGCGCACGGCAAGCGCCCGGTTATTACCAACAATTAATGGTAGGACACCCATTAGCTTTACTGTTTTCTGCATGTAAAGCGAGACAACATGCAATGACATTAAGTCCTCAATGTTACGGACCGGCTTTGCATTTATATGAGCCAAGCCATTACACCGGCGTCGCCCGTGAAAAGCTCTTTTCTTTGACATCAAAAGGTAGACATACAGACATTTTGTTAAAGCAATAAAAACGTTTAACAGTTCATAAAGCCGAACTTAAGAAGCAAATCTTGAATGCAGATCGAATTATCGCCCAAGACTTGATTGCCAATGCGAATTCAAGCGGTTGGTGGCTTTGTGTAGTGTAATTTGGCTTTTGCAATTGTGCATCGAAGATACACAGCCTTATTGGCCACTGAGGCCGCAATCGCATTAATTTGTGGAGTGCAGCGAGTATTGTGACGTGGCCGAGGCGAGGGGAGCGCGGGGCGGGGCGGGCGCGCGGGGTGCCGCTGGGGTGATTTAATGAACCGATGCGGCAGGCGACAGCCGAGGATTACACCCCACGACCGTTTGCACTCAATCAAGCTCGCAAACAGCCCTAAGCCCGGACAATTAAATACACTGTTCCGAAACAAACGGATGATACACACGCGATAAGAGCTCGAGGACGATTAGTGAGCGATTACCGTTATCAGCGGCGACTGGCTGATCGATAGATGACGGCGGCGAGTCAGTGCGCTAGCCGTGCACTCGGCCTGCCCTCGACGCTGTCCGTGTCGCTGGCGCGGCGCGGCGCGGGCCCGGTGACTCACGGCGCCGCGGCGCTCCCGACCAGGGATTGCGCGCCAGCGCCGACTGCTCCTAACTGCAAGTCATGCTGATGCTACTCACCCGCTTGCCATATGTTTTTCTTCGAAGTCCATTCGTTGTCTTAATTAAGATTGTACAGTAAGTAGAGTGAGTTACCTTGGAATCAGTTTTAATCTTCTTGGCGGGCGGCTGCGACGCATGCGTCTCTTGCCGCGAGTCGTCCGGCTCGGGTTTTGTCGGCGTGGTGGGGGCGTGGTGCGTGTGCGGCGTGTGCTGCGTGTGCGGCGTGTGTGGCGTGTGCGGCGGGGGCTGCGGCGCGGGCGGCGGCGCGGGCGCGGGCGCTGCGGGCGCAGGCGGCGCGGGGGGCTTGGGGTCGAGGCGCGGCGCGGACGCGGGCGCGGGCGCTGGCGCAGGCGCAGCGGGCGGCGCGGGCGCGGGCGATGGCGCGGGCGGGCCGGGCGCGTTGGGCGGCGGCGGCACGCGCGCGACGCCGTTGACGTCGTGCGGCGGGTGCGGGTGGTGGTGCTTGTCGCGCGCCTTGTCGCGACGGTGCCCGCCCGAGCCGCGCTTGGCGGCGGCGGGCGGCGCGGCCGCGGCGGCCGTCGGCGGCTTGGGCTCTCCGTTCATCTCGTTCGACTTGACGATCTCGTGCTTGGCCTCGGAGCTCTTGGTGCCGGGCTTGGTGCGCTTGATCTTCATCTTGAGCGCGGTGCGCTGCGCGTCGGGTTCGGCGCGCGCCGCCATGCCGCCCGCCTCGTCCGTCTTCTCTATGTCGGCATCGAGGTCTATGATGAGGTCGCCGATGCCGATGTCCCACTCGTTGTCATCGTACTCGAAGTTGGCGGGATGCGCGTGGGGCGCGGGGCGAGGTCCGCCGGCCGGCGCGCCCTCCCTCATTGGCGCCGCCATGCGCGCCGGCTCGCCGCGCCCGCCCCCCGCTGCCCCGCACACGCACACACCATTGTAGCCCTGCAACAACCACCACACCTCATCATCCACCGCTCACCAGCTTCGCGCTCACCACGCTCACCAGCACGCAATAGAACCTTACATATCTACAAATAACACAGCTTTGAAATCATTAATAAAAATATTTAGATTTTAATACTAGTCGCAGCCAGAGCTGTTGATTATATTGATCGCTAATTAAAATTTTATCTCTCGTATCCATGTAAGACAGCGATAGAAGATGAAATTTAAATAACAGCGTAGCGAGCTCACCGGCCCTCGAGCAATAAAAATTAATACACCGCAGTAAAAACCACTTAAATGAACATGTCCATTTAAAATTATTCCTTTATAGAAATTTCATATCGTACGAAGTTATAACCAATTCTAAAGGGCAATAATCGTAAAATAGTCATAAAACAGCGTAGATAAGCCAGGTTACTCTCACAAAGCATAACATGAACCCGGACTAGGTGCGTGCTTAGTGCCAAAGCTATGCGTATTTATTGCAATTTACAGTTGCGAGCGTTAGGTTCATAGGAGATGCCAGCTGCCTCGGGATTAGCGTTACAGCCACCGCCTCGGCTCACTGTCGCCCTGCTATTTGTACACAATACTTTACGACGACAATTTTAAAAGCGAAACGAAATGTCTACCTGCCGTGCCAACGTGCCATTTAGGATTCCATTATCGTGTTATCTACAGTACCGGACTGTTTCATTTTATCGCACACCCTTCCAACACCCGAATGCTATGGTTTACCATGACAAATACACTAGACAAACAAGCAAAATAACATTGTTTATGCCATACTCGTAACAAGGTGATAAAACGTTGCCTTCGTCTCAAAACAAAGTACGCATTGTGAATATAAATCTTATATTTTATTCAATATTCTTTAGTTCACCACTACACCGCCGCGACGAGCGCAATTTGATAATTACGATAATTCACGTTGTCGTCATAAACAACATGTTTGATAACTGTTCACATTAACGCGAGGCGAATCATTTAAATGCTTTAAATAAAACATGGGCCGCCTTATGCTTCGATGGAGCAGTTTCTAATTTAATAGCAAAACAGCGCAACAGACCCGGGGTTCGTTATTACAGGGTTGACCGAGTGTAATTGATTTAATTATATTTTGTGTTGTGCAGAACCCGTGTACATACCAATCCTAACCCTATAGCTAGCAATCACAGCTCTTCCAGCTGAGCCTAACGTTAATAAAAACAACCAGCTTATTTTAAATATTTTGCAGTGACTTTCTGCTCTATGAGAATAACGAAGATAACAGTCATATAGATGTAGACACGCGGCGTATACAAGGTTTCCTTGCTAACATTTTTTCTCGAGACGATACCGCCGTGTCCCCAGGCACTTTTCGAAAGTTCTAAGAAGTGTGGAAAACTTTGTATATGGGAACAGCCCTACATAGAGCGGGCAGTTTATAGCGTCGCCGACGATGCCGGCTTTACTGCGCCCTTTTGATAACTCCTCGTAACTTTTTTATGACGCGCGTGCTTATGCCAGCCTGGTACAAACGCTTTGGTTCGAGCTGTATGTATATGAAAACATGCTTCGAAAATATTGCTAACTACGAAGAGTATTTTGTTAGGGAACTTGTTTGGAAAACATGTCGTTAATATAACCAACTTGACCTACATTCATTATTTGCTTGTAATAATGGGACGCCGTTACATCCATCCATATACACAACATTGTCTACTATAAATGTAACTTCACAATATGGTCTAACACTGTCGGTAACTTTGACATATGAATATAATTTCATATACAAGCATTTTGATTACAGTGTACCAAGTATTTTTATCCTGTGAAACGTTTTCACCCACGTTTATGTATACACAAAGCGATGTCGAGCAAGTAGAATGCTGCGCATTGTAATATCAGGCTGTAATTATTGTACATGTGACTTAACCAAATACAATGCGCAACACATAACCTCAAAGTAATAAGGCACGCAGGCGTTATGAGGACCAAGTTTGACGATGTTGAGAGCATGTGCGAGGAAATAGTCGGTAGGTGTATGTGTTTTTATTTAGTGTATATTGTATCTATTATCTCAAATCGCCATAAAAGAGACTAGGTACTTAAATAGTGTAGAGTAGTTGCTATTGATGATGCGTTCTTGTTTTCGCATGCCAATGAGTATTATTTTGAGTATAATGTCGATATAGATTTTGGCCGCGACATCGTAGAATACAGTTTGCATGACGTTATTTATGTGAGTTACGTTATGCATCTCGCCGGTTCGATTCAATACATCAATACAATTACTTAAAATCTAAGCCACAGTCAATTGTAGCTTAGATCATAAGTTGGAACCCTGAGTTACTAGTTACCAAGCTATGAAAACCGCAAATAAAATAAAAAATTAAGTTTAGAAACTATAACCTGACTACGTAAAAAAAGGGGTCTAAAAAGGACGAAACAAGAAAATAATTCAGATAGAAATCCAGAAACGCATAGGTACAAAAATGGTCAAGGTAGAGCCGCGGTCGCACCTACTGTATACCTATTATGATTATGTGGATACCAGGAACACCTCCATTAAATAGAAAGGGTAGGTATACAGTGGATCGACCACGCCCACGGCTCTACCTTAACCATTTTTGTATCTATGCATTTCTGGATTTCTATCTGAATTATTTTCTTGTTTCATCCTTGTAAGACTCCTTTTTTTACTTAGTCGGGTTACAATTTTTAAACTTTTTCTTTTATTGAATACTTTGCCGTTTAATATTAATTTACTGTTTATTTTTTTTACTGTAGGACCGCATTTTATCCATATATATTTTGACTTAAACAATATAATATATATATACATATTTGTAATGTGCTCGCCAAGACCTTTCTTTTGATACCAAACACGTGATTATTAAATCAGTAATTCTTTTTTGCGAGGTTGGAATCTGAGGTTTAAATGCCGTCACATGATATTTTGATAAAATTCACATAGCCTATACCACCCACGCCATTAATACAAATCTCTTGACACCTCATTCAATAAAATCGGTTCAGTAGTTTAGGCGCTACAGTGGAACATACAAACATACATACACAGACTGCCAAATCATTACCTTTCCTTTTGGCTTCGCCGTTAGTCGGGTAAAAAAGAAGCAGACAGTAAATATTTAAATGGTCTTGTGCTGGGTTTAGAATCTTAATAGCATATAGTTTTTCGTAAATGATTCCTATGTACATACGCAGGGTTGTTACAAGTAAAGGTAGCTGGATAGCTTAGTTATTAAGTAAAAAAAATGTACATTATTTATGGCATGTATGGTATGTTGTTAATACATAATTATGTCTTGGTAGTTAAACAAAAAAGCTAGCTGACTAGTTTGGATCGCCAAGTAATAAGGCATTTGCAAAAAAATATGTTTAATTAACTTTTTCTAATTACTGCTAAGTTAATAAATACGAAATGCAATGTCGCCCCATTCTTTAAAACTAAATGAAATTCTTTTATGTTTTTATAAATACCATGACACTTACAGAATGCGAGTACTAGGATACTAGACGGCTGAGGAGTGGTTACTATCACATTTAAAACACGTTTTTAAAGGGTACAAACGGCCGTATCCAGGAGCAAATTGTGCACAAACACATAAGTAATTTGTTCCATACGCGAGCCAATTATACTGGCACTTAATTAGCAGTTCCAGACGTGAACTTTTAATACTTGTCTTTCGTAGAATTAATTGTAAAAAGCTTCTCTGAGCATCATTAACAATGTTAATGGTTGAAAAGTGTTACTCTTATTAATATAGGTTTGTCGTTTCGTAGGAACTTATTATGCAGCAAAACGTGTAAGTATCAACAAAGTTATTAATTTGTCATGAAATGAGAAACAAAGTTGAAACATTTCAACGGTTTACCCGTTGTATTTTAAAATTAAACTATTTTCATCGTTTCGCGACTTGTAAACTGTACTGCATTCTAATTCATGTTATAAATATGAAAGAGTTTTGGTTGGCATACCTTGCCGCCGAAAAGGAGCAATGCAACTTTATGGATTTTATTCTTTACGCAAATAATTCAATATCAAAGATTTTAATAACTATGCGTATGTATTACAATGACAGATTGACGTCGCAAGATGACCAATGTGCACCGAAACTATGTACATTATAAAGTGTTAAACTCCGTCCGCTCTCGAGGTGAGGGTACCGGGGTCCTTCCATCCGTCGGATTGGTTATCGCCATACCACACAGTAATATGACGAAACCTGCTCTGCGCCTTGCCCCACTTTGCTGCAAGAATAGCCGCCTCTTTTTTTTCACGCTTCCCCTTCCTTTCACTCTATGGCAGTACGAACAAAGCATTGTCGTTCAACAGCAGCAGATCCCCGTAACCCCAAAGCTGCTTCCTCTTCCTGTGTCGTGGAGTTTATTAACCTCAGAAGACTCCACGCTAACCTTAATGCCGTCCATCACCACCTGGAGACGGCTCGGCAATGGTTTTTCTGACGGAGTCACAAATACGCCGTCCTGCAGACACGAACTACCTGCAAACAAACAAACAAGCATACCCCGGCTTTTGCGAGAGAAAACTCCTCTAGCACGTAGCCGGGGTATGCTTGTTTGTTAGGGCGGATATTTGGTGTCGCCGTCTACACTGCCTAGAGGACCCTTCCTTCTCTGTCCTTTGGGTACACGTAGATCATGGCTCTTTCAGCCAAATCTTCATGAGCCTCTACCGATCCCATTCAGGAGACGCTGAGACAACTCGACTCTTCGACTACCTGAGTCAGGCGGCAGACGACACGCAGGAGTGGTTTCGGAACGCTGAATTGGTGTTCTTGGAAGATTTCAATGCCCACCATTAGACCTGGTTGGGTTCTCCCAAAACAGATCACGCAGAACGGACTGCTCATGCATTCGCTCTCACGCATGACCTGTCTCAACTGGTACTCCAGCCCACCCGGATACCGGATATTGCAGGTCAGGTCTCTGCTCGATCTGCTGCTGACGAGTAACCCGAACCGGTACAGTGTGTCGATTCGTGCTCCTCTGTGCACCTCGAACCACTGTCTGATTCGTGCCACAGCTGTTGTTGTTAGCCTCCACGACCCGAGAAGGCAAGACGACGACTGTGGCATTACTAGTCGGCAGACTAGCATGGAATGCGGGAGTACTTCGCATCCATCCCTTGGACTCAATGCTGCTTTGAGAACAGGGATCCATCAGAGAGCGTTACTGCTGTCGCTGGTGAAATCATCCTGGGTATGGAATATTATATGCCATACAGTGCTGTCACGAGCGGCGGCAATAAAAGGCCCTGGTTCGGTCGCGAATGCGCTGATGCTGTTAAACGCATACAGGCAGCGTACCGCGCTTGGACCAGGGCTCTCGCTCTCCACGACCCTAACGTGGATCACCTGAAGGCAGCGTTTAACTAAGTCACAAAGTTCTGCAAGAGAGCTATACAATACTTCAGAGCGGACGCCCAGCGCGTCGCATGGTTTGGCCAGGAACTCATGGCGCATACTACGGGCAGCCGTAGGTACTGGCGCTTGGCCAAACCCGTCCAGACCAGCTTCTGCCAGATTTCGGGGGCACCCTCTGAGATATCCGAATGGATCACTGGCTCATCGGCCACAGGAGAAAACAGATGTGCTTGCACATCTCTTTGCGGCCAACTCTCGAATCGATGACTGCGGTTCGCAGCCGCCTACCATTGCCAACTGCGGTTACACCATGTCTGATACACGTATCAGGCAACGTGACGTTCGTGCGATACTGCAGTCCCTCGATGTTCGGAAAGCCAGTGGATCTGACGGCATTCCAGCTGTGGTTCTCAAAAGATGTGCAGTGGAGTTATCTTCCACACTTACGCATCTACTCAACTATGCACCTGCGTTGCAAGTTTCCTGCAGAAGCGTCGTATTCGGGTCCTTTGCGACGGTCGCGCTTCCAAATTTATGCAGGTCAATGCAGGAGTGCCTCAGGTGTCCATCTTATCCCTTATGTTCTTTCTTCTGCATATCAATGATATGTTGAATCTCGGCAACATACATTGTTATGCGGACAACAGTACCGTGCATGGGCGATATCTTGGACATCCTAGGGCCAAACAGGCAGGCTCCTTACGATCTTGTCGTTGAACTTAACCAGACTTAAACTTAACTTGGACCGCATCTTTGAATGGGGTGCCAAGAACTTGGTCCAGTTCAACGACAAGAAGAACCAGGCATGCGCGTTCTCAACAAGGAATAGTCCGTTCCTTCCCCTCCTTTCTCTGAAGAACACTCTACTGGTGATACGTGACAGCATCTACATCTTAGGTATGGATCTTTGCCGCACCCTCAATCCCAAAACCTACATCGAGAGCGTCATTAAGCAAGCTTCGCGAAAACTCGGAGTTCTGAACAGGGTGAGGCGGTTCTTCGCGCCCGGGCAGTTGTGCCTATTGTAAAAGGCGCAAGTGCGCCCTTGCGTGGAGTACTGTTCTCATCTTTGGGATGATTCCGCGCAGTACTTGCTGGACGCTCTCGACAGGTTACAGCGGCGGGCTGTTCGTATCATCGAAGATCCAAAGGTCACGAGTTCACTGGAACATTTTTTTTATTTAAACATTTGGATTAAACTACGGACTACAATCATGCCTTGTCTTGATTATTTATGTACATTTAAGTGGATGTTCCTATTTACCATACTGCTGCTTTAGGGGCTACCATCAAATTTTATCAAATGCTTGAGTATGTTCAGTAGTAGTTCATGGAGAAATGGTTGCAGCACGTTAATATTATGATTTGTAAACGAATATTATTGTACACTTGGCGATTCAAAAGAGTGGCTTTGAGTTTCTTGCCCGTTCTTCTCATGAGCCCTACACCCTTGCTTGCTGAACGTGGCAGTAAAAGCAAATTCACAGAAAAATAAAAAAAATTACGTGTATCTTTGACATTCATAGGTATTACCTTGTAACCTAGCTTGAATAAATTTATTTTTGATTTGATTTTGATTTTGAACCTCTGCAACTCCGTAGGGACATTGCCTCATTAGCATGTTATAAATATTGTTACATTCAGTGCTATCTCTCGACATTGTGTGGAAGACTCGGCAGTTCCGTCTAATAATTTATTACAGCGCCATCTATTGAATACTTACGGAACTACGTGTTACATAACGTATGACGTTTTTAGAAGACTCCGGAAACGCTTTAACCGCGTATAAAAGGGGAAGGCCAGCGCTCGCCGAGTCAGTTTACAATAGTAAGCGGTCAAGTATTCATCAAAGCGAACGGAAGCGAAAATACTACCGAATTTGAAGCAGTTACAGTGGATAAGTGTAGTATAGTGTTTTTTGTGTTTTAAATTTAATTGTGTGCTATAATAAAACGTTTTAGTCGGTAATATTGTTTTACATTGTTATCCCTGGAACCCAGCACGTAATAATATATTCTGTCAAACTAAACGGATGTATGTATATTTATAACACTAAGTTGGTGTGACAATGCCGGCGTTTCTAGGACGTGTCCAATATAAGCCACGCTAAGTTTACACACAAAAGTTTGAATTATAGTAACACAACTCTGAATACCAGCTATAAGTGTGTTTTAATAGTAGATAAGGGGATACCCGCTAGGTATTGCGAATATTGGCTGACGCCGACGAAAACGCCGACACAAAAAACATATAGCTACTCGGCATTTATTGATACTATATTATACTTATATGTTAATGCACTATTATATTATATTCAACACACGTCATTGAGAATTAGTATAATGACGTCAGCGGTTTCTATTAATTTATTACAAAACGATTTTGTGTTGTTTTTTACTTGAAGTTATTATTTATGGTCAGTTTCGCCGCGATACACGCATTCAGA
Source organism: Catocala nupta (assembly GCA_963675205.1). Classification (NCBI taxonomy): domain Eukaryota; kingdom Metazoa; phylum Arthropoda; class Insecta; order Lepidoptera; family Erebidae; genus Catocala; species Catocala nupta. Next base: position 477,621 of record OY776096.1, read on the forward strand.
GAACAGTTAGGTGGGTGTTATTAAAGAAATATAAAGATATTTATAGATTAAGCTTATTGATTAGCCGTGTAGCAGTTTCACCTTATTTTCAAGACTTAGTTGCTCCATAAAAGGATCAACCTACTCTATGTGGACTCTTGTATATTTGACGAAATTGATTACGTGGTTAGCCAAACACAAAAGAATATATGGTGGAATAGGTATTTTAATAATATCTATGGGTAGTTGAGTAGACTATTCCCTTCTTCGATCCAATTTAATTCGTCCAAGTACACGTTTTGTATGCAATAAAGCGTTACCATCCCATCCAACCCATTCCACTATCGACGTGAACCTACTGCTAACACAAGCATATCAGATAAGCTGGAACGGTTAACAAGAGTACTTACTGATAATTTGTAACGAAATTAATTGGAACCTTTATAAAATAATAACGGAATATAAAGTTTAATTTTTATATTCCATTTTATGAATGTTCGCAACGAAAACTAATGAAGTTGAATCAACACGCATTGTCTTTTGTTCATAGTCTCTTACGTTGCGTTGTGTAAAAAAGTTAAATATCAATAATTACGTTAATACTTTATAGTGGCCTAACTCCTAAGCAAGTAGACTAATACATATGAAATATTTTCATATGAAAATAAACATCAGTAAAACTAAAGTCTTCGTGGCATCTAAATTGCCGCATAAAATAATACATCCAATTTACCATAACCCAATAGAACAAGTAAAACAATTTAAATATCTAGGTAGTGTAATAACAAAAGATACAAGACCATCAGCCAACATAAAAATTAGAAAAGCAATTGCAAAAAAGACCTTCCACAAAAAGAAACATCTATTAATTTCAAAAATTAGTAAAGATATCCAGAAAACCTAATTAAGTCTTATATCTGGAGCATTGCCATATACGCTTGCGAAACGTGGAACTTAAGACAGAGAGACCAGAAAATGTTGGAAGCTTTTGAGATGTGGTGCTGGCGTCGAACGGAGAAAGTGCCCTGGACAGAAAAAGTTACTGATACAGAAATATTGACAAGAGTAAATGAAAAACGTGCAATTTTTAAACACATAGAGAACAGAAGGGGTGAAATAATAGGACACCTAACTCGACATGATAATTTTATCACAAACATAATGGAAGGGAAGATAGAAGCAAGAAGGAAGAGGGGAAGACCAAGAAGAAGGTACACCGATCAACTGAAAGAAATTGTGAAAGTTGAAACTTATAAGGAACTGAAAGAGACGGCATTGGAAAGAGAAAGATGCTACACCGACAAGTGCGAACCACTTAAGTTTTGGATGGATGGATATGAAATATATCAGAACACTATACTAGCATTTACGGGAGTGCATTTGTCGTTTTATTGAGTGTTTTTTTTTAAATACATAATAGTTACAATAGATTTTTAGTGTGAATTAAATAAATATTTGCATACCATTGTAATGGTTGAATGTAATTGGGCCATTTTAGATTTAAGACCATACTCTGTACACCTACATTCTGGCAAATAAATGACTTTGACTTTGACTAAGAACCTTATTCATGTCATACTTAGAGTTGCCTAAGATATCCATGATAATTTTACACATCGGCTTTTTTGATATGACGTGGCGTCGTAAAGTGTATCGATTGGACATTATGAAATGAGTATCTTATCTTATCTTCTATACGGGGGCTAGTCAGTGCAGACCGGCGACACTTCGACCCAGTGTTGACAATGTGTTGGCTTTGAGCCGCTGGTCCAGCAATCATATTTAAATTAAATATAAATAGGTATATGGGAACGTAATCAGTGGCCGCTAATTGACCAATAAAATGTTAATCAATTTAAACATTATGTTTAATAGCTCCGGTAGAGCTAAACCAGTCCGACGCAGGGCTGTCCCAACATTTATAACATGTTTAGTTGTCATCGGATATCGGTCATTTTCATTGTCAAAACATAGTAATTAAAAACTAAATAGGAAACCAACAACAATTGTCAAAACAAAATTAGCATAACCTGTACCAAGTAAGAAAACTAATAAACACCACTAAATGGATTTTCTTTTTTTATGTAGGCGTCAGTGAGTCAGTTCTACAGAAAGCTTACATATCGAAAGGATCGATGTCGAGATAAAGCAACACTGTCGTGATCCAGTATTTAGACGGATCACCGCTCAGAAAAGGTCACACAAACACGCATACCTCGCCGTCGCAGGTAGAACGCGTTTTAGTTGGCATTTGTCATCTGACATGAGTATCATTAGTACGTCAGTTGAGAAGGCACGTAGCACCCTTTAATATCATTATAATATCATTTATCCTTTGTCTCGCAGACTGTATACGGAACAGGCTTTTCGAAAAACGACTACATTGTGGATCTCTGTGATTAGAAACGAAACAATACGTTTGATAGTAGTAATATTCCAGTAATGGTAACCCTAGTGAGAGACCAGATCTAATACGGCTAATAGAATTTTAATTGATACGTATACATGGGTGAAATCGGATGATTAATCAAATTTCAACTACATATGACTATATAAACTGAGTACACAGCATCGAACAACAAAAAGCGATATCTCTAACCATTATGGTGACCGCGCTATGTTACACATAAAACGTATCATTTTATAATTGAAATGGAAATAATTTAAATGTTTTAGTTATAAATAAAGATTATACAAATCTGTCTGTCTATTTAAAAGTTTCTGTGAATTATTATGTCAAGTCAAGCAAGATTTATTATAAAATCTTTAAATTAGTACGTATAAATACTATCACGATGTAGCTGATAATTGCCACACAGAAGAAGCTGCCCGAGATTTGAACCGAGGACCTTGAAGCCAATACGCGAATGAAATATTGTGTCATCTGTATCGTTGAACTTCACCACCAACCAGTAAGTGCCAAATAGTTGTCATGTAGTAATGTACTTGCTATAATTCTGCCTTCATAAAGATAAAAGGCGTAACTACAATTTCTTTTCGAAATTGAGTTTATACATATTTGGAATCAGTGAAAAGAGACGCATCTGCCAGTATCTTTATATGTCCGCCTCTATGGCGTAGTGGTTAGTGTAACCGACTGCCACGCCTGAGGGCGCGGGTTCGATTCCCGCACAAGTCAAACATTTGTGTGCATGAACATGGATGTTTTCTTGGTCTAGGTGTTTCTATATATATGTATTTACAAAAAAAAAGTATATATGTATGTTTATCCATTGTCTAGTACCCATAGTACAAGCTCTGCTTAGTTTGGGCTAGATGGTGTTGTGTGTATGTGGTAGAATACTATATTATATTATTATTATCAAATATAAAAATACCGACAGATACCTACGACTTTTTTCTTTATGACGACAGAATTAGCTAGGTGACACCAACATACGGCTTCCATTTTTATTCTTAAGTGAACACCTATCTCGCACATTACTACATTCGATCACCGAATAAACAACCTACACCATACAGGCACACTAAACAAACTCCTAGTCAACATAGGTATTACTAACAGCCCACTATGCAGACGCCGTGTGGAACCCGACAAGATACCGGCTCGCGAGGCCAACACTTCAGAACAAAGCGGAAACGACGTATGAGATCCACAACGTCATAGCATCATCAGTCGCCTACTGTGTTTCCGGATAGAGCTGACGTGGTATGCATATCCGGCCATCCCCACATGGATTATTATTTTCGTCCAACTGCGAAGCTAAGTGTGGTAAAATGACGCTTAATCAATTAGGTATATAGTTAATTGGCACTGATACGTATAAAAATAAAAATATATATACAAGTGGTCTTTAACCAATTTTGCGTCCTGTTATGATACACACAACAGGAGTACACGAGTATACAAAACTATGTTAATATGTTTGTGCAATTTTGTCTATATTCTTTGTCGGAGATCGTTAATAAATTAAATAATAAAATCAATTTGGGTAGATGATTATTATGATGTTAAGTTTTTACCGTCTCTGGAATATAATATAAATAAAAAAAAGGTTTTGCTGGCTGGTAGGTATTTTAGCTACGGAAAATGTTTTGTTTTCTAATTCATCTTATTTGGTTAACAAAATCATTATACCTGAAAATTATTCAGTCACTGCTTTCAGTTTTCCAGAATGAGTAAATTGAAATAAAATGTAAGAAAGATAACACATTAGATGTGCCTGCGGTTTCACTCGCGTTTATGATTATTGATGCTATTTCCTAATTCCTCGATAAATAGGTTAGCCAACACTAAAAGAACTAAGTATTCAATTCGGACCAGTAGTTCCTGAGATTAGCGCGTTCAAGCAAACAAACAAACTCTTCAGCTTTATAATATTACTAGTATAGACTAGTACGCCGTATTTGTATGCTGTTTGCTTATTAGCCAAGAACAATTACGATGTCTTATGTATATCTGTAATACTGTAGGTTGTAAAGGATTGTATTTGTATTGTTTTACACTTAGTAAAACAATATAAATAATAATAACTGTCGTATGCGGCTGCGCTCGGCTGCTAAATCGAAAGTAAGATTTAAAAGGCACTCGGTGACAGCGCGGTGCGCGGCGCAACGAGATCGCTACTATCTAATACTATCCATTACTGTTTAATACGTCCCGATAACATCTAAATAACATCTTTATTCATTGGTATTTTATTTGTAGGATTGGCAGAGCTCCTTGATATGCTCATTCAATTAACTTAGATTTTCTATTGCGTCTGTTGTACTTACAATCGAAGTGTTAGCAAACGAATGGCACTAAATTAACATACGCACTAAATAAAAAATGTAACATGGTTATACTGTAGATAGATTAAATAAATTGTAAATTGTATGTCTTCACTCAACGTATGCATTCCATTCTTATGTACTTCATTCTTACATACGAATGCATGATGACTATTTCGTCCGAAAGTGATGTTATTTTCTACAAACAAGGATCATTAACTAATGTGTGGGTCTCTGGTTTAACAACAACCGCACCCAAGACTCAAAATAAGACCAATTAAAACATAATTTATGTGTCGAGATGAGAATCTTTATTAAACGATGTATGATTATTTATTTTTAAACGACCTGTTGGCCTTATCTTGTTGTCCAAGGAATAAATAAAAAAATATATTTAATGATCCATGCATGTTTACCATAACAGGGGAAAATGCATTGCCAGACATTTCAACGTACTTACATATATTAATTTAATACAACGAAGAACGAATTGCAGATTCCTAGAAAACGTTTCTTTCGAATATTGAAAAAGTGATCGTTTCGCCAGCTATCAGTTTGATCATAACCGATAGCTAAATTTATATAATTTACAAATTGTATAGCTTTCACGTGGATTGGCGATGTAAAAAGGAAGACTGGGATAAACAGGATGTGAAAGGCAGACCGGGTGTTGTGGCGCTAATTGAGAAAGGTCCATGTCCAGCAGTGGAATGCGAAAGGTTAATTGATGTTTGTGGTTTTAACCAAAATGGGGAATATTTTGAGTGTACAATATCTAAGCGGCCGAACGGGCTTCTACAAACAAACAAGCATAGTTAAACGGAGTGTACACATTATTGTAACATTAAGTCACAGTTTGTCCGCTGTAGCCTGTAGTGCAAGCACGTGACCGCAGCAGACGCTAACGACTTCACTGGACTCTTGGCTATACACCTTCGTTATGCGCGCTGGACTGCCACGTGCCAAGTACGCCGATTACAATTGAGATTAAGGCTTACAAGCCAAACTGGACTGGTAATGATAATCTTCATTCTTTCAATATATATTTGTAATAGCAGTTTATTTTTATACTAAAAATAACATTAATAGCGCATCTAATATAAGCTATCGTAAACTAACTAACTCGTTATTCAAATTTACGCGAAGGTCGCCCTAAGTAACAGTGTTTATTGTAATCATTATAACCGACAGATGTATGCAGTATAATCGACTAACAGTGAATTAATCGGGTGAAGTTTGTACACAATTATCAGTAATAAGTAATGACGTCACCACATGCTCAAATCAATCAATCTTATTAACAAAACGTATCCACAACCCAAATATTATAAAGAAGCAGATATTACTGTGATATTAATAAAATATGAATTAGGTAATAACTATCTATATTTATGGGTAACATGTATTGGTAGAGGAAGCCGATCTTTGTAACAATAATAGGGTTTAAACTGAACTTTAAAAACTTGTCCATTATGTTTATGTTCCCCCGCTTCTATATATTATGTATATAAAGAAGAACATTTACACAAAATTACAAGTTATTATATTAAACCCAGCTGGTTTTCACTCGGCGGTGATGTACGTATCAATCAATCAATCAATCGGCGCATGTTATTTTATTTATAAAACAAACACGTTACTTGTTTTTGAAGTTGATATTGTATATTAGATATCGTTTGGAGTTCACGATACTCGCTAACATTACAAAGAAGTTCGGTATCGTTAGATTTTATATCTTGTTAGCAATGTGATTAAAATTACATGTGTGTATGTTTAATGTAGTGTTAAAACAACGGGTAAGGCATTCGACTTGCGATTGAGAGGTCGTAGGTTTAAATCCTGTCAATTGCACTACCGACGTGAACCCATCCCTAATTTGTGTTAGCTAACCTAGAATAGCTTGTGCATTCTAGCTTAGCTGGTGGTGTAAGCAAAAATGCTAGTGAGCTGTAAGCTAAATTGCTTTAATTGCTTAAAAAGCTATTGTATTTGATTGTTAGTTCAGCGTTCGTCCTATATTTATGTACAGGCTACTAGATAAACTGATCAACTGCCGCCACTAATGAGGGCATCATAAGATAGTAGGAGTAGAGTGCTCCTTAAATACATCGCCTCTTGTCATTAGTGGCTCGCCATCATCGGATAGGTACCTACACGTTTATTATTGTGTCACTGCTATAAAGCTGCAATATCACTATTTGAAGATTACATACAATACTTTTGTTTATCAACGCATTTAGTAACGAAATTATTTTATTTTCCTCTTCATAGATGTACCTAATCATCTACGAAGAGGCATCTCATAAATAAATTAAAGTAGTATTTATAAATAATGACATATTCTATATTATGGTATTCTTTATAATAAATACCTTGTATATATATTCAGCTATTCCTAGTATAATTACGACATAGGAAGCCTAAACTGTTTCTCGAGTGAGCAATCAGAAACGGTTTAGTTTCGATAGTGAAACACAATAAAGTTATTGTAGGTATAGTAAGACTTTATGTACAGAATTGTGAACATGTTTAGCTGTTTTTTCTCAATCACGCCTAAATTGAATCTATTTAGATAAAATTTGACACATATATAATATCTTGGATTTGTGTTTCATGTGTAAAGTTTTCTAAGAATCTTCTTTTCTTCTTTTGATAAGCCTAAACCTACGAATCGTTAGTTGTTGCTCTAATCCGTCCGTATACCATTATTTATTTCCCGTTCGCCGTACTTTCAGTACAAATATTATTGTAAACTATTATTAGTTTTACTATCTACATCTATTAGTGTTCGGTATTAGTGTAACGCGGATTATAATGTGCTCAATCAATATTACACTGATGTAACACTACGCAATAAAACCTAAGTAGCAATATCGTTGAGTTCTAATAAACAAAGCTTTCACAAATGAACTACATATTTTTATAAACAGATACAAAATACTAAACAAAACAAAAGAGATAATCTATCGAATACCTATAACAAAGAACACCGAAACAAATGATTGTACACAATAATCAGTGTCCGTATAGAGCACTGATAAATAAATAATACTAGGTATTTCAATCTAATTATAGCCGTCAAGTTAAATCCAAGAATGTTTTCCAACGAAAGAGATGAATTGCCGAGTGGTAGATAAATCGCGACGGATTCCATTATACTCGAGCCGTATGTTTGTCAATAGGGCGGCTGATTGGGAGCTCCTCGACGCGCTGCGAGCCTGGTACGCGGGCGCGAGCGGCGAGGGTGATTTACCGACCCGCCGCGCTACTTGGCGCGGTGCCCGAGCATCGAACCCGGACCAGAGGTGCACTTTACTCGGAGAAAAATTGCTTGCTGGGCGGAAATACGCTTTGCAATATACCCGACATTAGTTTATTTCTGATGAAATCACAGTTTAAAATTCTCGTTTACACTTTATCATAATGCTACAGCACAATGTAGCATTTGGACTGGATTCTGAGTACTCCATCAGCAAAGATTGCTTTTGTATTGAACGCAACTTACTTCTAAAAGAGAATAACTGTTATAAACGTTTTAATGTTATATCATTTTAGCACCTTTTTATTGAATGTTCAAAACTGCAAATATTAATATTTAATTTTCATAGTTTACTACTGCATCAAAGATAATACTACTACATTTCGACACGTATACTTTGAAGAAAATATTTTAAAATGTTAACGAGCCATTGTTTGTGAAACAAGGTCATAGATTTTTCCTAAGTATGTATGAAGATTATACGAGGGATGAGGTACAAAGAGTAAGAAAACGTCTCATGTGTAGAGCGCTAAAAGCCCCTGCAATGACATAAAGAATCGTCAGGAGCAATAATAATATGTCACTGTCGAGACGTCAAGTTCGTATTTATTCAGCATTTCTATTTACCCGCAAGACGTTCAAAACAATTTACAAATGCTTTTATCATAAAGGTTTCACCCGCAATACGGGTAGCGTTATATCATAAATGGAAACTCGTTTTGGAACCCTGCGAATTCTTGTTTCAAATTTGTGATTCACATGGTTGAGATTCATCTTTATACGTCTTACTTGATGCTGCACTCGACAAGGTTTTTATAACTTGAACATAAAATAGAATAAGATTCCATGTTGAAATGTGAAAATGAGATGGCTTCTAACATGTTTTAATATTAGTAGTCGGTAAGAAGAACACTTATAGGACGAGAATACAAATACAATACAATACTGTTTTTAATATAATTTTTAATGACATACTGGTCTCTTTTATTAACAACGTAATTTATAACATTTTATAGCAAAGAAACCGAGCAAATTTTGAAAAATAATAATAATAATACAAAAAAGCGTGAAAGCGTTTTGTGGTTTAACTTAATGAGTAATAAAGTAGATGTGCAGCAATTTAATTAATGGTTAGTAAAAGTATTTTTACTAATTGATGATATCGACTTTTAATTCGATATAAATTTGGCCGATTATAGTATCGGCTACCTACTCGAAATGAGGAGCCGCCATGAATTACTAGACGGAACAGCAGTATTATCAGATATAGATGTGTAAATATGTAAGGCACTCCATTAAGACTTGTGAAACACAACACAATATTTTATTATTGCTTTAAAAAATAATTACAGAAGCATCAATAAAATATTGCTTTATTTTTATTCTCACATGAGCATGAAGCATGTTGTTTGTGACGTTAAGTAGGAGCACAGGTTTCTATTTAATATGTTCTTTAAATCATGTACTCTCAGATGTTATAAACTTATAAATAACAAATAACCAGCACGCTTGTGGCACAGTATAAGAGACAATATGATCATGTTGACCGTAGGACCATCAAATTTCACTATTTGTTTAGTCATTAGTGGTTTAGCCGCGAACATACAGCAAACAGACCGATTTACTTTTACATTTTTAATATTGTATATAGAGATGGATAATCAAAATTCTGAATACGGTCATCTACTGCATTGGCCGCGTTGCTATAAATATCATTACTGGTTATTAATTAATATAACAGCGAGTGCTGAACTGGTTACTCACAACATTAATCCGACATGCAAATAACTAATTTGTAATGTGAATGTAATCTACATTCATGAATAATAACAACACAACGCTTAATAATTACTCGTTTGCTTCTAGTTTAAAGATGGAAATTTGCTACTGACAGTATATTAACGGCGCTAAACAATCAATTAACTATTGACTGCTCGAATGATATACGGTAGTGGTTACGGGGTGGTCATGTAAGCACCGAGTGTTTTTGATTTGAACTGCAGACTGGCGTAAAATATATGTCTCACAGATATCCACGTTGTTTATTGTCATTAATAAACTATATTTCGACTGGTTTAGCCACTAGAGAACATATATAATTATATATGTAATATTTTATTCTCTAGCCGAACAAACAATTGAAATGTTTTATGAATGCTGCCCTTGCGTCTTTGTGTTAACATTGACAAATGAAATAACAAATACAGCTAATCCAGCATGAATCATGATGTGTTTCAATTGACGGTTATGCCCGACACACGGTTATTACTCATTAGCTAATTAAGAATATATATTTGTATATCATAAACAAACACTGATAGGCAACCTCGGGGTGCGCAATGAGGCAAAGAATCTTCAATCTGTCATCACTGTCATCAGCTTAGATGTTGGTGTCGTATACTGCGTAAGTCGAGCGAATACGTTCCCTCGGGAATACCAAGAGTGTGTGTGTGGTCGCACAACCTGCACCCTAGACTGCCCTAAGCTTTGTTAAATACCGTGTCAGGCGACACGGAAACCAGATGACGTGCTTCTCACAATGTCACGTCATAAATTTAGTCTAGATAAAGGCACAAAAGGCAATTCTGGACTAGAACATCAACATAGATAAACTTTATAGGATACGTTGGCAAGGCATAGGTTTTATATAGAAAGAAAATAAAACCGACTGACCTGAACATGATTTGCGTAAGATTGTGTCTAACGTAACGAATGCTTATATATTTATCATTAAGAATAATTACAAATTATATCATGTCTATCTAACTTCAACTATTAATATTTTATTAAACCCTGCTTGCCTACTAATATTATAAATGCGAAAGTAACTCTGTCTGTCTGTCTGTTTCGCTTTTACGCTTAAACTACCGAACCGATTTTGATGAAATTGGTACAGATATAGACTAGACCTTGGGAAAGGACATTTTACCTTAGTTACCTTTTGTTGTAAAAAAGGGCACGAAGGCGTTGAAATAAGGAATTATAGTTTGTATGGGAAATGTCAATATCGAAGATAAAGCCATGCAACATTGTAATAACATACAACATGTGTATGATTAATAAAAATGCCGTCAGCAGTTTGCATGTTTATAATTTGCAAAATAAATATCCTAAAAAATTTAAAAGCTGCCCGAAGTAACTATTCCACGCGGATGAAGTCGCGGACAAAAGCTAGTATATGTAGATATAAAGGTTTTATTAATTCGGGTCATTTATTAAAAATAGCTTACACCCACGGCCTGGTGTATTACGGTGGTATATGTTTTAAGCCCGTATGGAACACTTATGCAATACATATTCGCGTTATTTTATCTTAAATGAACGGTTAAATTACCTACTATTAACAAAAGTCAGATACTCATTTCACTTTGCCTCGTTAAGGGTATACAATAAATCTATATGCGAACCGTCATATTTAGACGCAGTTAATTGTTAGAGGGGTACTTTGACCCGTCAGTCAGAATCATCTTTACAATCCCCAGAGAAATCTTAGCTCTTGAACTTTGATAATGACGAATATAATGATGAACCCTGGTTTTAAAAATGGGAGGGTACCCCTTTCAACGACTTTTGACTAGTTAGGTTAACTAATATCATGATTGCTGATGTGAGTTGGATTGTTACACTGTCACGCCTTAACTACGTCACCGATCTGTATGAAATTGAGTATGTACACGTTTAAAGGAGTACATACAAGGACAAAGTGTACCTTTCATCCAGAAAAAAACGAGCGAAGCTGTGGGCAATAGCTAGTAGTAGGTATACAATCTATCTCATTTATATAAGACTCATCAGACTAACACTAAACTACATCAACATTACACATGAGACATAAGAAAATGCTTCCAATACTATAAGAAACATTTTATCCTGAAATACAATCCCGTGGGATTCACACGGACGAAGCCGTAAGCATAAACTAGTATAAATATAAGGCTTACTATCGCAGTGTTATGAAATAACGCAGCTTCGGATCACCTGTTTACACTACTAAAAGAAAGGAAAATGTCTTGGATTGGTTTAGATATTTACCAAAATGGAGGATTTTCTGTCTCATTGGGACTGAATTCATACATATTTAGGTTTGCGTGAAAGTATAATTGCATATGGGCGTGTTTAGTTAATGTGGTAGAGTTTCTCAGGGACAGACTGCCCCGCTGGTCGTGTAGCATAATGTAAACGTTTACTTAATTGCCGATTGCGAGGTTCTAGTTTCAACGCTCTGGTTGGGCAAAATATTACTCGGTTATCGGTTAAGACATGTTGGATAGTTAGGCCTAGATCGGATTGTGGCTAGTAGGATTGCTAGCTAAGTTCAAACTTACGTAAGATCTAGACTTAGCTTAATACATTTGCATATGTTTAAGCCAGAGCATTTTTAAAATACCGATTTCAAAACTATTGATCCTATTATAATGAAATAGATATTATATTGAATGGATACCTCGGGACTTCAAAACCGGTTACTCAGGCCACCTATTTTTCGTCCCTATACTACCTAGATATACGGCATTATCAATCCAGTTTGATGTAACAATATAATTCAACTATGTAATTTATTTAAGATATATTATACCTACCAAGCCTTGCCACGAAAAAGAACATTTCGATTCGTTAAACGTTTATTTAAATTGCGAAAACTTATTTCACGGATTGTAATGGTATATAATCTTCGGTATTATTTTTTGTCGTTTTCAGGCATTCCAGCTTAATACCGTGGGGGGGTAAAAATAAGATACTAAAAGTCAAATTGCTCGCGAAATAATCCGTAAAATTAGTTTCGTTTTTACAGAGCAGCATCAGAGGTAAAAAAATAATGACGTGACGTCAACCTGAGATTTTCGATCTGCCGACATAATGTATGTCGCATATTAAAATTTTTTGTATTTTTCGTCTAGCGGCAATAATGTTAGCGTTGAGTAATTGCCATTTGTGAGATCCGAGATTCGATACCCCATTTGGCAGTCTCACTGGCTTTTGACGAGTGCCTACATTATAACAATAACGATGCTGCTCCTAATATTGTTTATCAATAGCTACCGAAGTGTAAATGAATAGTGACTAACCAGTTGTGAATATTCAGCAGTTGTTATTATAGGCTTAACCTTTTCACAGACAAATTAATTTACAACAAGAATTGTAGTAGCAGACACGCTATAATTTAATTGGCGAGGCTGGAATAGTTTCAACAGCACTATCTGCCAGAGATAATCTGAGCAGCAAGTCTAATGACGCAAGTACTCGTGTACAAGTAACATAGTCGGTCGAGTTACTAGCGGTAGTTGTGTGCCTGCCGCGCCGCCGCCGCGCCGCCGCCGCGCCGCCGCCGCGCCGCCGCAGTACGAATGAGTGTGTGTAACGAGGCTGCGCATCTCCGCGCTAAATATTTCGTGATGAAACGTAATGACATTACTAAACTATTATACGATGGCGGGCACCTGACTTTTGACTTGTCGCAGTTTTTATCTGTTACAATGGCGATTCTAGAGAGACCAGTGATAGAAAAGACTCGAGTCTTTTAGCCTCTTTTTTAGACTCGCAGCCTTATTGACAGGGCTAGAAGGCTAAATAGGTTTTAAGCCCCCGAGCTTGATTTAAAAAAGGCGTTTGCTGGTGATAGAAAAGACTCAAACCTTTCAGCCTCTTTTTTGGACTCGCGGCCTTATTGACAGGGCTAGAAGCCTAAAAGGCTAAGTATGTTTTAGGCCCTCAAGCCTTATTTAAAAAAAAAAGCCTTTGGCTCCTTCCTCCTCCTTTTTGGGGTTGATCATGCATGAGATATAAAAGAATGTAGTTTAATTGAAACGGCTGTAGCCCAATGGCTAAGGTAACGGACTTACGATCGGAAGGTTGCGAGTTCGAGCCCCACCCATTGCACTACCGATGTGAACCGTAATCGTAACACAAGCATTTAGCTATTTAGCTTAGCACGAGGGGTTAACAAGAATACTAGTAATGTGCGACCCACAATGCTAGTAAGCTTAAAAAAAATTCGGAACGATTCCCACAAGATTATCTGATTCCAAAGTAAGTTATTATTTAACTTGCGTTATGGTAACCAGATAACTGTATATACATACTTATATATTTCTAAATACATACATATTATAGATAAATTACATCCAGAAACAGAACAAATATTTGAGCTCATCACACAAATAGTTGTCCTGAGTGGGAATCGAACCCACGACCTTACTCTTCACAGTCGGCTCATCACCCATTACGCCACGGAGGTCTTCAAAGTTTAATGATCAGGAATGAAAATAAGTAAGTTTATATTTATTAACAAACGATTAAAAAAATATTCACATTTATAAATATTACGATCCAACTTAGGTGTGATAATGATAAAGACAGAATGACCTGATAGCTGACTTGTACTATATTCACGACAAATGAAAATAAAACTAATCAATAATATCTTGTATTTCCATTAACCTGATCCTCAAAGCGACTATAGGCTTTTTTTACTATCAAGGCTAGCTAAGAACTCCAATCACGACTCCAGCTTTCAAAAAAGGCTCGAACTTTAAAAAAGCCTAGGCTAAAAAAATGACTTTTTTTAGTGAGAAACTCTAGTAGGCTTATTTTATTAGTCCGTCTCAAAAAAGGACTCTGAAGCTTTAAATTTAAGCCTAAAAGGCTCGAGTCTTTTCTATCACTAAGAGAGACGCACTGATTCATATGTACGAGTATAAACCACAAACATGAGGTGCGAGTAAATTAGAATCTATCAGTTTATGTCAATATTAATTAGTGCTTCGCTCACCGTAACTATGTGTGTCCATTAAGCGTAGGAGTTTTAAGAAATGTATTTTTGCATATTATGTACAAGCTCTGTGCGCTTGGTTATACAAATTACAAAGTAGTACATAGAATATAACTTGTGTTTGTAATCTTGCGAACGGGATAAAGGCCCAGTTTCCCGAAACCATTTGCTCACACAAATCTTAGGGTAAAACAACGGGAAAAGACAAGATCGCTCTTCGTGACATCAGCTTTACGTAACTATTGACGTTGTATGTGCCTCACGCTGCAGCTGGCGCACTTACGACGGTAAGCAATTGTACTACAAATACTATTGACGGCCCTTTTGCTTCTTAACAAAAAGCGCTGTAGTTCATAACTAATATTGCCACACAGAAAATAACACAGAATTGCAGTATAAAACTTTAATAAATACAAACTACAATACGCAGTTACGCGGCGGCTCAAGTCACAGATGTAGATGTCGAAGTAGATAGCAGCCTAACAGTCACAAATAAAACATATTCACAGTGAAGTGCCTGACGGGTAGCGATGAATTTTTATTTGTATGTTTCTTTTATGTCACGCGCACGTTGCCACAGCTAAACCCTCGCGACAGAATTTTGGCAGGGACAATAAAATAAATACAAACAATAACTGTTTGTATGTAAACAAAACGTCTGTCCTGACTGTGCATGTCGACTGGCACACAACATGTACTTGACAGAAGGCACCGCTTGTCGGCTTTACGTGAGCTCTACATTATGGAAATCATTGATGTTAATATTGTTTATACAGTTGAGTTTATAATGGCATCAATATCCGTAACGTGTTTGGAGAGCCATTTGTCCCGACATCGACCTCGCGATCAATTGTTATCTGCTCTTGCCATTTATAGAAGACAGGCTATATTTGGTCCAGTGTCCACAATGTGAAAGTACATACTTGTTACAAAGTATGTACTTTTACACTGTGTCTATGTATTATGAGCAAGCACTGTAGCTGAAATACCTGGATTACACAACAAAACTACAATCGGCATAACATGCAGCACAATTACATATATGTATGTATAGTTTCAGTTTTCGTAGCCAGCGAACAAATAAAATAAAAACCGTTTCTGGGACAAAGTAGAGATTATTTGTCTGCCATGACCACAAAGAAAATATTTGTACTACGTCGTAAATAAGATAATAACAATATTACTTCAAGTTTGAACAGATCTTTGAACAGAGTAACGATATTTAAATCATGTAAGAGAGAGTATTCAATTAATCCAGCTACTTAGCTTAATAATTAATTTGTAATTAGTATTTCGTTGAAAGCGATTATCTTCTAACAGAGGGGAATGACGTCATTGTACGGAGGATCTACATAAATTAATAGCTCTTACCCGACTGCTCGAATATTATATACGCTTTGGAGAACACGACTCATATTTAATTGGATAACGACAAACAGTGGCCGGGGTACCTATGTCTAAGACGAATTAACTTGAAATTTGTACAATGTTTAAGCCTATACTATTTGAAGAGAAACAAAGAAACCAAATATTAAAATATTGTGGAGTTCACGCGTGCTCATCTGGTGTCAATCCACCTTTATACAAGGCACGTGTATGGCTCTAGTGGCATTGCCGAGATGATCCCTTGGATGCTAGCGATGAACAAAAGTCTACGATATATGTATAAAACGATTGTCCTCAGTTGGAAATAAAGTGGACACATGATGAAAGAGATGACGCAGAGGGGAAAAAACCTTGGTAGAATTACAGCCCGAGAATAGCAGAAGGTTGGTTGTCTTATAGTGCGCCTGCCTAGGTATGTTCTGTCGAGTGGCTGTCGTCACTTAGCAACAACAATTGATATCTACGCTTAGATTACGCAGAATTAACAATATCTACAAAGTAGCAATTCGAGGAACAATAATGCAAGAACGTTCACACACGAACCAAAAAAATTAAGGAGGTGTATGAAATCAGCCAAGCTCTATTTGAAAAGCGTAAACGATAAAAAGCAATCCCTGCTTTAGGAGGAAGCAGTAATAGTAGCAGCCTTTTTCTTTAAGCAGTCGACATACTCGTATTACAATATTAGACCGTGAACTTTCGGATTAAAATAGTTTTCCTGATAATCTCCATTAATCCGTCGAATTCATGATTGAAGGCAATAAATAAAATAGAGGTTTAAATATGAAGCATCATCGCTAGCATCCAAGGGATCATCTCGAAAGTGCCACTAGAGCCATACACGTGCCTTGTATAAAGGTAGATTGACACCAGATGAGCACGCGTGAACTCCACAATATTTTAATATTCGGTTTGTATTAAGAAACTCGGTTACGTTGTGGTTTTGATAATAACTACTTCATCAATATTTTTTGAATGGCCAATTCGAAATTAATGTATTTCCTGGTATTTAGGCCACTATGGTTCGTTTTAAATCAACAAAAACGTCAACCATCGTGTAATTATAGAATATTATTATTATTAATTATGGCGAAAACAACGAATACAGGCAGACACTAATCGATATAACTTTAAATACAAATTGTATAAAGGTTATTGATATTTAGTAACATTACATGTTATATTTGCTCCGAAATGGTACTTCAAGTTGTTACAATAATAGAGTTCATTATAGTGTGCTCCTTGGAGCGTGCGAATTAGTTGTAAATATATAAAAATAAAATATGAGGTAATCTGATCGAACCTTATTATAATTATTATTTTAACATATCGCACACCTAGATCTAAACTGAGATAAATAACTCAAAATTTGACAATTTTGGATTATGCTTGTATTTTCGAATATACGAGCATAACTCAAAATTACGCTCGGTGATCATACGCAACTATCCAACATAACAGGTTCAATAATGCTCAAAAATGTAATTGCTTGATGGTGTTAACTTTCTTTTGTTGAATCAACGTCTGACACCCTCTCCCACCTAAACGAGTCTATTGTCAGTTAACCTTAACTAGTTATAAAAAATGCACGTATTATAACAAGTACGAAAACGCGGACATTTCGAATTGTTACAGTTTTGATGAAACGTATACATGATATTGTCTTCTGTTTACGCGAATGTTATTCATTGAAATTAAACTACATACGGATTTTATCGCGTTGTCAACGTTTGTTGTACATCGCGATAAAATCCGTATATAGTAGTTTAATTTCAACGTATACATGATTTGATTAGAGTTGTTATGGTGTTGGTGAAGTATTCTGCCATATTACTAAGGATATTTTGACTTGTAACAGATTTGTTTGATAAGGTACGTAAATATTTAGTTACTATTTTGATTTGAATTTATTTTGATGGATCAACAAGTAAATTTCTAGTTATTCTACAAAACACGTTGAAACAAATTTATTTTGATGTTTTTTTTATACACAATGTGATTTTTTACATGCGTCGCATAGAAATCGTGTTCGGTATTATAAATTGACTGTTTCCAATACACTGTGTTTAATCAAACTATTTACCGCTTTGTATTTAAATATGTTTTTAAATGAACTCACTATTGCTGGATAATTATAATTTACAATAACTTGCTTTTTTATTACAGAGCAATATGCAGCGAGGCCGTTTTCTTGTCAATATTATCAATGAAAGATAAAGAGAACCCATTAAAATCTGAAGGAGAAGACTTAACTGAATAAATGAAGAAATATTTAAAAAAAAAACTATAAACACCAGTGTGATGCTGATGACTAAACCAGGCCATAGCAGACAAATTGCAAGTGATTTTATTATTTCGCCAAGTGAAGAAAGTTTCGTAGAAGACTCTGATACTGATCTAAGCTCTGTCCATCAAAAGAAGAAGACTCTTTCCCGTAAAGTAATTCCTTCTTCATCTTCATTTTCTTTAAGTGACAATACGTCATCAAACTCTTCGAATTCTAGCGATAGTTCTAGTAGCAGTAGCTCTGATTCCGAAACTGAAACCAGGGCTATTACTGACACTGCAGCACAGTCTCGAACCCAAAACTTTGTTGATACTGAATACCCTGGATTCATATTACTGATAATATTGCACAGCCTCAAATCGTATCAAATGTTGTCAATCAAGTTAGTAATAATCAGCCAAATGAAGAAGTAAAAAGAAGAAAGAAGGGGAGTCGGTATTTTTTGTACTAATACATGTCATGCAACTACAATTCAAAATGACTCAGAAAAATGTTTCAAGTCTAAATGGTGTTTATTTTTTATATATAGACACCACCCTAAAGTGTAACAACAGGAAAAACAGTGATTATCGATAAAAAGGATTGTATTTTAGCCTCAGTTTATATATCATGACATTTAACAACCTATTTATTATCTAGAATCAAATTAAATTGTATAACTTCCCTAACAAAAAATGCAGATATACGTTTTTTCCGTCCCCTGTAAAATTACCTTTTTTGATTTGTCTCAGTTTAGATCTAGTGTGCGATGTCTTCAAGGTATTATTATCGCCATATTAGAAGGATTTTTTAAATATTTCTGTTATTTGCCAGGTTTATTATTTATCCCGCTACACGTTACATCTATACTAATATTAAAATGCTTAAGAGTTTGTTTGGTTGAACGCGCTAATCTCAGGAACTACGGGTCGGTAAGTCCCATGTTTGAGGAGTGGCTGGAGAGGCGGCATGGCGCCCTCACCTTCCGGCTGACACAGGTATTGACTGGCCACGGTTGTTTTGGCCAGTTCCTGTGTCGTATACGCCGGCAACAGACGCCCGGTTGTCACCACTGCGGCGACTGCCGCGACGTTGTAGAGGACACGGCGCTGCACACTTTGGCGGTTTGCCCCGCCTGGGCATCGCAGCGCCGTGAGTTGATCGCGGCAGTCGGATCGATTGCTCTCTCGCTCCCGACCGTAGTTCAGTCTATGGTCCGGAGTGAGAGGTCGTGGAACGCCGTCGCCTCCCTTTGTGAGGAAGTAATTTCCATCAAGGAGGCGGCGGAGCGGGAGAGGGAGCGTTTGAACCCTCTCCCCAACCGCAGAGCCGGGCGCCGGAGGGCGCGCGATGACCTCCAGCCACCCTGAGGTTTGACCTGGGGGTGGCGGGCTTCGTGGGCCTGCCCACCATCCGTTCAGCACCAGGTCCGAGAGGCGGCGTGCGTGTTCCCACGCGCGCCTCTGTGTCGAGTCCGTCTCGTCTAGAAGTAAGTACCTTTGGGTAGGTCTTTTCTGTAGTGGCCTGCCGTTTCATACGGCGGGCCGTAACCTTGGTGGGGTCGCGACCGCATGCGAAAGCGATTCGCGCGGCCCCGTCGATAGTGGTTGTGTCGAGGAACACCGTGGTAGGTTTAGTCGGTATTCCGGGAGGTACATTATCTTTTCCACATCTTTCTTTACCCCGGCGAGTCCGACATAATCCCTCCGCCCGCCCCCGCGGTGGGATATGCGTCATAGCATTCCCCCACGTAAAAAAAAAAAAGGAACTACGGGTCCGAATTGAAAAATTTAGTGTTGGATAGCCCTTTTATCGAGAAAGGCCATATAACATCACGCTACAACCTACGGGGACGGCGCAGTAATCATAAACGCGGGTCAAACCGCGGGCACATATAGTATTTAAATAAACGTCTTTACAATATCATACATGTATGTACGTAGGTATGTGAGGTATATACTGCTTAAAGGCTAGAAAATATTTAATCCGGGAGCGCCTTGCTCTGCCTTGTCTCCGAGACTGTTAGCGCAGTGACGTCGACAAAATCATAAAGGTGCGCCCCATGAGCGCCCGTACCTCCCACTTTCGTTGTCTTCGACCATTGTAAGATGTATAATAGCTAACAAACTTTCTAAATACCTACCTCAAATTAATTCATACGAAACTATGCCGAAACCTATTTCTGAAACGCAATATTAATATATCCGCTATTAGTTTCGTAAAATTATTATTGATTACACCAATAACATTAATACTGCAATTTATTATATTGTGACTTGGTTTGTGGTTTTATTTCATCTATTCATCATGCGCGTGGTTTTAACTAAATGTTCATTTGTTAGATATTATTTTATTCAGACACAGTTGATTTCATTCTATTTATTTTTCTTAATACCTTGACAAAATAACAAAATTTTATTACACATTCATTTATAAATGAATATATCCATTTATATAGCTTTGGCTCTGTTAACCTTGATCTCCCGATCGATCGCCTGATTCACAACCTTAAATTAAATTTTAATAATTGCTAGTCATTAAGTACCTAATCGAAATTAAAACCAATACCAAATAGCTATAGCATTCAATCTAAATAAATATACCAATTAAAGCAACTGCGATAGATTCTGCACTTCAGTGTTTATTTTTACACGATAATAATTGTTGTGCGCATAAAAACCCGATCAAAATGTGCGTTCTCGAGATGTCGCACCGAGCACGGGACGGTAAAGCGCAAGAGGAAAACAAATTTGGGGCTGCAGACCGATAAATTAACATAACATCGAGTAGTTTATTCGTACTAATTGACTCCTACTGGTAACGTTCACATGTACTGTGGGTAATCGTTCCGTCATCTGTTTTATTACAACCACTGAGACGACATTCAAACACTTATTTGTCAACATTCATTAATCACTCGTTTGCAATGGCGCTAACAAGATATAGCAAAGTACATAATCATCAAAACAAAAATAATACAAACGTTTTTATTTTAGCGTAATTTAGTCCAGGCTTATGAACATGTAGGTATGTACCTATATAATTCGATATGATAAAAACATTACTTTATCTTTCATGGATTATCAATATAATGAATATGAACGTAATTTGAAAATTGGGATTAAATAAGCATTATTTAATACAAGTTTAATCTTAGCTTAAGCTTATGTATAATAAATTCCATGTACTTATAATCTTTTCAATATCATAAAGCGCTACGAGTAGGGCTGCCAACATCTAACAATACACAGATAGTATCTTGTTATATTATAAATGTGCAGTAAGCTAAGCAACTATATTTTGTCAACCACATCAAAAAGAATATTTGAATTGCCGATGTCTTTATATCAGTATATCAAATAAATATGATTTTGCTAAGACATAATATATATGATATTTTGCTAATACAAATATAAAAATAACATACATTTATTTTGTTTGGGTATTTGGTTAATGTATAAGTAATAAGGAGCAGTAGCATTCCACACTTTCCTTGGCCACGCAAACTTAGAGCCGAAGGAAGCTCGGGGTAGAACCGGCCGGAGCCTAAAGAAGTTCGCAGCCAGATCACCTTTGTGTTGAATTCCGGCGGTGAACAGTCTCCAGACTACACAAGGAGAATGCGTAATGACGGCCTGGTGATCTGTGTCCCTTGAAATGCCCACATTCTAATCCCGTATTACTTTGTTACCGATTGACAACTCGCGACTGCTGCCTCTGGTGTAACATGAGTCTGGCAGTATACTTATATAAAATAATGTAATAATTTCGGTATAACTTACGATATCTGTATTTCATAGAAGTTACTAAGTTTGCATACCTAGATAGAAGTCTTAAGAGGCAGGGTTACAGAGGTGAGAGGGCAGGCAACCCTGCAACCCGAGGTATATTTAATATGCTGGGAAGATAGCAATATCGTTAATTTTATAATACAAGTGCTTTTCATAAACACGCCGTTTATTATTTTCGTGAAAATATATTCAAATCCCTTTTTACAGACTGATATCTCTACAGATTTATATTGCTATCTGTGTGTTTTGACACTGTGATTATGGCAGCTAAGAACGTCAATCATAGAACCTAAACGTTGAGATAACTGTAGATAAAGTTCAAGTAGGTAATTTTCTTAAATGGCTCTTGAGCCAGCGAGCCACCTGATGATTTGTGGAATGGCTCACATCGACTTCATAAATGCCTAGAGCATACACGTCCAAGTCACTGTCGTGATAGAAGTATTCTCTTCAAATCTTATTTCAAGAAAATAGGTTATAGCACGCAAGAATACCAGCTTAATTGAAACGTTAAATTTTTGTTTACTGTTAATACATTTAATTGGCAGCAGGTCGCAACGATTGTGATCACGTTTATTCAAACAGATTTTCTATTGCAGATAAATGTATATGTAACATACAACAGATCTCATCAATCAATAAATTGTGCGGTTGCTGTCCGTTAATTAAATTTATTTATGTTTTATACAAGTACCTAGTGATAACCTAGTCTGACATTTGACCTTCTAACTTCTCATGCGGAGAATTCCAACGCAGCGCACGCACGCGCTTCGCTCTTAATACTTAATACATTTGCCTATATGATAAATAAATTCATTAATTTTATTTACTGGATTAATCTTAGCTGACTGCCAAGTTAGAAGTGTCAGGTCAGAACGTAGAACTCTTTAAGCATGTGGGATTTATTGTTAATCTGCTTTTACGACGATGGAATACATCGTGTAATCTGCGAACCCGCATTCAACTAGCGCGGTAGACTACATTTAATCCTATTGATACTATGAATGAGCCATTGGGGCAGATTATAACAACTAACTCATATTTAGATCGAAATTGCGACAGAAAGACAAAAAGCCCTGGACTGACTATTATTAAAAACATGTCTTAATAATAGACTTATTATTAAGACATTTGAATAATTTTCTAATTTACTACCGAAATTCTCGGATTCCATTTTCATTAATTCTACAAAGGTTGTCTTAATTCCTTGAAATTCTCTTCAAATCAATCTAAAGGTTTAGGTATTTAAAACAATATATTAAGTAGTTACCCAAACCCTGGGCACGCCACGATCGTGGCGGTAAGTCCTGTTTTTGAGGAGTGGCTGGAGAGGCGGCATGGCGCCCTCACCTTCCGGCTGACACAGGTTCTAACTGGCCACGGTTGTTTTGGCCGGTTCCTGTGTCGTATACGCCGGCAAGAGACGCCCGGTTGTCACCACTGCGGCGACTGCCGCGACGTTGTTGAGGACACGGCGCTGCACACTTTGGCGGTTTGCCCCGCCTGGGCATCGCAGCGCCGTGATTTGATCGCGGCAGTCGGATCGGTTGCCCTCTCGCTCCCGGCCGTAGTTCAGTCTATGGTCCGGAGTGAGAGGTCGTGGAACGCCGTCGCCTCCTTCTGTGAGGAAGTAATTTCCATCAAGGAGGCGGCGGAGCGGGAGAGGGAGCGTTTAAACCCTCTCCTCAACCGCAGAGCCGGGCGCCGGAGGGCGCGAGACGACCTCCAGCCACCCTGAGGTTTGACCTGGGGGTGGCGGGCTTTGTGGGCCTGCCCGCCATCCCTTCAGCACCAGGTCCGAGAGGCGGCGTGCGTGTTCCCACGCGCGCCTCTGTGTCGAGTCCGTCTCCCCTTTAGGGGGGAGACAGTAGGGCTTTTATTGAGCAGTGCCTATATTGGGTAGGTCTTATTGAGTAGTGGCCTGCCGTTTCATACGGCGGGCCGTAACCTCGGCGGGGTCGCGACCGCATGCGAAAGCGATTCGCGCGGCCCCGTCGATAGTGGTTTTGTCGAGGAACACCGTGGTAGGTTTAGTCGGTATTCCGGGAGGTACTTTACCATTATTTCCATCTTTCTTTTACCCCGGCGAGTCCGACATAATCCCTCCGCCCGCCACCGCGGAGGGATATGCGTCATAGCATTCCCCCACGTAAAAAAAAAAAAAAAAAAAAAAAAAACCCTAATATTAAATTTAATCATCGCAGGAGTATATATCAGAACTATCCACAATGTCACGACATACAAATTATAATACTTGTCATCATATTAAATAGGATTTATAAATAATTGTCAAATTGTCGATAATCCTAAATCATTTAACGTATTATCCGATGCTTATATCGAGTTTGTAAAGGTTTTTTATGTTATGTACGAATATAAGACTTCAGTTACGCAATTCTGTTCCACAGCTGGTGACAAGCTGGTGCCGCAGGTTCGCTAACCTCCACATGGCTCCGCGGCCATATTTCTGTCAGAGAGGCGCCTCGTGACCAACCGAGGAGCGGGCACTGATATCATTATCAATATTCTATGGCATTTATTACTGTTTTATAATGGCGGCGGTGTTTTTAAACGGCCAATTTGATAGCTCTGGTAATTGATTCGACAATCGTTAGGATATACTAATAATTGTTGTGTTCGCTATTTTCGTCTACACCAAAGCCTGTTACTCAATATAGAATGTTTAAATAAACACGAGTATTGAAGCGAACCAGACATATAACAATATATTATTATTAAAATACCGTACAGTCATCGAATGACATGCTAACTAAAGAAGTCACATATCTTGTAAGTAGGTATACGTTCTCAGAGAAATTATTATTTAGGGGGAGAACTCTATGTACGTGAAATCAGTAATAGCGTTTCGATAACAGACCAGACTACAAAGAAATATATAAGCGTAAGGCCGACGAGTGTAATACGTTATTTTTAGTTTCTATTTAATAACAGGTGCTTTATACATCCAAAAGTAAGGTGTAATGCCGATTAATGCATCTATTGTACGTTTGATTATACGTTTAATATACATCGGGTTATTATCTACAGCATATTTGTAGAAGTCTATTACTGAAACGGAAACACCCATTACGATTGTAGGGAACAGCTAAATTCTTGTACGTCCACTATTGGGTACCGAAGTTACGCATTATAAAACGCTATCAGAAGTGAATGATAGATCTAGATAAAGTGATTCGTATGCTTTCTAAACAAGCGCCATGGCGTTGGTCGCTTGGAAAATGTATGGGTCCGGTAGCTTTAAAGGCAAGGACTTCATGCCACTGAGATGATGACGATAAGTGTCATGAATATATTGTTTCACAAGCTCGTTTCAATATCATATGTGTGTGTCAACAACTTGTTATTATTCTATAATCAAGACGATACCTAATCTCCGCGTGTGTCACGAGTCACGACACACTTTGTATGCAATCATTACCATAATCATTTTAATATAATTAAAGATAACTAAATACGTACGATTTAAGAATTTAAAAAATCTGCGTTATCATTTTATCGTTTTTAAACTAGTATGCAATCAATCGTATCGTTTCTTTCTTGTGATACACTTGTGCTTTATAAAGTGCTATATAGGTACATTATAATTATGATCTTGTTAGTCGTATGTACGTGCTTCTCGGTTTAAATAACCTACTCTTGACATAATTTGTTATCCTTTCTTACTTTAAACACAACATCCTTTTTTTTACACTGTACAGAACCTATCGTTTATATACATAGAAGTATACCGTTTATTACTTTATTAGAATTATAAAGTAATAAACGACAATAAACTTCACAGCGTTTATTAACAATTAGCTATTGCGCGTGGCTGCGCCCGCGTGGTACCTACATCAATAAATAGTAGCCTATGTCCTTTCCCAGGTTTTGAACTATATCTGCAGGTAGCAAATTTCATCTAAATCGATTGAGTGGTTTAGCCTTGAAAAGGTAACAGACAGACAGAATTACTTTCGAATTTATAATATTATATATAGTAAGGATTACCAGTCCCATCACAATTATTATAATGTTAGGAAAGTAAGGGGTACCATATCCACGACTAACTGTATAACAGCTGCAGCTGTCTAAATAATAGTAATTGTGACAAGACGTATCGCGACGACATAGTTACGTCACGTCCAAACGAATACGGCAGATATTCCGTGGAGTCACGCCGCCGCCGCGCCGCGCCGCGCCGGTCCGCGCTGACTATCGCGGGATTATTGACAAAATGTGGCGAATAACAAACAGTATGACAAGATCAGATTACCGAGAGAACGATGAGACATTATACTAACATAACCACCTCACGATTACCGCGCTCATATTGAAATCTCTATCCACAGTTCGTTTTTACCACTCCGACCATTCCAATTTAAGAGGTGTAATAAATTATACCCGTTTCACGCACTTTTTACGGGAATAAAAGAGAAAGCGATATATGAATGCGAGCTAACATAGCTACGCAGGCATCAATATTTTCTTTCAAAAGGCGAACATCGTTAAATTGATTTGGATGAATTGGGTTCGTCACCTTGTAAGCCGATGCTAATAATAAGTCGGCCATTAAAAGAACCCGAAATATAAATAAATGGCTCAGGCATTTTTATATTATCGCCTTAGCGTCAGATATTAGAGGACTTAATCTTTTTATTTATAACGCATATATTTCACACATGAATAAAACTGTCAACCGCCATTTCAAATACCAATTCAGATTATTGCGGTTACAGGATAACTGAAGGTTGTAACTGCTTATTAATACATCGACCAATATAAATAATAATTGTTAATATAAACATCAGAGTAACGGTGAGCTCTCGATCCGAGACTACTGAGAAATAACGTTATGAACATTATACAAGTAAAATAAGAGGTGTCATTATTTAATGACAAGTGAATAGGGAATAAATCATTGGTTCATCAGTCGACTTCCCACGTGCTCGTGTGTGTAACAGAGCCGGGTGGCGCGGGGTGAGGGGCGAGGGGCGAGGTAATGTTCTATTGTGATTGAGGAGATATACCTATTTTATTAATGATAAAATCTTACCTAACGTTCACCGTTATATTTGTATTACTACTACGATCTTTTCATTTGTTCCATTCGTTCAATACAACGGTACCTGCTAAATAACGATTATTTCATATTTTAAGTATGCGAAAGTGTGGGTTTGTTCTTTGTTGTCGAAAAAAAGTAACTTAATTACTAGATTATAGCAACAATAGCCAATTAAGTAATTACATAATAAAGGCTATTAAAAATATTTTTTTGTATACCTATTATTAGACAGTATAGGTAAGTATGAAATAAGAATAGGAAAATCAAATGCTACGTCTTTTATTTATAATCGCATTAAATACATTTTGTCGGAGATATATTATATACATAAACGTACCAAGTGAGCGAAGCCGCGAGCGGCAGCCATGTCGGTATATTATCCTAACTAATTAAATTATAAATGCGAATGTGAGTTTGTTTATTTGTTTTTTACACTTAAACGCTTTAACTACTCTACCGAAAATTCATTTCACCCAGAAAAAGTACTTAGTGTACCTACTAACCTAACCTAACCAACATTTACATGAGCGAAGCCGCGGGCAACACCTATTGATTAATAAAATGCACATTCGTACAATTAGTATGACTAGATACATCCACTTGCTAACTATATTTGAAAGTATTTTAATATTTGAATTCTGGCTGCCGCGCCGAAAGAGCATAAATCGTTCAAATAACATTTTTTGCCGCCGTCGATTAGATCACTGGAGTGATTGAACATGAATGCTTCTCAATCAAGACTTGGAGCTCGGCGCGCGGCGCGCGGCGTGGAGGACTACACGAGTGAGGCCACGCATTTATATGTATATTTTATATATACAGACAAAGGTTGTTTCAAGTTTAGCGTCTAGTATAATACAAAAAAAATATGTTATACCGAAAATTTCCCTAGAGGATATCTGTCAACATACAATTTCACCAAAAGTAAAAAGCATAGAATTTGCGAATTCAATCCAATAACCGTTCCTCAACAACATTTTAACATAAAAACTAAAATGGAAACATAATCTAATGGAATGATATTTTTATTTTGAAGTATGACATGGCGTGACGGTAATTTGAGAAGCATTGCCAACTAGCGCTAAGCGCTGCAGTTTACACACAACGGAATACACGATTGTAATACGAGTTATAATGTTGGAACAAAATGTTGTACGTGTGCAAAACTAATTTTGATGAGAACAGCGTGTGCGGACACGGACAATCAGACTAAGCATGGCGACACAAGTCGGGACGAAAATACTAACTTACCGTTTACTATATCTCGGGCAATTTATAAATAAACTTGTTTTAAACATCGCTATAGGACTTACTTATTCAGAAAGAGGGTAATGAAATTATTATTTTATGGATAGATAAAAGACAAACTGGCTAAGTGTCATTTTATGCCAATTTGTCAGTTTGTTTGATATTGAGAAATACAATATGGAGCTTGTTTTACAGTATTGTACGTAGGGAACATTAAATGATTCGTAAGTTAATTTGTATAGTTGTAGAACGTAGGTAGTAGGTACCTATCTACAATATCAGTATCACAATCTGCAAAGTATTTGTATCATACTTCTATTATTATACTTGATCATGTCATTACCTTGTTACCGAATATACTACGATGATTTGTCTATTTTGTTAATATTTTATTGTAATGATAATCACCAAACAGGCCGCATGACGCAGTTTCAGCGATGTTAATAATGATGTCAATGTAGGTCAAGACTGATAAATAAAGAGGTGGACGGCGCGCGGCGCGGGCGGTCACCTTATCAGTAAATCATGTACGTACTTAGGTATAACCAGTTAATATTATGTTTATCTACTGTCATATTTTTGTAACAATAAATAATGGTTATACTTTTAGAATAATTAATTAAAAGTGATAATATCGAACGATTCGGACACAGTTCATGTGCTAAAGTGAAACGGTAAATATGTGTCGTTAAGTCGGTCTACGCGAAGCTAAGCGAGCCTTTCTCTACACGGCGTTAACTGTGGACGTACAACGAAACTACGATATTATCCTTTGTGTTTGTGATAAAAAACGGCAGTAAAGGCGCGGAGTCGAATGCTCGAAGCGTGCTATAACCGTGCTCGTTCGTGTGTTTAAAGCCGTGTACGCTGTGCGCGTGTAGAATGTTACTTGCCCCGGTCGTGCTCGGCTCGGTGAGACGCACCTTTAAGAGTTTTGTGTTCCTGTTTACGTAATTATCCGTAATTACAAAATGTATACAATTATATGATTGTTCATATCTAGATTAAAACAATCTAAACTACTACACGATAAGATGTTTTATTGAATGTTCTTTTAAAACGATGAGCAATTAATGTTTGTTAATATTTTTTGAGAGAATGGATGTGTATAAATAAGCCTCGACTGAAGAACATAAAAACAAAGAAAACAACATCTAAAATCAACATTGATATCAAATAATTATATCCTATTTACATAAGTTCGTACCTGTAATCCAACAATTCTAGTAAGAAATGAGCTATAGGTATTCGGTACGTTGGACACGCCGCCGCCGCCGCGCGCCGCGCCGCGCTGTACGCGTGCCTCAACATAAATACGTTTAGTAAAAGATTGGCCAAATGCGTGTTCCACGCACATTACACAAGTATTCCGTAGTCATTATGAAACCAAACAGTTATTTTTAATATATGTACTTCCAAAACTAGTGTATGGTTGACCGTAGTCCCTTATATTACGTACGTATTACTTACGGGCTACGTTCATATACGTATGTATATACGGTATATTGATTTTAGGTTAAGTACAATTATTGTTAAATTATTATATTTTTATTACTTCTTATTTGAATGCTAAAACAATAACCGATTTTATTATATTTGGTAAAGAAATAAAAACTCTGGGTAACGAAATAGACTACTACAAAAAACCGACCAAGTAAAATTTTATTAATTAAATCACATCGTATCAGCGACATACCTACAATCTGTTTCTACAAATAGCTTCGACAAAGAAGAAAGCGATGTATTTTTTAAACATTTCCAGCCCTTGTCAGTGCAAAATATTAAAATATGATCCAATACAGATTAAAAAAGAGTACCTACCGATGACAATCCTGTTAGACCGATTTAGGTGTTTAAATTCCGTGGTACTTTTCCTTTTCAATAAGCCATACTGGGCTTTCACGAGGGCATACACTAAGCCGTAATGGACGCCGACCCTCCTTGATGTCTCAAAATAAACAAAAGGGCCCGACGTTGTTGACGTTCCGGCGACAAAAAAGTTTTTTTTAAGTAAGCTTTTTACGAGGAAGTTTTATTAGCTCCCGCGTTTAAAACACCTACCGAAGCCAATGTCAAATATTTGTTATGTTAAATTATAAATAGCTTAATGTTGATCGTGGCGGTGCACGCTGCGGTGACTAACGGACAAATGTGTGGACTTCCCATGATAACAATGGAGTGCTTGGGCAGGCATCTATCATCATTACACCAGCTTGTCTAGAGCGAACTTCCACAGTGGCACACGGGCATGTACACTGCCAACCAAAAGTTTAAGACCTCACTTAAAC
This sequence comes from Catocala nupta, assembly GCA_963675205.1. NCBI lineage: Eukaryota > Metazoa > Arthropoda > Insecta > Lepidoptera > Erebidae > Catocala > Catocala nupta. The sequence continues at coordinate 508,403 of OY776096.1, forward strand.
GACGTAATCATATATCAATTGCAATAAAAGCTCGTAAGACTAATAAAAAAATGCACGTCTGCATATTCCATTCTGATACCGAATATCTTAAGAAGTCATTCTATTGTTTACTTTCAAGTTATTGGACAGTAAACATCTATTGTTTTCAAACACCGGCAAATGCTACGCAAGATCCAGGTGGTAAATAATATTTTTATTATGTGCTCATTACTTATTACTTTGCTTTTCTTACGCATTGGTCAATAATAAGGATTATTTAATTTCCGAAAACACATGATCCCGACTTATTATTACCTGAGGTTTCTTGGGTTTGTTCACAAACAATCTCAATTAGTCTAAACTTGTGGTTTCTACAGTTAAGACATCTCAAAATGGAAAAAGCACGCGAAATTAGTAGTGAAGTGCGTTCTGCCATCGTTGTTTTACATAACGAAGGCAAATCCGAACGTCAAATTGCTTCACAACTGAAGTTATCGAAGACTTGTGTTCATGGTACAATAACTCGATACAGGGAGACAGGCAGTAATCAAGGTCGTCTACACTCGGGAAGGCCGAGAGTTACCACATCTAGTAAAGATAATTTCATCGTTGTTATCGGCAAGCGAAATAGACGCCTAACAGCACCAGAAATCCACATTGAAGTGAACAAAACCTTTATCATTGACTACAGTAAAACGGCGATTGAGAGATGCGAAGTTGCGTACCCGTTCGACACCACAAAACAAGAAAAACGGATGCAATGGGCTTCTGTCCATCGAGATTGGACGGAAGAAGATTGTAAAAAAATTCTCTGGGCTGATGAATCCAATTTGAACTATTCGGTTCAAAATGAAGGATTTATGTTCGACATAGCGCCCAAGAAAAATTATGCCAGACTGTGTAGTGGGGCTACACAGTCTAGCATCAGTCAAGCATGTGGTGGTTCAATAATTATGGTCTGGGGTTGCTTTTCTAGCCAAGGAAGTGACGACTTAATCATTAAAGGAATTTAGAAAAATGAATAGTAAGTAAGTACATACAAATTTTTGAACAAAATGCCGTTCCCTCCGGATTGCGATTAATTGGAGATTCATTTTCCAACAAGATAATGATCCAAAGCACAACTCAAAATTATGCAGGGGATATTTAGAAAATAAAGAGGCACAAGGTGTTTTAAAAAACATGGTGTGGCCTCCTCAGAGCTCGGATCTCAATCCAATTAAACTTTTGTGGGAAGAGCTTGATAGGAACATCCGTAATCGTGGTCCATCCTCGCAAGAAGACATGTGGAATTCTTTATGCGAAAGTTGGCACAATATATCAGAAGACACCATCAACAAATTGATTGCTCGTATGCCGAGACTTGTGAAAAAACTCAAACAATGTAAAAAGAAACAGTTAAGCCAACTATAGCCCTTTTAGCATGGATTATTGATATTTCTTCACGGGTTTAAAGTATATTTGTCTATTAATCACTATTTTATAAGATGACTACACAGGTTACCACAAAACACTTAATTTTTGAGTTTTATTTCACTTTCCTATTTTAATTAAGCTGGTTTTAAACTTTTGGCCGGTAGGGTACCTCTGCCATCGCCGCCGCGCCGTACTGAACTTACTTATTTTATCTGTGTGGCGAGTTGACCGCCATCTTGTTACAAATTTCTATGCAAAATGCACATCAAATTTTAAATATATCTACAATAAAATGAAATTCCTTTTTATTTATTTTAATATGCAAATGATTTAATTTATTACGAACTGTTGGTAAAATTAGGTGATATCCGACTCACCGTACGAACTGAGGTAAGCAGTGTACATTCCTGGACCTATAAGTACAGTAGTTTCAAGATATTGCATTAACCATATCGTTCTGTTGATAGAAATTAAAGCAGATATTATTGTTCTGGCAATTTTGTTCGAAGATAATGTTTTACAAATGTTGTCTTGGCCACGGATAGTGACAGAGACACTCGTATTATTGATCATAACCATCTGAAAACAAAGGAAACTACTGATTCGCATTTTATCTATTTAAGATTGGTCCACTTTATGACTTAATTTGAAACGTACATCTTGTTGTTATAACTCTGCCTGAATTCTGTGGTATTACTTAAAATGATTCTGTAAATTAAAGAATCATTTAAATTTGGTATAAAATATTTTCTTTTGAAGTTCCGTTTCAAACAAAATATTTTAGGCTGGTAGGTACCTAATTGAGTATTTCAAATAGGTATGTATGTGTTCCTCTATAGACAGGACACAACATCAAAGTGGCGACTTGTGCAGATTGTAACGTGTCGAGCAGTCAGGGCTCGAGTATCACGTTTACTGCCTGAAAACTCATTTAGAGCGTGAAACAGGGTGTGCCCTAGCCCTAACTGTGAAATCGGTAATTGTACTGTGTGTGTGTGTGACCAACCACGCACAACATTGCCCACATGTAGGAGTTATCAACAAGGCTGCTTTTAACAAATTGATAAATTCATATGTAAGTTATATCCTCATCATACAAATACCTAGTTAGATGATTGATAACTAAACATGAGCGATATTTGCGCTACAAGGAGACATGTTATCATAGCTAACAAACAATAATGTATTTACTTATCTACTTTACAAAATCAGTTAAATACACTTTATTATCGCTTAACACTTAACAGCGTTACTTAGATGAAGCAGCAGAATGTACAACAAATAAAGTTATTTAACAACTCCAAAGTTTAATGAGTCATTTATAAACATCCAGATTCATGCGAAACTATGCTAAAATAAATAAAATATGCAAATAAAGCATAAGTGTTAAACAAATAAGTTAATTAAATACATGCATTAGCATTTTATCGCTACAATTATGAGAATAAATAATGAGATGTTAATCTGAGATATGAATCTCACCGTTCCCAAGTTGATTTAACGATGACTCTCGATGGCAATCCAAAAGAGACACAATCCATTCAGCACTTTGAAGCACTATAGTTAACACTAACACTATGCTAGGTACCGGCACGACCTCAATGCACCATCACTAGACACACTGGCATCCCGGTAGCGATCCTCGCACGAGACTGGGCGGCGTGCCGTGCGTGTCCGCTGCTGCTCACACCTACGGAGAAGACAAACGAAGCTATCAGCACACTGCACACCGAAACATGGAGGCCGTAGTGAGTCGGAACACGCGGCGCGGCGGCGGCAGCGGTGAGTACGAGCGACGCGATCGTGTACCAAGTGCTCGTAGACGAGCGACGCAACCGCACGCCACACGATTACTGACAAGCGAGTAGCGACACTAGCGACCGCGACGCTCGCAGCGAGCACTCGCCGCGAGCGCGCCGAGCCGGTCAGCGGCCGGCCGCACCACTGCCGAATACAAATGGTCATGTTCGGTGCGCCGACAATCATTTCACACTTCACCAACTACAAGAGTAAAGTGTGAAATCACACGCAATACTAGCGTATATTTAAACTTGTATCAACGACCGTCCTTACTTATTTTGATCAATACAAAGACGGCCTGTAATAATTCCACATCACATACCCGGCAGTCGATACGACGCATTGAAAATGCGCCAGGAACACGCTCGTAAAGTTTCCTTATAAAGAATGTGATGAACCGGGCGTCACTCGCAGCGCGCCGTATTCACTAAACTAAAGTTAGAAAGAGAAATATGAAACCGTGCAATGCAACGTGGCATGGGGGGCGAGGGGAGAGGAGCCACGTTGGAACACCGCTTCCAAAATATTACAAAAACATTTATGCATGAAGGGATAACAAAATACTGGCACTATTATACCGCTCTGATTTATACATACGTACAGTATTATAATGATGGATCGCGTCGAGCATTGACGGCCGTAATGGACAAATTATTGAACACCATGTAATGAGACCGCGTGCCCTCTCGGCTCGCGGCCGCGCGGTAGGTGGTGATAAAACAATTTTTTCCTGTGTGCATTGAAGAAAACATGCGAGATAATAAAAAGTTATGTTCAAACGTTGGAATCGTAAAGTTTATTTGTGTAGGTAATACATTCTTTAAACAAACGGATAATTATAAAGCGTTTTATGGCGAGTTTCGGGCGGCGCACCGGGCGCATTGGCGGCGCGGCGCTCGTTCGTTGGAAAATAATTCATTTGAATGAATCTCTAAATAATCAAAATTTTGGTGCTCAGTCATAACGGGCTTTAACCAAATACAATTACACTAATAATTATAGGTGAAATAATTTATATTGTGACTTGGATGTTTTGTGATTTAATGACTAGCCACTACACAAGTCGATAGTTCTCCGGAGTACAGCAACTTTGTCGGGATTTAGTGTACGATGGTTTACCGCTATTCAAGCGAGGCAAATCAGTGCCTAAGTGATTAATTAAGTTCCCAAACACTTAGTTTCTGTGACAACGGGGTAGCGATGTATCTTTATTCATTATCGGGTTCAAACATTTTATTTATAAATGATCATGAGGCATGGGTAAATTAACTATAACAACATTTGAATTTCATCTATTGCCTACTGAATATTAACAAATATTTAATAACTTGCATCGATAAAATAACATTAACATGAAGACTTAATCAATAGCTCTGATATACGTATTACGACTAACATGTTTCAATAGGTATTATTATAACATCTGTATCTAAAGATAAATAAGAGAGATTGCATGTTTTCAATAATAACCTTTGTCGATAAATAATAAGTCAAAATTCAAAAGCGTAAATCAAAAGAACTGGTTTTTTTAAAATTAGCATTCGTTTTTATTATGCCGAAGAGATGCCTAAATGAAATAATTTTAATATCAACTATAAATTACAAGAAGTTTAAGAGTAATTTATTTTTAATATAAAAGATTATGTAAAGATAGTAGACATTTAATATTCATAAAAGCCACAATAGCTTCGGATATCCAAAAAAGAAAATATAACGAAGCATATTTCACGACAAAAACAATCTTTAAAGTACAATTCAGCGTAATAAGTCGAAAAAGTCTCTGTAAGACAGAGGACTCTTTAAAATAAATTATCCTGCCGTAGACGAGTGCTTTTGTGTCGAAATACAAGTTACTGACAACAAAGAGACTCCTCGAGCGGAAGAAATTTAATCAGAGCATCTGAGACTTAAATTATGAATGGGCATCATCTATCTTGTAACTAAACACACGGCAAACTGCAGATTAGATAATATTCGTGGCGAGCCCCGCGGGACACGGCGAACTGTTTGAGCATGAGCCGCACCACAATATTTGTTTGACAAAATACACATTTTAACTGCGTATACTCCACACCATACGAATGAGAAATAAGAAATATTTTCCAATATAACCAAAGTAGCGATACGGTTCGGATTGTAGAGGCGCAGATATTTCTCATATTCTTTTGTTGGATCTCTCCAGTCGGTTCTTTGTTGTTTGAGTTATAGGAAGACTTACTGAATAAAAAAAACTGAAGCATTATTCAAAAGTCGCTCTCGCAGCCGGATTACTTTGAGATCCTTAACTACGGAACTTTGATCTGATGTCAAATACGTACCTCGCTTCATACAAAGATATTTTGTATTAACATGGGAATCCAAATTAAATAGCACACAATTAATATGTTTGTGGTGCTAATAAAATATTTACAGTGCTGATGATAAGTTTTAAATACCGACGAAGATAAACACCAGCAGATATTTGGAATACTTCTAACATGAAATAGAAATAACGCACAAAATCGTAGACATCTTTATTATCTGATCTACCGATTTGCTAACTACACGTAATCTAAAGAATGTTGTTTAAAAGACGCAAGTTCCCTAGCAAGCGAGCAATTCAATAGCCGAACCGTCTATTGACATTGTAATGTTAACCCGGCGAGACGGGGAGCGGGTACGACACGCCAGCTGTACTTCCAAGAAGCGAGCTTATACCCGGCGGATGAAGCCGAGTTTTCACAGCCCGGCCGCCCGGCCGGCTACAATACACACAATGGAACGTAAAAGATACCGGAAACTATAATCGATATGAGCTTACTTATAAACGCAGGATTGTCACATCCTTCGGCTCACTTGTAAACCTGTCTGCGCGGTACTAACCCGATCATTATTATCAACTTCTATTCTCGTTGCGATCGGTCACGGGCTCGGCTCAGATTGCGATATTTCATTTTATTTCACGATTTAAAATACTTTATGCTTTATTGTTACATCGAGCGTTATGTTGCCGCTCCACAAGCGTTACATCGCCATTATTCATGCGCTTGTATGATAGTTAAATTGTATTTTACTTTTTATGTTTGTAGGTACGAGTGGTGCGTTGTTAATCAGTGGAGCGACAGCAATTTGTAGTCGATAACCGCAAGTGCAACGCGACACCCGTCCGCGCCGCGGCCGGTCCGCTCGCCGTGATTGATGGTTCGGTGTCAGTTTCATGTTATCGCCGGCACCCCGGCACCCCAGCACCCCGGGCCCGCCATACCGCCGAGCCACCGACCGGCATTGGCTGCACTGGTGCAGTGCGCGCTCGATGAGATTGTTGCATAAATGTACACAGGAGATAACGCCGCGGGCCTTAGTTAATAACTTGTACATCGCACCGCACCGCACCGCAGCGCCGAGCCGCGGGAATTGCTCGCTGTTTCTTCTCCATTCTTTTGTTCTCTGAGAAACGTTGAAACTTCTTCGAGTTTAATGTCGTTGTCTTTGTTATTTATTACGGTGGCTGTATATCATTTTGAGCTGTTTATACTTTGCAAATGTTTAGCTATTTATATTTTTTGCTTACATATTTATGTTCAAATCACTAGAATCGATGAATAGATCGAGATTTATGTCGATAAGATCGTCGCGTAGATAAGTAGGGTACAAGAAATAATCTGAGCGCGTGGGATAATCGATTCAATGAACAAAAGCAACAACTCTGATTACGATCGTATTTGTCTTATTTTAATTTATAAGATTCTACTTTTGGCTTATTAAGGTTCGCGTTCTCTAAAACGTACGGTGTAAATGTCTATTTCGATACTTATTGCCGTAGTTATGTATTTATTTTCTTAATCTTTAACAGCATCAACATGACAGATGAATTAACGGACGTTTCCTATTTAAAATAATTCCATTTGTGTGTCGTAGGCAGGCAATAGTTTACTTCGCCTTCGTAATAGTCTCGAAACGTTCAGTAATATCATATTGTATTGACATGTTTGCAAAAATAAGAGTAACAAACCTTCAGTTCATTCCAATAATGTTGGATACCTAACGTTGAAAGCCAATACAAAGGAAGGTAAATAACAAACACGTATTTGGCCTAGAATTAGAAGACGGAACCTCGAGTACGATGTTTTCTCCAGTCTCGCGCAAAACAAATACTAAGTAAAAGCTTTGCCGTTGTGATTATACTTATGAAGCTCTCGTAAGGAAATTAATCGAAATAACCGTTTTCGCAATTTGTACTCGTTGTCTTTACTTTCTTTGTCACCTTTAAGACGTACCTTACCGTAGTTTAGCGAGTGTAAGAACAGTCAGAGTTAGAGTGATAGAACCGAATTGAAACAAATATGTTGATAAGAGGTATTGTATGGTGCGGTTACTCAATTGCTCGAGACATTTTGTTAAAGATTTGATTATATGGGAGTTCGTAAAACGAACATTTTCTCTTAAGAGCGGCGCAGTCATAAAACAAGCGATAACAAAACCCTTGTATAAAATATTAAGAGCCGACAGGAACCCTTTCGGTTAGAGCACGAGCGTCATGAAAATAAAACCGCATACGTATATCAGCAAAAAGAAATTATAAAATACAAAATGTCACCTGCATCACGTTAATGTCACCCTGGTACCGCTAAAGTGGTCGTGAGTACACGCTTGCACATTGCATGTAAGTCGCTCGTTATTTCATTTATTACCGCGTAAAAAATAACGATGTTTCGTACACACATAAACATTCCCCTCTTTTGATTATTTGAAATGACTACGTACGTTCAACCTACACGGCTGTTACTCACCGCGTTCATAATCATTTACGCGCGCCTCGAAAACATAGCGAAATTATTTTATAAAATAATGCTCTATAACGTTCTCAATTCTCATACAATTGTACACTTGTTTTTTATTTACAGCGCTTTTTATACAATGCGGTCAATAATTTATATTCTACTAACTATAAAGAAGACTATAACAATTATATTGTTAACGATAGTAATTAAGAGCTGAATTATTTCCACTGCGAGCGTGTATGGTAATCAAGCTTTGGAACGTTCTTAATTACCGATGAATTATTTATCTAATCACGACTACACTCAAACAGCTAGGTGCGGTGCACGGTGGTGCGGTGGATCAATGTATCGGTTAACACATATATCACACACGCTAAAGTAGTAACGCCGACATCGTCCGTTGACGTTAATTTTGCATTAAAAAATAAACAATTTACAACACATATGACAGCGCGCACGTAAAGACTCCCACGCCAGTCGGTTCGGTCGGATCCGTCATAAAACGTATTACCTATGTATATCTGAATTCTGTATTCATGTTAGATTACAATATTTCCGCCGCGGCGCTATATCGTATAAGTCAACTCATAACATAAATGCGGGGACTCGATAAAATCCCTCACCGGTCCCTGTTCCCCCTACTCACTCCTTCGAAATGTTCGCGGTCGTTCGTTCTCATATTCGCGAATACTTTTGATCTTTCTTTTGATATAATATAAATATTTTTTGCCTCTGAGGCTGAATCCATTTTGAGTGAAATGAAATACGAGAGCGAGTTAGAAGCGGAGCCCCTTTATCCAAGAAGGTCGGTGGTCCCCGCTCGCCAACCGAACTTGAATAATCACGAATTCGCCTCAACTTAATCTCACTTTATTTATGTGAGTGGCTCTTTAGTTTTTATAGCACGTATTTCATACGATGCTAACTTTCATAATCGATGTTTATCCGAAGCGTGGGAATGCTTACACCGACCTGTAGATATTTCCTACAGCACTCAGATTCTGCTTAGCAGGTTACATTAAAGGAGTCTACGTTCCTCTTATTACAAACTTATATTTGTACGTATTTGCGTGTGAATATTAAGCAAACCCGAATGCTTTATTTTTTAGCTTTTGAAAATTCTCCTTAATTGTTATTTTAAACAGATTCTAATCTGGATGTTTATTCCGTGTAAGAAACTGAGATAAAACCGATCGCTGGAAAGCACAAGCTGGTACTAAGAGTACCTACATACACGTTCGGCGGCTGCACCCACGCGGCCACGCCGCGCGCCGCGCCGACGCGCATCGACACGCGCGACGGAGCCACAAACGACAATATTAAGCCAAATCGTTCTCTTTACTTTTATGCTCGCCTTGTACCTAACTAATAGATCCGGGAACGGCGCGCGGCGCACACATGATAATTAATTATTACACATAAATTTTGTCATCTCCTCCACACAGATACAATAAGAAACGAGCTCGCATGTTTGATATTGTAACCTTGTTTCTTTTTCTATTTCAATAAGATTAGATACAGGGCTTTAAAGGATACATCTTATCTGAGATTGTATGTTTTACAGCAGCTCATTAAAGGGATAATGATTGTATTATCTACGAAATATCTGTCATGTTCTTACGATGATTATTATTTATTATATTTATCAAGGATTTACAAAGGAACAACTATACTTACATATATCTACCGAAATAAATTCCATCGAAATTAATGTTCATATTGAATTAAGGACCAATAAATCTGATACATAGCTGTTAATTATATTATTTTGTTTTAAGTATTAAAAGATATGAGTGAAATATTAAACACAACTAAAATACTAACTAAATAAGTTTTATTGTTCATTCACGTTTTCTTAAGGCTACGTACGTAGAAAAGGTAAAAGTTACAAGTAATTAACCGAGAGAAGTTGTTCATTGTAAGTCCATCAGCAGTCAGCCGCAATAAGAGGGCTATAATTCCAGCTGGTTCCATCACAGCACGTTCCGCGCCGAACAAAAGCAATTTGTGTCCGCACGAAGTGGCTTTGTACGTGCGTAGCTTCGTAGGTGTTTATTAGCGCCCTCTAGCTATTTCAATACATACGTGCACTCGGGTACTCGGGTATCGCGCACAGACCTCACCCCGCGACCCGCCGAGCCTCGGAGGTCACTAGATATCGTTCCACTGATCACGGACCCCCGACGCCGACACGTGCTCGTAGCTCCCACGACCGCTCGCGCCCCTGCTCTTCCATTACAATTACACCACAATCATTTAACTCTTAAACCATTCAAACTTTATAATCTATCACAGGTTTACTTTAGAAGGTAAAACAATACATTTTACATAATTACAAGCATTGTTAATAAGTTTGAGCGTGATCTGCCTTCTCGCCAGAGCCGCGGTGTGCGAGAGACACCGAAACCATATTTCGATTAAGGCAGTTATGAATACTTGGATAGTTGGAAACAAAGTAACATTGGCGGAAATCCAACGTCATTTACAATTCTGATTTAGTGTACTGCATGAACAATTCAAAACGGTATTCAAAGTTTTGCGGTAGGCGAAGGAGTCTCTATTTTATTTAACAAAAAAGTAGATAAATGGTGTTTTGTTTGACAACAGTACAAGGTAATAAATGAAACAAGTGAATCACCCGTGTCGCGTAAAAACGTTTTCTTTCGAATGTTTGTGTGGAAGTGTCAGTAACACAACTGGCGACGATCCAAGAACACGCTCATCACAATCACGCAACACGCCGACATCATTTAACGACAAATTTACTGTGTCACACAAACTACTCGTCGTGTGCCGCTGTACCTATTTACTATGCAAACGAACCATCATCGATCTAAATTCTAAACGGATTTTCTTTAATCAAAATTAACTAGCTTGTAATATTTTATTTACAAAATGCGTTGGTCTGTTATAATTAGACGCGTTTATTGTCAATTTAATCGAATGATGAAATATCGCAAATAAAATAAACCACCGAAGAGCTTGGTCGGTTTGATAAATATCCTTTCAGCGCTTTTCCATTATTCGGGGGAGACAAATGTCCCGTTCGCTTTACTCGACTCGGCATCACGTCATTCCCTCATTAAAATGTCCCCGAGCGGCTGCGGAGTGCGGTCCCCTCGGTTGCGAACGATTCGATACGATAATCGATTTTATTGCCGATCGCTATAAAATCTCTCATCGTGTTTGTTTTAGTTCTGTCACACATTCCACGTCGCGAATCAATCACTGTACTATTTAAACAGTGAGTTATTCATTACGCGCGGTAAAGTGAATAACAGCTCTAATTTGTTAGCAGTACGAGCGAGAACTTCTAGAATCAATGTCCAATTGTTGTGTAAAGCGGAACCAATCGACGTCGAACGTATCGCTGTTGCTGCCATTCGATTGAAATAGAATTTTGTTTATGTTCAAAAGGTTGTTGATCCTTTTTTTTTTGTATTCATTTTAATCGTTATTCCATTGCGTTTTTTCTCAGCGTCTTACTACCTAAAATAAAAGATAAGACAATTATTGTCAATTAACACCTTTTGCGAGCCACGTTTAACAAATGTACGAGTTGTCAAAGAGGATTTTACGATCTTTAGTAAGTGTAATGATGTGATCGCTATCTGGAACACAAACCTACATAATAATGTGTCAACATTTGTAGCTTTATCAATTAAACCGAGTGAGAATGCTTAAATACCAAAATATCTGTTTTTATTACAAATCGTGCTAACTCGGCCGCCTACGTCGTTACGTATAGGTACCAATTTGCAAACAAGCTATTATAGGGGCCGCAGTCAAAAGCGCGCCAATAGAATTAAAATACTATTACGCCAATACAAAGTTGATTCAGTGGAGGCAAGCACCGAGCGAGGTGAGCGAGGCTGCTCGGCCGCGCTCCGCTCCGCCCGGCGCGCGGCGGGCGCTCGCTCGTTGCTCGTGCTCCTGTAATTTGATTTGGAGTGGCGCGGGGGAGAGGGGCGCCGAGATCGATACCGCGCGGGGGCAGCACGGCACCGGCGGGGGAGGGGCGGGGGGAGTACAACCACCAGGCGCGTGTTGTTATGGAAACCGTAGCTACCCTCGCGCCTTCAGATTTCGTAGGTTGTACCGGTAAATTAAACAAAGGAGATCACTGATATTATTTTCTGGTACTTCAACCATTATATTGGACCTGATTTATGTATAAAAGTATAAAATATCTAACGGTTTATGATACAGACGTGTTTCATATGTTTTATAAGTAGCAGCTAAAATAGAAACTTAATAGGTACCTAAGCATAATATACAAACTACAACAGCATGTGGTAATAAAAATGGCAATGGGTGCGCAAAGCATTTTATTTGAATGTAAGAGTAACAGTTATTAAGTACAACTAGGTAACCAAGCTACATGTTTATGTAAAACACGTAAATAGGCGAGTAATTCGAGTGCTCAGAGCGTGACGTTCCTTTGTGTTATGTAACTGCAAAATAAGCCGCACTGCACTCGCATATGTACGATTACTTTGTCACACAGCTTTGTAAACATAATAAAGCAGTATTCTTTAGTTTTATTATATAGAGTATTTGCTTGCAACGGTATGAAGAACGGATGTTTATGAGTTCGTGTAACATCAGTAACGTGAACCAAGTTAATATCGGACAATTTACAATAACCGGGAAACAGAAAACAGTTCGCAATTGTTTAATAACCGTCGGTTTTTTGGGAACAAAGTAACAAAATATATTCATTTTGGATTGCCGCTAGTTGAAACGTGGCGTTCTTCGTCATTATTTAGTAGCTACATAATACTCTTGTGATATACTATCTCTACTTAAAAAGTTGTGTATAATTTTCTACTTAAAGTAAATAACATAATATGTAAGGCAAACTTCAATTACTATTTCTGTTCTAGTAGCTACTCAACGTAAAACCGTACATGTTTCACATATTCGTACTTATATCACAAGTTCTGAATGCACGCAGGTAACCACAAAAACGGAACATAACAATCTACTACCTATGTATTAGTAAAGTTTAAATAAAATATTATACAGGTTATAATATTTGTTAACCATATGAATAATAGCGTATGCTAACAGTTTCGCCATATGAACCGCTAATAAATAGACTCAATTTCTAATTGAGCATTATCATAATTAAACCGATTGTAGAATAAATTATTTATGCTTTTGCAAATATTTAGTTTTCGTGCAGCTTAATTATATGAAAACTATCAAATATAAAATTTATGAGGATTATGGACTTAACAAATAATTCTATAGGCCCATTTAGATCGGCTATACTAGGAAATAAGCAGATATGAAAGGGCGGGCGATGATGCTAATACAGTGCACTTAACCTGGCCCGCGGCACCTTGCGACGTCCAACTAAACTGGTTTCAACAACGACCTTCATGTCGTCTCGCTCTGCGCGCCCATGCTACCCTGGTCGCTGCGATCGCTATGCTCGATTGATTTTGATTCGATTTTATTACAATTCGATCGGAAACTTATCGGCCAATATACAAAGTATTAATTTAGAGATGGTGGTAATTAACGTAAATTCTAAGATAGCGAGAACTGTACTAGAGGTTCTGACAGATCTCGTAGTGCGGATGTGTGATATGTAGTCGAGGTGCGGATCAGTGTCGATTGAGTTAAATACAACTGAACTGACAAACAATTAGCGTAAGCGAACATACGCGTTATTACGGGTTTGTGACGTTCGCCGGCTTCCCTTGATTATCTTTTATACTAGACGCCATAATTACATTGTTGTACAACACCTGTTTTTAAACATCTCAACATTACTTACTTCTGAGACTATAGATACGCCACTTTTCTCCATAATTGTACATTCGTAATTTGCCGAAGTCAGTACTCATGATGCGACGGAACGATTAAATTTATCCACGCCCGCGGTCATTAAGCTTTTGAACATGGAAATGGCATGGCAATTCATGGCATGGTAATGAAAGAGGCGTCTCTCTCTCTCGGAATAGCCGGGTTATCCGTAAATCGCGACAGTATAATCGCGTGAACACTATAATTGGCCTTAATCAAGCGAGATGGCGTGCACCACCGCACCACAGCCACTGTTAGCTCTATGTTCAGTCAATTGCATCGCTAATTATTTTGGATTATTTTGGATCATTTTATTGGACGTTTGATACCTATCTAGTTGGTTTTGGTACCTAGTTGAATGCCTTTTTTCAAATACCATTACCTACATAATATTAACCAACTAACATACGATTTGATTCTGACATACGTGTGTGTACTATTAAAGTATACTGGCGGCTAGCTGTTGTGCACGTATTTAGTAGTAGGTACGTATCATTACGCCAAACTGATATGATCGACGCACTGCCCGTATAACCCGGACAATTATACCTATAGTTTCGAGTAGTTTTTGACAAATAGTAACGAGATTTTATATGTATAGCGCTAATGAACAAACGTTGAAAATGTGAAACGACTAATAAATCAAAACGCTGTTGTTTTCTTTCCTCCAAGTTTTTACGGCCACAAATTTTACAGCGAAGAACATGACAAATCTGTGAATACTTAATGTGTTTTTGTATTAAAGTACAAAGTGCCATGGCCGCGGTAAACTTTATAAAAACGTAAGAATTCGCGCGAAGCCGAGGTAATTGTTGGTTGCGTCATACACCACGCGGTAATGTCGCTAAGAAATTTCTCTGGGGAAATGGGAAAACAAATGAGAGAGCTCTTATCTACGCATTACCGCCGCGTACAGTGATTTACGATCCGGCTACCTACTCCACACATGCGAGCCTCGCGTCGACTTACACATACCGGTTTCGCCGAGCGAAAAGACATAACCTGGTTGAGAAACAGACGTGAATTGAGTGTTAAACATGCCAGTTGAGACGTTGCATAAATGCTTAAACATAAACAACATCGACCGCTGATCGCCTGTCATACAAAATCACGCTCCGCCATCATTATAATAAACATATATTTATTTGCTGCCGGCTCTCCATCCCTGAGACAAATAATTTTACCGACCTTTACGTGTAGTAGGAATACGTAATGGATTTCAAAACGGTACTGCTGACTGTTACAACTGTAGTCAAGCATAAGCCGCTTTATAGTTTCTAGATAACATAAGGGAAATGATGATAAGCATGATTGATTATATTAGTACATGATCAATCATGCTTAAAAGCAATTTTCTATATAAAAGAATATAAATGTCAATGTATTGTCTTTATTAAATACAAATCACAAACAAGCACACGAGTATTAGTAACCATGCCTAGCCCCATTAAACATAAATCGAATCACACAATGAGTTTGTCAGTGAGCACAGGACTGTACTGTACGTATGAGTATGACACGTAAAGGAGCGGCTTTTCCGGGAACACCATTATACATAGTTTCCGCAGGTACTTAGCTACTTGAAGTCAAGCCGAGGAACAAGTGGCTCACGACGTGAATGATCGCCAATTATTATCTAAATCGTGTTACGACGAAAGTAAGGAAATAAACACCATATCTGGTTAACGTCTCGATTAGAGATAACTACTCGGGCAGCGATTAACTGAATACAAATGGCGCAATGATCAGTTAGCGTTAACTTTCGTGATTGCTTTTATAATAAAACTAATCACCTAATAAAGTTGCTGCCAGACGTCTCATTGAAAATTTGAAATTAGCCGTGGGCTGTGATCAAATGGAGCCCCATTACATTAGCATAGCGTTTAGTTTGAGAACGTGTCTTATAGCGAGCAGTGAGTGCGCCACGCCGCGGGCTCACGGCAAATTGCCAGTGGGCGGCGCGCGCCGTGATCCCGCGACCCCGACGATAAATATTCTATCTATCGTGTAAGATCGTGTTCGTTTGACCACGAAAAAATATGTACATTTTATATCATATTTCATCGAAATTATTTAAACGAAACAAAACACAAATATTGGAAGTCGTTGAATTCAAATTAAAATTAATCCATCTGGAAAACAGAAGGATATGAAAAATCTAACAAAAGGGACAAAGGAAAAAATACGAAAACGAATCGGACGAGAGATGAAAGAAGCATAAAAAGAAATAAGAGGTCGCGCGTCGTCGGAGAGTCGGGCGGCGCTCCGGCGCTCGGTCGGTGTGTTGTGTCGAGCGAGTACCAGGCGCGCATACCTCGAGAGGAGTGTTCAATTAAACCGCGCTGAGCGCTCAGATCTAATCAAGTGTGATTTTAATAGAGTGCGGCCCGACCGGCCGTTCGAGCAAGCTGCAGCTCACGCGAGACTGCCACGATTGACAACAGAATAGATAACGGTTTAGTTTACAATTTATTAAACTAATACCTACATAGTCCGCTTCCGATATCATCTTCGAATCTCGCTGAACACCGTTACCACTGATAAACGCACCAGATACCTACTGTTTATAAAATATAGCTTGTAGGTAAAGTTATAGATAATGTTTAAAGTTAGGTACTCAAGTAGAGTTATTCGACACGTCATGCGTTTATAAACAACTCGTTAAAAACCTATCAAACATGCGAGAATAATAAAGGCTTGTTCGAATAGCCTCCGGGCTATCGCTATTCTATTCCTGAACAACATTCGTGGCACAAAGAGCAAGGCAATAAGTGCGGTGTACAATAACCGATGCCATGAAAGGGAACAACGTAGTTCGTGCACAAAGCGAATAGTGTTTCGCGGACCGCCCGCAGCGCCTCCCGCAGCGCTGCGAGCGTCCAAAAACTTACAAATTGGACGCGAAGAGCATGCTACGAGCGGCGAGCGTCGAGCGCACCACTAACGAGCGTCAATGTTTTAAACATTCTCCCAACTTGCCACACGGCACGGCTCGATTTGAATCGCGCATTGTTTCAAATCATTTGTTACACTCATGCAAGTCAAAGCGTGGAAAGAATTGTCCATTTTAGAACGTAGAATGTACTTATTCATTTAATAATAATATAACATAATACCTACACACCATGATATCGTACTTATTTCGTAATAAAGCATACCTACCGAGTATGATGAATTTACTTTGTGTCACAACAAAATGCACAGAGCAATTGCTTGTTAAGCGTATTTGTTACTCAGCGTTAATGCTATTGCCCTTAGTAGAGTCAGCAAACACAGATAGTGGTATTATGGTCATAATAAATCCGGTTTTCTATTAGCATTAGCCAGCTCTAGCACGCGCGTGAGTTCGTAAAACACGCTTTTGAGAAGCAATTTGTCATTACAGTTTTGTTCAATCGTAAACGATACTGAAATATTTAGCAGAGTTTATCACGACATATTATTTAGATACATATTTAGAAACCCTGCTTTATTAGAAGATATTTGTTATTCGTTGGCTTGGTTTGTTTTACCTATTTTAATGCGATTACTTCATGATAGCCTCAGTTAAAATTTAAAATACGTGCCTATCGAGGTTCGATATCTAAGTTGACTTAAGTGCTGCGTTAAAGCCTGTTTAATGTAAAAGGAAATGAGAAAACTGTACTTAAGTATGCGAACCGTGTATAAAACATGCCGTGTGTCCGGTCAGCCTGTCGGTAGTGGGCAACTGGGCAGACGTCACGTCACACTCTTGTAATTTGTAACCCCATTGAGTAGGGTGAAAACTATAAACGTCTGCGTTTACAAGGATCTGTTTTGTTATATCTTTTGAGAAAGTAGGTGGTGTGGTGTTTACTTATCATTCTTAAGTGCCATCGAGCTCGACAGCGTAGTTTAGAACCCTCGAGCCACTTCACTGTCTTTGTGAATCGCTACTTTAATGATTTATAAAGATTTTATGTGATGTCGCGTACGTGACGGTTTGTTGTAGTGACATAGGTTCACCATACCTATCAGTCGATGTTTTCATACTAATGTAACATACCTATTTTACCATCCCATCGATTTAAAGTATTTTTCGTTGTCTGCAATTATTGCCTAACTACAGTTATCTAGTAATTTCTACTTATAATGACAGTATGATTTAATAAAATATAAGTATTTCGGATACGAATGTTATCTGTTTGGCTTGAGTTAATTGGTGAATTTATGCTTTTATATTTCAATTTGTGAGCAGCTAGCTAGTTAATCCTCCGTTGCCTTGTTTTTTTTTGTTGAGCAACAGATAGCTCCGTGCAATTATTCAAAGTTAATTTTAACAGTAACATTGAATTGTCATTGGTGCAAGCTACCCTAAATCTTTCTCATCGTAAATTTAGGTAGTCGCTAAGCCGATATGGTGTTATTCTTTGGCCGTACTAGGTTATTAACTTGCGATAGATATTTCGTTTCTCTTAATCTGCAGATGAGTTTTTAAAACATATACTTCCTGATGGATTGAATTGGTTGTATTTGGAATACACGTTTAACTATTTAATTTATAAAATGGGTGGTTTCCTAAGTAATTATAGGCCTTAGCAACAATGACGAATGGGTTCGCATATGGCACGTATTACAATAATTATTATTCTGAGCCATTTGTGTTTGTTGAGTGTCAGAGCTGGCTTATCGGCACCTTGGTCGAGCACGGTCGTCTAAATGGGAAAGCAAACAGTCGAATGCTTGTTGACACGGAGCGATTCGGATGCTTTATAAATATTTCGTGCGGGCGAGCAGCGGCCTGCCATTATCGCATTAGGGAAGGGGCATTAGTCACTCAGAAATCTCAGAATGTGAAGCTATTAGCCGGTGTTCAGTGTTCACGTCGCGGCGTCGCCGGGCAAGCACTTACTGCCTACACGACAATTCATCCGGTGTTTCACTGCCGTAGATAACGAATACTTATGTTGGACATATGTTTATATAATTCAACTACCTATTAGCCTGTTTGTTCTTTAGCTGTTACAATGATGATTATAAATAATATATATATAATACTTACTGTCGTTTTAAGTGACTAGTTGAATGGCAACTGTGGAGCTTTTGACTAGTTAAAGGCTTAGATGGGGCCGATTTTGTAGTGGCTGCGACTAGTACATACAGAATACAACAGCAGTGTCTCCGTCGTCAGACATTACATTGTGACATAAACGTTATTGAACAACTACATCATACAATAGGTACGACCAGCCGTAATGCGGTTTATGTAGGTAGGTATTTTTAATGAGCGTGAGAGTGTATTATGGCAAAACAGATTAGGTGCGTTAACGAGTTTTTTATACATATAAGTTTACATCCTACCGAGTATGTCTTAAATGGAATACACATGTCATGTTTTAGTATCTTTTTATACATAATATGTTCTTTATTCAATGGGAATGCATTATTTCATGCTGCGCGCGGAGGTATTTGACGCTGAACAGATTTGTCTACAGTAGAAATAACATGAAAGTTTTGGTCCAGGTAGTTAGTTAACTGGTAATGGTCAGTTAGTCTGTGGCGCGGCGGTCGGCGTGCCGCATCCTCGCGCCTCGCGCCGGCAGAGGCGACGTTTACTTACACGGCTCGAGAAGCCACGGCCACGAGCTCGCTACAACACCGAGAGCACTCACCTTGCGCTGCACCCGGCCTCCTCTACGGCACAACAACAATCCACCGCTTTGTCTTTCAATATACGATCGATACGCACCGACCCTCAACACCGTAAAAGCAAAGTAAATTACTTATAATCACCATTCAGCACATAAACGAACACGGCCGACCCGTTTCACAATAGTATTCGCTTCGGCTCTCACACAAAAACGTACAGTACACTACACGGCTGGCGACAGATCCAGTGAGCGATGCGATGCAATCCATGGGCAAAGTTATAAAATATAAACAAATAACACTGGTGATTTCACAGTAGAAACACAAAATTATCGTAAGAGCGTAACGCACGTCAGCGCCGCGTCGAGTCGGCGGACGACCGCGGAACTCGGTTTAGGCAAGCAACGCTACGTGTCCCCCCTGTCAGTGAGGTGTGCGCGCGAGCGAGACGCGCTATGCGAAGGCGCCGTCGTGCGAGAGGGAGCCGCGGCAGTTTACGAGGCGGGCGGCATAAAAATGTGAGAAGGGCGCGTACATACAGAGCAGAGTACGATCGGCGTCGCCACAGACTGCTGTATCTTGGATTGATCCGCCGAGTGAATAGATAATGATTGTTGTAGCGTTTGTGGCGGCATCGGCACGGCCGCCCATTCATTACAATCATTATCCGACAATTAAACATTGCGACGGAGGTCGTTGCCGTTTAGCTCGCTGTTGCCGCGGCCGCGCATCGCCGCGCCGCCGCCGCGCTAATATAAACTACAACCATAAGTTGGTACTTTTTCTATTGTTTTATTACCTGCTTCCTTTATTAGGTTTTTTTACGAGCGATGCTTTGATTATAGTTGAAAGAATAATTTGGTCACGGGCCGTTCGCCGCAGGCTCATGTTCAATGCTAATCTAATCATTAGGACTGATAGAGATCAGGTGTTTAGTGGTTATTAAAATGCAGTCAGACAATATTTACATTTATTGTTGAAGAGAGTAGCTTATTTTAACAAATTTTATTGTATCGTATTGAAGTCATCAGCGTTGACATTCAATTCAATATAATACAATTACACATACATTTTATACTACACCTTACTAATAAATAAATTAGAACATTCGTCAACTAACAAAGTAATATTATTCGGTAGTAGTATTTGTCTCGGCAAGGTGACCAACCAACTCATATTATGGACTTCGAATACATTAATCATGCGAAGCTTGAAGTTTTATTTTAACTTAATACTGATTAATGTTTTCAAACGATTACAAACTTAAGATGTCACCATTGCCAAACATGTATTCCCTTGAGTTTCGTAATTCACAGAGACTAACTGTCACGATTGCAATAAAACTATGGAATTAATCATTTCTTAAAGTTTCAGTTTTATTGTTATATTCATAGAAACATGCTTATTAAGAAAAAGGAATTTTAAATGCATAGTTTCCATTCTTAATTTTATCTGTAGCGACGTAACGTAGACGTGAAATGTATTTTCTGGATTTTAATGTTAACAATATTGCTTCATTTATATACTTTTTTTGTCGCTATCTACTAGCGAAATATCTTTCTCGTATAAAATTGCCTATCCTTTTCTTCCAATAGTTTTATTTTGATAAACAAGTAGGTACATAGTGATGTGACCAAATAGAAAAATAGTTTTATGATGATATAATACAATGATAGTTAATCTCCTTTATCAACATTCATGAACCCACATTAATTCGGCGATCCCGCGAGGACAATGGGCCCGTTGCAATACTATCGATGATCCAACACGTCATACAATGTACGAGATAAATCACAGAAGTAGCTGGCAATGCCCTGTATGTTCTCGCTTTGGACGCGCATTTTAGCTACGTCTACCTCTAGAGGGACACTTCACACATTATGTACAATTTGCATTCAAACCATTGTAATAAGCAGTATTCTCTATAGAACATAGTTATTTATATTTTAAGTGTTTTTGGAATAACCATGATTGCGTTATTTGCTTTATAGGTTTAGTAATAGTCCAGAGGACATTCAAGCAAATGTATTAAACAATGGTCTCTACATAAAATCATTGTAATTGCAAGACTTAGTATCGTCTTATTGCTTTATTTATCATTGGCCAACTCTAGTTTGTCTATTAAGAAGTCAAGCCCATCTTAAATTGTTTAGCTATGAAACAGTTACGCCGTTATACGACAACATTAAAACATAATTGCGTATTACAGTTGTACCAAGTGTTTACAGGCTTTCTATTTAATTTCGTAATTATTCTACATTTATTATTTCTCACGAAAATAGTTACATCAGGCACCAGTGTATACACTCGCGTGTTCTTTATCATGTGTGCTATGCGATGTGGCGTATATGCAAAATACAATGTACGTTTATTAAGTTATTTCAAATTGTAAAACAATAATGCTATTGGTCTCTATATTTTGCGTACATACATACATTCGAGACTACAGACAAACGGCGTAGTACCCATCCCTTTTGTAATTAAACCGTATAGAACAGCAGACCACAGATGTACTAGAACTACAATGAAATAATTCTATACATATATGTAATACATTTAATATTTCTTCAGATATATAAAAGAACAATTTTGGTTTCGACGCAGAACTACGCTCTACTGAATTTAAATTGAGACTTACAACTAAAATTATTTTGATCTCTAACTTACACTGCAATACTTATAAATTTTGACAGCAGACCAACCATATTGTGGTGAATTAAATTATTCACACAATTTTATTAAAAAAATGTTCGTGTCTCGAACACTGCAATTAGATTTTTAAAGTTTGAGCAGAAAAGACATGCTGACATCATAATCACTGTTCACTTTTGTCGCCACATAATATGTACACAGTCCCAGCGAGTCTACGGCGGCAGCAGCGGCACCTCGGGGTAGCTCGGCTCCTGCTCCTCCTCAGAAGAATGGCCGCTGGCATACGTGGTGCGGCCACTCTTCTCCCTCAGTCAGTATCTACAACAAAAATGTATTATTATTCTCAGCTCGTACTTACATAGCAACAACTTAATATTGTTGTAATTTCAATGAAATTTAACTGATTTAATATTGGCTGATCAAAGCTGTTTACATTAAGATGCATAGTTGTAGAAGTATGAAACCGGAATTTCCCTATTGATGGTGCCAGCCATTAGTTTAGGGACCGTAAGACTGATTCTGCAGCGCCATCATATTCCTCTAACAGCTGATAAAGATTTTCAACACATACCAACCCAAGCTCCATACACTGGTATATTTTTCTATAACCTTAATATGTCGAGTTTTGTGCCTGCCAACTACGATTCGCGGACAGCATTGGTTTTCTGTTATCATTTGGAGAAAACTGCTGCAGAATCGCACCAAATGCTTATAGAAGCTTACGGTGAACATACTCTTGGAAAAACACAGTGTTTCGAGTGGTTCAAAATATTCAAAAGTGGTCATATTGATATGAGAAACGATGAGTCTGGGAAAACACCGAAAAAGTTAGCAGGCAAAGGATTACAATCCTTATTACCCTTACGGGTGGTATTTTGGCGTGCCATTCATAAATTGTCGATGAAGTAAAAATAGGTATAAATAGCACTGGAGATTATTTTTAATAAAATATTTTTCATCATTTTCAACAACAGCAGATATTTAATTTTTTTACTAATGGAACCGGTTTTACACTTTCACACCTGGTATAATTTAACTGATTTGTAATGTCCTGGATATGGACAGCACATTGCCTACATTCACCAATTGCAAGTGCCTCCCTGTTCATTTATAAAAGAGCTTATATCTTGTAATTAAGTAAATTTGTAGCATAGGTACAATTCAGCAAGCGAGGACGTTAGTTTTTACTTTTAGCTTTATTATTTACTAATTAAAGACATTTCTATTTTCTCAGAGGTGTTCAAATAAGAAAACTAAACAAGAATGTGTTTTGATTGCGATATAGCGAACACATCGTTCTTGGAAAATTGGTTAGCGACGAGGCCGGAATCTCGTGAGTCGCGAGCGCAACACATTTAAAAATGAGTTAGTTCGCCAACCCTAGGTTCCTAAGTGTAGGGGAGCGACCACCCTAATTCATCTGGGAGTTAGGTACACTAATGGGCTTCGGTTGAATGACGATATAGTTTTATTTTACATTGATGCTAAGCTAATTAATTTGGTGATCGAGCGATCGCCGCCCTTCTCTGTAGGGGCATTGTTCGAACACATGCAATTGGTATCATTTAAAATCAGTGAAGGTAAGCTGTTAAGCTCTGATAGCTAATATGCAAAGTACAATTTAATTGAGTTTAATTATATTATTGAACTTGAGTGACGTTTTTTTTAATAATATTAAATAATTAATTTTCTCATCGAAACTGGTGCCCGAAATAGGTAGTAGGAAAACCTGTGATACGGGCCACCAGGCCCCAAAACATAATGATAGACATAATATTAGATCGAGAATAAACCTTAAGTACGATGAAGAATAATACTAACATTCCTTTTAATTCTATT
Organism: Catocala nupta; assembly: GCA_963675205.1. Taxonomy (NCBI): domain Eukaryota; kingdom Metazoa; phylum Arthropoda; class Insecta; order Lepidoptera; family Erebidae; genus Catocala; species Catocala nupta. The sequence continues at coordinate 532,276 of OY776096.1, forward strand.
GGAGTGTACATTGGATATACATTTAAGGCGTGTGTGTGCGTGCGTTCGTGTGGGAGTGTGTGTTAGAGATAGATCAGCTGATTGGCATTAATAAACTCTCCGTTGTATTATAGCCAAGAGTTTTGAGCAATTTACATAGTGTTAGTTTACACGCTGATTTACGCATTGGGTATATGGTAAGAGATGTGTTTATTTTATTATATAGATATCCTCTGAGAAAACAGTAAAATCTATGTGAAAGTCTGGTGTAAAGAAGCCAAAAGAGCCAGTTGGACATACTTTTTTTAGATTTGGGTCGTATGTTTAGTACTTAGTTTCATAATGACTACAGAAATAATGAAGGTTTATCTGACTGTAAGGACAAACCAACGTTTATACAGATCAGTGGTTGGCACTGACAAGTAGGAATCGCTGTCAGGATGCAGGTGCGAGCAGTGACGTTTAGAGCTATAGATGGAAGTAGATTGTTTTTGGGCGCAAACGCGTATTCGGGTTTGTCTATATTAAGTGTCAAAACATTATGTTTTAGCCATTGGTAGACCTGATCAAAACCACTCTGGGCATTATGAAAAGCATCTTCACAGGTATTGCCACTAAAGAAGAGCGCTGTGTCATCCGCAAAAGATAGTAATTGCCATGCTGCTTCATTTGACATAGGTCATTAATACACAACAGGAAAAGGCAGGGACCAAGAACACTGCAATGTGAAAGTAAATTGTATAGTTCTTTTTACTAAACAAAATGTTTGGATCGATTATATTTATATTATAATAGTTATTATTACACGAATTAGATAATATGGTCATTTCCTTTCATTTATGATTAAAACATGTTTAAATTAGATTAGTTTTATTTTAACACAAAAAGTTTTCTCATCTCTGAGTCACATAATGATGTCTTACATAACCATAATCTTAACCAAATGTAATAACAGTGCAAAGAGCAAGTTAATAATTATGTAGTATCATTCCTAGCTGAATTGTAATTTTATTGTTATCAAATTTGTAAAAAGATTAGTTAAAAAAGTAGCTTACAAAGCACAGTTTATTCTTTCACAATGTAGTCCAATGCTTCATTCTGAAAACGATAAACACAATAAATATTTCTCATTATAACAAGTGGATCTAATTGTATCTTAATATGTAGTTACGCCAGGAAGAAAGCAATATCTTGTTGCCAGCTTCTTCGCATGAGAACTACTTCTCAAACTGCCTTATTTTAATGTTTAACTTTTATTGTATTAGTATAATATAACAAATTAATAACTTTCATCGATATAAAGATTTTTGTGTCTTATTTGAACTTGAATACTTGCATAGCATTAAGAACGTTTCTGCCGTGTGAGCTGTTACAGTGACAAGTTCGCAAGTAATTGAATAAAGTATTTGAACATAGTACTAACTGATAGAACGAGAAAAGTTTTAGTATATAAAAATAACTATTATGAGAACATTTGTTTGAAAACATTACATTTCGAACAATAATATGTTTCACAGTTATTGTTCGAAATGTAATGTTTCAGATATTTCAATTATTACCATAAAAATAATATATGAAGCAAATGTAACATATATTAGACGTAGGTTAAATGTGTTATTTGCCGTACAACCATCGTAGTAAACATGTGCGAAAATCCATTCAAATTGTTAGGGAAGGTTTTGCCATTACTAATCAGGCAGAAATAGTGCGCTATTTCGTTGATCATGCAAACTAGGTATCGCGTGGATGTTAAATATCATTTGAATGGAATTACGTAAATCTACAATAAAGTAAGTATAAAAAAAATACTTCAAATAGAATGTAATACATTGCACTACATTCTTTTTAATACTTTAATTTTAGTTACTATTTTACTAATTGTTATGCATGTTGTGACCTTGAAATATAATGCATATAGCTATACTTCGTACCTATGTAGGTATAGCTTTATTAAGTTATGCAGAAATAATGAAACAGCACAACAAGTACTGGACGTGTGACCAAGTAAATTAATAAATTGTGTATGGACGAAGTGTATAGTTATGATTGTTAATACGGTTAAATAATAAGCGCGTTGCCGAGGCCTAAGACAAACGGTCCCTCGAATGCTGTCGGTAGAGGGACTAGTGGTTTTGTTATTCGGCAGCGCACCTTGAAATTCCACACCGAGCACACAAAAGCGACAAGAACAACCCATCCATGTTACTCTTGTATTGGTAACTGTTGGGACTACAATTCGTTGGTGAGCATATCTAATAAGAACGAGCCGACTATATCTCATGTCTATATTCCTGAAGAGATAAGCAAGTTACACACACTTTTCCCAGCTATGGTTTAACGCTCCATATAATAGGGACGGAGCCTTTTGTTCTTTACAGGGCACAGTTCTACACTTATTACTTCTACTGAGAAATTCTTGATATTAAACCCTGACATTTTACCCGACTCTAGAACTCATTTCATTTGGCAGTCAGACGGAGTGAGCAGAAATTTAGACAAAGATTTCGCCTAAATAATTCAACTTGGATATTCTGCATTCGCGAAGCATCATGTCGCGCGAAAAAACCTAATGTATACTGACCGAAGATTAGTAACCATCACTGATACATGGACATTCGTTTTGTTACAGGCGTCGAGAAATAATACAATTTTCAGCGCGCTATGGCAAGCAACTATGCTCGAATCAAAGTAACAAACATAAGCAATAAAATGCTCTTAGTCGTCGTAGTCGGCAAATTGAAATAGCAATATACAGCAATGTTCTGGAGTGAAGGAGGCATCACCATTTACCAGTGTATGCGTGTACTCACTTTCTAAAGTTATCGTCCCGCTCCGAGTCCGCGTAGGGCGCCCAGTGCGCGGGCGCCGCCTCGGCGCTGTCGTCGCGCTCCGCGTTGTTACTTGTACCTGCACACAGAGCACGCTCGTTACTCAAAATTACCATCTAAATATACAGGCATTTTAGGCCAAAATAACATAATTTGCAGTTTGTAGTATGGTAAATCATCACTAAGTGTTGGATTCGATGGATGTGAAGTGATGGAGTCTTTGGCAGGACGTCGTGCGGCGAGAAACAGTTTCACTAGATGTGACATGTGTGATGTGATAGTATGTATGGGTGCGACGGGCGTGATGGAGAGGTGCGGCCGCTCAGGCATCACGTCGGGCGCGGGGCGCGGCGTGGCTCGCGGCGGCGAGGAGGCGGGCGGCGAGGGGCTGTCGAGCGAGATGTGACGACAGGCGCAGGCACTCACCGATAGTATGTATGGGTGCGACGGGCGTGATGGAGAGGTGCGGCCGCTCAGGCATCACGTCGGGCGCGGGGCGCGGCGTGGCTCGCGGCGGCGAGGAGGCGGGCGGCGAGGGGCTGTCGAGCGAGATGTGACGACAGGCGCAGGCACTCACCGATAGTATGTATGGGTGCGACGGGCGTGATGGAGAGGTGCGGCCGCTCAGGCATCACGTCGGGCGCGGGGCGCGGCGTGGCTCGCGGCGGCGAGGAGGCGGGCGGCGAGGGGCTGTCGAGCGAGATGTGACGACAGGCGCAGGCACTCACCGATAGTATGTATGGGTGCGACGGGCGTGATGGAGAGGTGCGGCCGCTCAGGCATCACGTCGGGCGCGGGGCGCGGCGTGGCTCGCGGCGGCGAGGAGGCGGGCGGCGAGGGGCTGTCGAGCGAGATGTGACGACAGGCGCAGGCACTCACCGATAGTATGTATGGGTGCGACGGGCGTGATGGAGAGGTGCGGCCGCTCAGGCATCACGTCGGGCGCGGGGCGCGGCGTGGCTCGCGGCGGCGAGGAGGCGGGCGGCGAGGGGCTGTCGAGCGAGATGTGACGACAGGCGCAGGCACTCACCGATAGTATGTATGGGTGCGACGGGCGTGATGGAGAGGTGCGGCCGCTCAGGCATCACGTCGGGCGCGGGGCGCGGCGTGGCTCGCGGCGGCGAGGAGGCGGGCGGCGAGGGGCTGTCGAGCGAGATGTGACGACAGGCGCAGGCACTCACCGATAGTATGTATGGGTGCGACGGGCGTGATGGAGAGGTGCGGCCGCTCAGGCATCACGTCGGGCGCGGGGCGCGGCGTGGCTCGCGGCGGCGAGGAGGCGGGCGGCGAGGGGCTGTCGAGCGAGATGTGACGACAGGCGCAGGCACTCACCGATAGTATGTATGGGTGCGACGGGCGTGATGGAGAGGTGCGGCCGCTCAGGCATCACGTCGGGCGCGGGGCGCGGCGTGGCTCGCGGCGGCGAGGAGGCGGGCGGCGAGGGGCTGTCGAGCGAGATGTGACGACAGGCGCAGGCACTCACCGATAGTATGTATGGGTGCGACGGGCGTGATGGAGAGGTGCGGCCGCTCAGGCATCACGTCGGGCGCGGGGCGCGGCGTGGCTCGCGGCGGCGAGGAGGCGGGCGGCGAGGGGCTGTCGAGCGAGATGTGACGACAGGCGCAGGCACTCACCGATAGTATGTATGGGTGCGACGGGCGTGATGGAGAGGTGCGGCCGCTCAGGCATCACGTCGGGCGCGGGGCGCGGCGTGGCTCGCGGCGGCGAGGAGGCGGGCGGCGAGGGGCTGTCGAGCGAGATGTGACGACAGGCGCAGGCACTCACCGATAGTATGTATGGGTGCGACGGGCGTGATGGAGAGGTGCGGCCGCTCAGGCATCACGTCGGGCGCGGGGCGCGGCGTGGCTCGCGGCGGCGAGGAGGCGGGCGGCGAGGGGCTGTCGAGCGAGATGTGACGACAGGCGCAGGCACTCACCGATAGTATGTATGGGTGCGACGGGCGTGATGGAGAGGTGCGGCCGCTCAGGCATCACGTCGGGCGCGGGGCGCGGCGTGGCTCGCGGCGGCGAGGAGGCGGGCGGCGAGGGGCTGTCGAGCGAGATGTGACGACAGGCGCAGGCACTCACCGATAGTATGTATGGGTGCGACGGGCGTGATGGAGAGGTGCGGCCGCTCAGGCATCACGTCGGGCGCGGGGCGCGGCGTGGCTCGCGGCGGCGAGGAGGCGGGCGGCGAGGGGCTGTCGAGCGAGATGTGACGACAGGCGCAGGCACTCACCGATAGTATGTATGGGTGCGACGGGCGTGATGGAGAGGTGCGGCCGCTCAGGCATCACGTCGGGCGCGGGGCGCGGCGTGGCTCGCGGCGGCGAGGAGGCGGGCGGCGAGGGGCTGTCGAGCGAGATGTGACGACAGGCGCAGGCACTCACCGATAGTATGTATGGGTGCGACGGGCGTGATGGAGAGGTGCGGCCGCTCAGGCATCACGTCGGGCGCGGGGCGCGGCGTGGCTCGCGGCGGCGAGGAGGCGGGCGGCGAGGGGCTGTCGAGCGAGATGTGACGACAGGCGCAGGCACTCACCGATAGTATGTATGGGTGCGACGGGCGTGATGGAGAGGTGCGGCCGCTCAGGCATCACGTCGGGCGCGGGGCGCGGCGTGGCTCGCGGCGGCGAGGAGGCGGGCGGCGAGGGGCTGTCGAGCGAGATGTGACGACAGGCGCAGGCACTCACCGATAGTATGTATGGGTGCGACGGGCGTGATGGAGAGGTGCGGCCGCTCAGGCATCACGTCGGGCGCGGGGCGCGGCGTGGCTCGCGGCGGCGAGGAGGCGGGCGGCGAGGGGCTGTCGAGCGAGATGTGACGACAGGCGCAGGCACTCACCGATAGTATGTATGGGTGCGACGGGCGTGATGGAGAGGTGCGGCCGCTCAGGCATCACGTCGGGCGCGGGGCGCGGCGTGGCTCGCGGCGGCGAGGAGGCGGGCGGCGAGGGGCTGTCGAGCGAGATGTGACGACAGGCGCAGGCACTCACCGATAGTATGTATGGGTGCGACGGGCGTGATGGAGAGGTGCGGCCGCTCAGGCATCACGTCGGGCGCGGGGCGCGGCGTGGCTCGCGGCGGCGAGGAGGCGGGCGGCGAGGGGCTGTCGAGCGAGATGTGACGACAGGCGCAGGCACTCACCGATAGTATGTATGGGTGCGACGGGCGTGATGGAGAGGTGCGGCCGCTCAGGCATCACGTCGGGCGCGGGGCGCGGCGTGGCTCGCGGCGGCGAGGAGGCGGGCGGCGAGGGGCTGTCGAGCGAGATGTGACGACAGGCGCAGGCACTCACCGATAGTATGTATGGGTGCGACGGGCGTGATGGAGAGGTGCGGCCGCTCAGGCATCACGTCGGGCGCGGGGCGCGGCGTGGCTCGCGGCGGCGAGGAGGCGGGCGGCGAGGGGCTGTCGAGCGAGATGTGACGACAGGCGCAGGCACTCACCGATAGTATGTATGGGTGCGACGGGCGTGATGGAGAGGTGCGGCCGCTCAGGCATCACGTCGGGCGCGGGGCGCGGCGTGGCTCGCGGCGGCGAGGAGGCGGGCGGCGAGGGGCTGTCGAGCGAGATGTGACGACAGGCGCAGGCACTCACCGATAGTATGTATGGGTGCGACGGGCGTGATGGAGAGGTGCGGCCGCTCAGGCATCACGTCGGGCGCGGGGCGCGGCGTGGCTCGCGGCGGCGAGGAGGCGGGCGGCGAGGGGCTGTCGAGCGAGATGTGACGACAGGCGCAGGCACTCACCGATAGTATGTATGGGTGCGACGGGCGTGATGGAGAGGTGCGGCCGCTCAGGCATCACGTCGGTCGCGGGGCGCGGCGTGGCTCGCGGCGGCGAGGAGGCGGGCGGCGAGGGGCTGTCGAGCGAGATGTGACGACAGGCGCAGGCACTCACCGATAGTATGTATGGGTGCGACGGGCGTGATGGAGAGGTGCGGCCGCTCAGGCATCACGTCGGGCGCGGGGCGCGGCGTGGCTCGCGGCGGCGAGGAGGCGGGCGGCGAGGGGCTGTCGAGCGAGATGTGACGACAGGCGCAGGCACTCACCGATAGTATGTATGGGTGCGACGGGCGTGATGGAGAGGTGCGGCCGCTCAGGCATCACGTCGGGCGCGGGGCGCGGCGTGGCTCGCGGCGGCGAGGAGGCGGGCGGCGAGGGGCTGTCGAGCGAGATGTGACGACAGGCGCAGGCACTCACCGATAGTATGTATGGGTGCGACGGGCGTGATGGAGAGGTGCGGCCGCTCAGGCATCACGTCGGGCGCGGGGCGCGGCGTGGCTCGCGGCGGCGAGGAGGCGGGCGGCGAGGGGCTGTCGAGCGAGATGTGACGACAGGCGCAGGCACTCACCGATAGTATGTATGGGTGCGACGGGCGTGATGGAGAGGTGCGGCCGCTCAGGCATCACGTCGGGCGCGGGGCGCGGCGTGGCTCGCGGCGGCGAGGAGGCGGGCGGCGAGGGGCTGTCGAGCGAGATGTGACGACAGGCGCAGGCACTCACCGATAGTATGTATGGGTGCGACGGGCGTGATGGAGAGGTGCGGCCGCTCAGGCATCACGTCGGGCGCGGGGCGCGGCGTGGCTCGCGGCGGCGAGGAGGCGGGCGGCGAGGGGCTGTCGAGCGAGATGTGACGACAGGCGCAGGCACTCACCGATAGTATGTATGGGTGCGACGGGCGTGATGGAGAGGTGCGGCCGCTCAGGCATCACGTCGGGCGCGGGGCGCGGCGTGGCTCGCGGCGGCGAGGAGGCGGGCGGCGAGGGGCTGTCGAGCGAGATGTGACGACAGGCGCAGGCACTCACCGATAGTATGTATGGGTGCGACGGGCGTGATGGAGAGGTGCGGCCGCTCAGGCATCACGTCGGGCGCGGGGCGCGGCGTGGCTCGCGGCGGCGAGGAGGCGGGCGGCGAGGGGCTGTCGAGCGAGATGTGACGACAGGCGCAGGCACTCACCGATAGTATGTATGGGTGCGACGGGCGTGATGGAGAGGTGCGGCCGCTCAGGCATCACGTCGGGCGCGGGGCGCGGCGTGGCTCGCGGCGGCGAGGAGGCGGGCGGCGAGGGGCTGTCGAGCGAGATGTGACGACAGGCGCAGGCACTCACCGATAGTATGTATGGGTGCGACGGGCGTGATGGAGAGGTGCGGCCGCTCAGGCATCACGTCGGTCGCGGGGCGCGGCGTGGCTCGCGGCGGCGAGGAGGCGGGCGGCGAGGGGCTGTCGAGCGAGATGACGGCGCCGCCCGTCGCGCCCGCGCCAGGCGAGCGGTAGCCGCTCGACGACACCGCCTCTGCCGCTGCGGGACACACACACGTCAGCAAGCTTGACACTAACACGCGCCAACCGTCAGCGATACCAGCGACCCACATACGAGAATCGCCTCATTAGTCAGGCGCAGTACGCGTGCGCAGGACACTGCTAGTTATAGTTTTTTTGTCTATCCATAAATATACAATAAAAAAAAAGTCCCTGTTTAGCAAGAAGCGTATTCTAAATTACATATAATTTGAAATACGCTTCTTGCTGTACCGCAAACCAAAACGAAACGCTGCTTTTATATTTAATAATAATAATAATATTCTATCACGTACACACAACACCATCTAGCACAAACTAAGCAGAGCTTGTACTATGTATGCATAAACATACATATTATACATAGAAACACCCAGACCAAGACAAACATCCGTGTTCATGCACACAAATGTTTGACTTATGCGGGAATCGAACCCGCGACCTCAGGCGTGGCAGTCGGTTACATTAACCACTACGCCATCGAGGCCGCCATATTTGCTGAAAGTGTAAATGCTAGAAGTAAATTCAATTTTGTTTCGTGAGGGATTCGTAAGCAACACTAAGATTTTATTAAACGCTGGCTATAACTGATAGTAAAAGGCTATTTCAACCGTGACATTGAAAGCCGGGGATATTGCATTAACGCTCAAATAAAGGTTTTCAGTCCTCGGCTCAAGCACCTGTTCAGAAAGACTGGCAATACTAGTCTCAGCAGGAACATGACATAAGGTCTGCGACGTTTAATCCAAATCTTTATTTGCTTAAACAAGGATTCGTAGTAGTGGGATGTAATAGAAAGGTGTGGTCATATTTCAGTGTTACGTACCGATGTATGGCTCCTGTACAATGGAAATCCGTGACAAATAAATCTGGTTTACATTATTTTCACTAAGATATAGCATTTTCTTTTTCGTCGATATTATAAGTATTAATAAGATACTTGGAGTCAATCTCATTTCAGCTGAACAATTTGGATTTCGCCGTGGTATGTCTACCAATGACGCGGTACGCGAGTTTTTAAATACTGTCATAACAAGTTCAGACAATAGGCAAAAATGCTTAACGGTGTTCCTTGACCTAGCAAAAGCCTTCGACACGGTCTCTATCCCGCACCTAATGCAAAAGCTGGACAGAATTGGTGTAAGAGGAGTTCCCTTAAAACTATTGGAGGACTATTTGACTGACATAAGGCAAAGAGTGAAAATCGACAACAGGTTATGTGATAAGCTCCCTGTCAAATTCGGTATACCATAAGGAAGTATTCTTGGGCCAACAATATTCTTGGTCTATGTGAACAATCTTTGCAAGCTTCAATTCCATCAAGGAAATATAATCGCATTTGCAGATGACACTGCCCTTTGTTTTAGTGGTGATTCTTGAAGTATTTGACGCAGCACAAAAGGGTTTTGATACGGTGAGTCAATGGTTGTAATCCAATTTCTTAACTCTTAACGTGTCAGGAACTCAATATGTTACCTATGCACATAGGTCAAACCTCTTGCCTCCAGCATATCTCACTATTTCCGCTACTACATGTATTCCTGGTCTCTCCTTGAACCAGTGCCCAACTCTTCAAAGGACTGATAATATAAAATATCTCGGTATTAGTATGGACCACTTTTTGACATTTAAATGTCAATGTCAATTTAAATGCCTCACGTAAACATCCTTGTGACTAGATTACAAAAACTATTCTACATTTTTAAAGCTCCCTTTGCCAATCGCTCATTGATTATTGTGTAACATCGTGGGGAGGTGCAGTTAAGTCCCATCTTATTTTTCTGCTTTATGGATCCGATACAATAAATTAAATAAAATCCTAAACTTTTATCCTCAACTAAAATCAGCATGTAAAACATCGATTACAAAGTACCCTAAAAACTAGACTATTAGGCTACTGAGAACCTTTTAATACAGTACAGTTAGTTTATGCCTATTTCGAGGTTCGCACCTCCCAGTCACCAAACATACACATTCAAACACTCGCACTACAACACATACAAATGGGCTACGGCTTTCTACTACATTTTTCTTTTTATTATTTTATTTTGTCTCAATTTCAATTATTTAAACGCCATAATTATACAGAATTATCCTTATATAGATTCATTGCTGCGGGAGGGCCCTGGTGACCAGTAATTACAGGTTCTTTTTTACCTACTTCAGGCACCATTCTTTCACAAAGTTACCTGATTTACGACCACGACACAACTAACAAGTAAAAGTTATCCTAAAGATAAATCACATGCTGTCCCACTCATGTTAGGTTAATGAAGAGAGATGACGAGACTTTTATCTTATAGATAAATTCTATCTGGAGGTGGTAGTACAAGCCCTTATTGTGGCATTTCTGTAAACCAGCATAAGAAACTTATGTGAGAGAGAATAAATGGAATTATTATTATAGATTATTTTCGATACTTAAACAACTTTAACAGCTGTCTCGCGTTATCTCCGTAAACCTAAAAATTACCAGGCGCATTTTTGATAGTGATGTAACGCTTTTATAAATAACATATTTGGTACTTTCATACTGAATGTTTTTTTTATCTGGGTTTATTTCACATAGGTTATTTATCAGATATACATTACGGCTCCAAAACCTTTCTGTTACACGCTGTACAAGATGTGAACAAAAACTCAAATGCCAATTTACCTTTTTTGTGAACCCATGTCAACTAGTTATAAATAAATTATATTTTGCTGTGCCCTCTAATTTGCTATAGCTGTAAAAGCTCGCTAAATTTTAAGCAATTATTATAAAATATTTAAGACCTATGTACACTAAATGTTTAATAGCGGTGAGGTACATCGAATGGTGTGTATATTGTATATATTATAATTGTATGCGTCTCCGATAATATACCTAATTATACTGTTTAGTGCCCCTGTACTACAAAAGGATACAGTAATTCTTAATAATAAATAATGTAAGCGGATTGTTTGGCTCTCCGTAACCTGCAGCGACATCCGCTTACTCGTACCAACGTGCGAGATCTGAATTGCTCGCGCGAGCTGGCATCGCTTTACTACCAACTATTGTGTATAGGTACACAGAATCGTTGTTAAGGTAGTAGTAGCTATTAAACAATTATGCCACTAAATTGTATTTCTATCTATTATATTATTTATATATCGTATGCCTACCACCGTGCGTGTAGCACTGCAGTGTGCCAGCTAAAAACCAGCGCTGGATCTTTGACGCTGAGCTTGCTGAGCTGGTAACCTTTTCAGGAATACATGCTTGCTGAATAAATAATTTTCTTTCTTTCTTTCAACACTTAGTTTGCAAATGAATGACTTTGATATTTTGATTTGGACCCATTTTCTAACAAAATTACTATTATTATTTTAATAGTATTTTTTTAAATATTTACTAAGGAAGATCTAGAAAGCCCAACGGTACTTTTTATTATGCTCTGGAAATAACTATTTCCAAAGAAGATGTGCTTCTTCTCTTTGTTCGTTTTCACTCCTTTCACTTGACCAATCATTTTGAAATTTCACATACATTTTGTCAGGTTTATAGAAAAAGGCATGGGATATCTTTCATCCAGAAAAGGGAACCGTTCCCGAGAGAAGTATACTATAGAGATGGAGTTTCGCAAAGCCCTATGTAGATGGAGTGATTGTCTACAACATTGGCCAGGAATTCATAGCACAGGGTATCCTAGTTTGAGTTCCTGTCTCCCACAAATAGAAGACAACTAATTTGTAATAACTTTTAAATGTATCTTTTTGTGGGAGAGAAATAAAATATTATTATTATTATTATTTATTGTTATGGAGATGACAGAAGCGGCGATGCTTAATACACGGGTCGTGCAAATATACGTTGGTATAATTGCACTTATGTATATCCCACATTGAGACCTCCTGAAGTGCCTCACTTCTAAATAGGAAAACCAGTTAGGGTGTTTTTGCTACCAAATAAGACATATAAGGATTGCCGACCATTCTAAGTTCGTAAGCAGGATCTAAACTAGCTAGAAGTATTCAATCACTTGTTTAAAAGGATGACTTTCTGAAAAATTGATTTTTTTTAAATGGAGTTCCTAAGATACTTTTGCCTTTGGATATTTTTTTGGTGTTTGTAGTTTGCATAAACTACTAGTACTATGCATAAACATGTCTTTGTGATTAACATATCATATACGAAAGACTTACTAACAGACAGCACATAGACCGAATCTTAATTGTTTATAAAAAGAAGACAAGGAAGAGTTTGCTCATATACAATTTATAAAAACAGAATGATAACCAAAATCTTTACTGACATAGCCTTTAAAGAAGTACTTGTGTTTTGCTATTGTTATATCATGTATTAAGATTTGCAAATAAAGTTGAGAGAGCTGAGCAGAGCTGCCAGATTTAATCTTTTGACAGCCACAGTCATGTATACATGACAAAGCAAAGTGCGCCGCCACGGTCACGATTACATGACAGACTTTTATAGGATGACATCGTAGCTTGGCGCAGAGAGCACGCTTTTGACGTGGCGGTCAAAATTTGCTGTAAATAGATAAAAATATATAATTGCCTAGCTTACAAAGTACCCATACATACCTAGAAATGCTACCCTAGATGAGGTATCAGTTTAATATTTATTTTATACTATTCATTCCTGTTTGTAAACAGTATCTTCCCTTTTTTATATTCTTCTTTCCTACTTTGCTTAGTAATATATACAGTAGACCAAAGATTTAAATCATGTCATAAAAGCATCCTATTACTTTTAAATTTGGTCACCACTCAGGCCTTTATCATCTGCTACACACAACTCCAACATGACATCTGAATTATAAAGATAGTATTATCCCACTCAAAACAATTTTAAATATGAGTATATTGAATGTAATAATTACTATCGTTCTCTATCATGTGAATGTTATGTGTGAGTTTACTCTTCTTTGTAAGGAAACCTATGTGCTAACTGAATACAGTGCGCACATCTATGATTTTAGTCTTTGCAGTAGACACTTCTGTATGGCCCCTAAGTATTGACTTCTAAGTCTCTTCTAGCAACATTTTTTTTTATAGTGACCCGTCGCAGTCATTTTGACGGACCTGATGGTAAGCCCAATTACAGTCCAGAGACAGTGACGACGAGATGTCTTCTGGTCATCGTCAGTGTCAGGCCGGTCTGACCAGATGCTTCTTCACACTACTTTTGAAGGACCCAAAGTCATAAAAGGGAGGGAACCCATGTGCCGGAAGACTGTTCCAAAGTTGTATGGTACGGCATAAAAAGGAATTGCTGAACCTTTTGGTGCGAGATGGGATTGCGCTAACCGTCCATCGGTGGTTACGAAGACCGGAACGTGTGGTTCTCAAAAGGAAGGGGGAAGGTGGGATGAGGTCAAATAACTCTTCGAAGAATTCGCCATGATAGAGGCGATAGAAAACGCTAAAGGACGCAATGTTTCTACGAAGTTGTAGCGATTCAATGTTCTTCGTAACCTTCTGGCTGTCGATTATACGTATGGCATGACGCTGCAGTTTATCTAAACCGGGTTAGGTAGTCTATCGCCATCAAAATGATAACTTTATTTGAATTTCACCACTATAACGCTAAGAATGGTAGTGAGCGTATTTGGAACCAATACTGGTGTTGAACATAAATCGACTTTTGGTATCAATAAAAACTATAAAGAACATATTCATGGCCCAACATGGTAATGGTATGGTAAATGAAAAATATTAATCACATTTACTCGTCTACTTTAGTTCATATTTAGCAACTATTGCCCTTACACCTTAAAGAAATACATATTCTAATAACTCTAAAGTGGCAAGCGCGCCGCCTCCAGCACAATGTCTCTCACGTTGGATGTCTCGATGGTGTGTTGTTTGTTACATCATTTCAGCCGAAAGAGCAGTGCTTGACATACGTGTTCCTCAGATCGGCCCATATCCAACCGTTTCCCACGACTCCTTACCAGGCCGTCGGTCCACCTTGTAGAGAGACCTACCCCTTCCGCATCTTCTAGTGCGTGGCGACTATTCTGGAATCATTTTGCCAAAATAGCCATCGGTTCTGCGAGCTATGTGCCCTTCCCCCTCGTTTCAGTTTGGCTATCAGGCGAGTCATGCCGGCAACTTCAGTTTCCCTGCGGATCTCCTCACCTCTGATTTAATCCTGCAGGGAAACTCCGAACATAGCTCTGTCTATCGCCCTCTGAGTGACTCTAATAGATCCTATAATGAACGACCACGATTTCGATCCGTATGTCATCACAGACAACACACACTGGTCAAAGACTTTCGTCTTAAGATACTGGGGTATATTGGACGCGGCAATATGTCCTAGCTAAGATACATATGTGCTTTGATTACGCCACTGCTATATAATATTGCGACCGCGTGTAAATTTAATGCAATTAGAACAACCAAAAGTAAATTTTGCCAAAACAATGAAATTGTATAAAAATAAATATCAAATGTTCTATGAAAAGTCGTACTGTAAAAGTTGTTAAGTAATGTATTGTTACGGCTAGTGCCATCTGACGGCACTGGGCAGTCTCTTCTAATAATTTATTACAGCACCATCTATTGACATCTTACGGAACTACGTATTTGTCGGTATGAGTCGAGTGGAGAGAGCGCTGGCACATTCTCGAATCATCTTGCTGTTGCGTGCCGTGTGTGACGTTTTCTGGAAAACTCCAGAAGCGCTTTACCCGCGTATAAATAGAGCGCACGCGCACCGCTGGGAGAGTTTACTATCGTAAGCGGTCAAGTGTTCATCGAAGCGAACGGAAGCGAAAATACTACGGAGTTTGAAGCAGTTACAGTAGAAAAGGGTAGTATAGTGTTTGATGTGTATTAAAGTTAATTGTGTGCTAGAATAAAAAGTGCAGTATTCGGTAATATTGTTTTATATTCTTATTTGTCGAACCCAGCACGTAACAGTATTATAATAAGTCAGAGGAAAAAAGTTAATGAGTATTTTTCAATCAAGCTGTCAGTCGTCAGAGAACACGTATATATATGCGTATATAATTAGACAGCCACATTTCGCGAGTTGGGTTACGTCCCACATGTTAGGGGCGAGCTTATTGCCCTCTATCGGATTTATCATTTCGTGCTGCTACTGAGAATTTTTAATAGAGAATGTTTAAACATTGCGCTCGGCCCGGCGCCGGAACCCAGGCCTTCACCACCAGAGGCCCGCTTAAGCGCAAACCGACTGACCGGGTCGGTAGCGTCACTCACCACTGGAGGAGGAGTAGTTGTCGTCGCTCTTGACGCTGGACTCGGAGGCGGGCGGCGTGGGCTTGGGCTGCGGCACCTTGCGCTTGAGCGGCAGCTCGTCGTCCGAGTCGGAGGTGAGGTCCACCAGCACGTCGGCCGGCTTGGCGGCGCGCGCCTCGCCCACGGCCGCGCGCTTGCCGCCGCCGCCGCCGCCGCCCTCCACCGGGATCACTTCTGCGACACGCATCCTACTCTTAGCTCTCGCATTTCATAGCTCTAGACGCACAGATAGATATATCTAATGCTACTATCGGGCAATATGGCTCAATCTTGCGGCGAAGTCGCCGAAGGAGGGTTAATAAAAACGTGGGTGTTATCGAATCTTAAGTGGGAGTAAGTATTAAAGCGCAATGCCTAGAATATAAAGACGAACCGAGATCATCCGAGATGAGCGTGACGGGTTCCGCGGCCGGCTGCTGCTGCTGCGGCGCGCGCGCGGGCGGCGCGTGCGCAGACCAGCTGCCGTCCGCGTGCAGCTGGATCTCGTTGCAGTCGCCGGACAGCCGGGAGGACGTCAACACTTCTTGGAAGTACCTGCCGATCGAACGAACTTGCTGTTCGTTATCTTTTTACTACTATAGTGAAAGGGGAAGGTGGCTACTCGATACGAATGTCGTTAGTGTTCGATGAGCTTAGACCCGAAATGAACACGAACTGAACCCGATAAATGCTGAGCCTTTCGGTAGTACGAGGAGACAGAGACGCAGACGAATCACTAGAAGGATTCCTTACCCGTCGACTACGAGCGAGTCGTAGGGCGCCGGTCGGTCGCACACGGGACAGAGCCAGGTGGGTTTGCGCTCGTTCATCTGCAAGAACAGCGAGGCGTCGAAGCACTGCAGGTGCGGACAGTTGGCGGGCCGGCACGGACACGACATGCGCATCTTGCCCAGCGGACACATCAGCGACACTCGCAGCGACGTCGTCGCTATCTCGCTGTCGTAGTCTTCAGACAGCTTCTCTTTGACTGTGTACAAGTACAAGTTGTTCGTTTTTTACTTAAAACGAGCGAAAAGCTCAGTGACACAATAATGTATTTGGTCAAAAATAGAATTTGCTAGCTGAACGAGATAGACTGAATAGTAAGCTTCGAACATACCCTCGACTCGAGGAGCCAGAGTTGGAATCCCAAATATCCTGGATTACAACCGAGCACGTTCAAATCAGGGTAATCTTATAATGTCTGACTGACTACATAATATATTCAGTGTATTTTAAATTGCATTTAGAACAAGTGAGAAACGGCAATGAATTGCCGTAAATCTGAGATCTCGAAAAAATTAAATTAATTAAAGGTAGCACGTGACCGTGGTCAGAGGTCATAGTCATTTCGGAGTATATCGACTATGTTGAGTCGAATGGCGTTAACCGCGAATCTCTAGCTCTTACGATTCTTGAGTTGAAAGTTGTATAACAGACAGACGGACTCTAATAATCGGTACTTACTAAGTGATCTCGTGTAATCCGGATTCTTAGTGCCCTTATTTTTCAACCTTTGTAAGAGCTCTGCAGACGTGAGTTTCCGCACCATGAACACGCTGAGCACGTAGGCTCGCGTGAAGTCGGCCGCCCACGTCACGTGGATGGTGTTGGCCACGGTCGGGGACAGCTTCACCAGCGACGAGATGTTCACTGGGCGCGGCGGCCGCTTCGGCTCCGGTGTTGGTTTGTTCGTCGGTATGGGATTCTGTGGGACGTTACTTTTATATTAGCTTCTAATCTGGCTGCTGGAATTTGTATTACTACTGGAAAATTATTAAAAGAAAGCCCAATAAATATTATCTTCTATATTCTACAAGGCTTATTATCTCAAAAGATTTTTTTAGGTATTTTACTGTTAAATAATGTATACAAAGTATACTCAGACTCGAATAAACTAATAGTGCAACACTCAAATCTTTGTCAGGTGTGGGTAGCCAATCAACGACACTCGGCACAGTGAGTGAACCATGCAAAAAGTACACTACTACGTGTAAGTAAAGTTTAAATGTGAATAAATAATAATTTAATAGTAAATAAAAGTGTTGTTATGTTAAAATTAAACTTACTGGTAGGGGGCACATTTTGTTGTTGACTTTAACATTAACACTAGGTGGGAAGTGATCTTCTTGCTCACAAGAAGTTTCTAGAAGACAAAACCTCAGTTGTGCCTGTAAACAACAATTGATTAGTTTAAAACTTACATTACAAATTTTGTGTCATATGGTTGTCATCATAATTATGTCTTTTCTAAAACTTCTACATGATTCGGTGGTATACCATATAACTATTTCACTTATACTATAATACTTATGCCTCCTAACCTAACCCAACTTGATGAGATATCAGTGTATTATTTAACTATATAGTGACAAACCATCTATGGAATCTCTTGGTGTTGATAAAGACACACAATGAAACAACTATGAACAATAAAAATATATATTTATTCTGCACACAGTTCTATGTATAATTCTTGGAGTCTTAGGATGTACATTCATACAATCAAACATGCAACAACTTTTACATTGATTGTGGTGATATGAATTTTTCACACACCAAAGCATTATAGCTAAATTTCATAAAAATATGTCTTCTAAATATTACCTGTATGACATAATCTAGCTTATTACTGGCGCCAACGATGTCCTTCCCGGAGGCGATCTCGGTGGCTTGTTGAGGCGTGAGGTGGAAGATATAGGTGCCTTCCTGCATGCGGCCGGCCTGCATCGGCATCATCGTTGAAGGTTTCATTAGTTCCGCTAACACGTCGTAAAATGGCAGCCTGGGTACACAAATACTTCATGCATTAACCATATAAACATCACTCTTAAAATTACTAATCAAGGTTCAGTTAATCCAATATCAGTGTAGGGATTATATTACACCATTAGATATCTGTTATTGTCAGAAGTAAAGGTATATAGCATTTGGCAGTTCAAGACAATATGAAAAACACCCATTTGTTGTATTATTACATATTATATGCATAGGCTTATTTCTAAAGATAGCTATAGGTATATACGACATTGCTAAAATTCATGACCCTACAGATTTCTAACAGAAATACTCCAATAACACTTTCTTCACCCTGGGAATTAAATGTGAGACAGTTCTTCAATGCACTTCATAAAAGACTATGTTTAACTTAAACGAATGGCATTTTGATGTTTAACTTAGCATTTTCAAGCTTATAAGATTTATTTTTAAAAAAAGCAGCGATAGCTGAATGGGAAGACTGATGCAAATGTCAAATTAAAGTACATACTCTATTTGCAACTTATTTAACGGGACGAATATATTGCCGTCTGTCGGTCTGTTGCACTTCAGGCTAAAGGCCATAGCACATATATCAACTCGGAAAGGGAACGTAACCGTATCGCCTTTTGCCTCGCCGTCAACCAGGCGTCAACCTAACGTAAACACGTAACGAAAGCGGACCCGGTACGTCGACTCGGCTACAGCATACGGCTCGCCGAGCGCGAGGCGAGGCGAATACATTACGTTTCCGATTAGTGTGCGTTGCAGTAGAGACTTTCATACAAAGAATACTGCACGGCTCGAGTTAATACAGTGCCGATCCGTTTCCAAGTTGATATGTGTTTAAGGTCATAGCACACATACCGCTGAACGTGTTGTCATGAACACAAGACAACAGTCGTGTTGCTTGCGTATTTTATTGAATTTGTAGGTTAGATTTAAAACAAAAAATAAGGATGAAAAGGATCATTGAAGAATTGAGAAAATATCCATATTAATATGATTTGAGTGAGCGCGGCGTAAGCGCAGAGTCGCCTAGCCGTGCGTAGCCGAGTCGACGTACCGGAGCTGTTGATCCGCTTTGGTTACGTTTAGGTTGACGCCTGTTTGACGGCGAGGCGAAAGGCGATACGGTAACGATCCCTTTCCGAGTTGATATGTGTGCTATGACCTTTATACAGACAAACCCATACCGGAAAATCCAAATACACGCGTGGCTCAAACTGGGTCGTGATAGGGCGGAATCATAAGCTCTAATCGATATTAGAGGACCAACAATACTAAGTTGTATTGTAATTATAAAGTAGACAATACAGTGCACTTACTTCTTAAACTTAACATCAGGGTGTACAGGAAAAGGCGGTAAGGGCGCAGTGGGCGAGGGCGACGGCATCGGCGCCAGCGTGGCCGCGCCCGCGCCCCCGCCGTACCCGTGGTACATGCTGCTCGCGTACATCGGGTTCTGTCGCGCCTGCAAGTGCCTTTCTGTACCATTTCGCTTTTCAACTACCTTGGCTTTTGCCGTGGTTGCGTATACTCATGCAGACATTATATTGATAATCATAATCTAAAAGATAACAGGGTCATGAAACTCAATGATGCATACAAATTTTGTTCACTAGCTTCGTTAAATGTCGGTTATTTCATTCGCATAGTAGAGGACTCCAACAGTGGTACCTTACAAGCATATTTAGTCAACAACGTGAGAACTGGTGTAACTAACTAAAAGCAAGTTGTATAATAGGTGTGTATAATTACCGTGACAGGCAAAGCCTGAGCGCGTGAGTCCTGTGGATTATAGCCACTGACAGCTGGGTGCTGGTACAGGGCGCGCGAGCCCGGCAGCGCCGGCGCCAGCGGGTCCTTGCCCTGCGCCGCGCCGCCCGGGCCCACGCCGCTCGACTGCAGGCTCTGATTGTTCCTACGAGTTAAAAATACTATTGATATCCCTGCTGAATGTCACTTCACTAGCACTTACATTAATGGTGGACAGAATACAATAAAACATCATGCATCTTTAGTCAGAACATGTGTCATCAAGCCAGCTTCCTTTCGTTATCCTCTTATTATAAGTACCACCACCCAAAGCCCATAGTCATGCTTCCTGGCTTCCACATGCCACATCTAACAACCACAGTAGCAAACAGAAACATGTTGGCCGCTCTCTGAAATAAGGAATGACATGCTGGCAACTACTTGTGAGGCAAACGTGACAGGAACTGACACTTGCCTAGACTGACTGTAGCCCTTTTGTGAGCGGTGACCATTTTCAGTCGTTTTGAGTCGTGTTCTAAGTTCGGAAGAGGTTCCATTTTCGAGGGGCGCACTGGTAGCCGCGCTTCCTACCCTCGCTGAAGACCGTGTTTTAACCATTGTTGACGAACAACCATCTCATGTCAACTGAAATTCACGAGTCCAAAAATGGACAAACTATCATAAATTAACTATACAAAACTGAAGAGATTTCTGGAAAATTTCTTCAATGTTGCAAATGGTACGGCACCACGCGGACTCCTTATTTCTCTTACACTACTGAAACTGATAGGGAAAGGGGCAATAACTATTGAACATCTGCAATTGAATAATTATCCATTTAGTCATCAATGGTTAAAACATGTCTTACAGCTTTAATTTAAAATCTAGACAAACCATAAAAGAACTTAAGCTAAGATATTGTTTTAAAACAATTGTTGGTGATCCTTTAGTTTATAATTTGAAATTATTCCACTGCAGCTGTGAAGGAAGAATCGCTAAGGAGAGAAAGTACATTAATTCTTAAAATGAGAAACCCAGGAGTATTGGGGCAGACTGAGCAGTAAGAGAAATAAGGGGTGTCCTGTTTATGAAATTTCCCAGAATGGCATAAAACATAGTGAAATATATAATGGGATGGAGGAAACAGGACCACTCCAATTTGTGTCAGTTTCATTTTAGAAATATGTTCAGAATGTCTCATTAGTAATAAAATGAATGCAGTTACTATAAAACAACAATGTTACTTCTAAACAAAAGCTAATGAGAGTTGTAATAGAAATGTTGCTATACAAAGTACATTATAATTTACTTCTAACAATGAATCAAACCCCAAAATTTGCACTGGCTACTTATTTTCATAATATTTATTGGCATTTGTGTTTATCAACAAAGCAATGCATACTAGCCGCCTAATTATGGATCAAAAATCTTTAAAATTTAATAAGTAATAATTCTGAATTAAATACCTAATAAATATTGAGAATCCCGGCAGCTAACTACATAGAAAATCAATAAGGAACTACCAACGCATAAGAATCATTAGTGGGGTTAAAATAATTACTTGTACTTGTATAAGTATCAATGAAATGATAGTTATAAACGACATAAATCATTACGGAAGAAGTTATAGATTATTACTGCAGTACAACTACATTTTCTACGGAAAACCACGTTAGGTAGCTTGGAAACACAGTTACATTTAAAAATCCCGGCAGACACCAGATAACTTTGCAAATACCAGCAATATTTCAAATAATTTTAAATTAATAGTTAATCAATTTTACCTAATATTTGTTTGAATATCTACAATGATAAATTCTAAAAGAAAACGTACACAAAATTTTAAACAATATGGTTGTCACTACCAAAATTCTAAGTTTACTCACCATGATATCGCGTTACCGTAATCGTAATATCTACTCATATTAAATCTAATTTATAAAAGTTACACTGACATTTAATTACAATTAAAAATTATTTACGTGTGTTTTTCACAAAACGCCATAACTTGACGCTTACTATACACTATACAGCCGCCACGTTGGCCATAGACTAAAAAGTCTAAAAACATTTTTACGAGCATGTGTACAGGACTTTACAAAAATATGCATAATAATTATTTGAACAACTTAGATTACTGTATTACCAAAGTGCAATGATAACAGGAAAATTATTTTTCTAATGACATATTACAAAACTTGTCATTCAATTTTGCTTAGTTGTAGCTTGCTGTAATTAAAATTTCTAATTTATAAACGTAATCTAATATAAAGCTGGGAATACACTAGCAATGACCATTAACAAGGAAGAACGTCACTTCCATTTCCTAATTTGTTGTGCTGCGAAAATATGCTGAGAATATGTTCGGATATATATATATACTGGAATCATGAAATATACTAAGACGGCAAGGAGATGATAATTTATCTATTTGTATATACATTAAGCCCAATTCTCCAAAAATATTTAAGAATCACAGTGACAGAATTATAAGAAAAGGCTTATTGTTTAAGTTAGGTATAAATGTATTATTGAATAGGGTTGTAGTATCTTATCTTATCTTGTGTGGGGGCCAGTCAGTAGAGACCGGCGACACTTCGACCCATTGGGATCTTTTGTGTCGACTTCCCCAATAACGATGACATAGATGTTCATGGCAGCCGGGACCGACGGCTTAACGTGCTTTCCGAGGCACGGAGCAGGCGATAATTGTCAATCAATACGCACATAATTTCGAAACGTCATATAACTTCCGAAAGTCAGAGGTGCGCGACGTTGATTCGAACCCGAGACCCTCTGCATTGCAGTATGTTGGTCTCCCCACTGAGCTATCGCTGCTCTTTAGGGTTGTAGTAAATGTATTCTGGAGTCAGGAAAATATGAGAATGAGAATATTAAAAATATTCTAATTGAAGAGGCGTGGATAAGATTAAAAACTGTTTGGAAATTACTTATTAAGGATGCTTATTATAAAAATTCATCTATTTGTCGATGATAGTATTACAAAAATGAATATTTCAAACTATATTATAGATATTTATATGTGATATTGCTTCTACTAGGAACGTTACAAATAAATACGAGCACGGATTAATGCGTAATATAGAAAGCAGCTTTAGAAACCTGACCATCAGCGTAGGTTGATTGAAGTAGAAATAATGGTTAATAATTTAGGGAAACCCGTTGATATTATTGAGTGGCCAAGTTTGACTACAAGGATCTTTACTACTTCCTGTTCGTGATGGGCTCGGTGTTCACAAAATTTCATATGTTAGATTATTGGGGTTTTTGACCTCGGTTGTAGCATGATAGAATTAACCAGGAACATTTTAGCACCCACACTGATTAGTTTTGAAGTGTTGTGTACATCCGACGCCATAAACGTCTGGAAAATGGCTTATCCAAATACTGATTTGCTTCCAACCCATTCCCTCTAAAACAGTGTGATGAACCGCTCTGCAATACGGTAAGAGAAATCCTTTTACTACATTTAAAGCGTTGCCGAGCGTGTACGTTTGTTGGTTGTAGAAGAGTGAGAATCGGGTTAATGACTTCAGGCATATGAAATTGCCTGAAGCCATTAACCCGATTCCGTCTTACAAAGGTACGATATTGGACGATACATCATTCATCCTCCTCACCTCGCCACCAGTCTTCGTTTAAGTGCTTCGTGTGTTTCACCGTATTGCAGTAGTTACAGAAAAACCGTCGAGGGTCTCGAATGACATGGCCTGTCCTACAGTAGAAGCACGTTTTTGTCACTGCTGACTTACCAGCCGTATTAAAATCCATTGGATTTGGGACGCGATGATGGGAAAAGAATCGGTGATATTTTTTTGTTCGCTTGGAAAATGGGTAGGCCTTTGCTACTACGAGTGCAGGAAACCTCAAGAACTCGCAGCCATTTCCTATATCTATACTAATATTATAAAGAAGAAAATGAAGATTTTTTTTTTGTTTGTTTGTAAGGATTTAACAAAAAACTTCGGGACCGATTTAAAAAATTCTTTCACCATCAGAAAGCTATATCACAGACTAACATAGGCCACATTTTAGTTTTAAAATAGTACTGTTACTAACATTACCTAAGCTAATCTTAGCTACTTCTTGCCAGTTCTTCTCATTGTTCTACGCTCTTGCTTTGCTGAACATGGCAACAGGTAAATGTAAATTCACATTAATTAGTGTAACTTTATGACCTACATGAATAAAAATATTTAGAGTAGATTGATTCTTAACGCGAGCGAAGCCGCGGGGAATAGCTTGTCTATAATAATGTTTCTGTCTTTTTATTTTGTTTGTGATAAGGAAAATAATAGTAATATTAAATATATATATATATATATATATATATATATATATATATATATATATATATATATATATATATATATATATATATATATATATATATATATATATATATATATATATATATATACAGGGTGATTTTGAAATCGTGTAATTCCTTTTAACCACGCATTCTACTGGTGATATAGAATAACCCTGACCATATTTTTTCTTAATTAGAATAATGGTTTCGGCAAAATTAGAGTACAGATTTTTTCATGAAATGATTTCATATAGTCATATTTTAACCACCTGACACAATCTTAATATTTTTTTAATTTAAAAATAATAACATAACAATAACTGATGTCGTAAATAATAAGGGGCAATAAAAAGGACCGCCCGTTATTAGTTACGACATTAATTATTAATATGATTTTTTATTTTAATTAGTAAAAATTAATATTGCCTCGGTTGGTTAACATATGACTATCTGACACCATTTCACGAAAAAAACGGAATAATAATTTTTCAAAAAAAATTTATCTAGTTAAATAAAAATATGGTCAGGGTTATTCTATATCACCAGTAGAATGCGTGGTTAAAAGGAATTACACGATTTCAAAATCACCCTGTATATATATTAACATCCTGTACATAAATATACCTAATACAATATTACTATTATCTTCTTATTAAAAATAAAATAAAATTGAAGTTAAACTAAAAAAAATATCCTATATACTTCACATCATTGTGGGGAAATGCTGCCGACATTCAAACTATCTTCGTACTGCAGAAAAGGGCTATTCGAGTAAATTACAACATGAAAACAAAGGATACATTAAGAAATAAATTTAAGGAAATAAATATATTAACAGTAGCCAGCCAATACATATATGAAAATTTAATTCATGTATATAACAACATTGATTTATACTATACGAAAAGCGATATATGTGATATAAATACAAAAACAAAAACAGACTACTAGTGCCGGCTTCGAAAAATTAATAAGTTTTTAAAGGTCTATGTGTGCGCTTTTACAATAAACTTCCAAGTGACATTCAATCTAAGTTTTAATAAATTTAAAACAGTTGTGAAACGTAAATTATATTCGAATGGTTATTACTCAGTCACTGAATATATAGAAGATGAAAATGCGTGGGATTGAGTTGCTTCCACTCATAGGTTATTTCTAATCATATTATTAATATGAGTTGTTGTGACTATTATTGATGTATTGATGTAAACATTTGGCGATTGAAAAGAGTCGCCATGAGTTTCTTGCCTGCTTCTTCTCATGAAAGCTCTATTCCTCGAACAGGCTTTTTCAATGCTAAATTTTTAGTTCCTATTTATTGTTATTATTATTTTTTATTAATATAATAGTGAATTGACGTGTCCAAGAATTGTTTGCACATTTTTATAGAAATAAAATTTTGTAATAATGCATCTGTCCTTGCTATAAAAATAAATTTATTAATTTTAAAGCATTTAAGCGGAAAGCGGCGAGAACTTAACCTTGCTAATACAAGTAGCTATAAGTTTTAGAGTTTAACACTCATCCCCGTCTTATTGATAGGACATAATCCTCGAACAGTCGCTTTTAGTATTGTCTGTTATATAATTAATAAAAATTCAATCTCTTTAATAGTGTATCCACTTTCATGCAACACTGTCATATGCTGCCGCTGTTGTGGAGATAATAATGGCGCCATAATAAATAAATATTTAAATCGCACTTTCACGTCGTCACAGTATCGTCGGACGAGCTAAGCGTTCGCCCGACGATACTGTTTTGTTTGACTGATGGCGGGCGAAAAACAACAATAGCAATAAAACGTCACCGTACTCGCTAGTGTACCGTGATTAGTCGGCACCACGATGCATGGTACCTTTACGACAATTCTCTATATAGGGTGTCTAACTTGATGTGTAGCCGTGTGTACCCCAAATCGGGTAAATTGTATAATATTTTCAAATTATATTTGGGACATCCCTAGCTTGGTAACTCCTAAGATATCCGAACACAAATCGTTCAAAAACCTAAAATAATATAGGTATAATTTCTTATAAATAAAACAATGGTATAAATGTCATACCATTTGCGAGTTTCTGACTTTCATGAATTATGTATATGTATTATTCCATGAAATAGCTAGGGTATTTTTATTGATACCTTATTTAATTTATTTATTTATAGAACCAAACATTTTGTAGTTTCAGAACGTAGCTCAATGGATGCTTCTCAGAACCGGAAATTAAATTCATAGCTTCCGTATCCTAGTTATCAACGTTGAGCCGCTTGTACTACAAAATAATATATCGATAAGAATAGTTTTTTTTTGTTATAATATATCGATAAAAATATTCTTACGCTCTCATAATTCTAACCAATATTATAAATGCGAATGTGAGTTTGTTTGTTTGTTACGCTTTCACCCCTTAACTACTCGACTGATCATCATGAAATTTCGCATACACATTGTCAGGGGTACAGAAATGGTCATGAGGTACCTTTCATCTAGGAAAAAGTACTGTTCCCCAAGGATTGCCCCTAATGAAACCGCGGGAAAAATCTAGTAAGTAGGTACTATATTAAGTTGAGCATTGAGTCCAACGCGACATAAATTATTTTGTGTCGAATAGGATTCGATATCGTTTTCTTGTTACACAATTATTTGTGGTATTAAATTACAAATTTAGCCTATACAATGCAGTTATTTACATATGTACCACGATTGTATAGGCCATGTATATACTACACTTGACTGCACGGAGGGCCTAGTGGTTTAAGTGCTAGCCTCATCACTGCCACTGCGCCGAGTCTTGTGGGTTCGAATCCCGCACGGGACAAAACTTTGTGTGATCTACAAATGGTTGTTCTCAGTCTGGGTGTTTTTTGTGTCCATTGTTTGAATGTTTGTAAAGCCCCTGCGACACAGAAACTATTCCTACTGCGGGAGTTGTATTAAAAAACAAGATTATACTCTTAATTTACTGAAGCGATACATAGATGTACCGGTTCAGTAGATTAAGAGTTATAGCTTGGTGTTGCTCAGCTTCTACTTAGTATGACGTTTAAGCTAAAAGCAAACGAAACGGAATTTGTTACGAATCGCACTAGTAGAGTACTTAGTTACCTAAATTAAATTTAGTTTTAAAGGAGAGAGCATAATTTATTTGGACACCATCATCGTAAGAGGAACTAAATACCTAAGCATAATGGTAAAAATTAATGTGAGAGTACCTAACATTAATAAAAAGTTATTACCTAAACCTAATACGCAACCGTTTCATTAGTGACTTTGTGAAATTAATTAGTAGTCATCAAATTAATCTTGATATAGAATAAAACAACTTAAAAGTGTTTATCATCAATTGAACTTCATTTATAGGTGATATTTAATTTGTAAAATATCTTAAGGTTTAGACGCATGTGTACGTGTTTTGTGTGCACCACATGGACCACAAGGGCGAGGCGCGAATGCCTCGCGCCACCAGCCGAGAGCGGTGGACGTCGAGGCGAGCGTGCACGGGCCGAGTGGCGCCCTCTGCGCGGTCAGTCCACAGGCGCTCCGCGAGTGCAGCAGCCCGAGGCCACACACGTGGTATAAGATTTCCCTCACCCAGAACTGATGACCACACCGTCGCCTCACCACCTTCTACAATGCCGAAGGAATGCTTCATCCACGGTCGATGTTCATATACCCGTTGCCAAGAATTATACCCCGCGCCATTAACATCTTCGTACCACGCGCCAAGTCCCGTGTTCAGGTCCCAAGCGTCTTCATGAGACATGATGGTACGGATGCCACTAAAAGGTGATTGAGACCATGCAACATTACGCACTTGAACGCCTACATGTTGAATATATTTTCTCAAATCAGATTTAAATCGTTGACTAAGTGGAGAAGCCCAAAATATTGTAAGATTTGGTAGCCTGCCGCTCAACATCTCAGATTCGAGGCGCTCTAGAACCGCAACAGTGTAATTGAGCCACAGAGCACCAGGATCGGTGTCGTTAAAGTGATCCTTCCAACATTGCTGGGAAATCTCATCACCTCCCAGATGAAACATATCTTCAACTCCCGTTATTTGTACGATTTCTATATAAAGTCGCGCAAGTATTTCGAAGACATGCTGATTTCGTGGGTTAAGCTGGCCACAAGGAGGCTCGTTGCAGTATTTGTACCAAGGTTCGGAGTCTAGGCAAAATACTAATTCACCTAGCCCCACTGACGGTCCAAAGCTCCACGCACGTCCAACATGTGCTGGTGTATCTATTTCTATCAACACGCGGATTCCCCGGAGCCTTGCCCGGCGTACTATTTCTCTGATTTCGTCAGGAGTGTAAACATCGCCAGGTGAGTGCGCTCCATACTGAGCTAGTTGAGGTATGCTATTTAAGTGCAAAGGGAAGGCCTGTGAATCGCTCATATGCCAGTGAAAAGTATTGAGTTTAGATGCACCCATTGCATCAATATTTTGCATCAGTTCTTCTATAGGAAAGTAATTACGCGCCGTGTCTATTAGTATACCACGATACCGAAATCGAGGCGCATCATCGATCTTCGCAGCCTCGAGTATGAGCAGTGATCCCATGTAAGTGTCCATCCACACCAATTGCAAAAGTGTTTCTAATCCATGTCGGGCGCCACAGAATGAGCGAGCCTCGATATCTGCGAGCAGAGCTAAGCCTGTCCCTTGTACAGGGCGAATAGATAAACTATAACTTTCATCGGTGTTGAGAAGCATACGCGGGTCTCCACTGGAATTAACTATTATACGGACTGCCACGCTACGCCATTCTTCGAAGCCGCGGGCATGGTGTTCTAAAGTGCTTAAGTCCTCGCGGAATATTCTAAATGCATCTCGAATATGTTCGTGAACTATTTTGGACGGAGCCGATATCGTGTGTAGTTGGAACAAGTCGGCGCGCACCGGCACTGCTGTCGTGGACAGGCTGACTACTCCTGTTGGTTGAGGCCAAATCTGCATTGACGCGCATAACATGTTACACGTTTCCAGAGACTGTAATTTTGTTATTTGTACTGCCTTCATAGGTAAACATTTCTCATTTACGCATTCCCAATTCCAAAGTGGTGTTCCAAATCTAAATAAAGAAAATAGAGCGGTTATTGTAATTTGTAGTACAATAGTTAAGTTATAGCATTATATTCTGTAATATGTTATATACAACTAATGGGCTTACACAGAAAGAGTATTTGTAGACTGGCAAATGTTGGTTGTTGCAATAACTAGGAGATATGCATAAAAACTAATATAGCTTCTGATGCAAGTCGGAGAGTAAACTACATTACTTCTTAATTTGTTTATGCCTCCGAAATAATCCATGAAATTATTATTCTAAACACGAATAAGTAAATATTTCAAAAATTCCCTCCTTTTGATGCTACATTTATTTTCTCATAAGCGCTACATTTGACATAATAAATGACATGACGTGTAAGCTGTCAATTAATTGTGTTAATTGAAATAGCAACATAATCGCATGGAATTAATATTGATAGGTATGTAGGTACAACATGAACGTTCCCTGTTACCCTATATAGTATATTATCTATGTTCCATGTTACCAAAAGCCCGAGCCGAAAGAGAGGTTCTAAAGCTTGGTGTGTCCCTTTAAAGAAGTGTGACCATGCTGTAGGTAGTTACTGTCCATATTGGACTCAAACCAAGTACCTGGAGTTTTTACGTAATTGGCGGATAAAAGATAATTACAGACATGAGCCAGAGATAATAGTAGATGTATCTTGAACTCGCTCGTGCTAATAGAACTGTTACAGTAGCTTTTGCTATTGGTTTGTATTACCCACATCATATTTTATTCAATAAAACAACTTCAAGAATAAAAATATGTACCTATGATTTAAAATGTAAATATGATGATAAATGGTTTTTCAGCACAGTGCATACCAGTGCTGAGTTCGTGGTGTCCCAAGTTATAAAATCATGACAACTTATAAGTGTGATAGGAACCCTAAGCTAATGTGAGTCTCGGCAGTAACGTATTTTTTGTAATTTGGTGTGACACGTGCCAGAACTACCTAGCCTCATAGTCCAAATAATAATACCGTGAACCAAACTTCATAGTCGGGTTTTACTTGTACCTATTATACATAAAGAAACTTTTACGTTTTATAAAATAACGAAGGTCTGATCGTCACGAGCTCTTGCTCTATGACGTATGCGTGCCGAAAACGATTAATCATGTCAGTGCAAACAATAGAGATATCCGACGAAGTACTCTTGTCTATTGCATATTTACTTGTATGTATTGTAATATTTATTTGTTATTTAGTAATTGGACAAAATTTGCTCGAATTAATGCTCAGCTAATATTACTACGATATCATAGATGGATTTCGAATTATTAAGAATGAGTATTTTCGATCCGATATTTCGATTTATAATGATTGCCTAGTTGGAAGACCCCTGGAATGCCACGCAAAAGATTCGAGTTCGATCCGAAGGCTGCATGCATTGGGATCGAACTCACTTCCCTCTGACATTTCCAAGTTTTGTGCGTATTAAACAGTTGAATATCGGTAGCTTCCACGGTAAAGGAATCGGCATCTCTGCGAGTTCTCCATAAGGTTTCTAAAGATGTATGTAGGTTCAACCCGCATTGGGTCTGGATTGATGATAATGGCCTAATCCTTCTCATGCCGAGAAGAGGCCCGCGCCCAGTCTTATAGGGCAGTTTATAAATTAAGTATTTTTAGTTTGTTTTGTGTTTGTTTTTTTAATAAACCTTCTTGATTATGATAAGTTATATATTTTCTTCTACCTATCCACAAGGGGAATAGCAGTTATGAGGATAGTATGTTTTCCATTTCGCTACCTTTGTTTTAAGGTCCCACGTAATAGGACAGACATTTGCAGACTCCGTGTAGTTACTGGTACCCAATGTCCAAATTAAAACACAGTAAATAATATACCTGTAGGTGAATAGATATTTATTAGCTAGCCCATCGAGCGTCCGAAGGTTTACTCTATCAGCCGCTGATTAGACGCTGCGATGTCTGATATTGAAGTTAGGACTCGCAGGGGCTATGTAGTTAGTCGTTAAAGAAGCATGCTCATTGCTCGGGAAGCACGTCAAGTACGAGTCACAAGTCTGACTCGCGCGTGACTAGTATATCCTAGAAATAGTCATAAACGAAATGCGAGAGGTGCGGAGCATTATTTTGTTAATTGGTGGCGTGAAACCTACCGTGACACCACTCCGGTACTTGCCTTCTTAGCAAGTAGAATCATACCCAGAATCAAATCATTTCAAATCATTTATTTCGGGCTGCATAGGCCCATAGATAAATACCATAACCTAGATTTACATATTGTTACGGCTAATGCCCTCTGTCGGCATTGTGGGGAAGAGTCGGCGGTTTCTAATAATAATTTATTACAGCACCATCTATTGACATCTTACGGAACTACGTATTTGTCAGTACGAGTTCAGTGGAGAAAGCGCTGGCACATTCTCGAATCATCGCGCTGTTGCATGCCGTGTGTGACGTTTTCTGGAAGACTCCAGAAGCACTTTACCCGCGTATAAATAGAGCGCACGCGCACCGCCGAGTCAGTTTACTATTGTAAGCGATCAAGTGTTCATCGAAGCGAACGGAAGCGAAAATACTACGGAGTTTGAAGCAGTTACAGTGGAAAAGTGCCGTATAGTGTTTGTAGTGTTTTAAATTTAATTGCGTGATAGAATAAAACGTTTTAGTCGGTAATATTGTTTTATATTCTTATCCGTCGAACCCAGCACGTAACAATATTATAAAATTTTATAATACATACACACAACACCATCTAGCCCAAACTAAGCAGAGCTTGTACTATGGGTACCTACTAGACAATGGATAAACATACATAGATACTTTTTTTTTTATAAATTCGTACATATGATACATAGAAATACCCAGACCAAGACAAACATTCATGTTCATGCACACAAATGTTTGACTTGTGCGGGAATCGAACCCGCGACCTCAGGCGTGGCAGTCGATTACATTAACCACTACGCCATCGAGGCCGATTTGATGTTAGTAAATACACCTTAATACTATGTTAGTGTAACTTCACTTCGCACACTTAATACTAGTGCGCTCGGCTGGTACTTGTTCGCGGAAGCGACGGAATACCACGTCTTGCGGCCAAAAGCTTTCGTCCAACACCTTGTGCAGGTAGCAGTCAGGTACACGCACGACGAACGCTTTAAAGTTGACGTTGCGGCGCGACTCCAGCAACTGCACTCTCGGCACGTACTTCAGCTTTTGGCACACGTACTTCGCGATGTCCTCCGCCTCAGTGGTGTAGTGCAGGCGCGAGATGTACACCGGCGTGTTCGGGGACGCGGCACGCACCTTCAGGTTTGAGAATGACTTGAGCATAGGCGTTGGCATTTTCATTAATCATGGTAGGCTGTACTATCCACCACGCCAAAGCTAGACACCATTTCTGAATAATTTGCACTTAACTGGTCCGTGAGGGGCTTTTAAGAATGGATGCTACAGTGGCCCTTTTGACGCTGTATGTTGGTAGATAAGTTATGATCAAGCAGTAGCACTTTACAGATGTAGTGGCAGTTAGTTATTCAGACTCTAGACTAGCTCGGTTTTCAATCAAATAACTTCCGGGCAAGTCCACTCCTAAATTGACTCTGGCCTAAAGCTTCTCTTAAGGTGATGATGGAATCACTGGAGATCTTTAATAGGCTTTTTCCTGGGCATGCGCCCAAGCGACGATGCCATCTTAGTTAAAGCGTCGCTTGCCTCGTCCGATCGCATGTGCTTTGTGCTCAGTTTGCCTCACCTCGGTCAACCAAGATGGCTACGCATGTGCGCAGCAGATTGCGATGGATTTTAGGTATGAGATGAATTATACTTAAGTGCTTAATAGTCGTTATTAATGTATATGGAATACTAAGTTCTTAGTCTGCAGATTGCTTTAGGAGACCAAGGTTATTTTTATAGAATAACTCGCACACTAGAAATAAATCCTGTGTTACGGCAACTTTACAAACATTCAAACGACGGACGCAAAGAAATCTCTGAACTCTCTCGTCTCGCACTCAGACTCTGAACAACTAATTGTTGATCACACAAATGTGTGTCCGGTGTGGGGTCGAGCCCACCACACTCGGCGCGGCGCCAGCGCGAGGCGACCACTTAAAACACTACGCCAACTGTGCAGCCAAACTAACCCCAAGTAAAATTATAACGTTCTTACAATTTGTGTGGGATAGTTTGAACCTGATAGCTGTTGCTGACAGAATGTTCCTGATACTACTGCGCTGCGCCTTCGCCTTATAGTTGCTACTGTATAATTTAGGCCTTAGGAAGGCTGTAAACTATTCATCGCAGGAACAAATTCTACTGACGGTTAAATGCCCCAGTCGCAGTGAAATTCTAGATATAAACGAGGATACTTTGCACTTGACTTGGAATACAGTTCGTCCGCTCCATTATATGTCTCAATCACGCTATGCACCATAACTCCTGTAAAATAAATGAATTAGAAGAAACGTGGCATAGATTTTAAATTGAAATACTAGTTAATAAATTGAGAATACAAAATTCTTCTTATGATCTTCCTTGATGATTCTTCAGCATCTTCTAAATAGTCGCTTTCACCAATGTTACACATTGCCCTTAGCGTACAGGTCAGTTTGAGTGTTGTTCGAATCCTAATTAGGGCTAAAATTTGTGTGATCCTTACGCAGTCGTTTCAAGCCTGAGTGCTTTATGTGTTTGTATTTATTTTGTTTGTACGTATGTGTGTGTGTGTGTATAGGTTCTCAAACGAAGGAAACATCACACAAATAGTCGCCTATGATGCAGGATTACATCTTGGTACTGGTTGTACCAGGTGTACCAGGTGTATGTGGTTTAATAAACATACCTACCTACATAAAACGAGAAGCAAAGCAGCTTTATCAAGCGTCAGCTTAAATTTGATTGTGTGCTACTACAGTGTGTAGAAATGCAAAAACCTAACCTAACGCAAATAGGACAAAACATAAACTTAATCCCTGATAATTCTGCTAGTAGGATGTGGTTTTCAAAACAGGCGTTTATTTGAATTATTAATTAAATCAGAAACGTTATTTACTAATTTTAAAAGAATTGTGTGTATTATATTTGGGTCATAAACAAAATGAGGGCGTAACAAAATCAACAAACAAAACAAAGCATCAAATATTGCTATTGTGATGAAATTAAACACTCCAATGGATAGATGTAATAAAACGTTTATTCTCCTTTAACACTTTTCCAAACGATCCTTACAATGCTAGCTCACCAACGAGAATGCCGTTTTGCAAGTCAACATCATTATTTTATTCTATTTGCCGGAAATACGTTTTATTTCACGATTCAAATTATTATCCTTTTATTGACTTACAAAATGTCAGCCTCGTAACATATCGAACTGCTAAATTGTAATTAATACATTATAAATTATGTCAATAATAATAGTTAAGTATACAGAAACTATTTTACACAAAACAGCATGAAATAGATTTATTAAATAAATACATTAGAATAATTATGTAGTCATAACCACAACTAAATGCAGTAACCTAATTTTGATCATAAATTAATAATAAATAAATACAAAATCATTACATTCGGCCGTCCGACTACGTGCAATCTCCTGATGCACATATTAAATTATCAAAAACGGATCAACCCATCTCTATACAAATCACATAAGTAGGCAATTTTAATAAACAATAATAATCATTACATTTGGCCTTTATTTAGACGATTGGTGTTCTGAAGACTCATCGTCGCTCTTATTATCTTCACTATTAGATGAACTATTACTATCGGACATCGGGTTTTTATCAACATTTGTGTCAGATGCATTAATATAAATCCATGGTCGAATACGGTCTACTGCTACTACACTATCAAATTTGTTCTTACGCTTACTGAAACCCGGTATTTCAACTATTTTATACCTATCGTTGCCTAACACTTCTGCTATTTTGAACGGTCCTATAAATTTTGACATAAGTTTAGTGCTATTGCCTTTATTATGATAATTAGTCCTAGTTATTTTAATCAAGTCACCCTTCCTATAACGTGGCGCCGGGACTCTATCCTGGTCATAGTTTTGTTTTTGTTTACGTTGACTAGATTTAATATTTGCAGCTACGGTGTTCCTAACATCCGATATTTCCGGATTTTTGTCGGTGTTAATTTCTAATTTGTTACTCAAACTATCTCTCATCCTGATTCCGAATAATGCCTCAGCGGCTGTTTTTTGAGTGGTGGAGTTAGTGGCATTATTTACTCCCCACTGAATTTTACCTATGTACATGTCCCAGTTCCGTTCGTCACCATCAATATTATATTTTGCTAATGCATTTAATATGGTATGGTTGTACCTTTCGGCCTGACCATTGGCTCTGGGACATGCAACGGCATTCAGCACGTGTTTGATACCATGGTTCTCGCAAAAATTCTTAAAGGTTGTCGAAGTAAATGAAGTACCTCTGTCTGATATTATTCGCGATGGTAACCCAAAATCATAAAAAATATTTAATAGTATTTTAATTGTAGTTTTACTTTTCGTGTCTTTAACAGCCCTAACAAATAGATATTTAGTAAATCCATCAACTATGGTTAGAATATAGACATTGCCGTATTTACTTTTGACGAACGGACCTAAATGGTCTATATGAATCGTATGGAACGGAATATTTATTTTCTCTATGGGATATAATTGGCCACTTTTTTGTTGTGAAGTACAATCTTTATTATATGCGCATTGAATGCAAGATCTAACATACTTCTTTACAAATCTACGTAATTTAGGAAACCAAAACATTGACTGAATCTTTTCAGTAGTTTTGGTAATACCTAGGTGTCCGGCATCATCATGATAAGACCTACATATTTGCCAACGAGCACTGCGAGGGACTACTAAACACAATTTATCACCAATCTTTCTATACACCCTATTGTTTTTAATTACATAGTTTTTCCTAATATCTTTAGCTTCTTCGTCAGTTTCTGGTTTCAGGATTTTATTTATACGAGAAATATCTGGGTCTGTTAATTGTAAACTTAATAACCAATTGTCAGTTTCAATATTATACACTGTAACGGCCGATTCATCTATCACTTCAGGTGGCAATTTCGTGTTACGACTTAAAGCATCCACGTGAGCCATACGAGCACCCGGGCGATATTCTATATTAAAAGTAAATTCACTTATCAAAAGCCACCACCTGGCTATCCGTGGTATTAAGTCTCGTTTAGTTAGTGTAGTCCGGAGAGCGTTACAATCAGTAACAATTTTAAAATTTAGTCCTAACAAATAGACTCTAAAAATTTTTTTAATGAGCAAACTATTGCCAATGTCTCAAGCTCATAAGAATGTAAATAGCGCTCTTCAGGAGTAGTTTGCCTACTAAAATAAGCCACCGGCTTGAGGAGTCGAGGACTTGGCTGCCATTGCATCAATATACCACCCACACCCAAAGAACTCGCGTCTGTATGCAACTCTGTCTCTAACTTAGGGTTATACAAGGCTAATATTGGTCGGTCAATTAGCTTTTCTTTCAATACTGAGAATGCATTAGACTCGTCGTTTGTCCATTTGAAAGAGTTGCCCTTTTTTAATAAATTTGTTAAAGGCCTAGCAATTTCTCCGAAGCTTTTGATGAATTTTCTAAAATACCCTGCTAAACCTAAAAATTGACGAACCTCGTGAACGTTCTGAGGAACAGGAAATTCTTTAACCGCTAAAACCTTATTTTCATTAGGGCGTATGCCGTCAGCAGAAATTTCGTATCCTAAGTAGTTGAGAGAATTATCAAAAAAACGACATTTCGAGAGTTTAAGAGTGAGGTTATTTTCTCGTAACAACTTTAGGACATCTTCCAGTCGTCTAAAACCTTCCTCCATTGTAACTGATGGCAAAAGAATGTCATCTAAATAAACTAGAGCCGTCTCATATAGTTTGGATCCCAACATTGTATTCATAAACTTTTGAAACACGGCTGGAGCGTTAGCGAGTCCAAAGGGCATCCTTTTAAACTCGTAATGCCCATCGGGCGTCACGAACGCTGTCAATGGACGACTATCTTTCGCCATGGGTACCTGGTAGTACCCAGAGGCCAGGTCTAAAGAAGTAAAGAACTTATTACCACTCAGATTTGCCAATTGATCATCAATGATCGGTAATGGGAAACAATCTTTCCTAGTCTTATTGTTGAGGGCCCTATAGTCTACACAAAGACGTTGTTCTCCTGTTTTCTTTTTAACCAATAAAATGGGGCTCGCATAGCTAGAATTTGTTTCTTGTATTATGTCGTTTTGTAACAAATCGTTTACAATTTCCCTAACTTGATTTCTTTCCGAAAATGATAGCCTATACGGTCGATAAATCACCGGTTTGTTATCTAGTAAATCTATTTTCATTTCCGTAGAATTTATACAACCAATTTCACTTAAATTAAATGCAAAACAATCACGGTAATTAAGCAGGAGCTTATGAAGTCTAAGGACGGTTTCTTTATCTACTTCAGCTCCAACTTTGATGTCTGATATTAATAGAGGTTGAAATTCTGACATATCTTTAGCCAATCTATAGGTATATTTAACTCTATCCTCAATAAAAGGGATCGCTCTAGCTATGGGATATTGATTTGAAAATTTTAAAATTTGGTCTGATAAATTAGTGATAGGTAATAACATTTCTCCGTCAGTTACTTTATAGGCACCCCCATGCATATAGTATTCTTTTCTAGGTTCACTATTACAATAACCCTCAATATATACATCTCCAGAGTAGTCAGGATCGGATATGCTAACACGAACTAAATCTGACAGTGAAATCTCCCTATCATTGACAATACTCAATTTAAAACATTTCACGCTATCGTCTTGAACGCATACATTAGGGCTTCGATAGAATAATAATTGACTGTGATTCTTAAAAACGGAAACACACGGAAGTTCAGTTACATTTTGACCTAACAATAGGGCCGATTGCATGAATTCGTCATTTACTACAAGCACCTCTATATTAACCTCGACTTCATCTAACCTTAAATTAATGGTACTTTTATAGATCGGTAAAACTTTGGCATTGCCGAAACCTTTAATTACTGGTAACTCCGAGAATGTTTTTATTAAACCTAGACCTCGAGCATCTGATTCGCGTATCAAGCTACACTCACTGCCAAAATCAATAAAAGCAATTAAATTAGAATCGTTCACTTTAACATTTTTATAAAACTTATCACTACTATTACTAGACGTAGAAATAGTCATTGTAGTCTTATTTTGATTATCAGTCTGTTTGTTATTATTTCGTAATTCTAAGGAATCGAGCTTACAATTGTCATTATTGTGACCTACTCTCTGACATTTTGAGCATTTCACGAGTGGTTTTGGGCATTTAAAATATGGGTGCCCCTTTGAATGACAATTAAAACATATAATAGAGCTATCTTTCGAAGATGATGAAACGTTAACCGGTCTAGCTGTCACCGAAAAATCACCACGCTTTCGGTTAATATGTACTTGATTATCTAATAAGGGACGTTGAGAATTAAGAAAAACCAACAGATCTTCAGGTTCCTTACAAGTTAATGCCTGAGCACTATTCCTGACAGACTTATCAAGTATTCCATGAATTATACAGTCTACGGCCTTTTTACCTCGTATTTCACACCTATTTACTAATGTTAACTTATCATAAAAATATTCGCGAAAATTTTCATTATTTCGTGTAGTGCGTGCCAACATTTCTTCGAGAAGCCGACCATAGTTCTGTTCATTAGGAAATGCTCTCTTTAGTTTTATCTGCCAATCTGACCAACTAAAAACTACGCTAGGCAGAGCTTCAAACCATCGTTTTGCTAAGCCAGAAAGTTTTTGTAGCGCAAAGTGAATCGTTTGTCTATCGTCCCATTCGTAAATGACGGCACATTCATTAACTTTCCTGATCCAACTATCGATACTTTGGGATTTACTCGATGGGTCGAATTCCGGTATGACATTATTGAAATGATTATTGTAATGGTTAGGTGCCTTGGTTTTATGTTCTTGTAAAGAATTGAATATTTCCAGTACCTCCTTAGTTGTCCAGCTGGCTGATTTATTACGTGGTTCCTTATCCATACGCCTTGATATTGTTTTCGACCTCATGGGTGTCGTACTGCTAGAAGAGGACGAACTAGAAGAGGATGAACTAGACGAGCGCTTGCGTTTTCTTGATCGTTTCTTGCTACATCTTTTTATCTCTGGTTCTGCTCTCGGGGAAATTCGTTTCTTCTTTCTAGTTTTACCCTCGTGACAGGGAGGTTCACCATCAGGAGTCATCGCGTCGTCCGAATTCATGGCCTCAAAATAAAAATAAAATATCATCAGGACTGAATCGATATTATCATGCTTCGATGTACAAACATTGTAAAAGTCAGTAATAGATCATAGTTTCTAGCACGGCCTATTAGATAAAGTATCTAATTATACTTTAATATTTCAACTTCAAAAGTTTACATATGCTACGCACATATGAACTGATCACTGATCATTTTAATGATGTATACTATTTAATTTGAATGTACTTGACTCATTAACGAGACACCTAATCTCTGCTAGTCAACACACATACATGGTAGGTATATGTATGAGGCGAAGCTATCCTCATTTTAATTTAAGCACATTTTGCTAAATCATGAGGCACACAATCTCTGCTAAAAAGCAAAAGGCACGCTAATATAAAAAGGCATATTAATCAAACCATATTTGGCTAAAGCATGAGGCACACATAACCTCTCCTAATAGTACGAGGCACACATAACCTCTCCTAATAGCACGAGGCACACATAACCTCTTCTAATAGCATGAGGCACACATAACCTCTCCAAACGAGGCACACATAACCTCTCCAAACGAGGCACACATAACCTCTATTAATCAAATCACTCTTGGCTAAGGCATGAGGCGCACATAACCTCTCCTAATAGCACGAGGCATACATAACCTCCGAGTGGCAATAGCCTCCAAATCAAATGGTTAATGGCCTCCAGTCACGTAGCTTTATAAACCAGCAACGCTTGTTTAACAATGAAATTACCTCAATACTACAAAAGCATTTGCAAGGTTTTTACCCATCAATCTATGTAATAACACTACATCCTGGCCAAACACTGTTGAAGAGTCGCCTCAACCAAGTATCTGACAGGAATACAATGCATCTTGAAAGAAACGACGCATTTTAGCGATATCCCAATCACTCGTCCAAATCACTCAGAATAGGTAAGCGTAAGCGTTCTATACCTAAGCAAATAACGGCACTATGCCCCAGCAGAAATACTGACGAAGAGTAGCCTCGTCCAAGTATTTCACGCAAGAGCACAATGCAACTATCAGGGAGTACCCTGAACAAGTATTCTTCAGATCCAATGTAAATGCTAATGACAATGCATATTTCAATTCTTTACTAAAGAATTATAATGTAGGTACATATGTAATGAAATAAACTGTTTACACTCGTGCATGTAAAGTTTTCAACCAATAGGCAGGCGGACCCCTGGTTTGTCGGCATGGTTGCCTCCAGAAAGTAAACCTTACTCATTAGTTGAATATGTAGGATACACTGAGAGTATTCCCCAACAGCACTCCAGTTAAAGAGTTACTAAGTGTATTTCAAGGTAAACGATCAGTTTTAACACTCGAAAATACACCAAGTTGTGATGATTCCTATGGGAATCGCGTATAATGTCATTGTGTGCAATTATGTGGGTAGTTTATTACAATTTGTGTAGTGTATTGTAAAGTGTACTGTACAAGTCGACACATCATGATGGCAAATGATAATAGGTTATACTAAAGTATAATACTCATCAGTTCGTTCACAGTTAAACAATCGAAATAAGTATCTACTAATTAAACTTTTTAAAACAAGAAAAATAACGCCGTTACAAAAGATGATTATCGAAAATGCTTGCGTGTACTTACTTATCCCACTTCTGAAATGTGATGAAATTAAACACTCCAATGGATAGATGTAATAAAACGTTTATTCTCCTTTAACACTTTTCCAAACGATCCTTACAATGCTAGCTCACCAACGAGAATGCCGTTTTGCAAGTCAACATCATTATTTTATTCTATTTGCCGGAAATACGTTTTATTTCACGATTCAAATTATTATCCTTTTATTGACTTACAAAATGTCAGCCTCGTAACATATCGAACTGCTAAATTGTAATTAATACATTATAAATTATGTCAATAATAATAGTTAAGTATACAGAAACTATTTTACACAAAACAGCATGAAATAGATTTATTAAATAAATACATTAGAATAATTATGTAGTCATAACCACAACTAAATGCAGTAACCTAATTTTGATCATAAATTAATAATAAATAAATACAAAATCATTACACTATGAAACTTTGTATTAATTTTATTGACTTTGGTGATTGTAATAAGGTTCACTTTGGTGTTTAGGTGTTTTTCAATGAAAAGACGTATGTGTCGTTGCAAGTGTATTGAGCGACTGATCTGTTTGGCGGGGGGGTGCTCTTAATATAATTAAATTAACGAAATGAACGAACTGAACGGATTCATACACAACATACCGCCCACCAAAAGGACAGCAGGTCCTTTTCAAAACAATTATGCAAAATTATAAAAGTATAGTTGGATTATCATGCATGAAACAATATAACTATGAACACTAAATGATTAGGTACATGATCTATAAATTTAAGTAAATAATTAGCAATTAACACAATTGACATCCGAATATTTAGATATTAGAATCACTGAGTAATGGGCATCATTTAGTTACAGTTCTTTTAGTTACTGAACTTCCACTTTTTACACTATAGACCCTCGTAAAACCGTCTTGACCTGGGTGCTTGTCCACAATTCGTCCTAAACTCCATTTACCAGGAGGCAAATTGTCGGTTTTAATCAGTACAATATCTCCAATTGTGAACTCCTTCTCTCTCTTGAGCCATTTAGGGCGCTGTTGTAACCTCGACAAATATTCATCTTGCCAACGCCGCCAAAAGTCATTAACCAGCTTTTGAGTGTGCTGCCAGCGTGATAAGCTCGAAACTCTTACGTCTTTTCAATAAGGTGACGGGACGACTATTGGAGCTTCTCCAATCAAGAAGTGCCCTGATGTGAGTGGGTTCATATTATCCAATGTGTCATCAAGAGGACATAAAGGTCTTGAATTTAGACATGCTTCTATCTGGCACAGTACTGTTGTCATTTCTTCAAAAGTAAGGTGACTTGTTAGAATTCTTTTCAGGTGGTATTTTATTGACTTTACGCCCGCTTCCCACAAACCACCGAAGGAGGGACTACAGGCAGGAATAAAATGCTACTGAGTACCATCTGTGGCTAATGTCTCTGCTATGTTGCCCGTGAATTGTAAATTTGCATCATTCCAGGCATCTCGAAGTTCTTTACGAGCTCCAACAAAATTACGACCTTGGTCACTCCACAAGTTATTGCATTTACCTCTTCTCGCAACGGAGCGTCGAAAAGCACCAATAAAAACTTCCGAAGTGATATCACCAACAAGGTCAAGATGTATCGCTTTACATTGACATGCAGACAAATATCGAGATATAGGCGTTACAGGTCTTATTTCCACGGCCTCTGGACTTCAAAATAAGAAACGGACCCGCGAAATCTACTCCGCTGTTTAAAAATGGTCTTGATGGAGTCACTCTTACTTCGGGTAAGTCTCCCATTATTTGAGCTCTTGTAGAAGCGTTGAATCTGGCACAAATGATACATTTATGAATATGTTTCTTAGCCATTGATTTTGCCTTCAATACCCAATATTTGGACCGAAGATAACACAACATCAATTGAACGCCGCCGTGAAGTGTCTTCTTGTGTGCATCAGCGATAATTAGAGGTGCCAATGTGTTTTTATTGCCCAGAATGATAGGATGTCTTCTATCATCAGATAGTTTTGTATGTCTAAGGCGACCGCCCACCCTCAGGATTTGTTTTTCATCTAAGTAAGGGTTGAGGGATTTTAGTTGACTGTTTCGTTTCTCTTGTTTATTTATCTTCAATCTTCCTAGTTCTTCTTTGTATTCTTCTTCTTGAACCCTTTTTATACAAACTTCTAATGCGTTTTCTAAATCCTGTGTAGTTATTTCTTTAGCAGTGTCTATGTCCTTATAGTGTAGAAATCGTTTGCAATATGTTATAGTTTTTAGTAATTCTGGTAAGTTGTTAAAATTCTCAAACCTTGCAGTAATGCTTTTGCTGTGATCATCTGTGTTATGGTAAGTACTTATTTTCATTGATTTTATTTCCATATCTGTTGTCTTTATATTTGGTTTATTAAATTTGATTTCCTTTTCAGAAAGCCAGCTTGGTCCTCTCCACCAGAAGTCGTATTTCTTCAGTTCCGATAACAGCATTCCTCGCGAAGCTACGTCAGCGGGATTATCACCTGACTGTACGTGATACCATTGCTTATTGTTTAGGTTTTCAATAATTTCAACTACGCGGTTAGCAACAAAAGATTTCCATCTGTGAGGATCACCAAGCCAAGAGATAACAATTGAGGAATCCGT
Source organism: Catocala nupta (assembly GCA_963675205.1). Classification (NCBI taxonomy): domain Eukaryota; kingdom Metazoa; phylum Arthropoda; class Insecta; order Lepidoptera; family Erebidae; genus Catocala; species Catocala nupta. The sequence continues at coordinate 576,041 of OY776096.1, forward strand.
CCAGGTATACATAGTTGTCGATGGAATATTCATTGCTGTCCCGATTTGTTTCATAAGCTTGGAGAGAAGTAACGCACCGCATAGCTCTAATCTCGGTAAGGAAATTGTTTTAAGTGGAGCGACTCTTGTTTTGGCAGCAATGAGTTTCGTTTCAACCTTGTGATTTGTTTGAGTTCTTATATAAACAACAGCTGCAAAAGCACGCATTGACGCATCGCTAAATCCGTGCAACTGTATGTTTGTAGTAGTCTTAGTAGTTCCAAGCCATCTATCCACATGTATTTCGTTTACGGTATAAAAGTCATTCTTTATACTATTCCATTCGGAGTTGAGTTCGTCACTTATATTTTGGATATTTCTCAAATCGTCTTGCAACTGCGGTCCTACCAATAGCTCTTCGTTTAATGAAATGTCATTAGCACCCTTGCAGGAAGCATCGAAGACAACTCGTGTTCGAGATGTCTCTTTGTCGTCGCGAATTACGGCGTGGTGTGGTAAGTACACAGACCTCTTAGTGTTCTTTTCCTTTTCAGGTATCTTCTCCAAATGGCCTTGTTCAATGTAATAATTTATAACTTTAGTATATTCTGTTTTCAGATCTGGCAACTTATTAAACTTCCGCTCTAACTGCAATAATCGTCTAATAGCTAATTATTTTGTGTTTCCCTCAGGTGTACGTGGACTGTCGGTTTTGAAAGGTAATCTCACAATATATCTTCCTTCGTCATTTCTCTTAGTTGTTTTGTTATAAATATCTTCACAAAGTTTTTCTTCTTTTGTTAAATGCCTGTTGTGGTCAACTTCTATTTCCCATATGGACTTCAATATTTCATCTATATCAATCTGATGATGCATAACGAGGTGATTATCTTGGTGTTGGTTGTCACAGATGTCTCCAAAATTAACCATCCCAGTGCTGTTTTTTGTGCAGTCGGAGTGCCGGGTGGACCTTTAATTATTGAACAATCTGAGCGTATTCTTTGACACCTAGAAGAAGATCTATCGTAACTGACGTGAGGTAATTAGGATCAGCCAGGGCAATTCCATCAATATGAAGCCATGGTTGTGTGACAGTGATTGTTTTGGTAGGTAAGTTTGTTGTCAGTGGTTTCGACATCACATAGGCCTGAATTTGTAAGCTATAGTTTTGGTCCCATTGTGATCGTATAGTGAACTGCACCGCGTGCTTAAGCTCCGTTCTCGATGATCCCACTCCAACAACACTCCCCTTGACTGGTTGTCGTTTTAGTCTCAATAGCTGGGTTGCTTTTTCACTGATAAACGTTGCTTGGGAACCTTGGTCTACCAGTGCACGTAATGTAATAATATGACCATTATCGTTTAATTCTTCTACTAGAGCTGTCGATAACAATGCTACTCCTTGTCTAGTAGTGTAATGAGACGCGATCATTGTGTTCGTGTGAACAGTTTCCTCATTTTCTATTACATGCTGTGAAGCCAACGGTTGTGTTAAGGTAGTCGGTGAATCCGCATGTTCTGTATGCTTGGTTTCATGTAGTAGAGAATGATGGCGTCGATGGCATATTTGACAGGATACTGGTAGTTTGCATCTTGTAACTGAATGACCTGGTATCAGACAGTTAAACATAAATGTTTGGTTTTAACGTACTCGCTTCTTTGTTTAGGTTCCATCTGTATAAATATCTTGCAATGACACAGTGTAAGGTTTTCTTTGCACATAATGCACGTCTTCTCTTTAGTTGATGTGGTAACGTGGTATGAACGCTCCTTGACTTGTTTGGGTTCTCTCGTGTTGTTATTTGCTGATACTAATTCCAGGGTGCAAAACTTAGACTGTAAAAACTTCTTGAAGTGTTTCCAAGTAGGTAAGGCGTCAACTTCATCACGGTATACATGTTTTTTCCAGCTTTTATGTGTCTCTGGGTCTAAAGATATATTATTATTAGATCCCAAGAGACAATGTTAATCTGTAGGTTTTCTAGGTTATTAAGGCATTCTGTTGTTGTGTCCTTTTAATTGAAAAGCTGATTGTGAAGTCATTCTACGTTGATTAAATAATCTCTTCGATATATAATTTAGGATTATTCGTTTATTGCCATACCTTGTATTCAAAACGTCCCACGCACTTATATAGTTGATAGATGTCACTTGAATATGCTTTAATAGCACCTCAGCTTCACCAGTGACACTTGTTTTAAGGTAATGTAACTTCTGCACGTCACTGGGATTATTGTTTTCATGCACCAACGACGTAAACAATTCTTTAAAAGTCGGCCATCCTTCATAATTACCGCAGAACTTAGGTATTTGAATTTTCGGTAAGTGTACAACATTGGTTGACATAAATGGGACATTCATGCTTGAATTTGCCGATCTTGCATCTATAGATGACTGTTCTTTTAAAGCTATGAGCATATCTTTCAAATCCCCTTGCAGTATATTGTACAGGTCTTCGTAAACAAAGAATTCTTCGTTTAAAAAGTACGATAAAACTCCTTTTTGTTCTTTCGGTGTAATCTTAACTAGCCCGTCAAGTGGATTCTTAAAAGAAATCCAATATTCTTCAAGGATTTTTAAGCGTGCTTCAATGTACCCTTTCGTTAATCGCGTCTTGGGACACTTCTTTAGATTAGCTTGAGTTTTTTTTCAACATATAAGCACCATCTTCCAACACTGAGAGTAATTGTTGTTGTTCTTTCGTAGCAGACATGTTTTACAACAATAATATTCAAACTCTTCAAGCAAATCTCTTTGCATAAAAAGTCGTAATTCACTGCCGTAGTCACTAATTATTATAATACAGTTATAAATTGCAAAAATGATGCGCCGGCGACAACTCGTTATCGCTATGGAATGTGGTTCTATTGTTTTCACTACTCAGGTAGCCGACCGTTCCGAGATCCGTTTATCCGGCTCGATTTCGACCATATAGTGATTGTAATAAGGTTCACTTTGGTGTTTAGGTGTTTTTAAATGAAAAGACGTATGTGTCGTTGCAAGTGTATTGAGCGACTGATCTGTTTGGCGGGGGGGTGCTCTTAATATAATTACATTAACATAATGAACGAACTGAACGGATTCATACACAACAGACTTATTAATCTTATTATAATAATATCACAACAGATCAATCAGTCTTAGATATTATGGGAATAAATCACATTTTTAGTTTTTGTACGCCTACAGAAGAGACTAGGTTGCCTACAGAAAACAACAAACATAGTACTAAAGTGCTTGTAGCAACCATATAAAAATTTGAAAAAGAATAACAGAATACTCAAAATAGAATTCTCCTTCACTTTCAATTAAGTCATAATAAAATTTTTATATTTTTGTACTAGATTAGTACAAAAATATTAAAAGAATCTCCACAGAACGGATATACCTCTCATATCATTTGTACTAACATGACTACAGAATCATGTTAGTACAAATGATTCAAATATATTATCTGAATCAGAATCATGCCACATAAAATTATTCGGTCGTAATTATTTTGGTGAATCATAAGATCAGACTCGTCTGAATACAATATTTTCTTCTTCTTCATGTAGACATATGTCTCTTCTGTAGACACTAGATCACAGATCACACTAGATACAGTAAAGATGTCTACAGGAGAGGCATTTTGTGATAAAAGCAAAGATGGCAGCCCAAACAAGAGGTTAGAATTTAAGTAATAATATCATTGTATACAACACTCTGCCGTAAGTACCACGCTGATATTTTTATTGATTTGAAGAGGCTTTTTACTTAGGTATAACCAGCACAGAAAAGAAACACTGATCTCCACCGAAAACTTGTTTAATTGATTTTAATTATATTTTTTTGCCGTCACACGATCTTTACGTCAAATTTAAAACGAGCAAATAAGAGAGAACACAGTGCTACCAGCTGAAGAAACAAAATATTTTCGATGCATGCATCGTTCAGTAAGCAATTTTTTGTGTTTTATGCGTTTACAGAAGTAGACCTATATTTTGCGAACGACTACAATAACGACTTATGACAACGTATATACGTTATAATTAACAATCAGCAATTGTTTTATTGTTATTATTTTGTGTAACGTACATATTTTTGATAATATATCCGACGTTTTGGAATGAAATAACAGCACCAAAAGTTTAAACTGTATTTATTTTTAAAGCTCAAACTCAACTACTTAGCATGCAAACAGTCTAAAGAAGGCGATGTTACATTTTTTAGAAGAATGTGGCCTATGAATATACGCAAAGGCAACATATGAGTTTACGAGGAACCTGGAATCGAACGGAGCATCATGCGTCTAGCCGCGCCAAAACCAAGCGACGCGCGAAGGCGATCGAACGGAGCATCATACGTCTAACCGCTACGATACCAACTGACGAGCTAGGATGCGCGGACAAGCCATTTGCTTTTATATGTGGCACTATTTTTATACTCACGCATACACGCGTAAGGACCGCCGCGCTGCACGCACACACGCATAAGATTTCCAAGAACTCCCTTGTAAATGTTAGATTTTTGTTTACTTGTCGCTGATTGGTGTAAATGATTATTGTACACATTAGTGCTAGCGTTAATTGCATGACCAATAAATGGGATATAAGGTAGCTTAAAAAATGTAAATACATTCTCAGTTGAATCAGTCTACGTGTTTCAATATAACCCTAACGGTTACCAACTACGGACCAAAAAGTAGAAAAAAAATCTTCATTAAAACACGAACGATTTTTTAAATCAGGTATAATTTCAAGAAGGATTAACTATTAAATGCAGTTATTGTTAATTTATTATCAAAGTAACGGTTTTATGTCGCAGAACACTTTTATTTTCAGTTTTTGTTTATGACCCATTTATAGCTGTAGGTAAGTATAATGAATAAATAAATACCGGTGCTTGGGAACATATAACGAACTATATTCGCGTAGCAAAATCGGACTCCCTCCAAGATACCTCAACTGAACACGGACTTGGGTATTCGACTCGTAGGTACTGCGTCTATTGTTGGTTGAGGAATACAAAAGAAATCAGCCCCTTATTTTAAAATGGATCGTCATGTGTCGCTTTGCCGTAAATACATGGTGTAAAGTAAACCGGTATGAAGTATTTAACACACACCACGTGGCGACACAGATTGTCATCAACAAATGGCGTCGCCGCAGCTGCCCCGATTCCCTAGATCATGTTAATAACTAACCGTACACCAGTTCATTTACACACATTTATGTATCTCCGTGTCTTCTTGAGTAAAGAAATGATATGTCTATCAAGAACGAGATAAAAAAGGTCGTCAGGTTAACGAAAGGTTATCTAATCGTAGCTACAAATCGTAGCCATGTTGACATGCTACCACCTAATTTCTAGGGATTACACTAGAATCTAAGCTGCAGTGGGGCCTACAAATGAGTAAATTGTCATAATATAGGCTCAATTCTGCAGCGTACGCAGTCAGAAAATTTCTTTCATATTTACTGACAAAAATATGAAAGAAAAGAGTGGCTATGAGTTTCTTGCCTGCTTCTTCTCAAGAAAACTCTACTCGAACAGACTTTTCCAATTCTAAATTTTTATTTCCTTGTTTTTATTCTATTTTTATTAATATATCTTATATAGTTGATTGTGTTACATTTTTATGGAAGCAAAGATTTTTGACTTGACTTGACATACAAATACTTTATAATATAAGACTAGGTAGTAATAGCCCTTGTAATTGTTTCAAGAATACTAAAGTTATTTAGACATGATTTTGAATACGGTGCCGCTGAATTATTATTTATAATACGATTCCGAATTGTATCGCAAATTTATCGTAGAAATTAAAATTAAACTTCTGTATACGGATTTTGTCACGTTGTTTATTTTAAAACACTTTAATTTTACATTAGTTACAAGATGTTACAAATGCCATCAGTATGGTCACGCAGCGAAATCTTGCAGAGAGGTTACCCCTACGTTTGGACATTGTGCCGAAGCTGGACATTCGATGACCGAAGGTACAAAGAAGGAAGATGCCCCTAAATGTGCTTCATGCTCTCATTTCAAGAAGCCTAGCAACCACAAGACGGGTGAAACTGATTACCAGCCAGAAAACAAGCTGAATATAGGTACATAAGCTCTATAGATTATGAGGGTGCCCAGATCGCCGTTTATTTATACTTTCATCACTTACATTAGTTAGCTTAGATTCCTTTTATTAGACATACCCTATGTTTATTTCATAAACATTATATACAACGTGTCCCAAAATTCAACGATAAGCGGGCACCAAAATGTCTAGGACCTACTTATAACTACTCGAGAAAAAAGAAAATTCTATATTGATTTTTTTTAAATACCGAAAACATATCCGATATTCTTAAAAAATGGACACCCTTTATTATACTTTAAAGTACCATTGCTACAATTTTACAAATACTTCTGTGTTTTTTTTTATATTGGCATCATAAGTAGCACTACCATCCATCACAGTTATTAAAAATTCCAGAATGCCTGTAGCTTTTACACAAAAATCAACCAAAGTGATGTTGTTTTCTTAAATTATGTAAGATTTTGTTTTTCGGTTCACTTTCACACATAGTGGTGAAAAAAAGTATTGACACTAATACGGCAAATATTTTTAATAATTGGCGCGTCTAGCTACGATTCCAAAATGGTATAATATTCTAGGCAAAATAGCCACAAAAATATGCATTTTCTGAACAACAACCATATTTCGCAAATTGTTAGTGTTGATAGTAATCACTTTTACTATGTATCCAAAAGTATTTTTGTTGCATGTTCTTAGAATTTGAATGAGACATGTCCGTAGTCCATAAAATAAGTTAGAGAGAGAGAGAGATAGATAGAGAGAGATTATTCGTTAGAGGGAGATAGATAAATGCTCATTGTTTGATAATATTAGGGCAAGTAGAGAAGTAGTTGCCCTCAACAAGTCAGTACGTTTTCTTATGTACAGTTGTTTACAGTAAGCTAGTGGAAACACTTGCAAGGCATTAAGAAAGTTAGAGTCTGTACCTTATTTAAGAGACTTTTATTTTAGTTCCTTTTGAAAAAGTTGCATAATCGTTCTTCCATTAATCTGACATATTCCACAAAACTGTCTGGTGGTATGGTTAATAAAGTTTTGGCGCCATCTTTGCAATAATCTTTATAACGGGTAAATGTAGTGCCCTGTGAAAAGTTTTGTGCATTGTCTTCTCCTTTTGTATAAGCCATAAGCTCATTACATTCCTTGTAGCAATTTAAGCATTTCCTCAACAAATACACACTGACGTAAAGAATCGCGTTTTTTTCGGTATGTTAAGTATCCGTAACCCGTAGTTGATATTAAATTAATTTTGGCACAACTTTCATTTTCTTTTCTGTTAGATACCCTTGTCAAAGTGGTATCTGGATTACCTGCCTCATTGGCCAAGGGAGCATATAATTTTTCACCATCGAGTAAACATTTTGATAAATCTTCTGTGCAGTTACGACTTTTAGGCGACTTTTATGAAAAATATTTTCCTGAATGCTGAAAGCAGCTGCCAGGATGTTGGTTCCGTAGAATTTCCATTCCTGGTCCTAATCTGACCGAAAAAGTTTTCTAAGCAGTCCTGATTTAATCGTCTAGTCAGTACACAAGAGAATCCTTCAATTCTTAAATCCTCCCACAACATTAATAAAGACTTTAAGGTTATTTGGAAACCCTCAATGAACTTTACTTCAGATGTAACATTCTGGCCATTACTTAGGTCAATTAATTTCAACGACTAAAAGAAATTTAACATGTTATTAATATAAGCAATCTGGTATTCATCGCCACAAAATGCGTTTTGATATTGTTTGCTTCCATAACGAGATGATGTATGCACAAAAGCAAACAAATAAATTCATAATTTCAATCATTTTAATTGTGCCTTCTGCAGAATTTTCTATTATGCCAAAGTCCCGGTATGTAGATAAGCCGGCTGCAACTGTACTAAGAACTTGCACAGCGTACTTTACCTTTATCTTCTCAAAATTTGTGGGTTTAATATGACTATCTGTAAGCTTCGGAGCAAGTCTTAGTCGTTTCAACTTATATGTGAGGCCATTTGGCCACATTGTTTTTAAAATGAAATTCATAGTTAATCAAATTATTTCGCACTAATTTGATCAAGTGAGGTGGATCAAATATATGATATATTTTTCTGTCATCGACTAAAAAATAAGGGACTTTCTGCAGATACTGAACTCTCGTCTTTTCTGGATCATGAATCATGGATCATTGCTACTAAAGCTTACTTCGCGGGCTTAGGAGATTGCACACCGTTAACTTCATGGAAACCATATATTCTGTCTTCTTTAATATTGTAAAATAAATACTTTTTAAGACTCATAGCGTCAACGACAAGTGTACAATTTCTATCCATATCACTCATATATTATACTTTGGTATTAAGAACATCCATGAGATTGCCATGAACTTTTGTAGTTACAGGCATATACATTTTCGTTAGTGTTTGTTTACTTGGTAAACATAAAGTGTCTTTTAAGAGACTGTATGCCTGTGGACTTACGTAGAATAAATTCAAACAGAAAATTTTGTAATCCAAATTATACCTGTATAAACAACACGCGCGAAGTTTGGGGTCAAAAATTTGTCACATAACTTAAGAAACGGCTTGAGATTGTGTACTATTTGTTATTTTTAAGCACTTTCGTCATCTTTGAACTTGACTTAAAAGTTTTCTTTTTCGAGGTGTATCGTTTGAAAGGTGTAATGGAGTTTGTACTTGAGCATTCGCTTGAAAATCATAATCAAATTGTACATTTGTATCGGCTGTTTTAATAATTGCTTGAATTCCTTTATTCGCAAAATTATTCGGTAATGGTAAGAGCAGTTATGGAATTGAATTTCATTTTAACAACTTTCGTTTTGAATTTATTATAATGGAGTTGGGACTAAATTGCGCTTCACACACACGAGCACGAGAGCAACTTGAATCTATTAAATCTTCTCTATGGATCAATCTCAACCACTCAGTTCGCCTGAAACAAGATATAACTTTATCATAAAAATATTTACCGTAACCTTAAAAAATATTTACATTTGACATTTTTCACTATAGAAAATCTCTTGTGGCGTATGTATATACGCACAGGCAACGGATTACTTTATTTACACAATTTCTTTTGCCCTATCCGTTTTAGACCTAAACCTATCAAATGACACTAAAAACAACACAATATCTACACAAACAAAAAGTCATGTTTTCAACTTACCTACGTAATATTTGGTGGCGTGAATTTACCTTTTATACTGATTCTGTTACTTCGTTTATACCATGAAGCTAATTTGTATTAGCTTCATGGTTTGATGAAGCTAATTTGTATTAGCTTCATGGTTTATACTGATTTACAATAAGAAACTATTATCTAAATCGAGCTTAGATAGCCACCTTACAACATATTCTCCGGGGGCCAGTGTGGGAATCTCGCAATCTAGCGGGATTTAAATAAATTTTTATTTTTATTGATTGATAATATAGTATAACCTATTTATACCTAAGACCTTATTTGTCAGAACTACATACAAGAACTTCTAGCAGGATGGTTAAAAAAGAAAAATGTTGATGTGGGTATATCTTATATATAAAATTCTCGTGTCACAATGTTCGTTCCCGTACTCCTCCGAAACGGCTTGACCGATTCTCATGAAATTTTGTGAGCATATTGAGTAGGTCTGAGAATCGGCCAACATCTATTTTTCATACCACTTAGTGATAAGGGTTGTCAACCCCTAACAATTTTTTATTCTTTTGGTCAAAACATTTTTTTTATGGCAAAACGACGTTTGCCGGGTCAGCTAGTATGATATAATAATCGTTGTCCCTTACAATATGAAGAAGTTCAACATAAAAGTGTCATCTTCACTTGAGATTACTGATTAAATTAACGTATAGTCTTGTTATTTAGTTTATTATTGTATTGTGTATATCTTTCAAGGTAAGTTAGAGTGTATTTTATTTAAGTAATAGTTATACATTGATCTAATCACATTATTTGAAAGCAGAGTTAAATTAAGCATTTTTGTAGAGATAATTTGCAATAAAAAAGGCCTGAATATCCCGGGTGCTTTTATTGTTTTTATTGGTAGTTTAGAGTCTTACCTTTTGAGACAAATGATAAAACTTGCGATTTTGTGCGACCGTCATACATATTTTTTCGGATTTCAGAATGACCGCCGAAATTACAAAAATACAAATTTTTGATATTTGGGCCTCAAATGTGAAAATGGAGCGAATCGATGCTATTTTTGCTTTAATAGTAGGTAATTACTCGCAAATACAATCTTCGGAAGGTGCTTTAAATGAAATTGAGTTCTTTTTAAGGAGGCTATGTAACAAATTTAACGCTTTTTAAACAAGAATATAACTTGGTTTTTTAAATGAATGCATTAAATTACCAGATAATGTTTTAAATGAAATACCATCTACATCTGGCCATTCACCAGGTAGCCCACACAAAATTTTTGTAGAATGTTGCGATAAAACCAAGAAACGCAAAGTTCAGAATCTAATATCGTCTATTAGCCCTGAAGAAATTACGGTTGCACATGAATGTAATCTTCAAAACGCTGGTAAAAGGGACTCTACAGCTATCATAAAAGAACTTTCTATGAGTTCACCTAAGAGAGGTTCCGTCATGAAAAGTGTACGTAAAAGAATGATTAGCGAAAGCGTTCAAGCGACTGTGGCGGCCGATGAAGCATTGATCATGATAGTAGATGCTGATTTATCAACACATCAATATGAGTTAATACGACAAAGGATAAATAAATTGGTTAAAACTTATTGCCATCTTATGACCGAATTGTCCTTCCAATCAAACCGTAACAGAATCAATTGCAACGTGTGACCTGCAATCATTAGTTGATTACACTATCGAGCGACTTTGTATATCTCAGAAAAAGGTTCTTGGGGTCAATTGAGGACTTGCACAGTGGAGTAAAGGAACTGTCACTGTTAATTAAGTGGGGTTGTGATGGAGCACAACAAAATTCATACGAGCGAAGACACTATCGAGCGACTTTGTGTATCTCAGAAAAAGGTTCTTGGGTCAATTGAGGACTTGCAAAGCGGAGTAAAGGAACTGTCACTGTTAATTAAGTGGGGTTGTGATGGAGCACAACAAAATTTAAATGAACAAAAATTTTGTTCCGTAATAAATTTAATGAGAACCTTTTTAGCATATCCATGGTACCCATACAGTTAAGGTTGAATGTTGGAGAGAATAGTATTATAGTATGGCAAATCCAACCCCTTCTTCTATAAGGTACTGTCGACCAATTAGACATAACTTTTCTAAAGAGACTACTTCATTAATTAAAGAAGAGGTTGATACGATACAACAGCAAATCGGTATGTTGTTGGCTGTCGAAGTAAGTCTAGATAACTTTAAGATTTTAGTGAAACCAGTTTTTATGGTGACTATGATAGACGGCAAAATATGTAGTGCTCTATCTGATGTTTCGTCCGCAACTCAATGTTGCTATATAATTATGTGGAGCAAAGCCGTCAGAGATGAATAATCCATCTCTTATTTTGATGAAACCTCTCGATCAAGCTGCGTTGTCTTTTGGGCTTTCTCCTTTGCTTTCCTGGATTAGGTTTATGGAGTGTATACTTCATATCGCCTACAGAATTGATATAAAAATGTGGCAAGCTAGAGGTCAAGAAAATAAAGATAAGGTTAAGGCAAGGAAGACACACATACAAACACGGTTCAGAAATGAATTGGGTTTATTAGTGGATTTGCCGACTCAGCAAGCTGGTTATACCAATGATGGCAACACAGCACGCCGATTTTTTAGAGGTGCATAAATAACTGCTGATATTACCGGGGTAAATTTAGAATTAATAACAAGGTTTCATATCATTCTAGAAACTCTCGGCTCTGATTTTGCAGTCGATTTAGATTCCTTCAATAGCTACACAGAAGAAGCCAGAAACCTGTATCTTAGGGAATACACATGGCAGTTAGTGTGCACAAAGTTTTATTTCATGGCCGCGATGTCATAGCTTCGTGTATTTTGCCGATTGGCCAGTTATCGGAAGAGGCATAAGAGGCTAGAAACAAATATAACCAAATATATAGGGAATTCTTTACTAGAAAAACGTCACGAATAGACACCAATACTGACCTACTTAATAGGCTTCTTATATCATCAGACTCCTTCATATCCAGCTTAAGGCTTATATTGAAGAGAAAACGGGGTCCTCTTGACCCTGATGTCCTAAAATTGCTTTCTGTTCCCACCGTAAATGAGGCCAAAAGTGGAATAAGTGACTAAAATGACAAAATTTATTCATATCGCAAAATTTATTTTTAATATATCTTTATTTTCTATCACTATTTAATTATTTTTATTTATCTGAATACCACTCAATATTATTTTTTGATTTTATCTTTTATTTAATTCAATTTGGAATTGAATCTCCCTAGATTGCGAGATTCCCACACTGTGGGCCGGAGCGCTTACCTATCTACCTAAATGTTCTCTGAAATAACTGGTAGCTTAAAAAACGACAATTCACCGTTTAATCTTGAATTTAAACAGCCGTCCACGGAACAGTTACAATAACTTTTTTTTGTTGCTCCATTTTTGCACAAAAACGCTTACAGACACGACGTCTTAAGCGGATGGCACTCGCCAACTAGTTAGTATATAACTCTTTGGAACTCGCGCTCGCAGTCATACTCGCACTATTCCCATCCCAACCAATGCAACGGCTCCCTGAGATATCGTGTCCGTGAGTGGTGTCTATGTGTGCGTTGCTCGAGCTTTCTATGTAGATTGACTTCTGTACCTATTTCTATTGTGCTGCGGGTGAGCGCAGAAGGTCTCAACCCGTCGCAATTTGAGTTTTGACACCTGAACTGTCGACCTTGATCTGTTGTTATTGTTGTCGGGCATCCGAAGCGTGAACCCAATGCTGGTAGACGATGCTGGCTATACGTTCCGCTGTTATCTCGTCGGAAGGTATAGCTTCACAGGCCATCTCGTAAGTCGGTCGATCATAGTAACGAGGCAGCGATGTACTTGTGTTGTAGCCATAGGTAGCGGTCCAACGATGTCGATATGCACGTGTTGAAATCGGTCAGTTGGCGGGCAGGTTGAAATAGACGAAAATGTGTGGCGTTTTATATTTTGCTTCTTTGGCTTGATATGCAGGTTCGAGTCCAGCGGTTGACGTCTGCGTTTATAGATGACTAAAAATACTTTTTTGTAATAAGTTTGCGGGTCGTGCGTGTACTGGGATGACTGAAATTGTTTTTTTTTTTTTTTTTTTATTTTGCTCGTCAGAATGACCACACTCCGCCTGATGGTAAGCAGTCTAGTCACTAAGAGCAGTGGCCTCCACATCGTCGAGGTTGTTCTTTCTTGAGGGAGATGTTTTGTTGTAATAATTTTTGAATATTGCTGTCTGTTTCTTGCGCGGTCGCTATGTCCTTGTAGTCCAGTGTAGATTGGCATGAGATGGTTTCTATGCGACTGAGTGTGTTGGCAACGATATTGTTACGGCTAATGCCCTCTGTCGGCACTGTGGGGAAGAGTCGGCGGTTTCTAATAATAATTTATTACAGCACCATCTATTGACATCTTACGGAACTACGTATTTGTCGGTACAAGTTCAGTGGAGAAAGCGCTGGCACATTCTCGATCCATCGCGCTGTTGCGTGCCGTGTGTGACGTTTTCTGGAAAACTCCAGAAGCACTTTACCCGCGTATAAATAGAGCGCACGCGCACCGCCGAATCAGTTTTACTATCGTAAGCGATCAAGTGTTCATCGAAGCGAACGGAAGCGAAAATACTACGGAGTTTGAAGCAATTACAGTGGAAAAGTGTAGTATAGTGTTTGTTGTGTGTTAAAGTTAATTGTGTACTAGAATAAAACGTGTTTTAGTCGGTAATATTGTTTTATATTCTTATCCGTCGAACCCAGCGCGTAACAGTATGTACGTAAATAAGTGTAATTAATAAACGTTCCAGGGATGTTTATCGATATCTTTAATTTAATAACGTCTTGCAAAACAAATACATCCCAGCATTACGCTATTGAGTCGTTGGTGCTCTAGCAGCCGTACACATACCCTCATCCTGTGCATACAAAATATTATTTGTTACATCAAGTAATGCTGTAGGTGTACCACGTCGTTTACGGAACGCAGATTGGAGTGTTGGTAAGATGAAATTTTTTCAAGAAAGTCTGCTAACTGCTTGCTCTCTTTTTTTTCTATAACCTTGGGCAGACAGGGCAGAATAGTTATTGGCCGAAGGTCTTTTATATGCACCGGGTTTGCGTTCTTAGGCAGCGGCCTAAAAGTAGACCATCTTCCAGACATCAGGTAATAAAGCCGATTGTATAGAAGAGTTAATTATATTTGTAATAGCTGGCAGTATGTGAGGCAAAGATAGTAACAACATCACTAAATTCACGCCCTCGCAACCTTCTGCCTTTGATTTAAGACCAAATATAATTTCTGGATAACTTCCTGACTTACAGGTAAAATAGAAAGAAAGAAAGAAAGAAAGAAAAATGATTTATTTTGGTACCCAAAAAGGACACATTAAACAAAAAATAAAAATAAAAATGAAGAAATACAAAATAAAAGCAGAACAATAAACAAGGAAAAACAAAAATAAATAAAACTAGAAAAATAAAACTAATACTAAATACTATAATTTCATTTCATTTCTGCTCACTGGCAATACTAAAAACGACATCGCTATAACGGTGAAATTCATAAAAAGTCATGGACGATATACTGACCAACAGATTGCCCGGGACGTTCAAGAAGAAGTGGCAATTAATCGCATCAGGATTAGAAAAGTCAGCCGGTAGTTCTATCGATTTCTTGTTCGGGATAAAGGTAGCTTTTATATTTTTCCATAGGGCTTTGGGATTGTTCGAGTTATTATCAATATTGTATATTGTGTGGCTCTACTAGTCAGCAGATTGGGATGGGATGCGGTCCTTCTTTGCGTCCTACCCTTGGGGACAAGTATGCTTCTCGCCGAATGATCCCAATGCCGTTGTTGACTCTGTTGCTGATGTGGTGCTACAGGGTATGGTTTGGTGGCAAATTTCGGCCTTGGTTTGGTCCATCTTCCAAAAACGCTTCTCGCAGGAAGCAGGAAGCTTACCAAGCCTGGGCTGATTCGGCGACGGCATGTGATGTAAATACCAGGGCATTAAAAAAGGAGTATAACTTTGCTTCCAGGTCCTTCAAAAGAGACATTGCAAGGGCGAAGTCGGAGCACATTGGTAGAATTGGCGAGAGGCTTGAGCGTCTTCCTTCGGAAACTCGTGCATTCTGGTCTCTTGCCAAAGCTATCGAAGGAAGTTTCTGCAAGTCATCCTTTCCACCCCTACACATGGGAAATGATTCGTTGTCCCACGACGCAAAAGAGAAAGTCAATCTTCTGGGCAAACTTTTTGCGTCCAACTCGACTTTGGATGACGGAGGACAAAAACCACCTACTATACCGCGGTGTGACGGTTGTATGCTGGATATCCAGCGCTCAATGCGCTTAGCACTTCTATCCCTTGATATCCATAAGTCGAGTGGGCCTGATGGAATCCCTCTTATTGTGTTAAAAAGATGTGCGCTCTTGAGTTGGCGCCAGTCTTAACGCGAGTATTTCGGCTCTCTTACTCTTCTGGCGTAGTCCCAACATCATGGAAGTCAGCATTGGTCCACCCGATCCCAAAAAAAGGCGACCGCTCAAATCCGTCCAACTACAAACCGATAGCCTTAACCCCCCTTTTCTCAAAGATAATGGAATCCGTTATCAACTGTCAGCTCTTACGAAACCTAGAGGGTCATCAGCTGCTTAGTGACCAGCAGTACGGTTTCCGTAAGGGTCGGTCGGCTGCTGATCTTCTAGCATACCTAGCACATCGTTGGGCACAGGCTCCTCCATATCAATGACATGTTGCAAATAAGCAACATTCATTGTTATGCGGAAGACAGTACGAGCGATGCTCTCTATACCGGCCGCGCTAACATCTCTCGGGAAAAAGTCAGTGAGAGCCGAAACAAACTTGTGTCTGAAATTGAGACCTCTTTAAAGAAAGTCTCAGATTGGGGCAGACTTAATTTGGTTCGATTTAACCCCACAAAGACACAAGTTTGCGCGTTCACCGCTAAAAAACTTCCGTTGGTCGTATCGCCTCGTTTTGAGTACATCCCCATAACTGCCTCAGCCAATATTGGAATACTCGGTGTCGACATATCGAGTGAAGTCCAGTTCCGCGGCTATTTAGAGGGTAAGGCTAAATTAGCTTCGAAAAAGCTTGGCGTGCTCAACAGATCGAGACAGTATTTCACGCCGAGCCACCGCCTACTACTTTACAAGGTGCAGGTTCGGCTTCACATGGAATACTGTTCTCATCTTTGGGCATGGGCACTCCAGTACCAGCTTCTCCCTCTAGACCGCATTCAACGGAGAGCGACTCGAATCGTCGACTGCCCGGTTGTTTCAAATCGGCTAGACCCCTTGGCACTGCGAAGAGATGTGGCCTCGCTATGCATCTTCTATCGCTTTTACTACGGGGAGTGCTCTGAGGAATAGTTCGGACTGATCCCTGCCGCCTCCTTTCGCCATCGTCCTACGCGACAAAATTTCCATTCCCATCATTTAGATGGTTGGCAGTCCACAACTGTGCGCTTTTCTAGAAATTTTCTGCCTCGCACAACTAAACTGTGGAATGAATTGTCGCCTGCGATATTTCCGGACCAATACGACCTACAAACCTTCAAGAAAAGAGCGTAGTCGTTTTTAAAAGGCGGGCAACGCATTTGTAACTCCTCTGGTGTTGCGGGTGTTCATGGGCGGCGGTAATCGCTTACCATCAGGCGATCCGTCTGCACGTTTGCCACTGTCAAATCATAAAAAAAAATGATTCTCTGATGAGACAGGTCTTAAGTGGCGCGAAAGCATCGAACACCGCGATAATGTGAGAGTAGAATGCATTAACCTTCTCTGTTAATGTGTTGAAAGTTAAAACATTACTCCAGTCAACCACAGATAAAACCCTACCGAAGCTCTCACCACAAACATGCTTAAAGGGCCTATATTTTACCAAGAACGGTTTAAGTCTCTCGCGTTTAATAAAGAAATTGCATATTATAATGACTAAATGACTATTTATATTTTAAACGGTTCAACAATTATACGTTTAACTCGCAGATTCGAACATACTAAATCGATTAATGGTTCACTCGTTTCTGTGAAATGAGTAGGAGTCGATACCATCTGAGTTAGACCAAAGCATGTTAAAAATTCTATCACCTTTCATGTTTTGCAGTCGTTAGTGTTAAGGAGATTAACATTAAAATCTCCCACTCGCACTCAATAGTCAATATTGTTAAACGAACTTATTGTGTCAGTCATGGCGTCAAGAAACAGGTCCAGGCTGAGCCAAGGAGGGCGGTATCCCGGGCCGACTGCAACCTTTTTCCCATTAAACGTAGTAGTAACCCACAATTGCTCTATTAACTCGTGTTTCGATCTATAGCAACAGCTAACGTACGGACATTAAGGCTAGTCCTAATGTAAAAGCCAACGCCCCCACCGCGGCCCAAGCGCACACTTGCCGGCCGCCGGCCGCGGTACGTGACGCAGACGGTACCCAGGCACAATAATCATTTACACCAATCAGCGATAACTAAACAAAAATCTAATATTTACGAAGGAATTCTTGGAAATCTTTATGCGTGTGTGCGTGCGGCGCGGCAGTCCTTACGCGTGTGTGCGTGCATATAAAAATAGTGCCACGTATAAAAATAGACAGCCTCTTCGCGCGTCGCTTAGTTGATTAGTTCGTCAGTTGGTTTCGCCACGGTTAGACGTATGATGCTCCGTTCGATCACCTTCGCGCATCGCTTAGTTTTTAACTTGGTTTCAGCGCGGCTAGACGTATGATGCTCAGTTCGATTCCAGGTTCCTCATAAACTTATATGTTGCCTGTGCGTATATACATTCGTCACATCACTCCCGCCTAAGCGAAGCGTATGTTTTGTTTCACCGCGCGGCCGGATCTGGAGACGTAGGAACTTCGCGGTGAAGGTGATGAGGCTGTCCGCATTAGTGTAGGTGATGTGACCGGGGCTGGGGTGATTGTTGATGTTGTGTTTTCTGTCGAGTCTTCCTCGTTGAGCAGATGGGCTGGCTTCAACCTGTTGATTGAAATTACTGCGGTCATAGTATTATATTATGTGTGCTGCGGTGTGAAGCGGAAGTTGCAGTGTGAAGTGCTTGCCGTCGGTACTGCGTTGAAGTATTTGATATGGTCCGTCGTATGGTGGTACAAGAGGTCTGTGCACGATGTCGTTGCGCACAAACACATGCGTACATGTCCCGAGATCTTTGTATATGAATGAGTTTGACCTTGACGCTCACCTTGCTGATGTTGGTGATAATGACGACATTGTTTCAGTCAGCTGACGGACAAATTCCGCATCTTCAATGTTCGGCTTGGTAGGTGCGAAGAAATCAGATGGGACGCGCAACGTTGATCCGTATGTCATCAGGGCTGGGCTGACGGTTGAGTCTTCACGTAGGGCGGTGCGAAGTCCTAGTAATACTGTAGGTAATTCATTGATCCATCTGTTATCGGTTGCTCTTGCCATCAGTGCCGCTTTCAGAGATCGATTCTATCGTTCGATTTTTCCATTAGCTTGCGGGTGAAATGCAGTATGTAGTACGTATTTGAATGACGCCTATTTTCTTCATTAAAGCTTGAAATAAAGACGATTCGAACTGTCTCCCTTGGTCTGTAGTAAGTCGCAGGGGATATCCAAACCGCGATATCCATACCTCGTATACGGCCTTTGCGACCGTTTCGGCGGTGACGTCACGAGTAGGTCCTCTGGCCAGTTAGTGCAGCGGTCAATCATAGTAACTAAGTATCTATAGTCATATGATGGCGGGAGGGGCCCAACTATGTTCACGTGCAGGTGTTCAAAACGAGATGATTGTTGAAACTCATCGAGCGGGCTAATGACGTGTTGATAAACTTTCGCTCGTTGACAGCTGATGCACGCTTTGGCCTATATACCTGTCTCTTTGTTTATAGATGGCCAGAAAAACTATGTCGTCATTATTTTTCTTGTTGTACGAACGCCGCGATGACTTAGATCGTGTTGTGCTTTAAAGACTGCGACACGATAAGGCAATGGTAGTAGGCAGACTCCTTAAAAAATATAAAAAACAACATACAGTCGAATTGAGGACCTCCTCTTTTTTTGAAGTTGGTTAAAAATACGTTCCGTTTGTTCTTGTAGAAGTTAACTCAAAGAGCCAGAGATACACACGAGTATTGTATCTTAAATTAACGTACTTCGTAAACACACTAATTTGACAGGTGACACTCTATCTTGTCTATTAATAAAAATGACAGCTAATAGTGGAGACTGAAAGGCGGAATTGCTTTATTTCGTTTCAGTATTTTCATGATCTAATTTATATCTTCAAACATATTCTCGAGTATGATGTCAACAACAGAAGGAGAACTAGACTTAGAAATTCCTAGTGAACGAGAAGATGGAGAGGTTAGTGCGAACTTTTACGTTGTCCATTTTTTTCATAATTTGTATTTTCCAATAGTACTTTACTATTTTGTTGTCATGTACCGTGTTTTTTTATCGAAAATAAAAAATTACCTAATAATTTACACATTTAAATTTGTGTACCCTATGCAAAGTTGTATATAATTGTCATTAATGACGTATTAGGGCGTATATAGTTTACTAGGCTTTATGAAGATATTTTTTGCGTTGCAGTTGGAAGATTCGGATGTGGAGGAAGGGACATATATTCCCTTGGCGCGACCGGAAGCGTTTAATCCGCCGTCGTTAGTGCACATGCAGATACAGGACGAGCAGAGTGACGAGGCGTCGCCGCCGGAGTCGTCAGGCTCCGAGTCGGACGAGGAGCCGCGCAGACGCGCTAAGCGGACCAAGCTGCGCCTGCGCCGGCCACAGACCCAGATTCAACCAGACAGAAAGGAAAAATATAACATTTGGTGTAAAGCTTTACAGGTAGGTCAACTAAATTATTATAATTCATAAACTAAGAGTCACACATGCACTTTCAGACTTGTATATATAATCCTAACAAACATGTTCTAGGTCATACCACAGACACTTATAATTGAGTAACCCAATATTAGAAGTTAAGAGATGGATCTGCGATTATTTATAATGCTTTGTGTGTAGTTAAAATGTAGACAATCCATGTTGCCACTACTGTGTTATATCTAAACAAATTATTTCTGAAAATATATTGTTTCATACTCTACTTACAATAGTATGTCAGCAATTATGGCATAAATAAACATCCATAACATCCAATTTATAAAATAAGTTGTAACAATTAAATATGAATTCCAGGAGGATTTATTAACTGAAGACATGGTCAGCTGTGATGTATCAAAGAAGAGTAGATATGGCGTTGAATCTTATGATTATACTATTAAGTATAGATTAGACAATAACTATCTATCCAAGAAGGTTTTTTCCAGTAATGATGACCATAAGGACAGTGAACGCACATCAAATAAAAGGAGACACACAGATAGATCCAATAAGAAATTGAAAATGGGTAAAAGAGTTAATAGTCAATACCATACCTCAAAACAGCAGCCGAGAATGTTGGCGGACCTAACAGTGAATGCTGATGATAGTATAGATAACATAGCCACAGATATTGCTGAAAAACTTTCAGAAGAGAAAAAGGATTTAGTAGGTAAGTGAATAGAGATTTATTCAATCAGATCAGAAGTATGGAAGTTCTAGCTAAGGAGAAACCAGCCCGCTAGTGATGTCTAGAGTAATACTTAAAGATAAAATGAGATTTACACAGTCCATGCTATATATCCTATATTCCAAAAGAATTGGGAGTGATGTAATATAGGCACATTTCACTAGCTATACTTGCCCATGCCTTGCCATCTACTGAGCTCTGTTTCACACTCCAGAAAATCCCAATAACACTGCATGATCTAGAAATTGAAGCTGAGAGTGAATAAGCTGTCATATTGCTGCCTCGCCGAGGCAAATATTCTATACTAATATTATAAATAGTAATGATTAGATTTTTTGTTTGTTCGTAAGCGTTTAAGTTAAAAACTACACAACCAATTTTAAAAATTCCTTCATCGTTAGAAAGTGCTGTACTAACATAACCTACCTACTTTTGACTTTGAAGCCGCAATCAAAAGCTAGTATATATATAAAATTATTATTAATGAGGCATTTGATATATCAATCATTATATTTGTTGCAATCAAGAAATTAACGAAATGTTGCCTGACTAGATTTAATTTTAAAGCACAGTCATCCTCTTTAAATATTAAGTTTTCAGGGCAGAACAAGAATATATTCCATTAATTTTAAATATTAAATTTCAGGTCGGATTGTACAGGTGTTAGGTGCACATAAGGCTATAGAAATATATAAGGAGACACAGGAAATAGAAGCAGATGGCGGAATGCTTGTCATGGTGAGTATCACTTGTTTAGGCACAGACAGGCCCAGGCTGACTGTCTGCATGTTATAAATAAATAAATAATTTCTGTTTGATGTGTTTATGGTTGTTATTTATTAAAACCATGTGATATTTAACAGCAAATGCTAGAGAAAATCGTAATTTGCACTTCCCATTTATTCCGATTGCCACTTTCTGCTAATAAAAGCTGTGCAATTATTTATTTATGTCCTCACATTATTTATGAAAGTTAATCATTACTGTCAATTACATTACTCTTTTATACCTATAACATGTAACAGTTCCTACTTAAAAGTAGAGTGTGATCCTCCACACATCATATTCAATTGCAAGGCGACTTCTCAGGCATCCAGGCTAGCTCGCAGTTTTCTTTGTCATTAAAGCAAGTACAAGCACAATCCTTTAAAGTTTATATCTCAATAATCGAATGGCTGAGGCATTGGACTTGCGATCGAGAGGTCTATCTTCGTACCTAACGTGAATCTAGTCCTGACACAGCATACTAGCTTAGCTGGAGGGATTAACATGAATACTAGATGTCATTTTAAAATACCCAAATAGGCTAGTGGCGTATGTCCGATTTTGTACATTATGTTACACATAAGAGCAAATAGTAATCGAAAGAAAAGTTTTTGTAAAAACGGGATAAAAATTATTTGCAAAATAGAAGAATAGTTAATATTTCAAATTTGGATATAAGAAAAAGTGGGGACGTAGTAGTGATGTCTCGGCATAACTGTTGCACATGCACTATTGAATAGCCACTAAGTCATAGTTTGTATAGTGTATGCTTTTTGTTGTTTGTAGAATGGTGCCCGTCGTCGAACACCGGGTGGTATCTACTTCTTCCTGCTGAAGCGAGACGGAGACGTGTCGCAGGAGATGATCAGTCAGATTTTCAACGAGGACAAGAAGGAGACAACGCGCAAGGTGAAGCGAGCGCGCGCTAAGAGCCGCCAGAAAGTTATGGAACAGCTCAAACAGAGTCTCACAGGTTGGTTAAATACAATATTTTCACATAATTGATGACTGAGCTAATATTTAATATTGTCTTCTGTTTACGCGAATGTTATTCATTGAAATTAAACTACTATATACGGATTTTATCGCGTTGTTTATTTAACACTCTATTACATAATTTAGAAACTGTTACACTACTATACTGTACTATTAAACTTTACTAATTTTAAGCTAATTAAATTATTAAAACTATCAAATCTATTTGTTTTTAAGTTTACACTTTCCCCGACGTTTCGGTTGCTTTTCAGCAGCCATGGTCACGGTCTCCCCGTGACCATGGCTGCTGAAAAGCAACCGAAACGTCGGGGAAAGTGTAAACTTAAAAACAAATAGATTTGATAGTTTTAATAATTTAATTAGCTTAAAATTAGTAAAGTTTAATAGTACAGTATAGTAGTGTAACAGTTTCTAAATTATGTAATAGAGTGTTAAATAAACAACGCGATAAAATCCGTATATAGTAGTTTAATTTCAATGAGCTAATATTATCATTAACGTGTTTATTAAGTATGCTATATCATCGTTTGCCTTACTACTTATGATTATAATACTATATATTTTTATGGTGTCGAATTTAAAAGCGACTTTTGTGCAATTGTATTTCATGTATATTTTTTTATGTAACTACACTGGACAGCAAATAAACCGGGCCACCCGCTACCTTGGAACTCTGATTAGATTTTCTCAAAAAGTATAAAACTTACAACTATCAAAGTTATACCTTCAGAAAGTGCGTTTTATGAGAATTAAAATGACTATAAATTTATTCTAAAATACCGTCAACTCATATTGTAATCAAGCAACAAACAATGCTAACGATTTGCTCTGTTTCTACTATAGTTCACGATCAGCGTTCTTTTTTCTACAATGACTAGACAGATATTTCTTATCATTTCTTTAGTTTTTGTCAATCGTTTGCTCAGATGCGTGTATTTTTGCTAGTTTTTTTGATCAAAAATGGATACGACACCTCAGGAAGCAGTTCAAGCTGTAGCCCTACTTCAAGCAGGCTTTGCGCAACGTGAGGTCGATCGAAGACTTTGAATCGGCGAATCTTCGATGCAACGAGCTTACAAAAGATACCTAGAGACTAGACTCGATCGTCATCCAGGTACGGGCAGACCTAGGGCTACATCTGCAGCATATAATCGTTATATCCAACTTACTGTTCTGCGAAATCGCCGCCTAATCGCAATTCAATTCCAACAAAGACTGCGAGACGAACGCCAAGTGGTCATAAGTTCAGATACCGTCAGAAAGAGACTTGCTGAATGGAATCTGATTCCAAAGAGAGCTGCAACAGGCCCAGCTTTAATGGTAGCCCACCAACGAGCACGACTTGAATTTGCTCGAGAGCATAGGGATTGGACGTTAAAGCAATGGGTTTATGTACTCTTCACTGATGAGACCAGGGTAAGTCGACGTCAGAGAGTATACGTCGCCCTGGAGAACGTTATTCCCAGTATTGCATCGAGGAAACTGTTGCTTATGGAGGGAATTTGTAATGGTAAATAATATGTACAGCGTTATATTTCATCGAACTGACGGGCCTTACACGTGGATTGCCTTCTCATCGCTACATTACTGAAATCCTTGCAGACCATGTAGTACCCTACGCAGGACATATCGTGCAGAATATGCAGTTGATGCATGATAATGCACGACCTCATGATGCTCATGTAGTGACCCAATATCTATGCGAAGTCGGCGTTCGTACGATGGACTGGTCAGCTCGAAGCCTGGATTTGAATCCAATAGAACACTTATGGGATGACCTGAAACGTCGGGTTCGAGCCCGGGTACCTGCTCCAACAAGGCCTGCAGAGCTGCGAATCGCAATTGAAGAGGAGTGGAGTGCAGTTCCTCAAGAGTTCATCGCCAGGCTCGTGAGGTCGATGAATACAAGGATACTAAATATTGATCTAAACCTTTTTTTAAATTTTCCTTTGTTTCCGGCTTTAATTTTATGATTACTATTAATACAACTGGAAAACGACTCTTCTTTGTACAATTCTTAATAAACACTTAATAAATTGATTAATCCCAATGAGTTTCCATTCGTTTTAATCATCATAAAACGCACTTTCTGGTATAACTTTGATAGTTGTAAGTTTTATACTTTTTAAGAAAATCGAATCATAGCTCCAAGATAGCGGCCCGGCCGGCGGTAGGTGGCCCGGTTTATTAGCTGTCCAGTGTGTAACATACAGATATACCTAGTCTTGCCATAAATATTGTTACAAGAACAAATCTTGTTTTTCTATTGTATAAAACTTTTATTACAGTAACACGTGTTAGTTTATACTAGTGATGTGCCGGATAATTAAAAATGTAGATCCGCAGATACGGATCCGGATACGGATCATTGGGGTCAAGATCCGCGGATACGGATCTTAACTTTTTTACTTAATCGGTGTCGGTGCGCGTGACCTTAAGATTTAAGGTTTGTTATAAAAGTGATCTTATAATTTATTTAATTAGAAAAATCATTTAATTACCATTTAAAATATTACAAAGATTTAAGTTTTGTTATAAAAATGATCTTTATAACTCTCTATAATAAATGTTACAATGATTTAAACTCAATTGATCTCAATATAAAGATATTTTAATTAATATTTTATAATAACTTCCTATAGAAGTAAGTGTTATATAATATATTAGACAGTTGATTTAGTTCCTTTCAAGTTACGTACAGAATTGTATCGTATGTTAACTCATTACGATAAATGTTGATGCCAAATATTTCATTTTAGCAATAAAATTAGTTTGGTTGAAATGTAATAGTACTCGTATTTTATTGCTATCTAATCACCTACATATAGAATTGAATCTATGTATTAAAATTAATAAGGTAAAAGATCCGTCAAAAATGTAACGGATAGCGATACGGATACCGATTCTTTTTTCCCGCGGATATCCGCGGATACGGATATCCGGAACATCACTAGTTTATACGGTAATATAATAACATTAAAAATATATAAAGCTCATTCAAAACGATCCCCATTGGCATTAATACAATCCATTAACCGTTAAGGCCAGTTACCAACAGAAACACGCACTCTCTCCAAGGCAAAACTCTTCACTGACAATCTTATGGATTGTTTTAGGAACTCCAAATTATCATGGCGTTTAGAGCATGCCATACTCTCTAAAAGTGACCATAAATCATAATCCAGCGGATTAAGAACGGGATGACTGTCAGTCTTCAGCTCTGACCGAAACGTTCGTTTTCAACCACGCTTGGGTGGATCGAGCTTTATGATCCGGTGCTGAGTCTAAAAAGGACCATTCTTGGTTATGGAACATGGTGTGGTTAAGAGGCCCACCTTGTCACGAATCGTATCCTTGATGCACTTGTGCTGATGTTTTAACACCTGTTTCATAAAAATATGGTTCAGTCACTCCTTGATAGCTAACACATTACCAAACCATCACTGAAGTCGGATAATGTGTTGACTAATTGGGAAGCTTCTGTAGAGCTTTGAGCATAAACTCGTTCATTCTGCTTGTTAAAACATTGCTTAATAGTAAAACATGTCATTGTGACCGCCCTTTGCGTATCGCTTAAGAAGGTGCTTTGATTTTACCAACCTATTCATTTTTAAATTATCAGTTAAATAATAATCAGTGCGTCTCTTATATGCTGCAAGTCCCAAGTCATCTTGTAAACTACGCGACATGGTTCTAGGTGCTATATTAATTTCCCGATATCTTTTGCTTTCGGACAGGATTTCTTCGAATTCTTTCCGTCACTGCTTAGATCGCCTTTTCGTACGAATACTACGTGGACAATCATATCTTTTTCTGTCTCAAACAGAGGAGATTTCATTGTACCTATCATTAGTCCGGTATATAAACATTCGATTATCCATCCATTATTTTAATTGTAACTGTATTTATGGCCAGACTAAGTATATTTTAACGCTCGTGTGCACGAGCGTTAGACGCCTTCTGAGAGGAGACGTGTGACTTTGAGTGTGAAGTGTGTGATTGTTCCGCAGACTCGGAGCTGCCGGCGCTGCTGTCGCGCGCGGCGGCGGCGGCGGCGGCGGCAGGGGGGGGCGGGGGTTGCGCGGGGGGCGCGGGGGGCGCGGGGGTCGCGGGGGGCGCGGCGGGCTCGGCGGCGGCGTCGGAGCACGGCTCCAACCCGCCGCCGTCGCCCGCCACGGACGCGCGCGAGTGCTCCAGCGACACGGACGCGCACTCGCACGCCGAGCGCCGCGCGCACGACCACGACGACGACGACTTCCTCGAGGTCATGTGCAACGACGACATGGACTTGTTCTAGGCGCCGCCCCGTTCACTGAATTCGGTTAGTTAAGTCGTTAACGCAGTTGTGAGTATGATGAATAGTGTCGTTTCGGTGGAACGTACTCTTGTGCTGTGAACAGCGAACTGTGAACGGTGAGTGAGCCCGTAGTCGTCAGTCGCCTCGGCGGGAGTCGAGCGAGTCAATATATTGATGAGGTCGACGGTATTGGTGTAATATTGCGAGTCAATTGCGACAAGAAACGACATAAAATCTGTACCATTTATTGTACAGCTATGTTGTAAATGATCAAATCTTGGATCCTCGGTGTACTTTTGGCGGCAATATAAGGTAGGTATTTCGCATATTGCAGCGTGGCAGATTTTATTATAACATTTTTGTATTAGCTATAAGTGTGTAAAACTGCCAATTTTAAATATAATTGTGTAGTACTTGGGAAGCTCAAGGATCTAAATATCTAATGGTGCAAAGAGAAACGATTAGAGTTAGGTAAGCGTCGAGCGGGAGCGCCCGTGTGCTCACGGACGGCGCCGTTACTGTTACTGTGGCGGACTAGCCGCGCACTCCTGGGACTCTGAAATAAGAATAATAAAATGTAGTTTGTACCTACCATTTAAAGCAATAGAACCAAATGCTTGTGAAGGACAGTTCGCACTGACTAGAAACGATCGCGGCAGTCGGCAGTGCTCACAATGCACAAGCAAGTTAGCCGGTATACGTGTGGGTTTGACCAATAATTAGTATGTTGCGTTTTAGAACTGATTTGTTGACTTCGTAATGGGGGAATGTTGAATTATGATTGTCTAAATGAATACTAAGTCGAATCTTGAAGATCACATCAAGCGTTAAAGTTTGGCTTGCTACGCGAAGCGTTAACAGGTATATTATTATTGTTATTAGAGTATAAAGCGTGGAATATAGATTGTACCTTAAAAGAGAAGTTAACCGTACACATAAATGTATCAAATATTTATCGTTAAGTCGTTGACATGGCGCGTCGGCCCGCGCCGGCCCCGCGGCGATGAGAGCGCGTCGTTGGTCGGACGCTACGGACGTGCGTTACACATGTGAATATAAAACTTCTAGCAGCACTTGAAGTTTGTTAGTTCGCGTGTAATTTACGATGCGTTCAATTGACCGTTCGTCGGCTCACCCGTATTTTTCGTGCCCATGTTCAAGGATGAAAATTCTCCTGATTCTCAAGCACGGAAGTTGGATATACCAACTTGTATCTATTACAATGGTCACGGTTGACGAGCCGAGACTGATTGATGTCTAAGATAATCTTCCTCATCTTCCTCAATTATTTATTGCTGACGTCTAATAAAATTAAGTATTTACATATATAAAACATTCTTGTTCCAAACGTTATTCTTATTTAGGGTTAGCATCCATTTGACCGCAGGTGTTAGTATCGGCTTTGTGGGTCTCTATTTCGATAAACGCAAGTGAGATGTGTCGGGCTTTAACACAGCACTAAACTGGACTTGCAAACAGATGCTATCTCACGTCTGTCTCGTTAATTAGCACGTAGCGGCAATGAAACGCTCGTATCTCCCGATCCATCGACATATCAGGTCTACCTTTGAGACCAGGATTGCTGTTTAAAGGAAGTTTTATCGATGGCAAGGTTCCTTCAATAATGATATACCTAATTAGCAACTTAATCGATCTAATAACTGCCACTTAGGGTATTGGTATCAGGATTGACTTAATAAAAATCCTGGATAGCTTATAAAATGTCAAAAAAAATATTCAGGAGAATCGGGCTGAGTGTGGTAAAAACTGTCCTGCAATAAAAGATCTTCGTACGAAAAATACATATATTTTATATACTTTTCAGAAGTAAAGATCTAGTGGACAATGATTTGTCATACAATATTGTAGCATGTAATAAGTAATTTATCGGAAAATATATGTTTGAATTCTTGAAAGTTAACTATTACGAAGCTTCATCTTTATTTGGTTGTAAGGGCATTTCCTAACTGAGTGTAGTCAGTTCAATGAGAGTGAACAACCTATAATTATATGCAACAGGACATTGTTTAAGGGTGTTGCACATCTGATTTAGGGTTGCTATACCACGTCCGTTTCGGCGTAGCGAACCAGTAACATTGAATATGTGTAACTGAATGTTCGACAAAAATACCGCTATCCATGTGTCGGTCGAACAATGACGTTATTGCATCTGAACTAATTACAATACCCAAAGGTGCCGTCTAGTAGTAACCCTTCGCTATGGCGAAGAAATATCCAGCATTGTTCAGTATTTTGGAACAGATATTTTAAATATTTACATTTTAAGAATTTCTTACTTGCTGTGATTCCGCCAGGCCGAATAAGTAGATATTAGCGCGTGACATGACGCGTACTAATAACACTTAAAAGTGAGCGATGCGACCTAATAAACAATTACATACTATAAAACCTTTACCTTGCCCAAGTGTTTATAAACTGTTGCTGAATAGACTAGATTATGTTACGTATGTAATATATTGAGGCTATAACCATTTGTTATGTGATGTTACAATGCGTGCATTTGGGTGAATAGCGCTGAAATAGATACCTAGTCTTGATATATAGTTTCGATTTGTCAAATTGGTTTATACATATTTGATCTCAAAAACGGGAGGAATTGGTTACAGTATTTGTATAAAAATACATTGTAGCTTATTATATCTAAACGATTCGAGAGTATAATAACTAATGTATAAAATTATATATTATGTAAATCTGGGCATTATGGTGTTCATGTCCGCCTATAAAAATATTTTTGTTACTAAAAGTAAACCCATTGTCTGTGGTTCAATAACTGGGCTGTATTATAGCTGTAGATGTAGACAATAATAGCTTACTTTTCTTTCGGGCATTATATCCAGGTTTATGGCAACACTGTTTATCTGCAGTGTGCTGCCTCATGTGTTGAACAGTTGGTGTTGCTATACTCCTAGGTTGTGCATTATTTGCCTCGACAAGTACTCTAGGTACTTGGTTACTAGCGATGTGCGATTATCGATTCAAAATTAGGATCATACAAATTTGCAAATGATTCTATTATTGCCAGCATTGATAATTATTCGAATACATTGACCGTTGTTGTTAATTGATTATTTGTTGCCATCATGTTCATAGTCACGAGGTACAATGATATAGATACAGCTAATAAGCCTAAAATCAGATCGTCACTGTCGTCCACTATGCAAAAGAATATATTCGGCACGGTCGGCAACGACTTCGGCTGATTGATGTACGCAAAACGTTTCGAATAATAATCACTGACAGCGGGTTAATCAACATTTAAAT
The DNA here is from genome assembly GCA_963675205.1 of Catocala nupta. Taxonomy (NCBI): domain Eukaryota; kingdom Metazoa; phylum Arthropoda; class Insecta; order Lepidoptera; family Erebidae; genus Catocala; species Catocala nupta. The sequence goes on from OY776096.1 coordinate 606,149, forward strand.
GCGGGATACAATTGTCGAATATGCGCTTTTTTATTGTACCAATTGCACATCGCTTTTGGATACAGTGTGACCACAAGATTTTTGCTATATCAGCATGTTGATGGTATGGACAGTTTGTAAACGAGGGATTCTGACGAGATAAGTTTGGTGGTCTAGCTATACATACTCCTGTCTCTATATATTAGGAATTATGTTAATATAACTATGTATGTATCGCCAAATATTGAGTAGGTCTGTGCGGTTGAAGTACGTCATGTGTACTGACTGTCTTTTTTACGATGAGATGCTTTGGAGTGTTGTGAAGTTGGAAATGTATAGTTATCTGGATGTTATAGATACAGACTCTCAAAAATAATTTGTATAATAAAATTTATAAAAAACGTGTATTTTTATTTACCCCACTATACACTTATTCTTGTCAATATACAAGATGTCCGAGAATATGTGAATCAAATTGTAACCGTAGATTCCTTAGGTAAAGACCTTTCAAATGTGCTAATTAAAAATAAATCTAATTATGACCATAGCGTAAAATAAAAATATCTGAATTTTTAAAAAGTACTACATTTCAGACTTTCAACTACAGATCAAATCAAATCAAATCATTTATTCATTCAATCCATTTTGGGTATTACATTATTACAAAAGGTTATTAAATTAGTACCACCAAAATCTGCCTGAGGAGGCGTATGAACGTATCGAGTATAAAAAAATTATAAAAACATTAAATTATCAAATTACATACATTTAGATAAGAAATCAATAAAATGTAACCAATTCAATTAAAATCTCATGCCTTAGTTAGGCATTAAAAATACACTCAGATAAATAAATTTGTATGTCAAAAGGAAAAGTTAAAATAAATCATAAATTATAAAATAAATTAAAAATGTCATCAGGTAAGAGTCAAAATAAATTAAAATGTCAAAATGTAAATGTTAAAATAAATTTGAAAATCAAAATTTCTTTTATTTAAGATTATTGTCATTCAAAAATCATAAATACTATAATAGCACTTCTCCGTCAAGATCTTTTTTAATTTATTTTTAAATATTTCTATATTATACAGCTTTATGTTACGTGGTATTTTATTATAAATTTTTGGCTCCATACATAATTAATAGACTTGTGCCCATCAGAGTTGTTTTTGCGCTATGTAAACATAATCTGTTATTTTTGCGCCTGATTCGCTTCACAACATCTGATATGCGCAGAAATAATTGAGGATTTTTATGGACAAACAACCTCCAGTATGTATGTATAGAGACGGAAGTGTCAGGATGTTGTTTCTGATAAAATAAGCCTTACAACTATCTGATGACTTCAGACCATACATGGCTCGTACGCACCGCTTCTTGATTTTAAAAACCATTATGCTGTTTGTGGAATTGCCTCAAAAAATTATACCATATCGTAATATTGAGGCCACAAGACCATGATAAGCTGTAAGGACAGCATCAGTATTAACAATTGAAGATTATTTGTAGAGAGCGTAAGCAGAACTGCTAACCTTTTTGCATAGCTCAGCTACATGGTCTTTCCAATTCAGCTGTCTATCAATGACTAAGCCTAAATATTTTGCCGAGACTACTTTGCTTATAGATTGATTGTCATAGCGGACATTAATGGAATTATACAGCTTGGGTCTTAGACTGAAATGCATGACTTGGGTTTTTGATTTATTTTTAAGTTATTATTGTCTAGCCAACGAATTATTGAAGCCAGACAATCATTTATATCGTCTTGATATTTGTCAGTTGCTCTACACTGCTTCGTTTACGGCTAATTTTAATTTTTTCACTATTATTATTTGTGAAGGATTGATTCGTCAAACTACATACGACTTTTTTAAAAACTGACTTAATTCGCAGCATTATTTTGGTGTATTTTCTTTGCACAAATAAAATCTTGAAGTTTGACAAACAACAGAACATATTTTTTTTATTATTTTTAATTAGCCCATTTGTAAGGAGATTTAAGAAATCTCCCGTTACAATTTGATTCACATATTCTGGGACACTCTGTATGTAGATGGACTGTTATTGAAACGTTAAGTATGAGATTAACACATTGAAGGCGTTCAATGTGTTAATCTCATACTAAACGTTCGCCGGTCAAAAATGACCTCGGAGACATTTTCTGCTGTACCTGCTAAATAGCATGCAATGTTTCAAATATATATATATATACAACGTGTAACATATTAAACGCACTTCCTGAAAGTACTTTGTTCAGAATCGGCTACTGAATCCATTTCTGACATTTTAATATAGGTTTAAGTTAGGTCTTTTTGTCCTAAAATAATTAAAACAACGTAAATTATAGTCATCCTTTTCTTTGAACAGTCGAAATAAACGAAAATGTATCATAATTCAAGGCAATAAGGTTTTCGATGCAATAACGTTAGAATTTATTTTAGTATACCCATACTATCCGCGCACGATAAGGAGAACTAATTCGATTTTTATTTCGAATTTTCTTTTTATATATTTCTTTAATTTATTTTTCTAGATTATTGTTTTGTCATCGGTCCTCGATAAGTGTGCAGTTTCAAATCAATCCGTCGGTTTGGGAGGGGTAAAAATCACGTTCAAAGATTCCGTTACATAGATACAAACCAAGCTAATAAAAGCGTGTTAATATTTAAGTACACACAGCGACACATCAACCTAGACTGTTTGGTCTTTGAACTATTAGAAGTTGAACGCTGCGAATCGTGCGAGTGAGTGCGTTATATTTTTGACTTTTGTTATTTTGTCTCATTCACGCTGAACGGGACGCGGCGCTTGATCCTGGTGAGGATGAAATCATATCCTATTTTATTATGTATATTATTTTCGGAGCAAGTTTAGCTCGGCGCGAATATTATATTTTACAAGTTTGGTTTTCGACTAGCGTCTAAGCGTTAATACGTCCATTACCTATCAATTATTATTATTACTGGTGCAAATGTTATAAAATAATAAAAAGAGTCTAAAAGGGTAAAAATAATATGATAATAAAATGTTGAATCATTAAGTTTAAGTAAGCGATAAAAAATTATTTCATTATTTATTTTCATAACTATGCACTGGAAAATATAATAATAAGTAATTTTAAGATATTCATTAAATCATTAAGCAGCGATAGCCTAGTGGGAAACCGATGGACCACGCAGAGGTCTCGAGTTTGATCCCGAAGCGCGCATCTCTGGCTTTTCAAAGTTATGTGCGTATTAAATACTTAATTATCACTCAGTTTAGTGGTGAAGGAAAACATCGCGAGGATTCTCCATAGTGTTCTCGAAGATATGTGAAGTCTGCCAAGTCGCACTGGGCCAGCGTGGTGGACTATAGCCTAACCCTTCTCCTACTGAGAAGAGGCCCGTGCCCAGCAGTGGTATAGTTTAATACAGGGTTAATATATTATATTTATATTAAATCAAAAAGCCCTGCAGTCATTTTGATATAATTTGCTGATCTTTAGTGTCAAACTGTTGTAACTTGATAAATAAGTTAAGCTTGTAATTTTGTAATAGTGCATCTGACTTCGCTATAAAAATAAATTTATTCATTTTAAAGCACTATCGTATGTTTATATTTTTGTAATATCTTATGATACATGTCCTTCACAGAAAACATCCATTCGTAGCCGATAAACAATCAGTTTTAAGCGATAAGGTTAGTAAAATAAGGTTTAAAGTGGCGTGCACTTGGTGGCGAGCCGCTATATATAGGAACGCTGAGAACTCAACCTTGCTATTACAAGTAGCTATAAAATTCAGAGATTAACACTCCTCCCCGTCTTATTGATAGATAGGACATAGCTTCGAACAGTCGCTTTTAGTATTGTTTTTATTTAATTAATGAATAATAATAATATTCTACCACATACACACAACACTATCTAGCCCAAACTAAGCAGAGCTTGTACTATGGGTACTAGACAATGGATAAACATACATATATAATTTTTTCTACTATAAGACATTTCAAGGTTATCCACTAATTACCGGACACCTGTATATTTACGCTAAGTATTTGTTTGACTTACGACCGCCGAAAAACAACAACAGCAAAATAACGTACGTCGGTGGGTGTAAGCACAACGTCGGCGTCGCCGCACGCGCTAGTGCACCGTGATTGGTCGACACCACTATGCACGGTCACTTTCCGACAATTCTCTATTTTGTATGTAGCGTAGTAATGGGTATATAGGATTTCTAACTTGATGTGTAGCCGTGTGTACATAAAAGTAACATTTTAATGATTATATTATTATTACGATTTAATAATCTGAGGTGTTTGAGGTTGTGCGTTATATTTGTGACACGTTGTGTATGTCTGATTCGGTGGCGAAGCGGTAGTAAAGGCGACTGGGTGATGTCTCAGGTTCGTATCCCGGGTCAAGTAGTGCTATTAGGTTTTATCGTCACGAAAATCTCAGCAGGTTAATGCGACCATGCATGATATTTTTATCGTTACATAAAGGTAAAATAAAAATGTACAAAATGAGAATGAATGGAGATTCTTCAGCCTTACCAACGGAGCAAAGACATCGCCGACCTAGTTGGTTAGACATGGTTGATGTAACCTATTCGGGCACGCCACGATCGTGGCGGTAAGTCCAGTGTTTGAGGATTGGCTGGGGTGGGCGGCATGGCGCCCTCACCTTCCGGCTGACTAATTCTTAGTAGTAAAACAGTAAATGGTTTGCTCCCAATTACATGTAACTCAAATACCATAGCTGGCGATATGTGGGTGTGTAATATACCTCTATATACTAATACAGGCCTAAGACTGTATGTAAATCCAATAAAAGACTAGTAAAATAATTAATATAATTTTATTGCTCTCATAATATCATAACAACCAAATTAAGGAACAACAGCAATATAGTTCTATGTTCCTAATTCTTCATTTACAATATTATTTAGACACTACTGAACCACAATTTTCAAAAATATCATCTCTGTTATTTATATATAGAACACTGGCTAAGATTGGAGGTAGGAATGTGCAGCTGCCGCCATCAGAGCAAGCAAGGATCAAAGTAATGCTTGTACTTTATATAACATCCTGAGTGACATCTTCATAAATAAAATCAGGGAGTTACAATATCACCTTAGGGAAAGTCCAGCATCTGAAAAGTAATGAATTATAGTAATTACTTATAATATCTGATTACCTTTTTCTTAGCCTGTCAATTCTTGTAATGCCAGACATAATCGAAAATCACCGACAACCAATTTAATACTATTGGCATAGGTATCTAGGATGTATTCCATTGGAGACCTGAACCCTAAACAGCAACAACCTACTTACAACCCTAACATCCTAGGTTAAGCTTCAGACATTCTGTTATTATATCTTATTATTCCCTGATACACCAATCAATGATACTATGAACAATAAAAGGTTACTGTAGAAATAAATTTGACAGCCTCATTGTGCCTGTAATATAAGGTTGTCTCTGTACTTTTTTTACTGAATGTGAGATCCCTGCTTCAACTGCCTGTTGAAGCCGTGTTATTGTATTTATAAGACAATTGTGAGTAGCAGCATGGATTCTGAAAATTTTTGACAGTAATAGCTCGCACCTTTGAAATAGTATCCTAAAACTGGGGTGAAATTCTTTTGGATATATAAACCTGTTTTGTAATAATGATTTTAATGTAAAGGTTTCTTACCAACTGAGGGAGGCACTTTTCAATGTGTTCAATGTCAACTGTGGTACAGGTCTCACGCAGAGCATGACTGGAAGCCCGCAGGCAGGTCTCTGTCACCAGGCACTTAGCCACCTCCACCACCAGAGACAATGCATCATTGCCCAACTTTGTTTTATTGTCTTGAAACGAACCATTTAGAAGTTCCTTTATAACTTCCTGAAAATTATTATACTTTTAAAGTACATAAATACTCAGTGATAGAGAAAGCGTTTATTTCATACCTAATTATTTATCACCACTAAAAGTCCTGCACGAGTTTTTATGTGATAAGAAAAATAATTACTTATTATATACGGTTTAGAACGCTAACTCGAATTTATTTTTGTAATTTGTGTCCATATTCGTACCTTGAAACATCTTTCGAGTGCTAAATATTTATTCTATATTTGATTTATGTAATAAGAGGTTGCAATAAAATGAAATATTTTTACATTTATTTTATAATTTCGCAAAAGACACAATGCTACACAAAAACAACAATAGCTTATTCTTATGTGCGTAGAACCTACTTGTTTGATGGTTTTCTTCACATTTAATGTTACTGATGCAGGATCTATGTTATCTTCATCATTCTCGTTGCTATTACGAGCCATTCTTAAAGTAATATCACAATTTCGCACAAATTTAAATAACTAAACGAGCACTTCCTCTGTCCTCGAATTTTTTTTACTATAGGCCATACTATACTATAGTATTGTAATCTATGCTATAGGCGGGTAGAGGTGTGTAACTTGCTAAGCCTCAGAGCCTGAGTCAGAGCCGGACAGTGGTCTCGAAAGTAAAAATGCAAAATCGGTAGCCCTACGGATTTCGCATTTAATCCGCCAAGTAAAATCGGTATAGTCGTACCACAAAATTAAGTTGAGTTAAATTAAGAAATTTGATCATATCTCACCTAAGGGCTGACCTATTTTGTTTTTCTTTTTAGAAATTCTCGGAACTGTACCTACCACGGTGTTCCCCTAAAAGAGTGGTATTCCTCAAAATATCCGTCGATCGACGTTTAAATAGTACGGAATCCCCGTAAAAAGAAACAAAAATAGAGATAAGAACTGAGATTGTTGGAAATCGGTAGAAAAATCGTGCCATTTCGGTAGTACAAGCGCCAAATCGGTAGAAATACCGAAAAATCGGTAATATCAAGACCACTGGAGCCGGATCAAAATATATTATAGTCATAACATACATACAGATCACATGGACTTAGTGGACTAGAGCTGGCGAGCTGCGACTCAATGTGACCATTGACAGCTCACAGTTCAGGTCACGGTTCTATAATCCATAAACTATGAATATAACAATATATTGAAATTTGAATATTAAGTAAGTACCGAGTACCGAGTCAAGTGGAGCTGATCCGTGCTCTGTTACAAAATATAAACTTAAGTACTGTTATGCACCACATTAGTAAATCATTTAGGCGAACTAAGTAAAGTTGTTTTTTTTTATGGTATAGGAGGCAAACGAAAATAAATTATTGCACTGTTTTTGCAATTCGATCTGGGTTTGCATCTATTTTTCTTGTACAAAAAAATAAATAAAATACCCTATTCTTGCCTATTCATTATTACAGACGTGTTACATAATTATATTTTTAAAATTAAAATATGCGTTGAATCAGATTCAAGTAGGTATCTGTTAGATAGGTATTAAAAATATGAATCATTGATAAACGACGGGGTATGACTCCAGCAAATCATTGATAGAACAACAGAATTGCGTATGTAATTTGAGCTAATCTATGAGCTGAATCGCAGCTCCGACTCAAGTACTACAGCTCTGAACTGAGTCGCAGCTCAAACATATCGGTTAAGTGACCCATCATTACAGGCGGGTCACCCGCATATAGTAATGTTCCAGTTTGTGTTTGTGGGCTTATCCGGCATTAGACTTTAAGTCTTTCAGCTATATTGTATCTATATAACTGCACTATGATTGTACTGTGTGTATGTATCAGAAGGTTTTTTATATGGAGTAAAATAAAAGTTATACTTGCGAACACGAAGACGGTTTATTTGCGACTGAATATAAAATATTATAATACTGCGGTCAGTGCGGTGGCAGCTGCTCATTTACATTGTAGCACACACGTATGTTTACTGGCAAAGCAAAACCATGTACCCACAGTAGTCCACATTCTTAAAAAAAAAAAAAGATATAATAAGAATACAGCAATACAAATATTGACAAGTGTACGAGCAAACCCGTACATTTAGTATTGTTAAGTAAATTAGCTTGCTCTTGCATATTTTATAATCGTGCTCATATTTCATTCATATATTTTACTTGAATATTTTTTGTACATAATTTTTTTTTTTTTATCCTACTAAAGTGGCAAACTAGCTTAGGGCCCACCTGATGGTAAATGGTTACCGTAGCCTATCGACGTCTGCAATACCAATTAGTAGCAATAAAAGCATTGACCGGTTAACTTGTCTACTTATTTAGCAAATCATCATCAAATTATAGTAAGGGTTATTACCCCTACATTTTGGTCCTTCGAGCGTAACCGTAACGCAGGACTTTTAACGCGAGTGTTCAGCAGACTTTTGGATAATTCGTGTGCCAGTGATTACGGTTCATCAGTACCTGTGGACTTTGTCAGTGACACTTTTCAAGAGGAGCAGCTAGCAGGGTAGTAAGCACAACAGCATACAACCTGGTTTGCAGATAGCAGAAATAAAGTAAGATCTTTCCTTTTTTACTTAACATATAACATGAGCCAAACAATGGAGGATCTTGTAGAAAATCAAAACCAGATCATGGTAGCTATGAACCAGCTATTAATCAATTTTAAGAAAGCTGGATATGAGCGTAGGACTGCGGACTATATCAAGCGGCGTCTGAAGACTTTAGATGCGTACTGGCAAGAATTTCAGACAAATCATGTTACTTTGAGTGATTTTAAAGATGAGTCAGTAGACTATTTCGCGAAAAATCATTATCAGCAGACTAAGGATTTTTACGCTTCGACGCGTGAATCCATTAAGCAAGCAGCAACAACGTCCTTTTTAAGGCCTGCAACGCTGATAGCAGGTACATCAGGTGGAGCAAACGTGGAGAGAACCCCTAAGACCTCGGAAGACGCTGAGATGTCTTTGCCTACAACGCCAAAGTTTAGGTCACAAGGCACCAACAGTAAGCTGGACGACTTAATGAAAAAGCAAACCTGTAACTTCAAAGCTTTTTCTCGTGCAGTTAAAAACATAGACATCGACAACATAAAAGAAAGGTGGGAGTTTCAAGATACATTGAAAACTTTGGAAGCGAAATGGTCGGCTATAGACTCTCTCCATTGGGAGTTAGTTGGTGAACTCGATGGAAAAGACGAGACGTACGAAGACACGTTTTCTGCCTATGAGACAGCTTATAATTGCATGCAAAGGAAACTGAATAGCAAATTGTGGTCAGTAGCACATAGAGAGAAGTCTACCCCAAAAATGGACGTCCCTGTGTTTCGGGGTAGTTACAACCAATGGGTATCCTTTAAAGATCTATTTATTGAGACAATACACAACAACCCTTCTCTTTCTAATGCTCAACGAATGCAGTTTCTGCAGAACAAAGTTAAGGGGGAAGCAGAAACGTTAATACAACATTTGCAAATCAGTTCAGAAAACTACTCTACTTGCTGGGAAATTCTGAACCATAGATACAACAACAAAAAGCGTATATTTATGTCACATTTAAGTATCTTATGGAATCTTCCAGTCATGCAACATTCATCCCTTAGCAATATAAAACGCCTTCATGATACTACATATGAGTGTCTCAACGCAATCAAAAATCTAGGAGTGGATGTGAGCACACGGGATCCCTTCCTTGTGTTTCTTTTAACAAACAAATTAGACGCTGAGACACATGATGACTATTTAGACTCTCTGAAGCAGCCTCGTGAATTGCCAGTTTTACAAGACCTGTTGGATTTTTTGGAAAACAAATTCACAATCATGGAGTCCTCTAGGCGTAAACAAGGTCAAAAATCGACGTATAATTCACAATCATTACAGGAAAATCAATCCAATAACCATCCAAAGTTTCGTAATTTCAAGCAAGCCTATTCGAGCAACAAAGCAGTTTCGCAATGAAATAACAAATCATATTTCAATTTAATAAAAACCTGTCCATTATGCAAAAATGAACATGGCCTGTATCATTGCGAAACATTTATAGCAATGCCTTCAGCAAATAAAAAACAATTTATTAGCAAGCTTAAATTATGCGAAAACTGTCTTTACAATCACAACGGTAAAGCAAGTTTTTCAACAAAACGTTGTCGTGAATGCACCGGATACCATAACACTATTCTGCACGAGGCATTTACGCAATCCCCAACTAAATCGCAAAACGCAACGATAGCAAAATACGGAGCCCCACGTGCCTCTACCGAGCAGGCACCGCAGGTTAACTCGCACGTTGCTCAACAGTGTGAAGTACCGGAAATACTTTTGTCGACCGCAGTGGTCAAGGTTCGAAAATTGGATGGATCGTACCTTACATTGCGAGCTCTAATTGATCAGGGTTCCCAAACTTCACTCATTACTGAGAACGCAGGCCAACAATAAAATTATCCTTAGCACGACATAAGTGTAACAACGTGATTACTGGAATAGGGGCAAAAGATAATTCTTGTAAAGGGATTATTACTATAAACTGTACTTCAAGAAATGACTCTTATACTTTCAACACCGTCTTTATCATGAAAAACCTGACGAAAAATTTGCCAACTTACAGTTTCGCACAACCAAAATGGGCTACTTGGAAAATATACACCTTGCAGACCCCGAATTTAATATCAGCCGTCCTATCGATTTATTATTCGGTGCTGATATATATTCAAGCATTATTTTAGATGGTATTTGCAGACTCGATAAAACAATACCGATAGCTCAACAAACCCATCTTAGCTGTATCTTGTGCGGCCATGTAAACTCGACCTTACAATGTAGTGTGGTTCAGATTGATATCGAACAGTTGCACAAATTCTGGAAAACCGAGGAAATATCAAAGTCAACTACTCTTTCTTCGGACGATCAAAAATGTATTCAATTTTACAAGTCCTCTACACACCTTTTAATGGACGGAAGATACGAAGTTAGGCTTCCTCTGAAGGCTGAGATTGAAGCACAATTCGGTCACTCTAAGCCGAAAGCTATAGCCCAATTTGGACATTTAGAACGACAATTTATTAAAAATAGAATCATCGCATATGAATACAAGTCATTAATGAATGAGTACATAGCGTTAGGACATATGAAACCAACAATTAGTAACACGAAACTCGAGTGTTTCTTACCGCATCATTGTGTGCTACGTGACGACTCTACAACCACATCGTAGCGAGTAGTTTTTAACGCGTCGTCAAAAACTTCGACTGGTCAAAGTTTAAACGACCTTATGTATAAGGGTCCAAATTTACAGCAAGACCTCCAGTCCTTAATATTGAAATGAAGGCAATTTCAATTTGCTTTTACGGTGGATATCGAAAAGATGTTCCGTCAAATTTTGATACATCCGGACGATCAGAGCTTACAGAAGAACGTATGGATAGATAGCCCAAACAAAAAACTGCAAGACTATCAATTAAAAACGGTCACTTACGGTACAAAGGCAGCTCCATTTCTCGCTATGATGACCCTAAAGCAATTGGCTAACGATATAAGGGGCAACTATAAGGAAGCAGCGAAAGTCCTGGAGGAGTCATCCTACATGGATGACATTCTCTACGGAACAGACAGTATACCCACTGCGCTCAAATTACAACAGGATTTAATTCCATTACTCAAAAGTGGAGGATTCAATTAAAGGAAGTGGGCATCAAACGAGGCGCAATTATTACACGATAACACGTCATGTCATCAAAAATCAAAGAGTTTCAAAAAGCCGGAGTCCACAAAAACGCTAGGACTTCGTTGGAATCCTTCCAAGGATAATAAGGATAAACGCCTAGCATTACTCTTGTAGCGGGGAAATCAAGAATAGTACCGTCTAGTAAAAATATATCGTTACCATGGCAAGAACTGTGTGGAGCTGTTTTGCTCGCTAATCTTATGGCTAAGGTCAAGACATGTCTATCAGATTATCAGGTTGAGGTTTACGGCTGGATTGACTCTACTGCAGTGCTGGGATGGTTACAAGGCAATCTAAGCCGTTGGCTAACTTTTGTTTCTAACAGAACCAGACAAATCACGGAGCTTATGCCCTCTACTTGCTGGCGATATGTAAAGTCTGGTGATAACCCCGCAGATTGCGCCAGTAGGGGTCTACTTATATCTCAACTGAATCAGCATATCTTATGGTGGCAAGGCCCTTCGTGGTTATTAACATATAATCATAAAATCGAGTCAAGTCAACTCATTTTCAGCAGCGGAAGAATTAAAAAAGCAAAAGCTAGTACATAACATTTTGAAACAAGATACAGACAGCAACATCGTCGTTAATTTGTTAAACAATTATAGCTCATTTAATAAATCTGTACACATATTGGGTGTACAGGTTTATAACATGCAAGCAAAGCAGAAAGCGAGAGCCCTACCTTATGTTAGAAGAGATTAGAAAAGTTAAATGGACTATTATCAAGCATGTACAGCAAGAAGAGTTTGCAGAAGACGTAAGAAGTCTTAAGGGAAAAGGCAAGCTAAGCAGTCAAAGCAAACTTCTTAACCTTAATCCATATTTACACAGTATGGACATTCTGCGTGTGGGAGGTAGGTTCGGACATGCAGCACCCTATCATCATTCCACACAGAGGACGATTGATAGAGTTGATCATAGAACAAGCTCACAAACTTACCTTCCACGGTGGAGCCCGATTGACGTTGGGATTTATACGATAAACATATTGGATCGTGGGTGGTAATGATGCTACTAAAAAGCAAATACGTTTATACGTCAAATGCCGACGGTTAAGTCCAAACAAGGAGTAATCCTTCTCATCCATTTGCCCACACCGGGGTAGATTTAACAAGACATATCCTGCTTAAAGCCAACAAGGGTCGCGGGATAAAAACAACGAAAGGTTATGTGGCTGTTTTTATCTGCATGACTACCAAAGCAGTGCATTTAGAACTTGTCTCTGACTTGAGTACTTCGTTCGTACGTTCATTGCGGCACTACGAATAGCCGCTCGTAGAAGAACATCTTGTCACATTTACAGTGACAATGGTAGGAACTTCGTCGGGGCCAATAGACAGTTACAAGAAGAATATCAAGAGCTACAACAAATATTCAACAATACAGAAATGGAAATCAGCTGGCATTTTAACGCGCCAATTTGGCCTTCAGCGGGAGGGCTATGGGAGGCGGCCGTTAAAAGCTTCAAATATCATTTTAAAAGAACAATCGTGGAGCAACGACTAACTTACGAAGAGCTAGCAACCGTATTAGCCCAAATCGAAGCGGGTCTTAACTCTAGGCCTCTGTGTCTTTTAACAGAAGATCCCCAGGATTTGGATTACCTGACATCATCCCACTTCTTGACTGGTGGATCAGCACTTACATTGATAAAAACGGAGAAAGATATGAGGACCAGATGGCAGCTCAGTCAACGAATTTTTAGTGATATATGCAAACGGTGGCGCTCTGAGTACCTAACACAATTAACAACACGTAGTAAATGGCGACAGCCCCGAGAAAATATCAATCTAGATGATGTAGTCCTTTTGCACGATGATAACTTACCGCCTGGAAAATGGTCAATGGGTAGAGTCGTTGATCTGGATCCTGGAGCAGATGGCTATGTTCGGGTTGTAAGCTTAAAAACAAAAATGGCGTTCTCCAGAGACCGATCACTAAACTATCAATTTTGCCCGTAAATCATCCATCAACAGAGACAACTCACATTAAAAACCAAGTTATATCAGACAATACAAAATTGTCATCCTCGCACAAGAGAAATAAGATAAGTTATAGCCTCGCTTCATTATTCACAAGCTTATTATTTTTCATTACGATCTTATCAGGCGTACAAAGCAGTTTTAATGTGACAAAATTTAAACTAAATCAATGTGTTTATTTTGATAAACTATCTAACATGCAGATCATAAGGGATGACTGGAAAATAATCATTTATTACGATATGCAACCTTATTGGGAGGGAATAAAGGCTCTCAATAAATATACTACGTCACTGAATCAAACATGCAACACAATAAATCATACAATGAGCTGCGATATTATATTACTACAATTGACTCAAGGTGCCGTTGAACTTGAGTATTACAATCAAATTTTACTCGGCCAGCATGCGAACACCCGGCTCGTCAGACAGCGACGCGGTCTTATAGACGGCGTAGGATATCTTGCCAACGGACTGTTCGGAGTATTAGATTCTAGATTCGTCGAACAGTACGAAAAAGACATTACATAACTTCGTGATAATCAGAGACACATTTCTGCATACTGGAAGAATCAAACATCTATCATTGAAGCGGAATATAATTTACTAAAACGAACTGAGCAATCCATTAACAAACAACATAAAATGATCAATAGGCACATTTTCAACTTGGAACAATCATTAAATACTTTAAAAACAGATTATCAAAACATTACAATAATCTATGAAATTAGCGTCGGAGCCATAATAGAAAGCAACATGCTACACAATTTAAAATCTCTGCAAGGTACATTACTGGATGCTATAACCGATATCGGTCAGTTTAATCCACATCTTTTGACCCCTGCGCAATTGCAAAATGAGTTGAGTCTCATTGCAAGTCAGCTCCCAAAGAATGTTTCGTTGCCTATTGACAACATACGCAGACTTAAGCAAAATTTACAAATTGCTTCTGGTAAAAGCCCGAATGCTTGAAAAATATTTAATTTTTGAAATTAAATTGCCGCTCATCAGTAGAGATAGAGACTTTCGACATTTGCAAATTATTTCCTCAAGTTAAAGGTAGCCATGGTTAGCATTAAACCGATATCACAGCATATTGCTATAAACTTAAAAAAAGACACCTACATTACTATGTCAGATAAGACCTTGAGATATTGTATAATATCAAACGTTTATTTGTGTCATATTTCGAAACCTATTTACAGATTTAAAGGTGATAAAGATTTATGTCAAACAAAAGATTTAGAATGTGCGACACTGACCACTATTTGCAAAAACAGCTGGCTAGAAAGCAGTATTATGAACCATTATATTTATTTCTGTTGCTATCAATGCCTTTTACGTATAATGTGCGAAGATCAGGTTACTGCTTATCAGCTAACGGGTGCCGGCATTGTTACTATAGGTAACGGATGCCTTATAAAAACACAATCGTTTACTGTGATTGCACACAAACAGCAGTCCAGTCACATTAGCATAAAACCAGATGTTTATGCTCCTGAAATACCACCGATCAATAAAATCATTAATATACCGATGCCGAACACGATTCCGTTGAACGACACAGAAATTGAAAATTATGGTAAAGAACTTAATGAGATCGGTGAGAAGATCAAAACCATGAAGGAAAACGCGCATATATCTGAAAGTATTTCATATCATGATATACATCACTACTCAGTGATTTACTGCATCATCGGCATCGTGGGAATAGCAGAGATAGTGTTCGCGTGGCGCCGGGTGCGCGCCGGGCGCGTGCCGTCCGCTCTCGCGCCTGCGTCAGTAGAACATGGGCGGGGCTCAAGTTCGGCTCACGACAATAGTGACAGAGTATTTTATCATAGTGAAATAAGTGACAATGTTCAGTGTGACGCTTTTAATTTACCTAGTGCTCGTGTACTAAATAAAGCAACGTCACCCATTCTTGTACGTTAAATTCGCGCGTGTCAATAAACTAATAGAATTTTCCTAGAGACGTTTAAGGATTAGATAATATTATGTTTTATAACTGATTTCTTATCATTTGCATAGAGCAGCGATAGCTCAGTGGGGAGACCAACAGACTGCAATGCAGAGGGTCTCGGGTTCGAACCTACGTCGCGCACCTCTGACTTTCGGAAGTTATATGACTTTTCGAAATTATGTGCGTATTGATTGACAATTATCGCCTGCTCCGTGCCTCGGAGAGCACGTTAAGCCGTCGGTCCCGACTGCCATGAACATCTATGGTAGTCGTTATTGGGGAAGTCGACACAAAAGATCCCACTGGGTCGAAGTGTCGCCGGTCTGTACTGACTGGCCCCCACACAAGATAAGATAAGATATCATTTGCATTATTTACATTTTTATACCTTACTTGCAGCGCAATGTTAGATTATCATCTGAATTACAAATAGCATTTGTATCAAGTTATTCTCTCCTGTGTGGGGATGTACGAGCAAACCCGTACATTTAGTATTGTTAAGTAAATAATCGTTTTTTTTTTTATGGCATACGTTGGCAAACGAGCAGACGGATCGCCTGATGGTAAGCGATTACCGCCGCCCATAGACACCCGCAACCCCAAAGGAGTTACAAGTGCGTTGCCAGCCGTTTAAAAAGGAATGAAGGAGGGAAAGGGTAATAGGAAAAGGATCCGGGTAACTGGGCCTCCGGCTCTCTCACTCACCGATACGAAACGCAACAGTACGGGTACCGTTACTTCACGCCGGTATTCTGTGAGGGGTAGTACTACCCCGATCGATATTTCATTCATATACTTTACTTGAATGTTTTTTGTACATAATTTTAATTAGTAGCAATAAAAGCATTGACCGGATAACTTGTCTACTCATTTAGCAAATCATCATCAAATTATAGTAAAGGTTATTACCCCTACAACAAATTTCAATCTTCCAATAAAATACATACAATTTCTAAATAGGTTTTCGTAGTATATAAAGTACCTATATATTTATGTATGTTCATGAACGCTTACCCTTATCTACTCATAGTTGTCCATATACTCGTATACAAATCCACTAACAATAACAAACCAAATAATACAATGATTCAATACGTGGAAAAACAGTAGGTATACTGATTCAATACGTCGATTTATTACGATTGTGTGATTGTTGAGTGTGACGATATGAAATAAGTACTTATACAAATAATGCGTTTCACTTAGCGTTCACAACGCTTAATATGCTCGTTTCGCCGTTCCACATGACAACTACGATCGTTGTGGTCGCAGCGAAATCTTCACTCATGATATCATTATTCACGCTCACGCAAAGCTCACGACGACCTAAGAGTTCGGTCGTCGTGAGCGTTGAGAGATTTGCCGCCATCTTTAAAAATATAAAGTAACAAAGATGGCGATAATGAAAATTACTTTATTTGATGCGATTTTGATGAAACGATGAATCCTAATCCTAACTTACCAATCCTAATCCTAACTAATAATATTATAAAAGCGAAAGTGAGTTTGTTTGTTTGTTACGCTTTCACGCCTTAATTACTAAACCAATCATCATCATAATATTTCACACACACGTACACGTTGTCAGGGGTACAGAAAAGGACATAGGGTAATTTTCATCCAGAAAATACTGTTCGCCGTTCCCGAGGGATACAAAAATAACTTTTAGACGGTCGTCCACTATAACAACTCGTCCTACTGCTATGAATGAATTACAACGTGATGCCTGGAGTATAAAAAAAAGATCTTCTGTATTCCGGTAGAAATCCGATATCCGAAATAAAAATCTGTTCCCCGAGATAGGTTAGGTTAGGCACAGCTATCTCTAGAGGGCGCGCGCGGTGTTCCCGCGCGCCTTCTAACGTCGAAAGGGGAGAGCGGTGAAATGCTCTCCCCCGGGGACGAGAGGAGGTCGGGTCCCATTGACCCGGCCGGCACCCACACGGGGGGGCCTGCTATGGATGAATCTTTTTAGACTCCCAACAGGCCCCCCCCACTGGGTGAGAGAGGGAACACCCCAGGTTTTTTTAGTGGGTATCCCAGCACTAGGCTGGTGAGTCCCACACGCCCCGCCGGTGCCGTCCCCTAGCCGGCGGGTAGTGCATCAAGCATTTTTTCCTGGGAATCAAAAAAAAAAAAAAAAAAAAGGCACAGCTATCTCAAAATAATAATATTCCGCTAATTAAGCTATGTCTGTTCACTTAGTTAAGGCTACTAGAATAAAGTATAAAGTACTATGATAACGTACTATACTAGTATAAAGGCTACTAGTATAGTATTATATTATCTGTGGTTAAGGTAAGTAATTGACAAAGTTGTCAAAAGAAGATTAGTATTATACAATGTTGAAATGAAATGAAAATATAATTGTAAACTAAAGTGCCTGTAACGCCATCTTTACCTAAACTCACATACTTTAGTATTATAATAACTCGATTGATGGCGCAGAAACGCAATATCGATTTGTGATATCGAATGTACTAACTAAAATTAATTACTCCAAAATCCGATAGATGACGTTACACAGTGAAGTTTGGAGTAAAGAAGTTGCGGGACCGTGTTGATGGGAAATAGCAATACATACTTTCGATTAATTTGTTTATAAATATTAATTTCTAACCGTTTATTTATCTGTTATAATAATATTATGGCGTCGTAAACAAGTGACATCACGAATCATCCGATCGAGCGGGTTATAAAAGCGTGTTCAGCGCGCAAGGAGTCACTTTGACACCGAGCGGCGGACGGAACGGGCGTGCTGTTTGTTAGTTGTTGGGTGATATCAATTATTATGTTTAACTTTAATGTATTTCTTTAATTAACGGTTACAATCACCATCCTGCAAAATTGGTGTTCGTCTTCTTCTTCTTAATATCAGAAGTGGGATGAAGATTTATTTGCTCACAAGTAATATGAAAATGAAAATGAAAATGAAAAATTTATTTCGCAAGAGATATGGTTTACATTAATTCGGTGGTAAATAATAATATTAAGGCTCTTTGCATATCTTGCACTTGTCAGGCATGCGAAAATTTACTTATTAAGTATCACAACCAAATTAAATACATTTTAGAGAAATTACTATGATTATACAATTTTTTGATTATAATACGAACATCATAAATTTATTTCGAGGCAATGTCATTAGTAGTTATAAAGCAAATAATTAATGTCATACAATGTTAAAATAATAGTAATTCTAAATTAATGCAAAACAATAAAAATAAATAAAATAGAGCAGCAAAAGATAATAATAGGTGTACAATTAATATAAAATGTCACTTACATTGTTAATAATAATTTGAATCATGTTTGTACGGTTTCGTTACCGTACATACTTATTCTGTCGACGCAGCAATACTAAAATGGGCACACAAGAGCGTTGCAATTTACCTCATATTGCTGTGGTATATAATGATGTGATGCATAATAACATTCGAGTACATTTATAACTATAAAACTATACACTTGCTGAGAGAAAGATCACACTTATTATTAACTTGTAAACATTTTTACTATAACTTTTAACAATATAACTATTTAACGTAACTAGTGGTTCTTTCTGTGTACTCCAACAACTTACATATATCTTCGAGTGTAGGAAAACTAACTGGCTCCTACATTTTATGGTCCTTCGAGCTTTTTACTTTTTGGGGTAACAGTGTTTCTTGCTACATCAGCGAATCGGCTTGGCTGGCTTTCCACAAGCGAATCTCACCAGGCAAGACCAGAAGGCGCGCATATTGTAGCAGAAGTACAAGTGCCCTGAGTAGACATTGAGGAGGGGTTCTTTAGAAGTTTCAACGTGAACCAAGCTCTAACAGCTATGGAGATACTTCAACTACAATCAACTTGCTTTGAAAGCATCAAGAGCCTTTGTACCAACTACAAAAAGGACAGCATGTCACGCAAGAACCTGGACTACTTGAAGAAACGCCTGGAATCTCTGGAAAATCAATGGAGTGATTTTGCTACAAGACATCAGGTATTACTGGAGGAGTTTGAAGATAAATCTGTCAAATATTTTAGTGACGATATTTATGGCAAGACTAAGGCCATGTACGAATCTACGAAAAGCGATATTATATCCCTGCAGTTTCGTTTTCAACAACAGGAAGCAAATGAAGTGAAATTTGACTTATCTGGTTTAGGTGAAAGCTCTGAAGACTACGTAAAACGCATGTTAACTCGTCAAGAATGCAACTTTAGGGCTATCGACCGAGCAATGTCAAAGATAGACATTAAACAAACTAATGAAAAATGGGAATTAGAGGATCATCTGTCAGTGCTCAAGGCGAAGTGGGAGACAATTGACAAACTGCATTGGGAACTAGAAGCTTCACTAAAGGGATCCGACGATAGATACTACGCTATGTTTTTAGACATAGAAAGCAAATACGATGAGATGAAAAGGGAACTAAACAGCAAAATCTGGTCCACGGTACACTACCAACGTTCTGCGCCGAAAATTGAGATTCCTGAATTCTCGGGTGCGTACACCCAGTGGATTTCATTCAAGGATCTTTTCTTAGAAACTATCCACAACAACCCATCTATAAATAAGGCGCAGAAGATGCAGCATCTCAAGACAAAACTGAGAGGGGAAGCTGAGAGGCTAGTGCAACACTTGACAATAAGTGCCGATAACTACGATTCATGTTGGGAGATCCTAACACACCGTTACGATAATCGCCGGCTGCTATTCACATCCTTTATGAACACTATGCCCAATCTTCCCGTCATACATCAACCCGATGCATACAACCTCAAAAGGATGCATGACGTCATTACTGAATGTTTGAATGGCCTAACGAACATAGGGGTAGATACCTCAACTTGGGGACCCATGATTGTGCATGTTATGTCGCCGAAGCTGGATAGCACTACTTATGGGGAATATATAAAGGACCTCAACGATCAAAGGGAACTACCAAACTTAAACGACTTTATATATTTCCTGGAAAGCAAGTTTATGGCGTATGAGTCCATGAAAAATCCCAAGAGAGATGTCATTGCTTCATCGAAACCAACATTTTCAAAGCCATTCAATAAAAACAACCAGTCAGCTGTGAATAAACCTAACTACGAATACAAGAAAAATTACTCACGAACATATTACACTGGTTACGGACATTGCCCTCATTGCAACGGTAGTCACGTGTTGATGCAATGTCCAAAGTTCGTAGACTTGGATACAACACAAAGAAATGCACTTGTCGCAAAATTGCGTTTATGCAAAAACTGTTTATTTAGCCATGGCAACAAAGAATGTAGTTCAACAAAATTGTGCAAAGAATGCAATGTGAAACATCATACGTTGTTGCATCATACAAAGAAATCTGGAGCTAATGGAAATATGTCGACACAACAACATTCTATCTCAAAACAGCAGCCCAGTTCTCATCATCTATATACTGATCAGATGGAGGTCCTGCTGACTACAATCCAACTGAAGGTGAAAGCGCTGGATGGTACTTATATAACATTCCGAGATCTGTTGGATCAAGGTTCGCAAGTTAATTTGATCACCGAGAATGCTGCACAACAATTACGGCTGCCTAGGAAAAAGCTCAATGCTACTATATCAGGCATAGGAGCGGTGTCTGGAGATTGCAAAGGACTTCTGAAACTCACATGCAAATCTATTCATTCTGACTACAGCTTTGACACTCAAGCCATGATTATGAGAAAGCTAACTAACAAACTACCTAATCGTACATTCGTAAAAACAAACTGGCCGCACTTGGAAAATCTGAAACTCGCCGATCCCGATTACAACATCTCGAGCCCCGTAGATTTGCTGCTTGGTGCTGAGGTGTACTCAGAGATCTTACAAGATGGTGTATTAAGGGGTCAGCATCTCTGTCCGATTGCACAACAAACACACTAAGGTTGGATATTATGTGGCAAACTGAAAGCTCTCAATTGTCACGTAACATTAATCGACCTAACTCAACTGACTAAGTTTTGGGAGACCGAAGACATAGCAACTGTCTGTAAGGATAGTTCCAAGGATAATCAGTGTGAAAAATACTACGTCAGCACTACGAAGAGAGACGCAGCGAACAAATATATTGTTAGAATGCCTTTGTGCGACGAGTTTCAAAGCAAACTCGGCAATTCAAGATCAATCGCCATCTCACAGTTTTTACAGTTAGAAAAGCGACTGGAAAGAAACAGGAAACTTGCATTGATGTATCGCGAATTTATCAAGGAGTACATTGAACTGGGACATATGATCCCATCGTTAACAATGCCAGCTGACGTTTCGCAATGTTATCTGCCGCATCATGGAGTTTTGCGAGAACAATCTACTACGACCAAGCTGAGAGTTGTATTCAACGCCTCGCAAAAAACTACTACTGGGCACAGCTTGAACAGCTTATTAGAAAAAGGGCCAAACTTGCAGAAAGATATTCAAGCTCTCATATTAAAGTGGCGATCTTACAAGTACGCATTTACTGCCGACATCGAGAAAATGTACCGGTGCATCGGCATAGCGGAAGATCAACAACCATTGCAAAAGATTATATGGCGAGACCATCCCGCTGAAAAATTACAAGAATATCAGCTATGCACAGTTACTTACGGCACTAAGTGCGCACCATGGTTGGCAATGAGAACTTTAAAGCAGTTAGCCATTGATGACGGTTACAAATACCCCGCCGCTGCTAACGCACTCCTGAATGAGTTTTACGTTGATGACGTAATTAGCGGACATCACACGCTAGAGGGGGCACAAGAACTACAAAACTCGCTTCTCAACTTACTGAGCGGCGGGGGTATGAACTTGAGAAAGTGGTCAGCTAACCATCCTGAACTCCTTGAAAACCTTACTCAGGATCAAAAATCAAGCAAGGGAGTATTTGATTTCAAAGGTGATGAATCAACAAAAACTCTTGGACTCGGCTGGAACCCTTGCACTGACTCATTTCTGTTTAACTGGACTCTGCAAGAAAAGTTGAAAGGTCGCATAACAAAGCGAAGTTTACTTTCGGTTATTTCGAAGTTATACGATCCGTTAGGTTGGCTATCTCCGATAACTATACTCGCTAAGCTACTATTTCAAAGTGTGTGGACTAGTAAACTTGCCTGGGATGAAGAACTACCGAGTAACATTCGAAATGATTGGGTCAAACTGAAGAATGGAATTCCAGATGTTAAAAAGATAAAACTTTACCGGTGGATTGGATCAAAACAATCAATAGAATTGCTTGGATTTAGCGACGCCAGTGAAAAAGCATATTCCTGCGTAATATACAGCCGAGTTATCGATGAACAACAAAAACAAACAATATCATTACTCGTTGCGAAAACTAGGGTTGCTCCGCTGTCGCAGAAAATTACTCTACCCAGACTCGAACTGTGTGGTGCACTATTACTGTCTACACTTATGGAGAAAACCATGGAGACTTTTAGTGGCTATAATTTAACAGTCAGGTCTTGGTGCGACTCTCAAGTTGTGTTGGCATGGCTACAAGGAGATGCATCGAGATGGGACAAATACGTTGCCAATAGAGTGCACAAGATAAAAAATATTATACCTTCTGACAGCTGGTTTTACGTTAAGTCAGAACAGAATCCGGCGGACTGTGCATCTAGAGGAATGTTGCCGGGCAAACTTGCAAATTTCCGTCTGTGGTGGAATGGACCTGAATTTCTGCAAACTATGAAAATCGAAGATCTTGTAGAGAAAGCATCGTGTTCATTTACAACAACTATAGAACAAGTGAAACTGGAAGAGGCAACCCTAGCGTCTAATAACAATGAACATTTTATTAATTATCTTTTATATAAACACAGTTCACTGACGCAAGTAATCCGAGTAACGGCTCACGTGCTACGCTTTATCGCAACGGCACGCGCCAAGATGCAACCTGAAACCAAGTACCTAACAGCAAATGACCTGTTGTTAGCTACTAAACAAATAATAATTTATGTGCAGCGAATAGAATACGGAAATGAATATAAACAACTTTTGGCCAACAAAGCTATAACTAATAAGAGCTCTATCTACAGACTAAACCCATTTTTGGACAGAAATGGTATCATACGCGTCGGCGGGCGGCTGAGTAATTCTAACTTAGCATTTGAGATGAGACATCCCATAATTCTCTCTCGAACCTGTCGTCTATCAAAACTTATTATAGACCAAGCACATATGACGACTCTTCATGGCGGAGCACGTTTGACATTGGCTCAGATACGTCAGCGGTATTGGATTATTGGCGGAAACAGAGCTGTAAAAACGGAACTTCGGCACTGCGTACGGTGTCAGCGCTATAGGCCGACCAACACCCATCAACTTATGGCCGATCTACCTCAACAGAGAGCTACGCCAT